>CM076151.1:20551250-21257500 GCA_038025085.1 Tetragonia tetragonoides
AGAGAGTTTGCTTCCATTAGAGCCTTGATTTAAAATGTATTGGTTTAGGAACAAACAATCATGTTTTTCATATAGAACAAAATTTGATGTATATAAACTGTAAACAGAAAAGATCATGTGAAAAAGTTGATTACTTGAAAAAAAAAATCACATTCCCTGAAATTACATCATCATTGTATCTTCAAATGATTGTGTAATTATTATCTTGTCTTAAGATATGGATTCACTCCAACTTCAAAGGTTCTCACTTGTCAAATAAGGTTTAACCCTATTGTCAAAAGATGGTCTATCTTTTGCGTTTGAATTTGCTGAAAGAGCCTTTTCTTTGTTCTGTTTGGAGAAGCCAGGTTCAAGCATACCTATTTGACGGATATTGGGAAAACATGGGAAGCATCAAAGCATTCTACCAAGCTAACATGGAGATCACAAACAAGACAGATACAAGATATAAGTCAGTAAATTTATGAAAAGGCAAACTTTGATGTCACTGTTAGTTGATTTACTGAATTTACTACAGTGTTCTTTTTGTAATCTAATGCAACTCCCTTATGGTGGCAGCTTCTATGATAGAAACTATCCTCTCTATACTTTACCTCGACGTCTCCCTCCTACGAAAGTGACAGAAGCTGTGATAACTGACAGCGTCATTGGAGATGGTTGCATTCTCAATGTAAGGAACAAACACCTGAACAATCTGATTCTCTGGTCCAAAACAAAGACCAGTAAGATAAATGCAGGATTCAAAAATAAAATAAGAGCATGATATGTCCTGGTACTATCATACTGAATTTAGATGTCTTTTTCAAAAAAAAGAAAAACCTGAATTAAGTTGTACTGCTGCTCCACTAAATTGCTGATTATATGCTGTTGTTCATACATTGTGATCCGCTGTTCCATTTTCTCAAGAACAGAGTTGCAGGATCAAAGGCTCAGTGGTGGGTCTGAAAACAAGAATCGAGGACGGAGTTGTGATAGAAGATTCAGTTTTAATGGGGTCTGACATCTACCAAGTAAGTTGAATCAAAGTATTATTACCCTGATATACAAAGCACCTGAATGTCAGCTACGAACAAGTTATGACGCGGAGTTATCAACAAAAAAATCATCTATATTTTAGCAGCTAATTTGACACTATCTGGTTCATAAATCATAAGATCAGCTACTTGAGAAAGTACTGTTGTTAACATGAAGCCAGCTTACAACATCATTATGTTGGGGGCTGATATACGTTAGGAAAATCTATTAGAAATTTCCTTAACTATTACTCCCATAGGCCATAGAACTTTCATTAGTACAACAAATACTCTCCATAATCAGTGATCCGTTGAATCTTCCTTTCCTTTCCTTGCGAGTGTCCTTCTGAACACTTCAATCACACCTTCTAGGCATTGTTTTGAGACTGTAAGCCGAGTGACACGCATATTGAGAAGGCGGTCAAAGTAAGCATGTCCAATAGCAGCTAATGTGACTTACCTAATGGTTCATGAAAAGCTTATCAGGTACAGAAACAAGTCAAATAGATGCTTGAACTTAGGGTATGTCTCCAGCCTCTTCGCCGTTTCATTCCAAACTTTGCACAAAGAAGATACACATGATATTGTTATTTTTATGAACTAATGTTCTTGACATATTTCATAGAGCTCCAATGACAAGAACAGAACTAGGTTGATCATTTTCCATCATACTTATCTTCTACTTGTTCTATTTCAACAGGAGGATTTGCTGCATGACAACGACGTGGATGAGAATAAACTGATTACTACTCCTGTTGGTATTGGGCATGGATCACTCATAAGAAAAGCTATAGTTGACAAAAATGCTAGAATTGGAAAAGGAGTCATGGTAAAAGATCACAAAACTTCATACTTCCTAGCTAGTGTTAATCGGAAACATTACATTACTTCACTAAGTTATTTTACATTTACTTAGTTTCTCACATAACTAACATGAAAGGGACACTTAATGGTTGCAGATTACAAACAAAGACAATATCCAAGAGGCGAGCAAGGAAGATCAGGGATATGTCATCCGAGATGGAATAGTGGTCATAATTAGAGGCGCAATCATTCCTAGTGGAAGCATTATATAGTGATTGACAATCAGTTACAAGTTCATAATTATTCCTGCATTCGAACAAGAAGAAACCTGAACATGATGAGGACTGAGGACTGAGGACATTAAGGTCGAAAATCATGTCTACTTAAGGCGAATCTACATTTGACACACTAGCTCGCGATACCATTTTTACGCAAATATCTTATAAAATGGTCACTTCTGTTTTCAACTAGGAAAACTAAACTGTCATTCTTTTGCATAGGGGCTATCAATAGCATTTAGCATTAAGGTGGGTTTTGGCAGTGATCTAAGGGCCTCGTTGTCTTGTATGTTGAAATTTTTTTCTTGATAATTAGTTGCCTATTAATAAATTTTACTTTGCGATTCAAAAAAAAAAACTAGGAAAATTAAACTTGAACTTTTGTACCTTCTTTCCTCAATCTTTGATACCTTTATATGGAATTCTTAGTTCATGGACAATTTGATTACTGTTATTATTATTGTTGTTGTCAGAAACCAACTTTCTCTTAACAAACCACATTGAAATGACCATTTAGCCATGTGAATTTGATGGGAAAGAATCTACTGATTTCACCCCTATTTGAGGTCAGGGTGTTGTAAAGAAAAGATTATGCTTTCTTTGGGAGCCTCATGAACCCTGTTCTGTGTCCTTATAGAAGAGTCAGTCACAAGATGTGCGACGCAATAATCAGGAAGACTATTTTTGGCGTCCCATATTGGTACCGTAATCGATCCGTCCTTTACCACTACGCCATATGCCTTAGGGGTCGTCAGGATATTATAAAATCCCTGACTTTATGGTCAACTTGGGACATTATTATCCAAATCTCCCAATGTGCTCTTATGATCAAATTCTTTGGACCAAAATTTCACCAACTTGTTGATGAGGAACTCTTTAGGATAACTTCCCCTAACAAAAATTATTTTTTGTTGGAAAAATTCTATTGGTGTCCATCTACTTCTGATTTTTCCAGGTAGTGTCTTATGGTATTTTAAAATCCAAGTGGTGCCCATGTCCTATTTATCTTGTCTTTTCCGTAACCCATTGTTGCCATAGACGTTAACTCCTCCGTCACCACTTAGATTTTAAAAAATCATTGAGCACCACGTGGAAAAATCAAGAGTAGAGAGACACCAATAGAATTTACCTTCTTTTTTTTTTTCCTGAATGCAATGAAAGAAAGAAGAACGCAAAAAAACTCTAGGATAATTATTGTAGAAGATTGTTCTGGTTTTTGTTGCTTTAAGAAAAAATAAATAAATGGTGAAACCCTAGCTTCTCTTTTCTCTCAAAAAACCCTGGCCTTCCTTTTCTCTCAACTCTTGAAGCTCTATACAGTATGAAATCGGGGCTGTCGTTCGTCATCTACCTGCAATAAGCCCCTATTTCTACTAGATTTTTCCATTTTCTATTGTTATTTGGCTTTTTGATTCAGTAGGTCAATAAATTTCGCTCGATTGTGAGGTTTTAATCGCTCCTCTTGGTGAAATTTTGATCAAACCAATTGTGAGGTTAATTTGACTCCTTTTGTGAGGTTCATTTTGACTCCACTTGTGAGGTTCACTGTGACTCCTTTTTGTGAGGATTATCTCTTCATCTTTGGAGGGTTGGTAGTTTTGTGGTTTATGGAGTACGGTTGGGTGTCTTCTGCTCAGGGGATTTTCTTCTTGGCTATAGGACATCTTAGTCTCTATTTAATTAGTTCGGAATTGAAGGTAGAACATGAAGTTGATAGTTTGCGGCTTCAGTTCGTTCGTACGGTGATACCGCGGATCTTATTCTTCAAGAGGCAATCTACAATATCAGAGTTATGCATTCATTAAGGCTATGGCAGGGTCTTCCGCAAAGAGGCTATGATATGGAAAACAGCGATAGAAAGGAAGCCGTTTGGAATTGTCAAATCTCAAGTGCTTGATCGTCTTTTAGTTAGAATGTTTTATGATGTTTTAGATCCGTTTATTGTTGAATTTGATATCGTTTGTAGATGCCGTATGGCCTATTATTAATGCAAGTTCTACTTTTTCCTCAAAAAAAAAAGAAAAATAAAATAAATTTCTTTTCGCAATTTTTAGTTCCTTAGGCTGCAGTTGAGTTCCCTCCAGCGCCTCCTAATCCAGTTGGGATGGAACTCTGGTAGCCATACTAGACCACCTCCTCATCAGAAACTGGGTAAGTTGTTATTCTCTCATTTTCTCTCTCTTGGTTGTATAGCTCGTTTACCCACATGTCTCTTTTTGAGCACATGCAAATTCCTTCTATTTTATCTTCTGGGCATTATTAGTTTGAGATTTTGCTTCAGTGTATCTCAGTTTAGATTCTATTTTGCTTTCTATGGTATAATTCTCAGTCCCATAAGATAAGAGATTAAGTTGTGGGAATTAGAAAAGAAAGAGACTGAAAAAATGGAGGTACTTTCAAGTACATTGTATACTGAAAGATGTTTAAAACCCTTAATTCTTAACCATAAATTTAGTTCAAAGTCCCCATTGGGAAAATTAAGAATTGGGTTTTTGGAAAGGAAGGTGGAATTTGGGATTTTAGGGAAGAATTGTAAGAAATTTGAAAAGATTGGTATTTTTGCTGTTAATACTATGGATGGTAAACAAGAACAACCTGAGGTGGAGGATTGGGAACTGCAATTCCTTGGGGAGCACCGTCCTTTGAGTTCCCAGCCACTTGAAAAGCGAAAGCAAACGAATTCGAGGCTGTTGAAAGAAACTGAGAGTATGGATTGGTGTGTGAGGGCTAGGAAAGTTGCATTGAAATCTATTGAGGCTAGGGGAATGACAAAAGCTGTGGAGAATATGGTAACTAGAAAGACAAAGAATAAGAAGAAGAGCAAAAAGAAAATGGCAGATAAGGTTGGTAAGAAATCGAAGGTGGATGATGATGAATTTGATTCTGATGTCGAATTTGATTTTGATGATGAATTTGAAGTCAATGATAAGAGTCCGGCAGATGATACAGATGAACTTCGAAGGGCAGTTAGTGTGCTTAATGATGGGATGTACGAGGAAAGGAAGGAAGAAATGATGCAGACGTTTATTCAGAGGCTGTCAACTTTTAATGGGCCGTCTGACCGCAAGAAGGAGGTTAACTTGAATAGAACAGTTGTTGATGCGCAGACGGCAGAAGAAGTGTTAGAGGTGGTTTCTGAGATGATCATGGCTGTTGGGAAAGGTTTGAGCCCTTCTCCCCTCTCCCCACTGAATATTGCTACCGCCCTTCATAGGATTGCAAAGAACATGGAGAAAGTGTCTATGATGGAAACTCGGAGGCTAGCATTTGCCCGTCAAAGGGAGATGTTTATGCTTGTTGGTATTGCAATGACTGCACTCCCAGAGTGCTCAGCTCAAGGTCTCTCAAATATTGCTTGGGCATTGTCTAAGATTGGAGGTGAGCTTCTGTATCTAACGGAAATGGATAGACTTGCAGAGGTTGCCATGAGCAAAGTTGGTGAATTCAATTCTCAAAATGTTGCAAATGTAGCTGGCGCTTTTGCATCAATGAGGCACTCTGCCCCAGATCTCTTTTCAGAGTTGTCTAAGAGAGCCTCTAACATAATTCACACTTTCCAAGCACAAGAGCTTGCTCAGTTGCTGTGGGCTTTTGCTTTCTTAAATGAGCCAGCTGGCCCTTTTCTTGAAGCTCTAGACAATGTATACAAGGATCCATGTCAGTTTCAGTGCTGCACAAGTAAGGGTTCGTTAAGTCGTGATGAAGCCAAAGTACCGAACATTTCAACTGATCTTGACTCTGAAAGTTCAAGTTTGCCTGTACTCAGATTCAATCGGGATCAGCTGGGAAATATAGCTTGGTCTTATGCTGTTTTGGGTCAGATGGACCGCAATTTCTTTTTCAATGTGTGGACAGCTCTGCAAATTTTTGAGGAAGAAAGAATAACAGATCAGTATAGGGAGGATGTTATGTTTGCTTCCCAAGTGTATTTGGCAAATCAATGCTTGAAGGTTGAGTACTCACATCTTCAGTTATCTTTGAAGAGTGATGTTGAGGAGAAAATTGCTCGTGCTGGGAGAACTAGAAGGTTCAATCAAAAGGTTACATCATCGTTTCAAAAAGAAGTTGCTCGTCTACTTTACAGTACTGGGCTTGAATGGGTAAAAGAATATGCCTTGGATGCATACACATTGGATGCAGCCTTGGTCGACAAGAAAGTTGCAATGGAAATCGATGGACCTACGCATTTCTCCAGAAATTCATGTAAAGTACTTCTTAACATACACTTTCTTTAACTTTTAGGCATTCTTATTCTATCTCTTTTTTAGTTCAATAATCTTACTATGATTGCTTGAGTTTGCAGGGGTCCCCCTTGGACATACCATGCTGAAACGCCGATATGTTGCTGCTTCTGGTTGGAATCTTGTGTCAGTTTCTCATCAACAGGTTAGTATTCTGATAAGATGCTATGACATGTGAGACTTTGTTAAGGATGATGCAGTGATCAGTATTATTTCCATCTCAAAATCTTAGATAACATGGGTTTCCAAGCTATTTCCTTCACATAATCACCCAATTATTAATTATGCACATTGCGCATTAACTAGATCACTAGCAATAGCATAGGAGTGATACCGCATGGCTGGATCTGTTGGTTGGCATATGAATTCTTGAATCTGGACATGACCTAGGTAACTGCAGAGAGACCAGCTCGAGCTGCTTTTGACAAAACTGCTTTAGTACTCGGACTTGGTAGTCTGTTAGAATATCTCTTATTGTTATCAAGTAAGGGGAAGTATTCCCCATCAAGGAGTGCTGGAAAAATACTTGTACAAAATGACTCACATGTGTAAGTCCAAGACACAAGCTTCTTGAAAGCAGCCAGGTTAAAATCTACCTACACTAAGAGTTGGCTAGTTGCAAGGTAAGGGTCTGAACTTGGGGAAAAGGAAACAAAATCTACGTAGTGGAATGTTCGTTACAACACAATTTATGCTCACTAGATTGAACCAACCAAGTGCAAGTACCAGCAATAAGAATACCTCACATTTTACAAAAGAATAGAGAGGAAGGACTTTGATAAGTTGATCTGAGAGCTCATATGTATCTTTTAGAGAGGAAAGACTAGTTAATAGAACTGGAATGGAAGTTCTCTCCTGACACAGGACAAACTAGCAAATTTTCACCACGACACTTCTAGGCTTAAAGTGACAAAGTTGTAGATATTTAAGTGAATCGATGATACCGTATAAAATGAAGCTAAGGGGATGGTTTTAGGCAGACAGAAAAACAAGAGCTGGAATGCCCATTCATTTTTAGGCAATCTTCTCAGTAGAACTCATCTCTTGATTGAAATATGGATTGTTCAGTGAAATTGGGAAAATAGCTCTCGTAGGCTTTAGAGAAGTTGTTTGATTAGTTCCCTGATCCCTAGAGTATTTTAGCAATGAAGGCTTTGGTTGATACGCTGAGAGACTAGGTTTTACTTCGTTAAAAACAACTGTATTGACATTGAAGATGGCTGTGCTTTTCGCCATACAAAATCTGTTATCTGTGTAATGGCCCGTAAGTAATTGTACGTAAGATGTGAACAAGTCAATGTGAAGTGGGGCATGCTCTTTGCTCTGTGCTGTTACCATAGTTTAAAATTTGTCATCTTTTCAGCCATAGCAGTATGATGATCCCAAAACTAACTCTCTAATAGAATAAGAGTTGCAAATAATATTCTATTGACCAGATAAACTAGGATATTTTTGCTCAGACTTGAGGAAAAATCATAAAAGTTGTTTTTCTTCCGAATTTTAAACATATTTTGGTGAAGTTGCCTTCTTTCCCTGTATTTGCTTTACTAATCATGCACTTCATTAGAAGAAATATCCTAGTTCCACACATGCTTGCTGGACTGTATACTCCTTCATTCTCTCCATTGTCCTTTCTTTCTCACCTCCTACAAAAAGCATGATAATGACTTGGATTTTGCGGTAGTGGATAGTAAAACACACATCCAGTGACCAGAATTTGCATGCCGGTTTGCATTGAATTCTTTTAGGAAGGATTTGTTGAAGGGGTGAGGTTCTTGTTCTAAAACCAGATAAACTCCTAGATAAACCAGCATTGGATATAAGATGACATGTCAATTCGAAATTGATATTTCCTTTTTTGGGGTTTAGAGGAGGCAAAGAGGCCAATGTTAACTGGTTATGATCTCAGGTCTTGTGCATTAAGCTTTCAGAGATTTTACGTACTAAGCTAGCTGACTTCTGCATGTGAAATTCAAATCATGATCGTTGAATTCAAACAACTCGAACCATGTTAATCCTGAATTACTTTTGATGAAACCGATTAAACATGTTAATCTTGAAGTTACTTTGATTGGACTGATTATTTGCTCTTGTTCGCACTTGGCTTCTTTGTTTACGTAATTCTGATGCAATTTCTGTTATAGTGGGAAGAACTTCAAGGAAGTGTTGAGCAACAAGACTTCCTGAGACAAATTTTGAAGGATTACGTAGGTGGAGAGACCACTAGCCATTCGGAGAATCCAGGAGATTTAGAAGTGCCTTTCAGTTAAGACTGAAAATGGTGGCTGGAATATAAATACTTCAGCTTATGTGTTTCATATTTGAAGAGAAAAGTAGAAGAACAAACAACAATGAAATATCTGGCTCTTGCAATGTATATTCTTAGCTACTGATCCCTGCATTTCTGTCGGCCTATATCAAGCAATCACACAAATAGAAGTAACATTACATTTACTTCAAGCTTTGGGGATTTGTGTATATTATCTGTAAAATGTTTTTGGTGAAACGAAATTGTACTAATCTGTTTACAACAGTGTTGAGGTAATTCTTTCAGATTGACTTGCATATTCATGTGAACTCTTGTGAAGGCCAGAAGTAATCTGTTTCCTAGTTTTTTATTTTTTACTTATTTTTCTTATTCCTCCCATTTTGTTATTTATTAACAGATTAACTGATTAGGAGGATCAAAATGATATGGAAATTGCATAGGGATCTAACCCGGAGCTCAGTAGTAGCAAATGTTGAGAGAGCTTCAAGTGTAGTTCTCTCAATTTTGCTATGATTTTGGGAACTTTGGGTGCAATGGATCCTCGGAAACTGTTTTTTCTTACTCTTTCTGACAACACCAAGCTTTGTAATTTTGAATCAACTAACATGGATGATCAAAATAAAATTATGAGTATAAAAACTGCGGGACAGCAGCAGTCATAAGTCATAACCTCATTGAGCTTAGACATAGAGATAGGATAAAGTTGTCACTTGCAGACAGAAGTTTCCAACCAGTAGGAAATTCACAAAACTTGTATAAGACGTTCTTTTTATAACTTTTGGTGAGACGCAGGTTACTTTTCAATAAAATAAGGGTCACTGCTCACCACAAGTGACCCCTACATTCTTAAATAGTGACCCCATTTTTTTATGAATTAGTCTCATATAAGACTTACTCGTTGACATGAATTTGTTCCATGATGAAATATCCATCTATGGCTCTATGCTCTTCAAAGATATGTGAACAATTCCATTATTGTGTTCCACTATTCATCTCTCAATATTTTTCTTTTGTAATTACTCGTAGTAGCAATTTAGGACTGAGCAAATCTTGTACGAGACATCAAGATCGAGATCAACTCATAGAAATATGGGTTAGTATTTTAAAGGTTAGAATCCTCTGTACTTTTCATAGGAACAACAGAGATACAGTCCTTTTAATCTCATCATGGCATTGATCTCTCTTTTTTGGACCATTGAATTGTAGGAGGCGTTTGAGTGGTTGGAGGAGAGAGATAGAGAGCAGAGAATGACTACCGGATATGAACTCCTATTTGAAAGTGTAATGGGTCACTACTAGACCTGTCAATTGGGTCGGCGGGTCGGGTTCGGGTTCCGGTCATGTCGGGTTAGGGTCACAGCGGGTCGGGTCATTTCGGGTTCGGGTTGAGAAATGCTCAATCCTGACCCACAGTTGTCGGGTTCGGGTCGACCCACCGGGTCGAGTGACCCAATAATTTTTTTTTTTCTTTCGTTAATTATATAGCCAATTTATGCTTTCAAAGGGTATATTGGCCAATTTATACCTTGTATTAACTACGTACGTATATTTTTACACATTTTGGTATGTATATACGACTATATGATATTCTTTATATGTTTTTTAATTGTTCGATAAGTTGTGTATTATATTTCCGTCCATTTTAGCGTAGTTAAAAGCAAAATTTCTTATTTTAGGAGAGCAAATAGGTAGAGAAAAAGTTAATGAAAGCAAAAAAAAAAAAAGGTTTTATTTATTTTTTAGGATATTTTAGTCGAACTTTTTGTTTATAATTATAAATTGTTCTATTTTTTGGGTCAAATGGGTCGACCCACTAACGGGTCGGGTTAAATGGGTCGACCCACTAACGGGTCGGGTTTGACCCAAAAACACCGGGTTAATTGGGTTCGGGTCAAACCGGGTTTCTGGTCGGAAAATTAGTGTCAGGACCCTGAAAAAACGAATCGGGTCGGGTCGGGTTTTCGGGACAGTCGAGAATTGACAGGTCTAGTCACTATCCATCATTCTTATTTCACTTAAATGCGATCCTCGTCTCACCGTAATTTACAGTAAGACCATTTTATATAAGTATTATTTTTTCTGGTTGAAGACCCTTTAAAACATCCCTGTAATAGAATGTGTTGTATCAATGGACCACAAAGAAATGAAGAATGCCGTGGATACTCCCTAAGAGTCACACGATACATTTCCTTGGCAATGGCAGTCATCAAGATGTGCTATTTGATAGAGTTATTTGCAAGAAGAACGTATTATTGACGACTTTACAAAACTTAAGATATACACTTGTGCTATCCTTTATTTAATGACCATGGAAATCCACAAGATAATTGCACGTGGATCAAGAGTAGTCCGGTTGATGTCAGTCTGGGGCACCGTCCTGATCCTAGCTTAAATTAAGCCATAACTTTGCAAGCACAAGAGTACAAGACACCCACTAGTTCCACACCCCCCATTAAAGCATTCATTGAGATGGATATCTTATGGAGACCTTATTACTCACCTAGTCTTTTTTTTGCTCGTATTATTACTCACCTAGTCGCCTACGAACAATCCATATTACAAATTACAAGAAAAATTCAAAGAATTAGTAGAGTAAGAGTGTATTTTTTCACTTGTTGACTTCAACCAATCAATAAAAATCAATGACAAGACCTTGTCTGATCAGTGAAAATCATTGGTAAGATCTTATTGAATCAGTGAGAATTAGTGACAATTACTTAATCCGTGAAAATCAGTGGCAAGATCCACCTTCCTACTCATAGAATCCTTACCCAATCAGTGAGAATCAATAGAAATAAATGGAGTATAATGCATCCTACTACCTAAATTATACTATGAAATTATCAAAGTTATTTGGAAATTTTATTCACCCAATAAAATAAAGGAAAATTCGACAAAAATAATCCTAAGTTTGAGCGATCAGACAAAAATAATCCCAAGTTGAAAAGTGTACAAAAATAATCCCAAGTTGTCATTTTTGTCATAAAAATGGACCGTTAACTTAAACGCTCTAATCTGTTACTTAATTAAATCTAATTAAACTAAATCCTCATTTGAGACGTGATGAGATGTTCTCGTGGATTCTGGTCATGGTGTTGTGGGGTTAGTGGTGGTTGTGGTTGTTGGCATTTGGGAGAGGAGAGGAGAGGGAGTGGGGGGGGGGACGATGGTGGAGAGTGGTGAAGGAGCTGGAAGTGGAACTGGTGGTGGTGGAGTTGTGGCTGGTTGCTGAGATGGTGAGGAGGGACATGGGAGAGGGTGATCGATCTTGGTGGTGGTGGGTTGGTGGCTGAGGGTGAGGTGGGTGGTGGGCTGCTTTGTGAGAAGTGAAGAAGAAGGAGAGAGGAAAATTTGATCTGAGTGGTGGAATTTTTATTCATTTTTTAAAATTTTTCTTATTATTAAGAATTAATAAACATTAATACTATGATAATTAACGGCAAGCAAGTCCAATAATTAGCGCTATTCTTAACCGAGTTAAACTAGATCTATTTTTGTGACAAAAATAACAACTTCAAATTATTTTTATACACATTTCAACTTGAAATTATTTTTGTCTGATCGTTCAAACTTGGGATTATTTTTATCAAATTTTCCTAAAATAAAACCACAAACAAAACTTGAGAATACTATTGTAAAAAATGGTCTTACCCTTCAGAATGGCCAAAGATTGTGTTATGTCGTGCCTCGTATTGTACCTTCGTGCCTGGGTTTTGAGGGGCCCAGCTCACGGCCTGTCTAATGGGTTTCGCACCATTTCTAGGGGCAATCGAGATACGGCCCATAGTGTTGTGTTTTGTGCCACCTTGTGCCAAAGACTATTTATCATTTTTTTTAAACTTTATTACTCTTTTTATGTGGGCTGTATGCCTGTATCCTATCGTGTTAATGCACAAAGTATTTTCATAATCCGGCTCCAGGCATGGCACACGGTCCACTACTTTGTGCCACATGTCGACGTACAGTGTCGTGTTGAGACCGTGCCCGTGCCATGCCGTGCCAAAATTCAGGTAAACTTCAATCATTACTTTAGTTTTCTTTTTCATTTTATTTTAATTTTTTCTATTTTTTTTAATTTATAAAATGACTAAAAATGAAAAAACAAAATCAAATTGAGCAAACGGGAAAATTGTTTGGAGAAATTAGTGGTAATCCAGGGGCTTGTCATTTATATGGTACCGCCCGCCTGAGTTCTCAACTTCTCACCTCGTTGACTGTCATTTCAAGCTTCCTCACTATTACACAAGAAACTTCACTTGTCTCAAATTCTGGTTACTTGGGTAAGTGCTCTGAGTTCATCAAAAACAATCCAACTTGATTTTGATTTTCTCTCTCCTCTTTGTTGTGTGTAACGGTGTTTTATTTTGTTTTGATTTCTGTATGATCAGTTCTGTTGTGAATTGATATGTGATCTTGTATAAACTCAGTGGATCTATAGTCATCTACATTTGCCAATTGTAAACTCAACCAATTTGGCATTTGCTGTATCATATTGCTAATGTATGAGACTATGAGATCTCATCAATGATTATTATGTTCCATTATGAAAGTTTCCACCTTTTTTGTCAAACCCTTTGCTTCATATAATGTGTTTTTGCAGAAATTTTCAATAAGATGAAAAAAGGGTTGAGATTTCTTGTACTTCCTGGGTTTCTGGAGTTGATTTCCCAGTAGTGTAAAAGGGTTTTGACCTCTTGTTCATTCTTGATTCAAAAGGATGATATTAGCTAGGATGAGTATGAATTTGGGAATTCTGATTATTTATGATTTTGGGTATTCAGATTATTTATGATTTTGGGTATGCAGCTTGTTCATGATTTTCTTTTTATTGGAGGAAGTGTTGGCTATTTCATATTTGTACAGATGAGTATCATCAAGGACTCAATTGGGTTTCTGAAGTTATTCTTGATCTGCTGAAAGTATTTCTCATTTTTGAGACATAGTTGTGTGTTTTCTTAGTTTTGGACATATTCTCTAGATTTTGAGCTACTTATGCCCCCCCCCCCCCCCCAATCTCCATTGAATGTACGGGCTAATTGGTTGGAAATTTTAAATTCGAAATAGCACGGTGCTCCATTTTCTGATTGCTAGCTTGTAGGGCTTTATGCAATTCTTTCTGATCTGCAAATGCTATGTTTGGTTTGAACTTCAGTAAATAGAATTGCAATATGTTAATGTGTGACAGATTGAATGATATGGAGTAGTAATTGTTGGAACCTTCATAGTATATTGGTTACCGGTGTCCCCGTCATGAGGAAAGCTATTACTGATTTTGTTTTTCATCTATGCTTTTCTCTACTTCAATCTCTTGGCTACTGGGTAAATGTAATAAGAGAATAGTTAGCTTATTGTGGTAGACCACGGAGCAAGGAGGCCACTCATTTTTCTAATTGATAATGGATAAGAATTTGTTTTAACTGCATTTTGAACTCTATGATAGAAAAATTAGTTGCTTTACATCTCACTAATCCTAAAAAACCAGTGGGCAAATGAATAAGCAAGAAAATTTGAAATGAAACTCCGTTATCAGATTATTATTGTTTAGTTATCAGATATTATTGTTTAGTTATCAGATATTATTGTTTAGGGGTTGGAGGATTGCAGAAAGTTAAGGATTTAATTGGGAGTTATAATTTCCAGCTCAAAGTAAGTTGCCTTGTTTACTGTATACTGTATTTTGATGCACATGGTGGTAGAATTTATCTCAAGGACTATTGATTATGGCATGTGTTTCTAGAGCGAAGGTGTTGAAGTTGTTCCCAATTGAATTGGAATTTGTAATGAACGGGTGATATTCTTTAAATTTAATTTTTTTCTTAGGACTCAAATTCATAGTTCTTAACAACAATTTGCCCTGCGGTGCTTCTCTTTTCTTCTAAAATATATTGTAATCTGCCAATAATTTTTTATGCTAGGTAATGAAGTGAATATCAGTTTCTTTGCTGCTAGATATTTCTGTGCTTTGATATAATTATGCAGCAGTTTTGATGTTTAAAGATAGCAAAACAGTGTGTCTCCATATCTAACGGCTTTTAAGGCCTTGAGTTGACTGTGCTATGTATTCATGCCTCCGTGTGAAAGTTTTGCTTACTTACTTTTATAGTACATCAAAGGCAATGATCAAGATGCTCAAATGCTACATGCGGCTTTGCTTATTCTACTGTAATTGGAATTGTAAAATTATCGATAACCTACACATCCGTGACCATGGATAGTTTTAAGGCCCGCTTACTTTAGCCATTCTTTGTCTGTTCTTTGATTTATCAATCTATTGTTTCGTTTGAAGATCTAACTTCCATTATCAGTTTTCTTGCTGTTAGGACATGGCATCGGACGATAAGCCGGAGATAGTTGAAAGGGTTACTAAAAAGAAAGACAATGAGAAAGAAGAAAAGGGAGAAGGTGAAGGCGGATTTATTGATAAGGTGAAGGATTTCATTCATGATATTGGTGAGAAGATAGAGGGAGCAATGGGATTTGGTAAGCCTACGGCAGATGTTACTGGGGTTCATTTTCCTAAAATTAACCTCAAGAAGGCAGATATTGTTGTTGATGTTCTTGTGAATAACCCAAATCCAGTACCAATTCCCCTTATTGACATAAACTACTTGATTGAGAGTGATGGAAGAAAGCTGGTTTCTGGACTGATTCCTGATGCTGGGACAATTCATGCTCACGGCTCAGAGACTGTCAAAATACCAGTCACTCTGATTTATGATGACATTAAACAGACTTATGCAGATATTAAGCCTGGAAGTATTATTCCCTATAAAGTTAAGGTTGATCTCATTGTAGATGTTCCAGTTTTTGGTAGGATCACTATACCCCTTCAGAAAACTGGAGAGATCCCTGTGCCCTACAAGCCAGACATAGATGTCGAGAAAATACACTTCAAGAGGTTCTCTTTTGAAGAAACTGTTGCATCAATTCATCTTAAGATAGAGAACAAGAATGACTTTGACTTGGGCCTTAATGCTTTAGATTATGAGGTTTGGCTTGGTGATGAGAGCATAGGAGGTGCTGATCTCCAAAAATCTGCTAAACTTGAGAAGCAAGGTATCAACTATATTGATCTTCCAATCACCTTTAGGCCCAAGGATTTTGGGTCCGCTGTCTGGGATATAATGAGGGGAAGAGGCACTGGCTACTCCATGAAGGGAAATATTGACGTGGATACACCTTTTGGAGCGATGAAGCTTCCTATCAGCAAAGAGGGTGGAACAACACACCTTAAGAAGAGCAAGAAAGACGGGGGCGATGAAAGTGATGAGGTAAGTTATATCCTTCCTCTAGAGCAACTGATTATATGTACTCTATTACTTATGCTCTTTTATTGTAATTGACTCTTTTTTGCATCCAATTCTTTGCCATTAGGAATATCTGGATCAGCTCCTTTGAATTGATTTTACAATGATTGCTATATGTTTCTCATCAATATAGAATGACCAGTTAGGGGTTTTTTATTTCTCTCCTTTGAGTTTTGGCTTTAGTACTGCACACCTGGTATGCAGTTTGCATATATATGTCTTTGCTTTGGGTTCTCTTTATAATGCTTCGTTACTTTGCTCTGTGACCCTTTACAACATCAAGAACCGCTCCCCCCAACAAATGGAAAGAGGCAAAGACATTTAACAATGTCCATAATAAAACTCAGTTTTCTACCAGTGAATAGCGTTTGATCGTTAAGTTTTTTGGCATTTAGTACGCAGCAAACTGCCGATCCATGCCCAAATAAATGATCATATATTCATATTCCATTACTGAAGGCCTAAAAGTATAATAACTCTGTTTGCTATACACCCACTTCATTTTTGCTCCCGCGAATTCTTTTGTTAAAAAGCTTATCCAGGTGTATGTTGGTTATGGAAGAACTTTGACATTTTGGTGGGCTACTTGGCCTCTCTTTGGCCCAAGGTGGCGGGAGTTTTTAAGGGAGTTCCACTCACGGACGTGCAACGTGTGTGGGCTGATTTGTAGTCTGCTTTATTTTATTTTCTTACCTCACTATGGAGGACTCCTGGTCCTCTAGCCTTGTAATTTTCCAATTTGATCTTTAATACAATTTTTCTTATCTAAAAAAAAGAAGTTTGACATTTTGGGACTGAAGTATGGCCTTGTTTGGCAAGTAATTGGTAGCTGTAGCTGGTTTGATTGATCAGCTGTTGCTTCTAGCTAATGTGGTTTGGCTAGTTGTAGTATTGCCTGATTGTTAAGAATTTTTTTCGTTTAAGTTGTTTATTCTTAGTCTAGTCTAGCTTCCTTATCCAAAACACTACCGCCTTCACTTTTTGAAGTTGTCTTGTTTTACCCAATTAGCTCTACTAAGGAGCCATCTATCAAACATTAAAAAATAGGTAGTTTAGGTTGTCAATTAGTCAAACAAGCTAAACACCCCTACACTATGGCTAACAAGCCTGCTAAGTTCCTCTTTATTTTTGTATATGGTCTAATTGTGTTGGTTATTTTGTGGCTTCAGTGTTTTAAGGATCATTCCTAGTTTGATCCTTAGGTTTGACTATCATTTTTTTTGAAATTTCACCGTTTATGCTTTTGGCCAAATATGATTGAGCAATCGATCAGATTATCTGGTTTTCTGTCGTAGTGAGTATAGTCATGATCATCATAGAGTTTTCTCAAACCTCAGTGAAGTGATACATCTCTAATCAAAGCTGTTACTAGAAATTATTGCCATAGATTAATTGTGGAGTAATTAGAACATAAGTAAAGGAAAAGTGTGTGTTTTGGTCATTGTTGTCTTGTTTGTTAAATGCAATATTTTTGCAGTCTAGTTGGATTTAGGAATGTTTCTATGGAAGAGGTTGGGGGAGGGGGGCTGAGGTTGAGAGTGTAATTTGCGACGCTATATTTTGAGGTCGTCAAAAGGTGAGTGAAGGCGGACGGTTAGCATCAAACAATAGCTAGAGGGGATTGAGATATTGTTGTTTGAGTGTTTCCTTGTTGTAATTCATTATTTATTGATGGTAGTGAATGTTTTCTACCATGATGAGGGTCCCGTGGTTTTCCTCTTCAAGTTATAAGGGATTTTCTATGTAGATTTGGTTTATCATCTTGCGTACACGTGTGCATGATTATTATGGACCCACAGGTTTGTTGAGTAAGGGTTTTGAACAAACTGGTATTAAAGCTTGGTGTGATCCTAATAGTTGGAATACATACTCTATCATAAACTGAAATGTAATATGGGGAGAAAGCAACAATGTGTGAGAGTGAGACAAAGAATGGAAAGAACCTATATATGTAGCTTTTACAGTACTATGATTCATCTAGAGGTGAAATCTTTTTAGCAAATAATGTGGCTTAAGATGGAATCATTTTGGACATGGTATGTGTAGCAGGATTATACAGGTAAAAGCCTATACCCATAGGGCCATAGCTTTTATATTAGAATCTCCATTGGTGTAGTTTTTGTCTACCAAACATTATTTGACCACAAGTCCATGACATATTACAATATAGAGAGATGTATACCCAACAACTATGGAAACATAAGAGTCCCAAGCCTAGAACTTTGGACCTCTAGGAAAGAAGGTGTGTGCCTTGATAATCTCTTGAAACAAGCTCATCAGCTCATGTGGTTCATAGTTTCATACATGATAGAAGTTAAGTTCTAACAATGTTTCTCTCTGTTGTGAAACCCAGTAATTCACTTATTCTCAAACCAATGAAAATCTTTTTTTTTATTCCAGTTCTCCATTTATTCCAGTTCTCCATCTTGATTGTTGCATTCAGTCAAAATTTTAACTGTACCTATTTCTTCCTTTTTTTGCAGGATTAAACTAAATCATGTTGAGAAGCGAGCTCTTATAGTGAGTCGATCTGTTTTGTATCTACTATGTACTAATACATGAACATGAGTTTGTAGAAACATGAGGTACTTGTGCTTAAGCTATTGATAGTTTGTGCATCTGTATGAGATGTTATGATGCATATCGACAGGACGAAGCTTCTTTTTAGTATCTATAGCCTCCTTCCAAAAGCCATGGTTCTGTAAACTTCATTGCTGTTGAATCATTTGTATTATGAGAATGTACCAACTACATTGAATAATCAGAGTGTATGCCAAACTTGTATGCATCACTTTTGAAGATCGTGTTTGGACTGTTTGTATGACTTTGCAAGTGATTCTGTTATGCAACTCTAACCTTCCTAATCTCATAAAAAGTAGGTGGTCTCCAGCAGCCCAGCAGGTAAAGCTTTACATTTGTCTACAGAAGACAAATGCCATTACTCTGCTTCTAGAAGTCATGTAAGTACAGTACATGAATGGGTAAGCTTCACATATACTAATATTTTTAATTGGTAAATTCAAGTAACAAGATGAAAACTTAAATGAGCAATTATTAGGTGTTTTTTTGGAAAAAAAAGTTATTAGGTGTTTCTTCGCAAAGTATTGCTTGTATTAGGTGTTTTCCCACAATTTTGCTGCTCTTTTGAAGAACAAGATGTCCATCAAATAGTCGTCTAGTAGAGTAAAGTACTATGTAATTGCTAGTTTTCATCATGAAATTCTTCCAATTAGGTTGAATGTAATAGCTTCTCTTCAGGAAGATTTCACTTTCCTTTTGTCAAAATAAAAAATTATATTTATGGGTGTGTTTTTTTTCAGTTACGTAGTAATTGGTTCAATTTAGTTATCTACTTTTACTCTCACAATTCAATTCAATTCGATTCACTGAAGTGAAGTGTAGTCCAGTAAAAAAAGAACACACTCATAATCTCTTCATGAATATATACAGGCCCAAGATAAAGCCTCATACGAGTTTTTTTTTTTTTTTTTTTTTTGAAAAATGTATACATTATTGTAAATGTATCTCTAGAGTCTAGCTTATCTAAATCACTCCACACGCAAATAACCCATCGGAGGTAAACATCGTCAAGATGTAATGAGGTAGGTCCAAATGTGAAACATAAACAAAATGGAGGGAAAGGAGATAAACATGTGGTTTTACTAATGCACTCATATTTAGACGTGTTTTATATTTTGATGTCTTTGACATCCTTTCTACCAAATCACTTTGAGTGTTTGACCCAAGAAATTGGAAATATTGTGTACAAACAAGGACCATCACTTTGCACTTTGCAGCCTCAATTCTTTTGGAAAGCAACTTTGGATGGTTCCTTTTAGTTGCGGCTTTACTTATGTCGTACAGTTTAGTACCAACCCTAGTTATATTCTTTTTTTATTTTCTTTTATTTGAGATCTCTTAATTTTAAGAAAAAATAAATTATGTTCATTTCGTATTGAGGTCAAATATTGGAATTTGGAAATGGTGGAAAATCAACAGTGAAACAGTCAATTACAGCATCTGTTGTAGAATTGTACAAGTCCTGTCAAGCATGCATCTTTCTCTTCTCGTCCCGGTGTTTGTATGATGGTTACTACCTTTTCATCACCGTCGGTCAGTCACAATAATTTGATAATCCCACAATAAAAATTGGATAAGGCCAACTTCGTACACAGTTCCAAACTCTTGAGTTTTAATTTAGCATTAACCAATTAAAATATTAGTTAGAAGTTTAAACCTATTGATAGCAGTTTAGTCATACGTCTTCTAATTTTTTCTGAAATTTTTAATTTTCTGTTATGGTTACTAAAACCAACTATACAAATGGTTAAAATCAATTCCGACTCAACATTCATTAATTTTCAGAATTCACACTTTATTGATACATTGGTTACTACCAATAATAAAATTGATTAACCACTTACTTTTAGAGTTATAATTATTACGATGACTATACATGAACACGTGGTAATCACCATACAAATTATCCTTTCCGTAATACTAACTAATTTGTCCTTCCATACAATGTAAGAATTATGAAATATTATATTTAAAGTTTGTTTATGTAGCATGGTCTTCATTTGTTCAAATTGTATGAGATTTGTTTGTAACTAATTGTATTATCTCCTTTCTATTTTTTCTATTTCTGTTCTATTCTTTATAGCAATACAATCATTATTTACTAAACAACTGCATATTGTGTGATGTTTGATTATATTAATATTTTGGTGATGCATGCAATTTTCGCTTTCTTTAAAGATCCAATTAATATAACCCCAAAATTCTGAGTTTTTACTATGTTTGGTTTACAAAGTTTTCTACCTTTTTTTCCTTCAAAAAGTTAAATTAGATTTATATCAATACCTTGGTGGTCTAATAATAAGAAAGTGGAGCTTATTTTATAGAGCTCTCATGCCTCCAAATTCAAAGTTAAGATTTAAATCTCCTTATCATCAATTTCATGGCGCCCTCTCATTTCGGTCGAGATCATGGCGCCCTCTCATTTCGGCCGCAAAATAGACAAGTATGGACAAGTTATTTGAACAAAATGATAGGTATGTGATCCTTCTTCCTTGTCCTAGTCCACTTGTCAGCGCTATTAATGGGCTTAACGTCCAGTTTCAATTCCGTTTTTACAAAACTTGTGTGGATTTAATCCATGGTGGACTAATGGTTTAAATCTTTTTAAATGTACCCTCTATATCCCTAAATACTATAGTGTTCTTGGCCTATCGTGGACTAAATCCACACAAAACATGTTATTCCGTTTTTTATCACCTCTAACTATTTGTTTACAAAAACTTGAGTGGATTTAGTCCATGGTGGACCAATACTTCACCTGGAGCCACTACTCTAATAGTGGAGCCACCTCATATTTCACCTGAAGCCACCCCTCTAAATCTCTAATAGTGGAGTCACCCCATATACTTCACCTAGAGTCACCCCTCTAATAGTGGAGCCACCCCATATCCTTTATTTGGAGTCACCCCTCAAATTTATATTTGGCATCACCCCTCTAATAGTGTAGTCACCCTCTACTTCACCTGAAGCCATCCCTCAAATTTATACTTGGCACCACCTCTCTAATAGTGGAGTCACCCCATACTTCACCTGTAGCCACACCTCTAATAGTGGATCCACCCCCTACCTCACCTAGAATTACCCCTCAAATTTACTTGGTCCAAAATAGACTTGATCCACGATGAACTAAGTCCATACAAGATATGCTGCTATTTGTTATGAATCGTTGGGTCACCCATGAGGCCGGTGGTCACCCCCTCCCCCCATGTCTTAATAAGGCCCAAAATATAAAAAAAAAAAATAAATAAAAACTATCCGTTAAAGAATATGTAATGATTAAGTTTGTAATAATAGTCCGAAAAATTACAGGATGTGATCCTTCTCCCTTGTCCTAGTCCACTTGCCAGCCCTATCAATAGGCTTAACATCCGGTTTCAATTCCGTTTTTACAAAACTTTGTGTAAACTTAATTCAAAATAGAGTAATGGTCTAAATATTTTAAATATATTCTTTATATTCCTAATATTTACACTATTAATGTTCTTAACCTATCGTGATCTAAATCCACACAAAACATGTTATTCCGTTTTTTATCCACCTCTAACTACTAGTATTTGTTATGGGTCGTTGGGTCACACATGAGGTGGTCACCCCTCTCCCCCTGTGTCCTAAGGCCAAAAGAAGAAAAAAAAAAAATTGGACGGCGTCCACATGCCATTAGCGATATTGTCGAATGCCATGATAGGCAACTCAACTGCTTTTCACATTACTTATTATTTAGAGATCGGTTACGATAATACTCCATTATCCATTTTCAAATGAGTTTTGATAAATCCTGTGGTTCGTGGTTGAGTGGTATGGACTCATTTATCCTTAATCAAGGTTGAGAGTTCGAATCGCACCTTGGACATCATGGAGCAGCTTTAAATTTCTTGATCAGCTGTCCCACCTTTTGAGGTGCCTACAAACCAGTGCGGAGATAGTCAGTAATCACTGTGATCGACGGTGTATACCTTAGTCGTAAAAAAAAAAAAAGAGTTTTGATAAAATTAGTCTACCCTTGATCATTAGTCACGAATTCCTTCTAATATAATTATATTCAAAGTTAGATTTCATTTCAGAGTTAAATAAGAGTGCAATTAAAAAAAAAGAAAAAGAATTAGTCCAATTCAATTTCTATTATTAGTCCTTCAAACATAGAAAATTTGGTACATTATCTTGATCTTTCAAAACATTATTAATAAACCAAACAACGAAATGAAAGTTACTGCTTTATCTCGTCTTATCGTTTCCAATCTTTTATTTTATCGTTCTATATAAACCAAACACGTTGTTATTATGAGAGATATTATACCAATTTAATTAGCTAACATTTACTTCACTCATAAACTTTACTTGATCATAAAATGAAGATAATTTTAAAATGTTAAAAGGTCAACGTGAATAATTTCTCCCTTTCTCAATCCCCAGTTCTCAATTCTCATCATTTTATTTCATTTATTACTCCTATTAGGCAATGACTCCTGATCGACTTTAGTTAGAAACTTTTTCTTCTTCTTTGGTTATGGAAGAAAAGACAAAAATGTATCCTACTCGTCATACTGAGTGCTATATAATAAAGTACATAATTAGTATCCGTAAAATTTACAATATTTTAATAAGGATTTTTTTGTCCTACTTAATTGCATGTTTCACTCCCTTAATCAATATTAACACATTAAATTTTAAATCTAGTTATTATTAAATTAAGATATATGATAAAATTACGGACGCTCAATATGTAATTGGAAAAAAAATAACGGTATATAAAATAAGAGAGAGGATCCGGATCGAAATATTTAGCATACTCAAGTAGTTACTACGCGGAATATTCTATTCGCTTGTATACGGTAATAAGTTATTAGTAATTATATCTGTTTGATTAGAACAATGCCGTTGCCATTTGTTTAGTTTTTACACATAAGCACACACTAAAAGGTTTATGGAGAATACTTAGTTTACCCATTGGGTAGTCTACCCAAGTGATGTGGAAAAGAAATATAAGCATATACCTTGGAACTCAAATAAATTAATTTTCAACTTAAAAACAAAATATCAAAACCCAACCAATCACCAATTCACACATCACCCGGGTAGATTACCCGATGGCTAAACTAATATTTATCCAAAGTTTACATTTACACACTGCCACACATAGGAAAGTTTCAGAAAACCTGTGGAAAGAAGGTCCTATCTATGTTCATCTCACCTACAAATTGAAAAACAAAAGAAAATTCCTATCAAGATATATTTATCAAGATCATGTTCTTCAAATTCAATGAACAAACTGACAATTCCCCTGTATTAAGCCAGGAGATTAGATAAGTAACCACATGAGAAAAGGAAAGGGGCAAAAAAGGAGGGATGCACCACAATATTCTGAATTTTTTTTTTGATAGGACAATATTCTGAAAATTAAACCTTGACCAAATAGTCAAATACCATCTCATATCCATTAGAAGAAAAAAAAAAACACCATATCTTAACCAAACTAGTAAAATAATTAATGTCTTTTTAAATCTTTTTTTTTTTTTGGCTTTTTCCTCTAACTAACTTGATATCACTAAATAAAATTATACAAATGCAATCAATCTCCAGCAAGTGGGGCCATATGATCAAGGGGGTTTAATCAAAATACCACATAATCTAGTTGTTTATTTGCATGTTGTCTACCAATCTTAGGAATTGGGATGTGAGTATAAAATTGGTCGACAACAAGAGTTGATATATATTTGCTTTAACTTATAATGTAGATCACATTTAGAGCTCGAGCTAGAACTTAGCTAGGGAGGTATCATAAAGTTTGTGTGTGTGTATGTTGTTTTTTTTAAAAATTATTTTGTACTTCCACATGGTATCAATTTAATTTAATTTCTAGATATTATGAGTTCGAATCCCGAAATTATTATTTAGAGGGCTCTCTGTACATTTTCATACTTCAAATGTTAGATCTCTAACAATTAACATAATCTCTCAAGTAATCGAGTTGACAATATGAAAGATACATATTGCACAAGAAGATTTTTAAGGTCTTTTCCTTTGTTATGACTTGTTTGGAAGTCTTATCTAATTATCAATTTTCAGATTATCTATGTCGTTGAGATCTATTCGCCCAAAAGATGAAAGTAGACTTCACACCTATTCCACGCGGAATGAGAGGCTAACAATATTTGTTAAGAGTCCATTGTAATGCTAGAGGTCTGACGTTCCTGCATTGTGCCTAGAGAAACTACAATATCTTTGGAAACAATGCCTGAACTGTTGGAGTACTCCATCTTTGATATCTACGGGCGATCTCATGGCATTCCAAGGTATTTGTGAAAATACGATTTTCTTTGGAAGATAGATGAGAATATGATTTTGATACTAAATCTTCGGATTGCGAGAAGTTTGATCCAAGAGTTCCAATTAGATGTTGTTTGCCATTGAAAGCTTATGGATATAGTTACAAAATAGTGAACGGGTTCCCATGGTTATCTGATTTCCATTCATCATCATTAGATTTTGAAAAGGGGTGTGACACTATTATGCGTCGACACATATGTAATAATTTCCGCACTTTTATCATTTTTTTCTTCAAAATGACAATATGAAAAAGGCCTGTATCAATAATTATGATTTTATGTCAAGAAATTTCTTCCCACATCCCACACTCGAGTCTAGGGAGACGTATATATTGAAAATGAGACATTCCTTGAATATGAGTGGGGTTAAGCCACTACATTATTCTCAAGCAGCCAATCTTTCATAGATAGAATTTGTCCTTTGAATAACTAAGCTAGGTTGAATCAATACCGGCAAACACAAGTTGAATACCGCGTAGTTAGTCATAACTCAATCATACAAAAATCATGTTATGTAATTCTCACACATTCAACGTGACATAGTTGCAAATTTTCCTCAACTTTAATCAAATGTAGGAATAAAATTTCAATTTTGGGGAGCCCATAGAAAAAACACACACAAACACAAGCAGTAAGTTGAGGAATAAAGTGGGCTACTACTGGCCCTACTAGACTTTGAATTGACCCATTTGATAAAAAAATTTAAAAAATAAAAAATATTTTTTTTTTAGTTTGGTTCTTTTTTATTTGGGCGTGGCGAAAGGGCATCTCCTAACGCACGGCCTCGAGTATTCCACAAATTAATTTGTGTAGGTGTTCTTTAGGAGATATGAACCCATGGCCTAATGTACAAGTTGCAACTTGTTTACCAGTGAGCCAACAGACTCAACACTTCTGAACCAATAATATAATGTACAAGTTGCAACTTGTTTACCAATGAACCAACAAGCTCAACACCTTTTGGGTAATAAAAAAAAAAATTAGAAAAATTAACACTAGTACTAAAACTAAACATGAAGAAAGCTAAAAGAGGAGAGAGAAAGAGACTAGGGGTGAAGAACCTTGGGGAACATAACATCACTTCTCTATTCTTTTCCAAACCATCAACTTGCATTTTGCCAATATGTCAGCCAACCCCACCTGATTAGGAAATTCACTGAATCCAACCTCAACACAGTCCTTCCTTTCTCTCTCCTCCTTTTCTCCCATTTCCCCTACTTGGTAAGATTAGTCCCCATCAAAAATCTAAATACTCCCCAAATGGCAAAAACCCACCAAACATTACCATCATCAATATAAATATATGTTATACAACTCTCCAAATCTCTCCCCTCTTTCTTGGTTTATTTGTCATATTCCTCTCAGAACTTAGCCTATAACCCAAGATTGGATTTTTGGCCAGTTACATCCCCTGATTCTTTTGGTGTTTGGTTGATTTGAAGTGGGTATTTCTCTAATTTGTATTTCAACCCAAGAAACTAGAAAAAGGGTGAAAGCAAGTGACATGCAAGAGTTGTTTTGAGGGGTTCTGTGTTTGAAATTGTGGAATTTTTGGGAAATTTTCATTGTCTAGCTGTTGTTCACTTTCAATCAGGAGTTTCTGTTTCAAAATCACAGGTACTTACCCAAAATTTGAAGTTATTTAGAAGGTTGTACTTTTAGTTTTTGCACATTTTTGTGCACTTTATCAAGAAGGGGGCTAAGAAATTTGGAATCTGATGTTAAATATAGTGAGACTGAATTTGGAATTGCATTACCCATCAATTTGATTTGTTTTTTTCTATGATTCTATCATCTGGGCATTTCTGTTTTGGTCATTTTAGGTTGTTTCTGTTGATGGGTTTTTGGTTATTTTGTGAAGTATGATTAGTCATTTAGTTGTTAGATTTGCAGTCCAATTTTTCTTGTACTCTTGATCATCCCTTTTATTGGTACAATTTTGATGGTGGCTTAAGCTGTTATTAGTATTTTCTTGCTTGAATTATTGGTATCATTTTTGCTGATCTTGATTATAATATTTTATTGTAGATGTCAATTGAAATGATCAATCTTGGAGTTCTTGGTTCATACATTGATTGAAGAGGATAATCAGCCTTCAGTTCTTTGTATTGGGTTTTATCAAATCTGGTTCACAATCTCAGAATCAATTCAAAAGGCATTAAGTCTTCTGAACAAAGCTTATTTTTGAAGACAAGTATTGGATTAGGCAACCAAAAGTGAAAAGTTGTTGATACAAAGGAGTAAATACCAAGCATTGGCTATTTACAAGTTTTGGTAGTACATATAAATCATTTTGTGATCTGAGGAGATTGTCATTTTGGGTCCTAAACACCAAAGCTGATTGAGCATAAATGATTGGTAAACTACAAGAAACAAATTTTAAATTGTCAAAGAGTTTGCTTGCTTTACAAAACCATTGCTCCAATACAGTTGCTATGGAGGTTAGAATGAGGAATGTAGGTTCTTCAACCATTGGAACCACAATGAGATCAAGTGGTGGTGGCAACTCTATGGATGAAGAAATGAGGAGACAAAGAGACCGAGACCGAGAGCGAGAATATCGTCGATCATTCTCTCATGGTACTGGGAAGAAGGCATTGCGATCGGGTTACTTCAGCTTAGAATCGATGCTCTTGCTCGTCTGCCTTACCGCCTCGCTTTTGATTCTTCCGTTGATACTTCCACCATTGCCACCACCACCATTATTGCTGCTCTTGCTCCCTATATGCATCCTTGGTTTGCTTATGATCTTAGCGTTTATGCCTTACAATGTTAGAGACTTGACTTATACCTATATGTAAATGCTTAGCTAATTAATTACTTACATTACATTTATGTCTAGTTTTTGTTCTTATATTGTCCCCTTGATTTTAGTTCAGCTCTCTTTTTAGCCTCAGTAATTACAGGAGAAAGAAATAATTTCAAATTTGTTTACTTGAAATTTTGGTGTATAGATATATATGGTATGAACAAAGAGTGTCCTTGTTAACACTTGGATTGAGATTAGATATAATTGCTTTTAAGTTACCCGGGTTGTTCTGAACTTCTGATGCTTCCATTTTACTCCTATCTCAGACAGTCTTTTGAATAGTTTTATTTTCTTTTTTTTTTTTACTGTAAAAAGTTGAAATTTATGATATAAAGATTTCATCAAATAATGTTAGTAATTTCATTGACAAGAAAGAATGACATTAGGAGATGAGTCTTGTTCTAGATCTTGAGTTCTTGGTACGTTGGCCCATCTAGTTTTTCAGTGTATTACACCATTGGTTCATTGGGTGCGTTTTTTAGAGCTTACGAGTTCAATTAAGGTGTCAATTCAGTGATTATTTCAGTTAACTGATGTTCAGTTCAGTGGTGTTGAGTTCACAAACATACTTTTTATCTTACATATCAAGTTGTGTTAAATTCAATTTAGTGGTGTACAGTTCAGTTCAGTGGTGTACAATTCAGTTCAGTGATACCCAGTTCAGTGGTGTTGAATTCAGTTCAATTCAATTCAGTTTTGGTAAATTCAGCTCTAAAGAACGCACCAAAAGTTATACTGGTAAATATATGTGAATAATAACCTATACAAAAATTTGTGTAAGATCGACCGACGACGGTGAGATCGATCATATGACTTTTATAAAAAAAAATAAGAGTAACTTGTGATCAAGAAATCGCCCAATTCTTCATAGAAATCATCTAGCAATCCTACTATTTTTTGTTGATTCAATTGAATGCTTAATGGAAAATAATACTGACTACAATAGCCTTTACCCTAAAAAAGAGACTGTAGTACGTACCATAAGATTTGGTCAAAGCTATTGGGTGCAATAGTTTCTAGAGAAATGCAAAGCCAAGATTGACATTGAAATTTTCAAGCATTCGATTTCAAGAAATCTAATAAAAAAGTTGAAGCACACCTAATTCAATGTTTCATAAATGTCGGTAGTCAAATTGATGATATTTATAACCCGACATATAAAAAAAATTAAAAGATAAAAACTTGGTCATTTTGGGTTCGATATATAATCGATTCGGATACTCGTTCATTTGGAATTGGGTGCAAGTCGATCACTTCTAAGAATTTGGTAAGATTATTGTACGAGTCTTTATATGTTGATTTCGGATTGGTGCAACTCTCGACGTGGCATTCTAAGAATTTGTTCTTTTCACCTAGCCAATGGAAAGAGAGCACAATTGTATCACGGTCCCGTGTGATGAGGTACAAAGGCCAGTACAATATACTTATATATGGAAGAAGGAGGATCCAAACATGGAACCTAATGTAAGCGGACAATAGTTTTTACAGTTAGGTCAAGACATCCTTATTAGTTATAAATCCAGTTAGTGAGAACACTATACTTTAATTACAAGTTTCTGGTGTTTCAGTAACACCACCTGTATTTGTTACTTTCTAATACACCCTTGAAAACAAGGGTGATTTTTGAAATATGTGGAAAAAAAAATAATTTTAAAAATATTCTATTAATTGGGTAACCCTAAATACACAACACTGCGATTTGTTACCGAAATATGCACTTAAAAATTTTCGCGTATAAACCCGTTGAACTTCAAAAAGTCAATAACCGTGTAAACTATTTAAGTCAAAGCTAAAACTTAGAAGGTTAGATTATGAGTAAAAAAGTATACCAATCTCTTTAGGAAGAAGTAAAACTTTACATGTCACAAAAGTTGCTTCTTTGACAACTGGTTTTTATTAGCTCGAGAAGAAAAAATTGAATATTTACTCCCCATATTTGAAACCTAAAGGGGCAAGTGCACCTCTTTTGTCTAAAACATCCACTTTCACGTATAGTAATAAGCAAGTTGGTTTTATCCAAATCATGAGCTTGTTTAGTTTTCATGCAAATCAGCATCCTATCGAATAAAAGTTTTAGAAAAAAACAATTAGAAAAAGATTTTGCTAATCCCACTATGATTTACGATCTCGTTGTTGGGGTAATGTTTGACTAAAACCTCGATCACCAAAACTAAAAGCAAATTAGATATACACATGCATTTATCCTGTAATCCATATTGCAGTTGGGAAGATTACCTATTTACCTGGTTGGTGGGCTGTTGTCTTTTGTCGTCGATACATTGGTGGGGAGATGATATCATTTTACTTAATTAGCAGTCCGTACTGACTTCGACCGTACCGCTCAATGCTCATCAATAGAATTAGTCATAATCTAAAAAGGTTTAAGATAAAGCTATGGTCCAAACAAAACACATGTTTCAATGAGGTCATTATAGAGAAATGGGAAAGGGCAGAACGGAACGAAATGGGGGTGGATATAGGTATATCCATACCCATATCTATACCCATCTGCCTATAGTCAATCCCCCACCTGCCGGTCGCCCCATCCCCATCATGGGTGGTGGTATATATAGTTTTCAAAACCAATCCCACTAGGTATGAGATGAAAATCACACCCGCCCCAATTACCCATGAGATATCCATTTCCACCTAATACTCCCCCAAACCCACCTGGTAACCGCCTTAACTAATTATAATATATTTAACAAACAAATCCAATAAACGTATAAATCATTATGACAAAAAAAAAAACTAAGATACATTTGAGCAAATTGTGTCAATACATTTCATATTTAGAATTTTTACATTTTTTTTTTTATTATATTTAGGTAAGTATCAGGCAAGTATCCAATTGTGGACAACGCAAATCATTCCCGCCCCATTCTCATGACAGTTTTACTTTTTCAAAACCATCTCCGTCTCATCTCCGCCCCAACTAGAGTGAATGCGAGGCGGTACCCACCCATACTCGTCCCACTGTCATCCCTAAATAAGCAGCATGCTAGATTGCTAGCGTAGGTTTCCAATTTTGAGAACCCAAAACTCTTGAGTCCAATGAAGAGTTCTCAAACCTTTATAAAGAGAGAAAGAAGGAGAACCAAAAATGGCAGCAAACTCAATTAGGTTCAGTGCCATTTTTTTTTCTTTCAAGCTTATGCTAAGATGATGAGTAAATGTTAACACCATACGACAATATGATATGACCCCACCTCAAATGATTGGGAGAAATACGAACATGACATTACTTTGTATAACCCTAATATGACACGATTACACCAATACATCACCAATTTCATTTGAAATGAAACCAAACACGAATACAACACAACATGACGCGACGTGATCTAACCTATTTACCAACCTTAACTACAATTACAGATGACCATGAACCGTGTTTTGCCTGCCTGCCTCGGGCTCCAGGATTCACGACCCACTGTGAGTGGGTCTCTTGCCACCATGCCATGCCGAATCGCCTCACTCTAAGGGGCGGCGCAGGCACGTCCCACGATCCACCACGCATCTTGCCGTATACCCAAAACCATTTTCATGGACTACTCCTTTTTGGGGTCACATCTTGTTGTGCCTAGGCACTTAAACTTTTTCACAAAAATCGGCCCAGTCACAGCTCTCGGCCCACTTATTTATGCTACTTCGGGCTTAACCCTGCCGGATAGCTTGCCAAACCGGGTAATTACCATTTCTTTTTATTTTGCTCGTCAAAAAGAAGGTGCAAGTGAATGGCGACTGAGGTACCCCTTGCTACATCATGTTCGGACTCTCGTGTTCAATAGCGAACATATGAGACTAGCTGAACAAATTAGACTAGCTGAACAACCAGGGCAAGTACTGGCCCCGTTAATATAGCACCAACAAGAGGCTAGTATATTTCCTAGAAGCTAGCTAATACAAGGCATGGGGAGAATGAGGATTCGAACCCATAACCTTACCTTACCAAACCACTTAGGAGTAAGCTTGAAACCACTAGACCACCACCATTTCTTTTCATTTGTTTCAAACTATTTGTCTCTCTCTGCACTCTTTTCTTTCTCACTCACTATAAGCCTTAAGCCTGAGTTTCGCTTCCATGCCTGCCAAGCTGAGTTCACTTCTCATTTCTCACAATCAATGATCATTAGACATCAATGAAGGCAGAAAATGTGATGGGTCTGTCAAATTTCCAGCAATTGAGGGGTCATATATAACTTAGGTTAACTTTGAGATAATGGGTGCAGGGTTTTCTCCACCATCGCTGATGTACCTGCTCAAGAAATTTGAAGGTGAGAGAAAGACATCAAACTAATCAAGTAAGCCATCAAATTCATAAAGTCTACTTTTTTGAGCCATCAAATTACTCATTTTTGTGGGTTAACTTTATGTTATTTAAATTGGGTTTCTTAAAGCGTTATTGCCTGACAAAACCCTGAAAAAATGAAACCTGGATCAAAGAAGAAAAAGGGTTATTCTTATTCAGAGAATGCATTGCAAATGATGAAAGAGATAGGCTAAGTGAATTATCAGATGAAGTGCTTGTGCATATATTGTCATTTTTGCCTACTGTAGATGCTGTAAGAACTGTGTTGCTTCGTACATTCGGAAACCTTTGGACTTTGGTTCCGAACCTTGAATTTGGTTATAATGAACCTGATAGTAGGTTATGTGCACGCTTCACTCAATTTGTCCGCAAGGTGCTGAGTCTTTACAAAAGACCCACAATTGATAAATTCGTTATTAGGCTCGGTTGTGATGGGTTTTGGATCATGAGAGAAACGAGAATTGGTGAAATAGAAGTGTGGGTAAGGTTATAATGAACGAGAATTGTGATGGGTTATAATGAACCTGGCCGCCCTTCTCTTCAAGAAATTGTTGTCCGTGACAATATAGAGTTCCAGGTTTTGAGCTTTTCTAACCCGAGCGTTGAGAAGTTAGAAGTAGAATACTTTAAGGATTACGAGCCTGATGAATTGTGGACAGGCATTACGATCGATTGCCCATACTTGAAGATTTTGAATATAGATGTCGACTTCGTATTTGTGGTAGTTAATGTACCATCCATCCGTGAAGTTACCATTAGCTTTCCTTTTTCTCCGGCTTATGGAGAGGATCCTCAACATTTTAAAACGTTTCTGGAGGGGTTTCAAACTGCCGAAGTTTTGACATTTAAAAAAAGAGTTGATGAGGTTAGTTTTTCTCCCATTAATCTCTCTTAATTGTCTTTACTTCTTATTTATTGTGAAGTTGCCCATCATTGTTATGCTTGGTATTAAGTGTCAAAGGGAAACAACCTCTTTGTTTCTTTCCTTTTTTTGGATAAAGAAAAGGTTACTGAATCCGAAGCAAAAAAGCAAATACAAGCAAGAGGACAAGTTGTCCTCAAAAGAAAAAATCAAAATTACAAACCTCCGCACTGATGTGCACCTTGCCCTTACCTAGGTCAAGACCGAGCCTGGATGAGTGAAGTGAGTGATAGTGGGAGGGCAAATGAAGCATGCCCCCAATACAAGGGTATGGCTGCGTACATCCTAGTTGGGCAGGAGCCTCTTTGCAGGAATTGGGTTAATGTCTTGACGACGCTTGAGTGATGCTGATGCTGATGCTGTTAAGACCTCTTGGAACATAATTGCAACTTGCAAGATAATCTTATTCGGCTTTATTAACTATAAAGAAGAAAAGTGATAAAAAAAAAACTATAAAGAAGAAAAAAGAAATTGATTGGGGATGTTGGCTTATGTTATCAAATAGAATGATTTTATCTGATGTTTAAAGTTTGTCCTTTGCAAATCAGCAACATTCTGTTTAAGCTGGGGTGAAACTGAATGCAGTGGCTATATAACATGAGAGGTAGAAGAAGAGGAATGTGTGGGAAAGGAGATGTATGTAAGATTTTTCACTTCGATCAAACATTAGATTGAAGCAGGCTTGAAAAATCACTCTTTTTTTTTCTTCATTGTTTTCAAACCAAGGTTATTCAGTCGGAACACGTACTGAAATATGACCTATGTTACTGCGACTCGACTGTAAGTGTCGACTTCGGTCCTTGTCCAGGAATAAGACTCAGTCCTTTTCTGATTTGAGAGATTTTGGTGTAAAACAAAGTATAAGTGTCCATACCTATGTCCATTGTTTAAAAAAGGGCGAGGCTCAATGAAGTGATAGAGGTCCATGGAGTTGACGCACTAGGAATGGGGCCGGGGGCGCGCGCCTCAGTACTGCCTCATAATTGAAAATTTTGCTATAAAATCATTTCCATGTACATGTAAGTACCATGATTCCCTATCACATACTATATACCATTAATACACTCCCAAAGAAACACCAACTATCAATTTGAAGAAATGAAACAACTATTTTGCACCTCAGGTGCGCCTAGGTGCCCCTCAGCGCGCCTCATTGAAAGCGCCTTGCCTCAAGGCAAAAATACAGTAGGCCCAAAATGGAGATGCATTTTCAAACACTGCCAATGTCCGAGTGTCGAAGATCCAACATGAGTACTTAAAGTGAAATGAAGAGTCTGAGAAACCTAGTTACAAATTAAAGAATGCCTCGCCTTCAAACCAGTGACATCTTCCAAGAATTCCAGTAAACATTTTATTTCTTAGATAAGGAATAATTGAATTGAAAAAGCAAATAAAATAATTACACCTCAGGAGGACAATATTTCCTCCAGAATAGAAATATCTAATTACGAATCTATGTGTCTCAGGATCGAGGATAAGGTCGGACCAGGCCTGCCAGGGTATGGATCCGAGGATGAGACTTTCTTCCTTTGAAGAAATCATCTTGTTACTAGTTTAATTTGAGGTGTCCAGATGCCGTATCATATCCTAGTACCCATAGATTACCTGTGAAAAACTAGTGAAGGACTGAATGAGTTTTTATCAATATGCTTGTCGTTTTTGTTTCAGGTATTAAGTTATTGTTGGATGGGGAATTCGGGCTTCCCCCAAACTAGATGGAGGCGTGTTGTTTTGGAGTCAATGATTGAGGAGGCTCATATTGCAGGCATTTGTGGTTTGGTGCGAAATTCACCTTGCTTGGAGGAGCTTATAATACATGTTCACCAATTCCAAATGTCTTCAAGATGGGTAAGAGTAGGTCTATTTAGCATATCAAGTTTACTTGCATGATTTTTCTGTTCTGCTTACAATAACATTAAGAGTTTTAATTTTAATATTAGGATGAGATGGTAAGTGATAGCGATTTGGACTCTCTAGGGGCTTCTTCTCCTTTTGTGGCACCCCGTCTCAAAGTTGTTTGTATGCATGGGTATGCCAAGCCTTATGACGGCCAGCTTCGATTAACTGAGTTTCTGCTCAAGAGTGCTGTCAACTTGGAAAAATTGGTGATTTTTCCCAAACAGGGAAGTCGATTAACTCCAGCCAAGGAGCTAAAGTTTGTAAAACAATTATCAAATTGCCAAAGGGCCTCAGCAAAGGCAAGGGTTGTGTTTGAATCAAATTGCAACAACTGAATTGGAGGTATGTTATTTGGATTTTTAAAAACAATTTTTATTTTTGTTTTTGGAGTTTGGCAATTTCAAGACCCTTGAACTAAATTGTGAGAGATGTAGGAAGATCAACTATTGAGTACATGCATGTAATAATCTGGGATTCATCATTTTTTTTTTCTTTTTGTTTTTTTGGGAAAATGGTTAGTTGTATTATTCCATTTGCCAATAGATGCCAATGTGACACCCTTGGGTAAAAAAGCATATATACATATAACAAGGCCTGCCAGTGAAGCATCCTCAAACAACCAATACAAAAGTCCTATAAACCAACTGCAAAAAAACACCAGCTGCAATACGACATCAATAGCCCGAAGAAGCTCGGACTTCCTGTTCAGAATATAATGCAAAAGCTCAAGTGCACATTGCAAAACGCACACTTCTCAGGACTTGCTGGGGTATTCTGTTCCTTCCTCCAAACCATTCGGAATTCTTCTCGCATCAAATCTCATAAATGACGCCCACAAGTGTTGTCTTCACAATCTGTTCCTGTCATTCTGTTTTCTGCAACTCTTTTTTATCACTTCAGTTCTCTGGCTAAACACCAAGGTCTTCTCGTAAATTCTGGCCAACACAACATTGTTGAGCAAATCTCATTGCTGAACGGGCACTGGAAGAAAACATGAGCCCCTGTATCAATTTTCTGCTCACACAACTTGCAGTGAATGTCAAACTGGAGTCCTGTCATGTTCAAGTTTTCTATTGTGGGTAGCCTTTACTTAGCTGCAAACCAACCTATGTATCGGTGTATTGACACCGCTAGACGATTCCTGATCACTTTGTGCCAAGTGACTGTGGGTTCTTTGCTGCGCAAGAACTCATAAGCGTTAGCTATTCTGAAGTTTCCATTTTTCAGCCAGGACTGCAACTGATCCTTTGCTACTTCAATACTGCCACAAGTCTCCACAATATCATCTCTAATTTGCAGAATCCCTTTAGCCTTTAAGCTAGGAGTTATTCTGTTTGTTACTGAATGTGGAAGATATCATTTGTATAGTAACAAATCAATTGTAGATTTTATCATTAGGTTTCTGACTGATACCTTGATCAAAAATTAGAAAGAGGGCTGCCCAAAAATCTGATGAAGAAATATTTTGGGGGCGCTAGGAAGATTGTGAGGGTGAAAAAGTCATCTAGAATTAGCACCTTTTACATTTATATCGTGCAGAGTTTATGTTACGATAATGCTTGTAAATAGGGAGGGCAAGTATGCATAAAGCATCCAAGTGATTAGTTATAACTCTTATAAGTGTATCTTGGTAGCTGCCCTTAGTGGATTATCGCTATCTGCAACATCCACCCGATCTCTTCTTAGTAGTGTATTAGTATCTAATAGCAGGGTCTACATTGCTGGGAGGACAACTTGTCCTCTCATGCTTCATTAATAAATAAAAAAATTATCTAAGAACTTGATCATAGTTTAATCAAAGGGCATGAACTGCCGGACACACCTATTAATTTCTCATTCTTTTCTGTCAAATCTTCAATGGCCCTATGCCAAGCTCGTACAAATATGGCCGAATAAGCCAACATCTACTGCTAAAGTCTGTTCCCATGTATTGCGTAGTAACGAAATGAGAAGGAAGGTTAAGTACTGTCATCTCACCGTAATGGCTTTCACTTTGCAGGTACCATGTTGGTTCCAAGCAGAAGGCGGTTTTGCATCTCGGACTCGCTTTTAGTAGGATGATTGGACAGTAACCTGGTACAGCTCAGAGAGGGCGGCCATTGCATTGCAATTTAATTTTCCACCTGTAAAAAAGATCAGAGACTTTCGGATGTGACGCCACGGCCACAGTACTAAGTACTATGTGCGGAAGCTAGTTTTTGTGTATATATATACTAGTAGCTATTCTAGTTAATGTCATCAGAGTTTTAATGTTCGACTAAACCTCAAATCACCAAGATATTTCTCCCTTCATGTAATGCATTTGGGAAGATCACCTGGTTTGTGGGGTGTTGTCTTTCGTCCTTGATGCAATGGTGGGAGATGAGATCTTTTTAGCAAATCAGCAAGAGTTCCTCTTTACTAGTTTCTATTTTTCTCTCTTTTGGTTTCCGATCCTCTATTGACTATGGGATAGGCAATGGGGCTCAAACAACTTGTCTTTGAGTAGTGGTTCATTAAGCATTACAATGACATTGGATTAAATTTGAGTTTAAGTTCTCAGCTATTATTTTTGATGGTTTTACCATTTTAAAGTTTAAACCGGTCTAATGTACCCAACATACTGTTAGTATTTTAATTTTTAGGTTAACTTTTAATTTATAGTTTTCTCATTTTTTAATGAGTTTAGAAAATGTAAGATACATCGATTAGCACGTAACACGATAGTTAAATAGGTTGAGTGCAGTTCAAGGGTCTTCAACCTGTTCAATAAATGGGTTAGATTTGGGTAAGGAGATTTTCGATCTTGTTTGTTTTTTTGTTACGATAGGAACATGATTCGAATTATTTGACAATTTTACACTTTTAGACTATAATGTAGATGCCACTTATGGTAACCTAGTGACCCTTCTTTCAATGCAAAAGTGACCCTCATCCCACCAAAAGTTAAGAAAAACCCGCCTTATAGAACTTTTTGTGTAACTTTATTATGAACGTTTTTGGTTGTCTAAGAGCATCCTTATCTTGAACATAAAATGGGTCATAGAGGGAAGAGAAAGATGATGACCCAAAAAATGGGGTTTATCCATGACCCAAATATGGGTCATGAGGAGAGAGAAAGATGACCAAATGAGATTTGGGGCGTTGGGTGGAAAACGACCGAAACAAACTCTCGTTCATAGTTGCCCCCCCCCCTGAGACTATTTTTTTTGGCTGAAAAACGCTGCAAAACGCAGCGTTTTGGGGACAACGTCTGCCAGGCACTAACACGTGCGTCAGGCGCCCAGTCCTGGCGCGCCATGTGTCGCGCCCTAGCTGGCTCAATTAAATGTTACCGTTGCATTTTTGCAACGGCTATAAAACAAAAACAAATTCAAAAAAATAAAATAAAAATACCAACGACAATATTTTTTCGAGATCTATAAAATGAGACCCATTTTAGTATAGTTTTGCACAATTCTAAAATCAGCCATTCTCTCTCCTAATTTCATTATTAGTCCAAAAATTCCTAAATTACTCTAAAAAATCCTTTTCTTCTACAATTTGAATCCTATTAATTTTCCATTTGGTGGAAATAATAGGAACAACAAAAATCCTAATTCTATCCAACCCGATCCTGAAATCGATGAAAAATTTATTTCGGATCCTCGTTTTGAAAAATATCTTCGAATGTATGGAGTCGATCCAAATAATCGAAATGTTTTCCCACCATATCCAAATGCTACTACTTCACTACAAAATTCATATCCAAATTATCCCACTCCAATTCAAAATTCACAACCTCCTTTTCCACAATTTCAAACACAATCACAAAATGTTTACCAACATATCCAAATGTTAGTGTTGGTTCATCTTCTCCTTCACTCCCGACTTTTGATGCCGGTAGTGAGCATCGTGATGAAGGAGATGACGAAGTTGTGGAAAAGGAGCCAGAAGAAGAAGATGGATATGGCAAGACGAAGTGGACGATAGAGCAATTTTGAGCCGTCATTTCTGCGTTTTTCATGGTGAGCACGGATGCTATCATCAACACCGGTCAAAAGCAAAGACCTTTTATGCGAGAATGCGCGATCACTACGAGGAAGCTCGGAAGGAGAGGCCCAAGGAACTTCCATATCGAACAGTTGATATGGTAAGAAGTTGTTGGAAAAGAATTGCACCGGCGGCGATGAAGTGGGCCGGATGCTTTGAGTAGGCTCAAAGAAGGAGGGCAAGTGGTGAGAATGAGGATGATGTGATGAAAGCGGCCAAAAAAATGTACCAAGAAGACACTGGACATGATTTCCAATATATGGAATGTTATCAAATGATGAGCAGGTATAACAAGTGGAAGTCACATGTTGGCAACTCGATTGCCTTGTGGGATGGGAAACCGGTGATATTTGGTAGTCATTCCATCAAGTAATTTGGATGGTTGTCATAGAATTTTGTGGCTTTGAATAAATGATGGTGGAACTTGAAGAGATGGCCAATTGAACTCATTACATTTGTGTGTGTGTGATTGTCGTGGGTTGGAGGTGTGTTTGTTGCTATGAGATATATTTTTTGGTACTGGAGTTCTGAAACTTGCATACTTGAGATGAAACATTTGTCCACTTTGGTTCCATGCAGGAGGATCACGGTATTTTAGAGGCCTATGTGAAATCCTGGATTTCTGGTTCCCTTGACAGAGCCGCAGCTCGGGTTTCCATGACTTATACTATTGCTGTACACCATCTGTCATCGTTCATTTTCCACAATCACAGTGACGAGAGGCTACCCCTGCGGAACAAACTTGTGAAATTGCTGCTAAGGGACTATTCGCGTAAGCAGCAGCATGAGGTACTATTCTGTAATTCATTTGTTCGTTCATCTTTCATTTCTACCAAGTATTAGTTGCGATTACTTTTTGGTAGGCAAGCTACAGATTTAGATTAATTTGACCATTCTCTGTGAGGCCGTGAGGCTATGGTAATCTCCCTTCAACTACTCTGCTGCTTCATAAGACATACTCGGTATTATAGGAAGCCCAACTGCCCAATTGTTCTAACCTTTTGCTGGATTGTAAGTGGGCCTCTTGTTTTCATGCAGAGTATGCTGTTTGTGAATTTAAAAGTTAGGAGTTACTAATTATTGCAATATGCGAGTCGATAAAATGATAATTGATAACGATGACATGCATGACAACTTAATGGCTTGAAAATGTATGTCCCCTTCTTATGTGGGGTAGAGCATAGTGTTGAGGTAACGCCCCAAATACCAAATACTATTATTAAGTTGTGTTTTATTTTATTTAAGTTTGTATAGAAAATAAAATAAAAACAAAAGAAAAAGAATGAAAAAGAAAAAGAAAAGAATAGGAAGTGTATCACCGTTGTATTTCATTCGGTGATGTTTTTCAATGATTGGGCCTAATTGGCTATTAGACACTAAGTCCACAAGGACTTGTGAGAGGCTTCCACCAGAAGCCAAGGAGGGACACAAAAAGGGCAAAAAGCCTTTAAGCGTGATACAGCCGAAACAAAAGAAAAGTGAGAGCCAGTGAGAGAGACAAACAAAGAGTGAGAGAAATTGAGTATTTCTCCAAAGAAGTTTGTTCCAGTTCACGGTTGATTCGGTTTGTTCGGGTGAAGATAATCAGAGTATTCGGATCGGTCATCGACAGGTATTTGTGGGTGTATCTTTGGGTTTGTGGGAGTACCAAATTGAACTAGGGATTGTCAATTTGTACTAGTACCAAAGATAGATAGTCTACTTGTTGTTTGATCTTGTGATTGTTGTCTTTGTACTCTTGATTATCATAGTGGATTATATTTTAGTGCGTGGAGATCCACACCGTGGTTTTTCTCCTAATTGAGAGGGGTTTTCCACGTAAAATTATTTGTGTTGTTTTTGGGTTCTTGCACTTTATTTTTCCGATTATCTGTTGTTGTGATTGTGGGTAAATACCGTAGTTTTCCCCAACAAGTGGTATCAGAGCTTTGGTTGTAGGATCGGTGGTGGGAAAATTACTGTATTTGTTGAAGGAGGAATTATTTTGTGCAAGTAACATGTCTGGTAGTGTGCCCAAATTTGAAATCCCTTTGTTTGATGGTAAAATTAATTTTACTGTGTGGAAGAGTACGGTTGAGGATTTGTTGGTTCAACAAAATTTAGATGAGGCTTTAGATGAGACAAAGCCTAGTGGGGTGACCGATGCCCAATGGACATCGAAGAAGAAGAAAGCTGTCAGTACTATTAGATTAGCTATGGCTCCGGAGATCAAGTATAATTACTTGACTGAGACAGATCCAAAGAAGTTGTTGGATAAGCTTCAGAGTGTATATGCATCAAAGTCACTGACTAACAAGCTTTGTTTGAGATATGAGTTGTACCAGCTAAAGATGGAGCAAGGTACAGCGTTGCAGGACCACATTAACAGTTTTAACCAGCTAGTATGTCAGTTGAGAAATGCAGATGAGAAGATCTCCGATCAAGAGGAGGCATTGTTATTGTTGGCTTCACTACCTAAGTCCTACAGGCCAATTGTGCAGACATTACTTGTAGGGAGGACAGAGATTACACTAGATGAAGCAATGACAGTGTTGAGAGAGAATGATCGGATGATGTTGCAGGTTGATGGTGTATCTCCTAGTGATGGAGGAGATAGAGTACTAGCTGCGGAGGTGACCGAAAGAGGGAGGAATCATGAGAGAAGAGGTGGTGGCCCGAGAAGTAGGTCGAAGTCGCGCGTGAGAGACTTTAGTAACGTGGAGTGTTACTATTGTGGTGAGAAGGGTCATATTCAGAGTCGTTGCCCAAAGATGAGAGATGATTTGAAGAGTTTCAAGCAGCTGCAAGAGAAGATGAGTAAGACCAAAATTGATGATGATAGCGGTTCCTCTAATGTAATTATGTCTTGTGATGGTAATAAGGAGTTGTTATTGGCTAGTAACAATGAGGGGAAGGAAAGTCAAGAGAGTTGGGTGTTGGACTCCGGCGCTTCGGTTCACATTTGTAGAGACCAAAGTATGTTTAATACTTTGTGCCAAGATGGTGAGTATGGTGACATCAACATGGGGATTGGTAAGTTGAAGGCCAAAGGGATGGGAAGCATCCGCATTGAGCTCCATGGTGGTGTGACTAGAACCTTCCACAATGTGAGGTATGTACCCGATGCTCGTGTTAACGTGATTTCGTTGGGTGAGTTGACATCGCAAGGGTGTAGATACATTGGTACGGGAAGGTGGTGCAAAGTATATCGTGGTGCCACTTTGATTGTGCAAGGGAGGAAGGCGGAGAACAACTTGTGCTATGTTGAGGGTCATTGCGTAGGGAGGAGCAAGACCGTGAAGAAGAAAGTCCGTTTTTCAGACAAGGTGGAGGTATTTGGTGATTTGGGTCGAGGGAGGATTTGTTGAGGTAACGCCCCAAATACCAAATACTATTATTAAGTTGTGTTTTATTTTATTTAAGTTTGTATAGAAAATAAAATAAAAACAAAAGAAAAAGAATGAAAAAGAAAAAGAAAAGAATAGGAAGTGTATCACCGTTGTATTTCATTCGGTGATGTTTTTCAATGATTGGGCCTAATTGGCTATTAGACACTAAGTCCACAAGGACTTGTGAGAGGCTTCCACCAGAAGCCAAGGAGGGACACAAAAAGGGCAAAAAGCCTTTTGTTCAGCGGTCAAGCGTGATACAGCCGAAACAAAAGAAAAGTGAGAGCCAGTGAGAGAGACAAACAAAGAGTGGGAGAAATTGAGTATTTCTCCAAAGAAGTTTGTTCCAGTTCACGGTTGATTCGGTTTGTTCGGGTGAAGATAATCAGAGTATTCAGATCGGTCATCGACAGGTATTTGTAGGTGTATCTTTGGGTTTGTGGGAGTACCAAATAGAACTAGGGATTGTCAATTTGTACTAGTACCAAAGATAGATAGTCTACTTGTTGTTTGATCTTGTGATTGTTGTCTTTGTACTCTTGATTATCATAGTGGATTATATTTTAGTGCGTGGAGATCCGCACCGTGGTTTTTCTCCTAATTGAGAGGGGTTTTCCACGTAAATTGTTTGTGTTGTTTTTGGGTTCTTGCACTTTATTTTTCCGATTATCTGTTGTTGTGATTGTGGGTAAATACCGTAGTTTTCCCCAACACATAGGAGCCTAGTTCCTTTCCTATTTTTAGTAGTCTTAGTGAAAAAATTTAAGACTGTGTACATCTGGACTTTTTTAGATGCCGCCCTCCATACTCCGGTTGTTGTTGTTACTAAAAAATTTAAAGTGAATTGTTTTCTTTATCTTTGGTTTCATGGAGGAATTTTTCATTGCAGGCCATGATTTTCGATTTTATCCAATATCAATACTGTTCTGCAATACAGAAGTTGGAGCAGAACGCCATAACCCCGTCACATATGGACCACATTGATCAAAGAATGGAGTTGCTAAAAGAATCTTGTGAAGGAAATTCTGAGCTTTTGACAATAGTGGATAAACTCAAATCTTCCATTAAAGACGCCAAGTAAGCTAAACGTACCTAATGTTAAGGTGACGGTGACGGTGGCGGCATGGGGTAATTGATACTTTTTTCTTGGGGTGCATGACGTATATGTTTTGTCAGTCACATGTAAGCTATTCACTGCATTAAAAGAACAATATGCTGCATGCAAAAAAATCCACCAGGGATAAGTCCTAATGGGAGAGCAAAAGCTGGGAGTTCAGTAAGTAATGCGCGCACACCTCTAACCTTGAAGCTGAGGGTTCAAGTCTTATTATCCTTAATTTAGAATTGAGGTGTTGATAATAGTGTTTTGGGTCATCTCCTTTCCCAAATGTAATGACATGCCCCTAAGACCTAAGTCACCAGCTTCCTTGCGTGTTAATGGAAAAAAAAAAAAAAAAATCATTCCAAATAGGTACTCGTAGTAAATTTTCGTAGGTAACTATAATGATTTACTATTGGAGTGATAATGTAGAAGAAAAATGTTTTCTTTTGTATCCGTTGATCTTACAAAAATAAAAAGTAGTATGAGATACACAATAAATGTGATATGTGTTACTCATAGATTGTTTTCATGCAACAAACTATTTAGACATTTAATTTGGTGATTCGAAATGTACAAAGTCTACAAATCGCATTGAAAAGGAAGCAACGTAATGAAGGTCATACATCCTTGTTCATACTATGTCATCAACTTCGAAGCTGGTTGTACAAGTCATTCCATTCACATTCATATTTTTAGGTTATACAAGTCATTAGATGCAAAATGTGTGCCCTAAGGGGTAGTGGAATTGGTCGTGGGGTTGAAATTTCATGACAAAGGTCATGGGTTCAATTCCCACTAGGCTCTTTGCACTCGGGATTTATCTGGTGCACACTCAAAGAGTGGTGGCTGAGGGTTCCTCGTATCAAAAAAAAAAAAAAACATGCAAAATGTCTAAAGCTAATTCTATTTTCTGGCATTCAATGACCTGAGTGACCAAAATGGCTACCATACTCGTATAGCAAGTTTTCAAAGTCGATAGCATAGATAACCAAAGATTTAAACGTTGAGGGTTTATATAACGGGACCTTTGATACTTTTCATTTTAAAAAATATATGTACCTTTATAGTTTATATTGATGTTTTACAAAAAATAAAATAAAAAAGAAAATAAATCATAATCCTTAAATATTTTATTTTTTTACAAGGCAAGAAAGTCTTTGGATTTAGCCTATTAATTTTAAACCATATCAAATGAGGGAGTGGATCCTAAAATATATGTTTGTGACACAAAAGTATAACACCGACCAATTGGTAATATGCAAAGTTATATTAGGCTGCTAAAAGTGACGACTTACTACAAAACTTATAAAATGTGGTATATAATTTAGGAAAGTTTTCAGTTTTGTCGATATTTTTAAGCAAATTCAACCTTAATTAGTCATATATGAGGGTTCAATTTATAGAAAAAGTTTTATAACCAAATTGGCCAAAGTACATGCAAAAAAAAAAAAAAAAACACACACACACACACACACACACAAATAGCCCTCATTCATGTTCTTTTTTATTTTTATTTTGCCCAAATTTCCTTTTGACTCTGGAAAAAATAGGAGACATATCTCTCACTCTAGTAAAGGGTACGTTAGACTTTGTTATTTCCAACTGTTAAAAACTTAAGTGACTTGAAATGAATTGATTTTTTAAACTTGACCTTTTACCATTTTTAAATCGTCCAAACATATTCAATATTAGACTCGTTTGAAAGTATGCATTGAAATCTTTCCGTTGACATAATTATCATCATGAATTTATTTCGTAATAAATAGTTTTCTGAGTAATAAAGTTATACGTGAACTGAATTGAATTTAAGTGAAACAGAGCCTTAGTCTATTTACAAGCTTGGGTCATTGAAAATTAATTCACTTAAGTTTATAGTGTGGTATATAGCAATGTAATTCTTAATAGTTAGGCATATCTTAGTGTACTTCTTCATAGTTCAGTATCAGTATCCCTTGCTTTAATATATATTGTTATAATTCAGTATACTTTAAACTTTTCCATTTATAAATATTTCTTTTTTTAAGTTAAAAGCACATTTTCAGATGGTTGGAACTAATCAAACAGAAAACTCTTAGCAGATTAACTATTTTTTATTTGGAGCTTATGTTTCTTTTGGTCGATAGAATGTTACAAATATAAAATATGATGACTGATATGCACAATATGGCACAACTTTCTCCCAATAATTGGAGGAAACCATCGATACCAATTTTGAACTAAATTTATAGATACACTTACATAATAAGGAAAATGAAAAAAAAGAAAACGGAAATTATTATGGTACATTCATAAGGGTCACAAAATAAAGAACGGATTGCTGATTTATCAATGGATTACTGACTGAGCCAATGAGGTTGTAGCCAAGTGGTTAAGACAAGACTGAGGTCCTCAGTACATTAGGTCCCAAGTTCAAATCCCCCTCCACCGTCGTATACTAAGCTCTGATATTTCAACTGGCATAGTAGCCGTCTCTGCTTCATGTTCGTGGAAAATCATCAGTGTTACTAATTTGTTGGAACTAATTAAAACAAGATAACTAGAAAATCTGTATACTTGTCAAAAACATTTGGCAGAACATATTCAACCTCGAGTCTTATCAAACTTTCTAAATTGATTAATCCTTGTGGTCTATCGATGATCAAATAAAGCAGGGGAAGATACCTCATTGCATATTGCGCCTGATCCGTCTTGTATTCGAAATGATGTTCCTAGCTCGCATTAGCTCGCTCATTGCATCAGTCACCTTCATTCGACGTAGTGGTAAGGGGTCAGAGCACGCTACTCCAATCGTAACCATGGAAACCATACATTCAGCCTTTTGCTGTAGCGTGGCTTGTGGCGACCTTCTTTCATCATTGGTTCCTTCATCACATTCACTTTCTGCAAGAATTGGGTCGATAATCTGCAGCACTTGATCAAGGTCATGCAAAGCTGCCTTGGCGTACATATGAAGGGTGAAATCTTCCTTGAACATATTGTCAGTAGGTCTCTTGCCTGTCATGAGCTCTAGTAGCAGAATCCCAAAACTGTACACATCACCTTGTGTTGATGCTTCGCCTCCTAGCCCGTACTCTTATGAAAAAGAATCCACAAGATTGCTTAGCCCCAAATATGTACAGATGTTATTTCTGCTGATCTTTTTTCTTGTTATATCTATTATTATCTCTAACTAGCTAGGTGCACACATAAGCTTTGTATACATGATTAGTTTACATTATGAAAGCATAACAGGATATATGAAAGATTATTTCTCCTAGACATACTTATGTCTGTTGGAACAGTTGCCAGTTGCTCAAGGAAATGAATTACTAAAATCTAATAAAAGTAAATTTTTGTGTGAGCTACTTTACAATATGAAAAGCTATAAACTTTAATGTATATTTGGCAAATGATTGCATATATATATATAATTACTCTTGTTTCAGTCCTCGTTAGAATGTCATTTAGATAGTTGTATGATAATTTGTGTTACGTACCTGGAGCAGCGTAGCCAACAGTTCCCCTAATTCCAGTGGTACTACTTTGATTCAGGTTTTGGTGTTGAGAAAGGAACTTTGTTAATCCAAAGTCACCTACATGAGCCACCATGTCATCATCAAGCAGAACGTTGCTTGGTTTTAAGTCGCAGTGCACCACTGGAGACTCGCAACCATGATGGAGATATTCGAGTGCAGCAGCCACATCAATAGCTATGTGCACCCTTTGAACAAGAGATACATTTCCAACTTCATGTAAACATCTATCCAGACTTCCGTTGGGCATGAACTCGTAAATAAGGGCTTTGAAATCGTTTCCCTGAAAATCAATACTTGAGCAAGCACTTACTATCCCCACCAGGTTTCGATGTCTGATATTCCTCAAGGCCTTGCACTCTGCCATGAAACTCTTGGAAGCACCTCGATGTGTAAGGTTAAGTACCTTCACAGCTACCGTCTTTCCAAGTGGTTCCAGGTTCCCTTTGAACACAGATCCAAATGATCCAGCACCAAGTAGATTCTCGGAGGAGAACCCGTCTGTTGCTTTGAGTAGCATGTTGTAAGAAACTTGTAAGAACGATTCGCTCATCAATAGACCAGATTCAATAGATTTTTTTTCCTTTCTGTGACAAGTCAAGTACAACCATGCCACCATGCCTACCCCAACAAATGCACATATCACTGGAATTGTCAATTTCAGTGCAAGAGACATTCTCTTTTTCTTCGTATCTTTCTCCACGCATCGTGGTAAATGTAGCTTGGGAATTCCTCCACAAAGCTTGGGATTTCCAACAAGAGACATTGCACTTGCATTTGCAAAAACTCCATTCAAAGGAACCCTACCTTCAAAATTATTGTAAGATAAGTTTAGGTATTCCAAAGGAAAATTGGAGAAGTAATCTGGGATTGGGCCAGTAAGATTGTTATGTGAAAGATCTAATGTTGAAAGGCTTTTTAAATAAGCGAAGGATGGCGGAATATTTCCATGGAAGGAATTAAAACTCATATCTATGAAATTAAGCATAGGACAGCTCCCAAGGCCGTTTGGAATTTCACCTGACAACTTGTTTCCAGACACTCCTAACATTACTAGACTTGTTTGCTTGCTGATCTCCAAAGGCAGGGGTCCTTCTAAGCGGTTTTGGGACAGATCCACCTCTACAAATTTAGCTGATCCTCCAAAAAGCTCATATGGCAAGGTTCCATTAAGGTCATTTTGTGAGAGATGCATATATAACATCTTTTGGCAATTGCCAATTGTTGGAGGTATGCTACCTTCTAATTTGTTTCCACGTAGACCAAGGTACGTCAAACGTGAGAAATTTCCAAAGAAGTCAGGAATTCCACCAATTAGTCTGTTGGATTCCATATTCAAGTGTATAATGTGGTGTTGAAGCTTCCCAAAATCAAGAGGAATGGTTCCTATGAGTTCGTTTCCATCCATAAATAGTAACTCAAGGTTGATAAGATTGCCAATACCCACAGGGATTTCCCCACTTAATTGATTTCCTCCAAAATCAAGATCGGATAATGTAGTGGAGAGATTGGCCAAAGATTTGGGTAATGCTCCTGTAAAATTGTTGAGACCCAACTCTAGGATTCTCAAGCTGCTACAATTTACTAATGTATCTATAAATTTGAGGTCACCTTGTAGGCGGTTGGAAAGAAGATGAAGCACTTGAAGTTTGTGGAGACGTCCAAAATCAAGTGGTACTTGTCCTGTGAAATCGTTGTGATCTAGTTGAAGCTCTTCCAGACTTGTGAGATTTTGTATGGAGATTGGAATTGGTCCTGAAATATTGTTGTCATTGAGGTAGAGATATCCTAGTTGGGGAAGTGTGGTGCCTATATCTGGTGGAAGACTTCCTTGAAGTTGGTTAGTGTCCAACTCTAGTGTATTAAGTGAGGAAAGATTGAAAATCGATGGGGGAAGTTTACCAGAGATTTTATTATATCCGATGTCGAGCCAATTTAGGTTTCTCATCCTATAACCAATGCTGTCAGGCACTGTTCCTGTGAAAGCATTGTAAGAGCATTCTAGAAATGCTAAGGAGGTGAGGTTCCCTATGACCTCGAAGAGAGGTCCTATGAAATTGTTGCAGGAAAGATCGAGCAATGTGAGCTTAGACAATGATCCTAATCCCCTTGGAAGCTTACCAGAGATTTTATTATATCTGATGTCGAGACAATTTAGGTTTCTCATTCTATAACCAATGCTGTCGTGAATAGTTCCTGTGAAAGCATTGTAAGAGCAATCTAGAATATCTAAGGAGGTGAGGTTCCCTATGACCTCGAAGAGAGGTCCTATGAAATTGTTGCCGAAAAGAACGAGCCTTGTTAGCTTAGACAGACGACCTATCTCGGAGGGAATCTGGCCATACAAACTATTATTATAAAGCCAAAGCTCCCTAAGGAAGCTCATGTTTCCTAGGAAGGGAGATATGGTTCCTGACAGTTTTCTTGAATTTAAATCCAATTTAGTGACCCTCCCATGTTTATGACCACATATAACCCCTCCCCAATAACAATGGTGTACTGAATGATTCCATGAGCTTAAAACACCCCCAGGATGATCAACCAGTTGGCTCTTGATGGCCAACAATGCAATATGATCGGTGTCGTTTCCGAGGGCAATAGTTGGTGCCAGATGCTGTAATATGACAACTAGGAATAAGGCAAGGGCCGGTGTGAATGACGGGGATGAAAGGAGCTTTGAGCTATCAGTGGTAGGCGGGGGGAGTGGTTTGGTTTTGTTTGCTTTCATATTTGTAAGTTTGAGTGTTTGCTTGCTTGCTTCTTCTTATGTTACTATTTAAATACTATTTAGTTAGTCTTTAGCTTGGCAGATTGCTATGACTTTTCCGTCTATGCATTGTCTAAAATGACTGAGGACAAAACCATATATGTGGAAGATTAGCCACCGTTATTCTCAACTTATTTTTTAGTTCTGTTCAATTCAGTTCATCATCAGTCAGTTTATTAGTTCATCATTTTAGTTCAGTGTTTTTCAACTAAAAAGAACGGACACTTTTAACCTTGACATATTATGTCTTTCTATATCAACAATCTTTAATACGTCTAGAGTGCTTGACTCACTTTCACTTTGTGTTGTAATTTGCCAGCAACATCATTGTGACAACCATTGCAAGAGGTCTATACAGTATGTGTTTATAAATCATACTTAATAAAAGAATGTTCTAATTAATTTAGGAGAAATCATTAATTACTAGTTATGAGTTCTTTTGAGCGAGAAAAATCACAGGCTTACCCTCATCGAGTCAAAACTAATCATGTTTGCATTTATGTCCACAAATAGGTAAAATGCTCTCAGTAAGAGGTGTTAAGTTATATTTAGTTTTAAGCGTATGTAGTTGACAATGGTATAACTACGATATAACAATGCATGAACTGGGGTGGATAGTGCAGTAGTGCATTCCCAACTCGTCCTCGAAGATGACTTGGAATCGACTTTTATTACTCTCAGAAAAGGACGCTTCCTTTCAATTTGAAAAAAAAAAAGAAGATAAAATGCATGTGTAGTTTTTTTTTTTGAGGGGGCTAAGGTAGCAACTTAAGTTTTTAGAAGGTATAAGTTATATCTAGATATCACAACTTCCCCGAAATATATGTACAAGTAAATTCTCTAGAAAACATAAAGTAATAAAAACAACAAAAATCTGACTCCAACGAGAGAGAAATGCTCTAAGGCTAACGACTTCATTGATTTTCTCGGGTCACCATCAGCTGCCGGCTTTGTAATACATAATGAATGAGGAGATGTTATTTCTCTAGGAGTTATCATGTGGTACCAGTTTTATTTTAATGGCGGAAGTACTTGGGCTACGGAAATGGTTCGTAAGGCGCAAACCCTGGGTTACAAAACAATAAGCATTGAAAAGGACAATATAGCGGTTATTAAAGCAATTACAGGTGAATGCCGTATCCCATTGGAGATTGAAAATAAGCTAACAGTTGTTGATTTTATGGCATACTCTCTCCTGTTTACAACTGTGTTCTTGGTTTACTTCCTTTGACCAGTCCCTAACCAAATTAATGGAAAGAGACATCGTAGGCATATCTATATGGCAGCCAGGTTGTCTTGCCTATTAAAAAAAAAAAAAAAGGATGGCCCATCATTCGAGGACTTAAAAGTCTTTAGCCCTGTGTGGCTGTGTTCAAACCCCTATTTACACGTTCCTACCCTTATTGCCCCAACTATTACTATTCACTATCATCTAAAACGCCAAGTTGTGTAAGTAGACCTGAAAAAACAGGCGGTCAGGCTCGGAGCTCGGGTCAGTCAATGTCATTTTTCGGGTTTGAAGTAAAAATGTATCATGGACTTCCAAAAAATGGAATCAGTTTTTGTCGGTTATTTTCGTTCGGGTCAGGTCAGTCGAGTTTGGCAATCTCAATGATTGCATTATCAGGTTTGACCGGTTGGGGCATTTTTTTGGGGTTTTGGGCAATATTCGAATGGGGTCAGTTTTTGACAGCTCTATGTATAGGGCCCTGTTTTCTTCAACGGAACGACACGGAACGAAACGGCACGGATATTGGAGCCAAATGTGAGACAAAATGAAGTACATAAACGGAATGACGCGGAACGAAACACAACGAAACGGAATGCTGTATGGAGACGACAAAAAGAACAGGCCTTACGTAACCCATAGGCCATATGCAACTAGAGTTCTAGTTAGGAAGGCTCACTTTTTGGCCACTAGGGCAAGAGATAGCTTCCACCAAAGTACTCCTATGTATAACTTTTCCTGACCTCTGTCCAAAAAGTAAAAAACAAGTTGCCCATTGTTTTGGCAAATGGGGACTACACTAATTTGTTTCTATGGAGAAGACTACATTAATTGGTTTGTGATGAAGTCGTTGCATTATTGAAGGGTCATCAACACACTACACATGGCGTCAAATGTTTCTCCATCAATTCCCTACATGCTACGGAGTATAATACATCGTCCCTCACATCACCATGGTTGACGGCCCCGGTCTCCACGTCGGTGGCCATTTCTCCTTGTGACGACATTGACGGCCTGAGATTTCATTTCAGCGGCTTAAATCTTTGGCTTGTGTGATATGTGCATGGGTCTCATGATTGAGACCTAAGAGGATGACTATCCATTTGTTCATCCCTCTCTCTCCTACTTTCTCACTCCTCCACCTCACCATGAACTCAAGGTATGAACTTCACCCAAATACAACTTTATCCATGAACTCAAATATCATGTTCATTTATTTATATTCTCCCACTTTTAACTATACCCCACCACATTTTCTCTCTCCTTCCAACTTATGTATATGTTTTCTTTTTTATTTATATTAGTGAATTAAATTTATTAATAAATCGAATTATCATTTAATATACATTTTAATAAACATCGACACTAATTAAATTAAAATTAATTTTTTTTTTTTTTATAAATTTTAGAGCAAATATGAATTTTTAGAGGAATAAAAGTAATTTAGGAGAGAAAATGGATCATTTTCATATTTGTGCCAAAAAAATGTCAAGTTTGGTCTCATTTTATAGATCACAAAAAAATATAGTCGTTGGTATTTTTTTTAATTTTTAGATTTTTTTTTATTTATAGCCGTTGCAAAATCGCAACCGACTAATTTAGAATAGACCAACCAAGGCCTGACACGTGGCGCCCCAGGACAGGCGGCCTAACGCGCGTGTCAGAGACGCGCCTGTATTTTTTTTTTTTTTTTTTGGTTCAAATGCTGCAAAATGCAGCGTTTAAGGCACGTTTGCTTTGAACAAAAAAAAAAAAAAAAAAAAAAAACTCCACGGTCCCCCAAGGACATGCGTCAGCTGCTCAGTTTTACCCCACCCGTGAACGTTCATGACCCCGTTCGTCCAAAGGCAATTTGGTGAACATCTTGGTTCAAGTTCATCACTCTCTCTCCAAGCCAAGTGGTGAGTTACTCTAGATCAAATCAAGCTTAAAAGTCAAACTAAATATTAAACATATTTGAGTTCGAAACAAAGACTGGAATTCCAAACATTACTGACCAAAAAGAAAAAGAAAAAAAAGAAGAAGAATTTAGATTGAGATACTTAGTATATATTACTATTGTCTATTAGGCCAGCAGCTCTGGAAAATTTTCAGCCTGATATTGTTAATGGCAAGGGCTAGGTCATCATAGATACACTACAACTACGCGAAGGAAATACTAAATGACCTTCAATGGATCTCCTAAACAAAATAAGTTAGTCCTAGAGAGTGTATGCTACCAGTGTTTTTTTGATGTGTCTCTAAATACATGTCTACTAGTTCCATTAATCCATGGGCATATGACACCGCGGTATGATATTATGATCTCTGACAATTATTAGAGAATGTGAGAAGACATTGTCCAACATGAACTGCATAATGCTACTACAAGTCTACAAGGGTTCTGTAAAATCTCAAAAGTTACCTTCAAATTAGTAAGTGAATTAATCAGTTTTAAGTTTTAACACTTGGTTACTGTATTCCTATTCAATAGTACTCTAGCAAAGATATACAAACTTGAACCAAATTCATTAGAAAGTTGTGAAAGTAATCCAACCTAAATCTTGCTATTTTAGTTTATCCCAACTAACAATCATGAAACTGTTTTTGCTACTACCATATAGTCTTCACAAGAATACTCAAACGAGCAAGTTGCAGTTGCACACATCTCTCTATTCCCCTTTTTGATTTATTTTGAGGGGAAAACAGAACAAATTGACATTAGATACCAAGTCGATACCTAGCAGATTGAGCACTAACTTGCATCCGCGACATGCTAAGGAAACAGAGAGCTAATATATGCACATTAAATTGAAGGTTTCAGCAAATATTTGTATCAGCACAAGCTTATCAAGAAACCCAGAGTAGTACATGATTCTCCAACAGAAAAATCAAGTTTTTGAACTCTTAGCCATCTGATCAATGTCCAAGTCTACTTGAAGAACCGCTTCATCATCATCCTTGTTCTCGTTACTTCATAAACCATGAAAAGGCAACAAGAAACTGTCATTTTTCACAGAAGATAAATTTGTAATTCTCTTTTTGTGTGTGATGGAATGGAAAGGAAAGACAGGATCATGTTTCAGGGCAAACCTATTGTGTACAGGGCCATCCTGGGTCGACGACATTCTGTAGAGTACTCTACCCACAATGTCTGTGATAGTGATGGGGCCAAATGATCGACAGTACTTGGCTTCCTGAAAAGATGTTACGATTCAGATGGATCTCAGTATCTCACCAAACTTTTCAGTAGTCTAATGAGTTTCTTACAAGCTCAATGCAGTTTGCTAAGCAAAAATAATCGTATAAATAACAGTACATTCTCAAATGGCATCTGCAAATATGGTGCCAAGTGTCAAAGATTGACATGATATGACAACATGACAAGAACCAGACACGCATATAGGGTTAGTCTTGACTCTTGAGATTTCCAACCCGTTTAATTGAGTAAAATGTTTAGCTAAATGGGTTCGGTATGATTTTTTTTTTTTTTTTTTTTTTTTGGGTGAACAAATGACATAGATAAGTTTGAGAATTTCAAAACGAAAATGACCGACCCCGTTAATCAAATATGTCAAATTTAACTTTAAATAACTTGAAATAAATAAGTAATGTAATAGAATTTCAAGTATCTTCCCCAGTTTAGCAATTTCAGACTACCTAATGTACACTACATATGGTCAGGACTTTTGATTCTTAGGAAAGCTTTCATGTTTTTCTAATTTTCCATTAGTTCAGAGAATAGAAAATACGGGTTAACAGGTCATTAACATTTAGTAACAGGTTGTGTCAGCATCCAACCCATTTAATATTAGTTTGGGTCAACAGATTCTCGACCCGTTTAACCTTGACACGAACACAAACACCACACGGACTGACCTATTTCGTAGCCCTAGCGCCAACCATAGGGGCAGGATAAATAAAATTTAGGCTCCAGGTAGAGGCTGGGTACAATATAGATTTATCAAAACATAAAGCATAGAGATAGAGATAAAGCTTGTGCAAAGGAAAGAATGACCAGCATAGCATACAATCTTGAAGAATGGAAAGCGAGAAGACAATTAAGACAGACAAAGCATGGGTGTCAACAAAATGTTACTAAACATGACAAGAAACTATGCTTCGGCGGGGTGGGAATTAGAAGACTTTACCCCTGGCTTTAGATCTTTGTTGTCTGTAAGAACCCAAAGTTGTTCATCTTTTTCATCAGTTGATACCATAATTTCTTGTCCTGCATGGCTGCATTAGCAGCCACCCTCTTCACTAAATGTCTATTTGGATCCAGTGGTTCTTGATAACAATCACATCTCCGATGAATTCTTGTTTGTATTCTTGCCTGATCCTGCTCATTTGTAAGGAAATGAAGTTATAGCCAACTATTAGGATGATTAATTCAAATTAAATGTCAGGGAAGGAAAGGGCAAATATTAAAATAAAATATCAAAAATTAGTGATAGAAAGATAGAAGTTATTTAGGTTTCTCTGTTTTTCTTATATTTATGTTGAGATGAAAGAAATTGCAATGACCAAACTTTTGGTCTTGCCCCAGTTCTTCTCTCTTAACACCTCATTCCCTTTTCCCAATCTGTGTCACTACCACAACCCAAGAAGCTGAGAAATGTGGATTCTGAATAATGTTATTGCTATGTCTGACGACTAAAACTAAGTTACTCGGTTTAGCTGTAGTTTTATTGGTACCCCACTGTTCTGTAACCCTTCCCCCCACCCCCCCCACCCAAAATAATAAACGAAGGAAAGAGGGGAAGAAGGCGAAGGGGAAAAAAACAAGCGTTATGGATGGCCTGCCCGTTCTTGATGTAGAAAGGTTTTGCCACATCAGCATGCATTGGAGATTGGACATTGCAGTTGAGAAGTAATACATTTGATCATGAAAAGTAAGAACTTTGGTCGATAAAAATCAGGAAATCAGAATGTATCACTCTCAAGCACCTCACAGAACGTGAAAAAAGGAAAACACAGACAAGGCTCCAGTTTGTTACCACCGTAGTTGCATGCAAAGATGTTCAATTTGGGTCGTGGAACGGGACTTTCAGAACCGGAAAGGCAGTCCAGTAGCCACATACTGGGAGACCATAACATGGGTGTAGAACACTGCAGTAACCCACGAGCCATGAGACTATGGTTACACCATACAGATATACAACTAACCAGGGCAGTCACCTTGCCACTTCCATCTTGCTTCTAAAGTTACCTAGCTAATCATTGGGTTTTTCTAGATATACAGTTAGAAACACCAATGGATGAATGCATTTTGGATGAGAGGGCTTTGAAGGTGTCATTTCATTAATGGGATACTGCATCTCTCCTAGTACGTGAAAATTTCACATCAAGACTTGTACTACATGAGTTGTCTTTCTACATAAATGTTAACCTTAAGTGAACCTACTTTCAACACATCTCTTTGCTTGATTACCTTTTGTTTACAACAATATCTAAGCTCTATGTTGTCTACCCTTGCATGAAGCTAATGTCAGGACCAAGTCACAAAGTGACTATACAGAAGGTATTGGATGTATTGCTGAAAATCCGTGTTCTCAAGCATCTTGATCGGTGTATCTACCAATTTGTTCCCTGTCATAATGGACAAGAGCTAAACAAATGGGAATACACAGAGGGTGACCTCATGCAGTTCAGTTTGATTTTGGGCTCTCACTTCCGAAATAGATGGTTGTATGTGAAGAGAAAGAGTTACTAATAGAGGCAGTTCTCTGTATACCATTCACGAAGAAGTGGAAATACCAGTTCTGACCAGAGAAGATAGAAACTCTTCAACTGTTGAGTGGGCTCACCAGCGGTTGCCTCTTACTAACCTCCATCAATGACATCATATCTAGTAATATGCCAAACACTTCAGCTAGATTATTTTATATTTCCTCATCTTAACTCAGAAAAAACAGAATATGCATTATCAACACAATTTATCAACAATTAAACTAATACAATCAATAAACACGGTCAATTAACAATTTATCTTCAGTCAAAACTAGGGTTAAGACTGGAAAAGAAAATGTTAGCAGCTGTTAATTAAAAGAAGGCAAGAAACATTACCTTATGAATGAGCTCTACTTTGTTGATAGCAACATTAAATTTTGCACCCTCACAAAGAGCTGACAATAAACAACCAAAAAGAACTCAATTTTAATCCTCATCCAGTGTTATAATAAACACAGCTAATAAAAACATAAACCATTTCAAATAACAAAGAAACCAACTCTAAAGCTTCCATTCAGGTTTATTGTAGTTAATGCTTACATTTAGAACCAGTTTAAAATTGTTTGAAGCTGATTCTAGAGTGAGAAACAAAACCAAAATCAAACAGAGAATTTTAAAGCCCTAAAACCCTAACCCTAAAACGCATATATATAGAGCCTAAACATTTGAAACTTAAAACGCAGACAATTTGATTTCGAACAAATTGCATTAGATACCTAACAGAAAATGCTTACTAATATGCAATAGCAAAATCAATTAAACTTCATATTTCGCTTGAAATTAAACAGCAATTTGGAAATTAAACAACAAGTTTATAGCAAGAAATTTGAGAATGGGGAAAGAGAAGCTTGAGATTTACCGGACTTTTGAATGAAGAAGCTAAAACCCTAAAGATGATTCAGTGCTTGAATTAATGCCGAATTTGGAGCTTGCATTGGTCCCATTGTCGATATCTACATCGTCAGAGGAGAGAGAATTTTTCAGTCGAGAGAGAGGAGCCCGAATTTTGTTTTCATCTGTCGAGGAGAGAGAATTTTGTTCCATTGAGTGTTCAGGTGACGGTGGCAGCATTGGTCTCACAGACCTACTGTTCATGTTAATAGAAAAAAGAACAAAAATAGAATGTTTTACGATAAGACTGATAATTGTTCGAATTAATATAGTGGACCATTTTGCATTTCGAAATCAAGTGACATGATGTTGTTTTTTACATCCGTTTATTTCACAAACATGATGTATATGATTCATAAGATATACAAATATGATTCATAAATTATTTACTTGAAATAGACGATTAAGATATTTAATTTGTGGTGCTTGAAAATGTACAAACCACATTAAAAAGAAAGCAACGTAACAAAGATCATATGTCCTTATTATTCATACTCTACAATGTAAGCAATCAACTTCGAAAGTGGTTGTACATGTCAATCCACGTACATTTCTTTTTTTTAGGTCATACAAGTTACTTATTAAATGTCGAAGTGTGAAAATCAATCATGTTTCTAGCTTTTAATTGCTTAAGTGACTTCAACAAAACCTCAATGACTCATTGTTATCGTGTTTTGTACTTAGGAGTCACAAACAACCGTGAGGGGCAGTCCTACGGCCCTTAAAAAGGTCCTAAATAAGATCGAGGACTATCTTAGAGCAGGGCGTTTCCTATCCGAACCTACCCTTCCACCCCAGGACACCCACTTTGGTCAGGAGGTGGACACTTGGTGACAATGATATCTATTCGAACGCTATTGAATTAGAGAGCCAAACATACAAGCATAGAAAGGGAATATTTAGCCGAACATGAGAGAGCTAAACATACTTCATTCGATTAAAGACTGGCATACATTCGATTCAGTACGGAAAATAAAAGGGATAAAAGCAATTATACCTCACATGAAGGTGCCATTGCTGAGTGGATGGGTTACACGCTAGAAGAGCCTAAGTTACAATCTACTCCTAGACTACACTACTCTAACACTACTTTTTTGACGTCTTGTCAATATGAGCTCGGCTGCCTTGTCCTTCTGTTCTTCTTTGTATTTATAGGGATTTGAGATAACTGCCCATGATCTAACATTTCTTCTTCTGTCCACCTTCTTCATGCTGGTGTTCCACTTCCCTACGTTCTCCACTTCTCTTGAGTGTCTCTGTGTTTGTGCTGGTCTTTTAATCCTTTCGTACAACTACTCTTTGTATAAAACATTTATATATTTATTTTTCGTATAAATATACTTATACAAATATACGGGTATATATATATATATATATATATATATATATATATATATATATATATATATATATATATATTCTTGTTTTATAGTCTTCTCTCATATTTAGGACTCTTAAGGTCTTTGACTTATATTGACCAACTTATCTACTGTTTCTCTAAGTCAATTTTTATTTCGTGTGTAACAACTGCCCCCCTAATACATACATAAACGTTTCGAGTTTATTTTGTATTATTATGCAAATAACGCTTCGTTTCCCGCGCCTTGATGATACAGTTACTTTTGCGTGTGTCTCTTCATTGGTTATGGGTAATCGTGCTTTTCAGTTAATGATGACTCTTACCTTATATATACTCGTCTTTCAACTTTCTATTCCATCAATCTTCTCTCTCTCCAAAAAACCCTCAATTGCTCCTCACGAACTCCTTCTTCTCGATTCTCAATTTTTCACTTTCCATGGCTAATTCCGAGTCGTTTATTGATTTAAAAGATGTTGATAATCTTAAAAAAAGCTAAGGATGTTGTTAATCTCTTCGAAAGCATAAGGGATTATCCAGACTTATATCGGCCTTCGAGGCTTCAGCATCGAAACGCTGTGATTCAATCTCCCCCGGAGTCTCCATTTTCTTCAAGTTGTCTACCGGGCTTTTCATTGGGCCCTAATTTTGATTCGAAAGCTTTCATGGAAGAGGATGAGACTTTCTTATCTCGTTTCGATCAGATTTTTCCCAACTTTCAATCTTGTCGTTCCTTATTGTTCTCTGGAAATGATTTTGAACATGCATTTATTCATGCTGGCAATAAACCTATTCATGGTTGGGTGAACGAAATTAAAGACACTTTTCCTCGAAAGTGGTTTGATCGTTTCAAAGATTTCCATAGTCGTTGGAAGGAGAATCAAATTGATGACTTTATTCGTCTGGCTTTGTTTAAAACCATTACTTTCGAGGCCAATGTTTCTCTTTCTAATTTACTTTCATGGAATCCTGCTATCAATTGTTTTATTTCGGGTAGTGGCATTCAAATCGTTATTGTTGAAGATATTGCTTTCTTTATGGGTTTGAGTCCAGATGTTTCATCTGTGGAACTTTTCTATGTTCGTTGTTCTCCTACTCTTATAAGGGAGTATTTGGAACCAGCTTCTGTTTTACTCGGTCAAAAACAGTCGTGGAGTGCCTTGAATTCCCTTTTGTTTCACTCAGGTCCTATTACAAACGGAGAAGTTGTTCTCTTTTTAGTGTATGTTTTTAGTCGGCTGTGTATGGGGAAGTCTTGTAATATAGGTCGAATCATTCCCTCTGGCCGCCAATATAGCTTCGATGGAGGGCCCCGTCCCCTTAGCTCCCTTTCTGTTAGCTCAACTGTATCGAGGTTTGAGTCGCATGGTTATTGAACCTTCTCGAATTTATAGGCAAACTTGTCCTTTGCGGATTTTGACTGTTTGGGCCCATGTGTACTATCCTCATCTGGTCCATACTTTATCTGATGATGACTATGATCTCCAATTTCGAAAGGAGGTGGAAAAATTTGGGGGTACTTTTATCAACTGTAATAAGTCTCCTCGAGATGAATGGGGTTGTGTTGCGGAGGCTGTTTTTAACAAGTGTGCCCCTTCTATTCTCCAAGATTTTTCTCGTGTCCTTTTTGATTTTCTTTCGAGACCCCTTCTTTTTAACTGGCACCCTACTCGAAATTTGGGTCTTGTTCCTGGTGTTGTTGACCCTACTCGAATTGCCTTCCCTTCTTGGTTGTCTGCCTTCAATCCCTTCTTAATTTCTGACGATCAAGGCCAACACTATTGGAATTCCATACAGTGTGTTCGTGACCTTCTCTTCGTTGATTCTCATGAATGGGGGTTGAAGTTTACAATCCTCAACTTGTGGCTAGGCAGTTTGGTTTGACTCAGACTTGTGCTGTCCCATTTATTGAGACCCTCAATCGTCCCTGGTCTTCAAGGATTAATTTGCTGGGGGCTGAGCTTAGCCAGAAATTAAAAGAGGCTGCTAGGCATGTGCTGTACCTTCGAACTCAACGCACTCTTTCTACTTACAAAAGCAAGAGGAAGATTCTTCCTTGGGTGAGGGCTGCTCGAGTTGAGCTTGGTTATGCTCGATGGTGGAATCGATTGGCTTCTACCTATTTGAATCCCACTTCTCTTCGTCTTTGCATTGAGGCTGTTTTGGGAGTTCTTTATCCTAAGGAGCTTGCCAAGACTGCTGTTATTGCTCCTTTCAGAGCATTGCCTTCTCCTCCTTTTCTTCTTGAGGTATTTTCTCTATTTATACATAATTCGTCTTTTATCAACAAATTTTAGAGTTTTTTGTTATTTTATATAACTCATCTCCTCTTAACTGAAGCCTATTCCGGAGGTCTTTTCTGACGAGGAGTCAATCAACGAGGATACCACAAGCGTGTCTCCTCTTATTGTAACTCCGATAAGCATGGGCCCTTCGTCTTCTGCACCTTCTACTTCTGGCCTGAAACGGCCAAGGGATATCCCGTCCTCCAGTCGAAGAGGTCCACTTGGTATTCCTTCAGATTCGATCGAAGAATTTGATACTTTCTTCTTCTGATGAGCCCCTTCTCATTAGGCGCCGTCGAAATAGAGGTAACTTCTAATCCAATTTCTTATGAGATTTTGTTACGGATGAATTTCTAATGTTATTACTTTGTTTGTATATAGGGGATACTTCCTCTCTCGTGACTAGCCTTGAACCCCAGGCTTTGATGATAATTCCATCTGGTATGGTTTTCGTTTTATTTTGATTAGTTTCGTTTATTTGTATTTTTCTCATGTTTTCTTATTTTCACATGTACAGCCCGTGATTGAGAGTTCGTCGCCTTTTTCGCGGCCAATTTCCCCTGATCAAATTCCCATCCATCGTTCTCCTTCGAGTATGTGTTCTCTTAATTCTTTCTTTTAATCTCTGTTTTCTGTCTTAGACTAACTAATCTATTTTCATCTTCTAGGTAGGGTAGAGATATCCATCTCATCTGATTCTGATGGTATAGGGTCAGATAAACCTAGGTTGGAGGATCCAGTTTTGCCCTCTTCCAATCCTTCTCCTGATCTTCCACCTGTCTCGTCTGCCCAATCTCCTCCAATCGAAGAGGCTACTACTTCTCAGCCTGCTAGTATGGTTATTACAGGTTCGAATTCCTTTTACTCTAGTTTTTATTACTTTTATGTTCGTTACATTTTGTAGGTGTTTCTATACCTACCCCTATTTTGAACATGCCTTCGAAGGCTGAAGGTTTTCGTTTGATTGATGCTCTTTCATCTGACCCTACCCGTGTTGAAGCTGCGATAGAGCTTCAAGACTTCTTTGTTAGAGTCCAGTCTCTTTTCCCTGAACAGGTTAGGGACTTGATACTTAACAATGTGGGAGTTCTTGTTCAATTTATTCGTGATGCTCACGACGCATCTTTGTCAGATGATGCTTTGAAGGTGTTGTCTACTCAACTCGAAGAGTCTCATGTCATTCTCCAGCAGGAAACAGGATTATATCAGGCTTTATCTGCTGAGCTGTCTGATATTGATCAAGAAATACAACTCCTTCAAACTCGTAAGAGTTTTCTCCTGGAACGAGTGCCCTCTTTACAGTCTGATTTTGCTAACGAAGAGGTTCGTTTGACGACGGTAGCAAAACTGGTGAAGGATCGTATGTATAGAGTATCTTGTATTAGGTCTTCGAAAACTAGTATTCAGGCCATTCTTAGTTCCCTTAAGCAGTGTTTGGATACTCTTTTATGATTTTCTTTTTCGCCAATAAGAACATGTGTTTTGACTTTTGACCTTTTTTCGTTTTCTGCTTAGTCAATATAATTTTACGTGAGTTTTCTTTGTTTATATCGGCTTCTCTTGTTTTATTTTTCTATAAATTGACCAATTCTATGGTCACTTTTCTCACTTCACACCCTTTACCCTCTTTCTTCTCTTCTCTTTCGATTATCTTTCTTCATAAATCGAATACTTATGAGTTTTTCAAACTATGGGATGGTTATTCCTATGTCATTTAGATTGTCTGAGTGCCATATCAAATGTACCCTTTTCCTTTTCCCTCAGTTATCCACATTTCTCGCCTTTTTCTTATTTCATAAGTCTTTTGATGAGATATTAATCAGAATTGTTTCGTATACGATCACCCATATTAATTCATTTCGCTTGGTCCTTACCAAGATGAAATTTGCTATAATCTCTTTCGTTATAGCCTTAATATCCTCTATTCACATATATAATCACCCATATTAACATGGGCGGTCTTATCAGAACGAGTGGGGTGATATTTTTTCTTTCTTTTCGTTCTTTCTTCTTGTCAAGGCCCTGTCAAGTACACCCACTGTGTGTGGGATACTTCTTCCTTGTCAGGGCGAGTAGGGTGATTTTTTACCCCTTTTTTCTTTTATTCGGACCCTATCAAATACACCCACTGGTCGTGTGGTATTTTTTTAGGATTTTTCTGACCAGATATCCATTTTCGAACATTTATATCTTCGAGGACCCTTTTCGTCTACCAGATCTGAAGACACCTTTTCGACTAGCATCATATCCTGTTAGGGTGTTATCTCAAATGGATTTTGTAATAAATTGATTCGAATCTCTTATGTATTTTAATTTTTGTTTATTTCTTTCCAAAGTTGTGGAAATCTATTGTAAATGTTATCTTTATATATATCCCAAGTCGAAGGGAAATATTTCTTTAGATATTTGTCATTTATTGCTCGTCCAAATTGTTTACCATTTGTGTATAACAACTTGTATGCATTTCCTTGTTCAGTGCTTTCGATAATGAATGGTCCTTCCCAGTTTGGAGACCAATTTCCATAGAACTTATCTTTTTGTCCTTCAAGGAGTATAGTTTTCCATACCATTTCGCCCTTGGAGAACTGTTTCTTTCTTACTCTTCGATTGTAACATTTTTCGGTTTGTCTTTTTAATTTATGAATATTTTGTAATGCTTCGATTTGTAAGATTTCTTGATCCAATTGTTCAATATCCATAGTTTCTTCGTACTTTTGTGGTGATAGATTAATTTGTTTAAGTATTCGCTCGGATTTGATACTTATTTCTACTGGTATAACGGCTTCGTGTCCAAATACCAATTGAAATGGCGTTACTAGAATGCTCTCTCTAGGGCTTGTTCGATAGGCCCATAGTGTTTCTAGTAATAAGTCATGCCAAATACGAGGATTGTGTTTTTATCATTTTCGCAATTTTCCTTTTTATAATCTTATTGCTTGATTCTGCTTGACCATTCGTCTGGGCATAATATGGAGTAGAATTCGTTAATTTGCAAATAATTTCCCTAAGAATGATTTTATTTCATCGCTGTTGAATACCTTCGCCTGATCTACTATGATGGCCTCAGGGAACCCAAATCTAGTAAATATATTTTCGTTGATAAAATCCACTATGTCACTTGACGTTATATTTACAAAAGGTTTGGCTTCGACCCATTTTGTAAAGTAATCAGTGGCTACTAAAACATATTTATGGTGCTTTGATGAAGCATGTCTAATTTCTCCAATAATATCCATTGCCCATCCTCGAAATGGCCATGGTTTAATTATACTATGGAGTTTAGCTGCTGGGACTCGTTGAATACCACCATGTTTTTGACATGGTCTGCACCCTTTAGCATATTGTAAACAATCCCTAGTGGTTGTTGGCCAATAATAGCCATAATGGTGTATTAGTCTTCTCATCTTTTGCCCCGTTTGATGGGCTCCACATATACCTTCATGTATTTCTCCCATGACTAGCAATGCATCATCTAGGTCTAAACATTTAAGTAATACACCGCTAACATCTTTTCGAAACAATTGTTCTCCATCATACACATACCGATGTGTTATGAGTTATAGTTTGTTCGAATATTTCTTCTTTGATGGTTCCTGAAGATATTCAATTATTTCGTCCCTCCAGTCAACTTCTTCAACCATAATATCAATTTTGTTGATTTCCATCGTTATTCTCCCCTCGAATGGGATAAGTTCCTTGGCCTTAATTGTAATCTTTTCGTGGAAGTAACTCCAAGAAATTTTATATCCTGATGCTAATTGAGCTAATTCGTTTTCTACTTCAGTTTCAATTCGGGGAATATAATATATTTTGACTTCTTCAAAGTATTGCAATAGTTTTTTATTGGGCTAAAACACTTGAAAATTCCTTTTGTTTGATTCACGATTAGTTAAGAATCTCCTTTTATAATTACATTCTTGGCTCCTAATTCGAGAAGGCTTTCTAAACCTAAGATTAGGGCTTCGTATTCTGCCCTATTGTTTGTGCAAGGCCCTTCGAGTTGTACGGCTATCTTCGTAGGGACTCCTGTTGGTGATATTAAATATACCCCAGCACCCGCTCCTCTTTTTGTAGAAGAGCCATCGAAATATAATTTCTATGGGATTAGCTCAATGTAGTCGTTTTCGAGTTGATTTTCTAGATTATTCTTAATTGATGGATGATCTGCTAAAAAGTCAGCCAATGCTTGTCCTTTTATTGCTTTTTGTGGTATATATCTAATATCGAATTGAAGAAGGTGAAGGCTCCATTTGTTCAGTCTTCCCTTTAAAAGTGGTTGTGATAACATATATTTCAGTATCCGTTGGGGATACTACTTCGACTGTAAAGGACATGAAGTAATGCCTTAATTTTAATAAAGCAAAGTATAAGCTATAACACCATTTTTCGATGGATGTATATCTTGTCTCCGTATCTGCTAGAGTTTTTGATAAATAGAATACTGCTTGTTCTTTTCCGTTGTCGTTTTCTTGCACCAGTAAACACCCCATTGATGTTTCTCCTGAGGAGAGATACAATCTTAGAGGTTTTCCTATTCGTGGTGGGATTAAGACTGGTGGTTCTGACAAATATTGTTTAATCCTTTTGAATGTTTATTGATGTTTTGGTTTCCATTGAAATTCTTCTCCTCCCTTGGATCTCAATAATGATGAAAAGTTCTTTGTTTTATCTGCTAGGTTAGATATGAACCTTCGGATAAAATAAATTTGTCCTAAGAATCTTTAGAGCTCCTTCTTGTTCGTAGGTGGTTTTGCTTCCAAAATTGCCTTCGCTTTGTTCTTATCAATTTCAATCCCTCGTTGTTGGATAAGAAACCCTAAGAAATTTCCTGCATGTACTCCAAAAGCACACTTGAGTGGATTCATTATTAATTTGTATTTTCGCATTCTTTTGAATGAATTCTTTAGGTGATCTAGATGATCTTCATGTGTTTGTGATTTTATCACTACATCATCTATATATACTTCCATGAATTTCCCTATCAGGTCGTGGAATAAGTAGTTCATGGTTCTTTGGTACGTTGCTCCTGCATTTTTGAGCCCAAATAGCATTACAATCCATTCGAATGTCCCTAAAGATCCTAGGCATCTAAATGCAATTTTATGTCTATCTTCCCTAGCTATTCGTAATTGATAATACCCTGAGTATCCATCCATAAATGATAATACTTTATGTCGAGATGCAACATCGATCAGAGTATCAGCTACTGGCATAGGGTATTCGTCTTTTGGGCTAGCTTTGTTTAGATCTCTAAAATCTATACATATTCTGATTGTTCCATTCTTTTTTACCATTGGTATTACATTTGCTAGCCATTCGACGTACTTGGCTGGCCTTATGAACTTTGCTTCGAGTAAATTTTCTATTTCCTTTTTTACCCCCAAAACAACCTCTGGGGCTATCCTTCGTGGAGGCTGCATAATTGGTCTACAATCCTTTTTTATAGGTAGCTCATGTTGCGCTATTCGAGTGTCTATTCCTGGCATTTCATGATGAGCCCAGGCAAAGTAGTCTTTATATTCAACTAAAATTTTAATAAAATCTTCCTTCTCATTTGGAAGTAACTTTGCACTAATATAAATTATTCTGGGTTTTTCTTTCGTCCCCAAATTAACCTATTCGAGTGGATTTTGTATCTCCATTTTTATATCTTCATTTTTCTCCCAGATTCGTTCTGATACTTCGTATGTGCTATCCTCTTGTATTTCTTTTAATTCGTTATTCATTGCTTGAATTAGCTTTTGTTCGCTTTTTAGACTTGCTACGATTCTTAAAGTTTTATCCAAAGCTTTCTTCAATTCAACTACAGAACCATTCTCTTCGTAAAAAACATTTGTATTAATTCGAGTAACCTCCTTACATTCTATTGTTCCTGACATACCAAATATTTCATAAAAACTGATAACAATTACAACTATTTCTAATCCTATCTCTAGGAAGCTGTAATTTTCAAGGGTCCTTCCTTTAGTTTGTTACTAAAGTCCCTAATTTTCGCTTCATCGCTTTCTTCTGGTCTTCGGCTAACCTCTTTCTTTCGTTGTTCCTCGAGCACCTCTATTCGAATTGGCGCGCACTTCCCTGTGTAGAACCTGACTTCCACAAAATTAGCAGTGGTTAAATGAGGCTTTTCTTTTGCCTTAACATTCTCAAATTTCTCACCATTCCAAATTATCAATATTTGGTATAGGGTAGATGGTATGCAATAATGGCTATGGATCCAATCTCTTCCTAATAAAGACTGATAGCTAGAATTAGTATTAACCACAAAGAAGGCAGTGTAAGAAGTCGTATTTCCTACTTTAATTTTTACTGGTAACAGCCCATCGGATTTTGTGGCTTGTCCTGAGAAACCATATACTGCTACATCTACAATTATTAAATCCTTCATGGATTTTCCTAAGAGTGGTAAAGTAGATAATGGTAACACATTCACAGCTGCCCCATTATCAATTAAAACTCTGTTTATCCCCACTTAATTTCTGCTTTGATATATAAGGATTTGATGTGATTATTATTTATGGCTTTTTTATCCAATAACTCCTTACAAACTGTGTCTATGTTATGCTCGCAAGTACAAGCTTCGACCTCTTCGATTTCTGAGATGTTTAGGTCCTCATAACATTTTAAATCTAGGAGGTTATTTTCTATAAATTCGTATGGTGAGTCATCTAGAGTAGAAGTTAAATTTCGTTCTATTTCTACATAAGATTGGGAGGACATACCTGATTGAGCCATGACTTTGTAGGCTTCTTCTTCTTCCACCGTCTCATGCCATCGCTGACGTTCTCGATTTTGTCCTTCTGGCTAAATCTAAGGGTGCATGGCATTCACTATACTTACTTCAGTTTTATCTTCGAAATTCAAAGCCCTTTGAACAACCTGCGTTCGTGCAAACTCTTCATTGTTGACGTAGATCTCTATCCCGTCATCTGAGGTGTATTCGTCTTCCTCTCGATTCCTCCTTTCGAACTTACTGGGATGAAATTTGACTTCCCTCATTTGATCGCTGAGGGTATCTATGTCCACCCCTTCAATCTCTTTTGTTGGACATTCGATTTGTCCAACTTGGATTTGCAATGTTCCTTTCGACATTGCATCCTCATCAATCTTCAATTGATTGACAAGTGCTTCTTGTTGCATCTTCATTGCAACCTGAGCTCTGGCATGGCTTAATTTCTCTGCCACTTGCCTCCTCTCTTGAGCTTTAGAAGGGATGTTCCCTAGCTGGGTCATATGAGAAGGTCGGGCATCTTCAAAATACCCTGACGTTCTTGCCCCGTTTTGAGGCAAACCCCCTCTGAGAGCATATCTGCCCCCCAATCTGCCTCCTCTACCTCCTCGATACCCTATTCCTGTTGGGAAGGTATTCATTCATGGTCGTTTGGGCATTCCATAACCCCTTTGATAGACCGGTACCCAGTTTGGATCATTGGGGATAATCTGTAATAGCGCTAATTCGAGGTGCAAAATATCAGAGCAGACAGGACATAATACCTTCTGTAGTCCTCTAAGGTTAGCAGCAATTTTTGGGGTTACCACACCTTCTGTCTTGAGAATTTCTTTGTAGGTTTTGTCCCTAGCATTAGCCACCTGTTCTTTGCTAACAGGTCTTACCTCTTGTTGATGTAATTCGATATCATCAACTATTTCCATTCCTAGAGTAACATTTTCGACATAGGTTAACTCTATTGTTCCAAGCTCCATCTGCTTGGCAACGAACCTTCGAAATATTTGATATTAGTCAGTAGTATGTAGAGTATTCATGTGCCATCTACACATTCCTTCGAGCCCTTCATCTTTGACTTTAGGAAATGTTAAGATTCCTTGGTCAATGTATCGGTTGAACATAATATTGGCCATTTTCGTATAATTCGATACCTGCAAATGCGAAATATTACGTATGTCAACATCTATCATATTGATTTCTACAGTTTGTTGAAAGAGATCTTTTTCAATTTCTGTTTTCTCTTCATTAGGAAAGAATAATTCCTTTTCGTCTATCTTTTTCTGTATGATATTTCGAAAGCATGAACAATCATTGGTTTCAAAAGTATGAACTCTGCGTTTGAAGGTATCCTAATATTTCTAGTTCTCCTAATTTTCTTATTAGCGAGCAACCAGTCGAAAATCTTATCGGCTTTCGACACATCAAAAGAGTATTTCTTAGGCTTACCCCCCTATATCCACTCAACTATCTTTCTTTTCGAGTTTAGGGCATGAGAACGGTGGTCCTTTCTTAAATTCAGTATAATCTATTTCAAGAGGCTCTTCGAATACCCATGGTGCTTCTATTTTGAATGCGTTAAATCCATAGTGTTTTCTTTGACTTTCTTCTCTTAGTATATTTTCGTATCGTATTGCACTTTCTGCAAATTCTCTAAAGTCATGAAAAGGAAGACCATCAAATTTCATTCGATATTCTATGGCCATATTTTCTTTAGCTAATTGTAAAAATTCTTTCTCAGGTAAATTTGTGTGACATCTTATCCTAGCTCTTTTAAATCTAGATAGATATTCTTCTACTGATTTCCCAGTATGTTGTCTTATCCTAGCAAGATCACTTATCGAGATGCCTGGATCTGTTCTAGCAAAGTGATTTTGGAAATGGAATTGCATTTCCTCCCAACTATGTATCGAATTTGGGGCTAGGCTTATATACCAATTAAAAGCAGTTCCTGTTAAGGAACTAGGAAACATTCGAAGTTTTAGATATTCGTTATCTGCTGCTTCTCTACATTGACATGAGAACCTAGCTACATGTTCTAGTGCACATACATTATCCTCTCCTGAGAACAAAGTAAAATCAGGAACCCTAAATCCTCTAGGGAAAGGATGTGCTCTATCTATCCAATCAGGGTAAGGTTTACTCATTAAGGGTCTATTCACTTTTCTCAGTGTTGGCCCGTATAACCTCTCTACTATTTGTTTGATTTGTGATTGAATGGGTTCTTCCCCCATCATTCCTAGCATCGTATATGGATATGCGGTGGGTTGTGAATTATATGGATCATTCGTCCCATACCTTGTATTATAATATGTATTCTGACCAAAAGTAGTTGGTCTTCTCCCTTGAAAATTCCCTTCGAAAGGTGGATAAGGATTTCCCTGACCCATGGTCATGTACCCTGATGGGTTTGGATCAGAGTGAATAGGTTGTGAAGATATATTAGATGCCCTGGGGTATTCGAAAGGTATCTCAGGATTTTTATCTTTTCCTATATTATCTTTATCCCCTGTGGGTCCTAGACCTAAATTCGTATTAACTCCAGGGGATGATGTCAAATTAATCGGGTTTGACGGTTGGCCCGTTTCAAAATTCCTAGCTGTTCGTTGAGGTTCCCTAGGGAAACCTGGTGGTGGATATCCTATAGATGTCTCAGTATTCTCTCCTATAGGTGTTTTATCTTTAGGATTCCCGCCAGTTAACTGTATAACATTTTCTATGAGTTTATTATGCTTTTCAATATATGGCTCTACATTCACTGTCACGTCATTAGCCATACTTTTCGATAAGGCTGAAAATGTAGAATTAAAGGTCTCTTGTATATCTAGTATGATTTTCCCTACTTCTGTCGCTAGACATTCCTTCGAGTCTGTTACTATGCTATTTACGAATTGATGGCAAACCCTTGAAGTATCATGTGCTAAGGCTCTATACTAATCATTATACTCTTTTCGTTGGCTTTCTCGGGCTTCTAATAGAGTTTCTTTCATACATTCCACAAATTTTTCATAAACTTCCTGTATATCGAACTTAGTTTTTCGTGGAGTTTCTTCTCGAGAAGAAGAGCCTTGAGGTTGGGATGCTGCATTCGAAGCGTTATCCTCTCTTTGAGTACTCATTTCACCAGATATATTTCTTATTTGAGACCTAGTTTAAGGCATTAAAAAGGTTTATTCGTGGAGTGTATTTCGTAACTCCCACTGTGGTTGCCAAATTTGTTGTCGTGTTTTGTACTTAGGGGTCACAAACAACCGTGAGGGGCAGTCCTACGGCCCTTAAAAAGGTCCTAAATAAGGACGAGGACTATCTTAGACCAGGCCGTTCTCTATCCGAACCTACCCTTCCACCCCAGGACACCCACTTTGGTCAGGCCGTGGACACTTGGTAACAGTGATATCTATTCGAACGCTATTGAATTAGAGAGCCAAACATACATGCATAGAAAGGGAATATTTAAACGAACATGAGAGAGCTAAACATACTTCATTCGATTAAAGACAGGCATACATTCAATTCAGTACAGAAAATAAAAGGGATAAAAGCAATTATACCTCACATGTAGGCGCCATTGCTGAGTGGCTGGGTTACATGCTCGAAGAGCCTAAGTTACAATCTACTCCTAGACTACACTACTCTAACACTACTTTTTTGACGTGTTATCAATATGAGCTCAGTTGCCTTGTCCTTCTGTTCTTCTTTGTATTTATAGGGATTTGAGATAACTGCCCATGATCTAACAGTTCTTCTTCTGTCCACCTTCTTCGTGCTGGTGTTCCACTTCCCCACGTTCTCCACTTCTCTTGAGCGTCTCTATGTTTGTGCTGGTCTTTTAATCCTTTCGTACAACTGCTCTTTGTATAAAACATTTATATATTTATTTTTCATATAAATATACTTAAACAAATATACGGGTATATATATATATATATATATATATATATATATATATATATATATATATATATATATATATATATATATATATTCTTGTTTTATGAATCTTCTCTCATATTTAGGACTCTTAAGGTCTTTCACTTATATTGACCAACTTATCTACTGTTTCTCTAAGTCCATTTTTATTTCGTGTGTAACACTCATATAGCAAGTTCTGAAGTTCGATACTATAGATGACCAACATTCAAAGGTTCCCAGAGATTTAAATATTGAAGGTGTTTATGACGGGACCTTTGTTACTTTTCGTTTTAAAAATTATGTGTACCTTTATTTTGATTTTTTAGAAAAATAATAAAAAAAAAGCAAATACATAGATCATGATCCTAAAATGTTTGATTTTTCAATAACCAAAGAAAGTTTGCGGAATATATTTAGCCTATTAATTTTAAGATTTGTCAAATAAGGGAGTGGATCGTGATATGTGTCGATGATCACACATTAGAATAAGTATAATACTGACCAATTGGTGGAACAAGTAAAATGCCAAGATCATGTTGGGTTGCCAAACCAAAAGTGATGACTTACGGCTTGTTTGTTTCAATTGGTAGATTGACTGGTAAATGTGAGAATTTGGACAAAGGTGGGCAAAATTTGGTGAAAACTGGGAAGTCTAAGAGAAACTGGTGACAACAACAACAACAACAACAACAACAACAACAACAACAACAACAACAACAACAACAACACCACCACCACCACCACCACCACCACCACCACCACCACCACCAGCAGCAACAACAACAACAACAACAACAACAACAACAACAACAACAACAATAATTAATTATTATTATTAATATGTCAAAGTATCAAAATTGGGTGAAAGCTGAGTATGTTAACCTCTGCAAGCCTTGGGTGAAAGCTGTGATTGTCAAAGTTGTTGGGAAATCAGTGTCCTTTGATTACCTCTGGGAATCCCTGCATAGAAACTGGAAGCTTAAAGGGGAGTTCGAGATGCGTGCTCTCGGGAAAGGTTATCACCTTGTTCGGTTCACAACTGAAGATGATTTGAGGAAGGTGCTGGGCTGAAGGTCCTTGGAGTGTTGGTGGTAGTTTTCTCTCCATGAGGTTGTGGGAACCTGGATTCCAAGCCTCAAAAGCCGCCATCAATGTAGCAGCCATATGGATTAAATTGCATGAATTGCCAGTAGAGATGTATGACAAGAACGTTCTCGATAGAATTGGAAACACCATAGGCAAACTCATTAAATGCGATGTGCGTACTGAAGTAGGGTCAAGGGTGAAATTCGCCAAGATGTGTGTCCAAGTTGATATGACGAAAGAATTACCTGTAATATATATAGATTGGATCTTTTTGTCAGGATATTGATTACCAAAAATTCCCTGGGTTTTTCCCTACTTGCAAAAAAAATTGATCATTCAGCGCATTTATGTGACAAGCACCTTATTAAATATGGGTTTAAAAAGGATCCAAAACTCTGCCAAGAACAGAGTCTTGAGAAAGGAGAAGACCTACTTCAAAACTCTGCCAAGAACAGAGTCTTGAGAAAAGAGCACACAACGCCAGAATCCTGGGATCAATCCGGGTAGGAAGTTTGGTGGGAGAAGAGATCCAGAAAAAACGACCAGGGTGATGGCGGCGGTACGAGAAAAAATTAGGTCGGCGTGGGTGGAAAAACAGAGCACTACTCAACCTGGGTCTCAGAGATTATCAGGGGATTTACCATGTCAGGAAATTCATTTGGGTACTAAAAGCCAATTTGACCTCCTAAATGAGGTGGAGGAAGATAATATGCTTGTTAACTCGCTAATGACTGGGTTAAAAACCCCTAAGGGTACTCAGGGTAACCTTGGAGAGTCCTTTGGGCTCCAACCCTATACGATTATTATACCCTTGCAGCCAGGCCCAATTATTTCTTTAGCTGAAGCCCCTTTGGACCAAAATAATGTTAATCCCTTTAACACTGGTACCCGACCCATTTGTGAGGATTTGGCAGATCCTGTAACAAAACCAGTAAACCCTAACCACACTACTTTTTCTACCAGCAAATACATTGGAAATTTCCTACATCTCAATCAGAAGCTGGAAAAGGTGAAACAAGCCAAACCAACCTGAGAGATAATGTGGGACACCCATTGGGACGCCATGGAGGAATCGTCTCAGGGGTCGACAATAGTGGATTACACCCAGAATCCACCGACATCGAGGGAAACTCCGGCGAAGTTGGTAACTATTGTTTGGGAAAAACTGGGACATACAACACCATCAAAAGAGAGCAAATTGGATGTCAACTTCAACATCACGAAGTATTTTTTCAAAAGGGAGGGGAGACTCACACCAGTTCACCCACAATTGATAAGAAAATGGATCTTGAATTCAAAGATCCAGATGGAAAGGGGAACAAAATTGATGATGGAGACACCAGCCGGGGAGATAGTTCCAGGCCACATTCCCCTATGGGAGGATACACCTCATCTAGCTCAGCACACTTTTCTAGATTTGAGGTTCGGGTTCGAGAGACTAAACAACACAAACTCAAGCCAACTAATTCCCTCCCTGTGGGGAGACCAACTAGACCCGATGCCGGAATTCTGAAGCTGGATGGGACTTTGTTTGTTGAACTACGAAATGAAGACTCTGGAAGCAAAAAGCTTCTCAAACGAGCCACTGATGTTCAAGGTAGTGAGAGACACAAAACAGCTGGAAATCGAAGTGAAGGTAAAGGAAGAAAATCAAAGAAAAAGGAGTCACTTACCAGTTTCAGAGTGATGAGGGAGATTTGGAGGTGGCTTCCAAGCGAAGCGTTACTAGACACAAGAGAGCCGAGGAACGAGCTAGCTCTCAGGGTCCTCAAGGAAATTCCAAATATTCCAGTTGATATGAGGATTCTTTTCTGGAACGTAAGAGGGATGGCTAGGCCCTCGTTCAAACCTAACCTTAACCTTCTTCTTGACTTAAATAAGCCTTCTATGATTATCCTCACTGAAACTAGGGTGAGTGGAACCAACGCTGAGACAATTCTGAGCAACCTGGGGTTTGATAAATGGTTCGTGGTTGACCTAGTGGGGTTTGCTGGCGGTATTGCGTTACTTTGGCATTCCAATATAGTCTCCTTCGAGGCTATGGATGCTAATCCGTAGTGACTTCATGACCTTTTTTAGGTAAACAATTCTCAATTTTTTCTTTCAGCTATATATGCTAGTCCTAAATTCAAGTTTAAAAAAATCTTATGGAATTATTTGATGGATGTTGCTGAAGCAGTTACTGGGCCTTGGTTATGTGTTGGTGACTTTAATGATATGTGTGATGCTCGAGATAAATTTGGTGGAAGACCAATTAAACAGTTTCGTGCTAATGTTTATAATGACTGTATGTTTAATTGTGGCTTACATGATATGGGGTTCATTGGTCCAATATTCACTTGGACAAATAGAAGGCGTGTGAATCCCATTTGGGAGAGAATTGATAGGTGCTGGTGTAATGATAATTGGCTGAGTGTGTTTCCTCAGGCATATGTTTCTCATCTTCCTAGGTTGACCTTGGACCACTACCCCCTCCTTTTGAGCTTTAGCTCTGTTCCACCAAAAATTGGACCTAGGCCCTTTCGTTTTGAGCCAATGTGGATGAGTGACCCTTCTTTTGTGAATTTGGTTTATGATGTGTGGAAGGACTCTAATGAAGATATTTTTGCTGTCCAAAGTGTTTTCACTAAGAAATTAATTGACTGGCATAAAACCACCTTTGGAAACATTTTCAAAAAAAAAGAAGTCTTGCTTGCCAGACTGCAAGGTGCCCAAGTTAGCCTGTGTAACCAGCCACTTAATTATTTCCTTCTTAACCTTGAGGAAAACCTTCAGGATCAAATTTCTCAAGTTTTGGTTCAAGAGGAATTGTTCTGGGTTATGAAGTCTAGAATTAAATGGAATAATGATGGGGACAAAAATACATCTTTTTACCACAAATATGTCCTCTGGAAAAGGAAAAAAAGCAACATTCTTGCGCTGCAAAATGATGTTGGTGAAGTTTCTGATACACCTGCTGGTTTGAAAAAACTTATTTTCAATCATTTCCGAAGGCCTTTTTACTACTGAAAAAAATTTCTCTGTGGTTGATGCTTTCTGGTATGTGAATTGGAAAAATGAAAATGATGTTATTCACCTAACTAATATTCCTTCCTTATCTAAAGTCCATGAAGCTGTTTTTAAATCTGGAGCCACTAAGTCCCCTGGACCTGATGGCCTGCAGGCCATCTTTTACCAAGCTAATTGGGGCATGTTAGCCAACATGTGTTCAATTTTGTGAAAAATATTTTTTTCGCAAGCTTAGCATACCTGGTGATATTAATAAGTTTGTCATTTGTCTGATTCCTAAGGTGGACCAACCTGAAACAGTTAGACATCTTAGGCCTATTAGTCTCTGTAATTCAATTTATAAGTTTGTCACAAAAATTTTGGTAGGAAGAATGAGACCCTACCTAGATAAACTGATTTCTCCCAACCAAGCTAGTTTCCTCCCTGGGAGAGGAAGTGAAGGGAATTATGTTGTGGCCTCTGAAATTATGCATTCTATGAGTAATAGACATGGGAGAAAGGGGTGTTTGCCTTAAAATTGGACCTTGAAAAAGCTTATGACAAGCTGGAATGGAGCTTCATTAGGCATTACCTGCAAATGCATAACTTTTCTCAAGATACTATCACTCTCATTATGAATTGCATCACTTCCTCCTCTTCTTCTATCCTAGTGAATGGTACTGTGATTGAGTCCTTTTGTCCCTCCCAAGGCATTAGGCAGGGAGACTCTCTCTCCCCGTACATATTCGTCCTTTGTATGGAATACCTCTCTAAATTGATTTTTGAGGCTTGGGACTCTGGAACCTGGTCACCAATCACCATTGGGAAAGGAAAGGTTCAAGTTTCCCACCTCCTTTTTGCTAACGATATTCTTTTGCTTGGGGAAGCTAGCCCTGAGACTTTGCTCAATGTTAAATGTCTTAGATATTTTTTGTGATGTTTTTGGGCAAACTGTGAACATTGAGAAGAGTAAAATTGTGTTTTCAAAAAATGTGCTACCTGGTGCTATTGAAGACTTAGAACCTATTCTAGGGGTTAAGCATTCTGAGGACCTTGGGAACTATGTGGGTTTTCGCATTATCACTAGAAAACCTTCTCAAGGTGATGTCAGGTTCATTGTTAACAAAGTTAAAAAGAAGCTTTCCAACTGAAAAGCAAATCATTTGTACATGGCTGGGAGACTTGTGTTGATTAATTCTACCCGTCCTGCTATCCCAAATTACTATCTGCAATGTTTGTCTCTTCCTGCAAAAACTCTCATGGGTTTGCATAAAATTATGAGGAACTTCCTGTGGGGGGATATTGATACCAAGAAGAAACTCCATCTATTGAACTGGGGCAGGGTAGCTACTGCTAAGGATGACGGGGGTTTGGGGTTTAGAAGTACAAAAATATTGGATAAAGTTAATGCCACTCAATCTTGCTGGAAGCTGATGCATAAAAAAGATTCCCTGTTTGCTAAGGTCCTTAAGAACAAATACTTGACTAAAAGAAGAACTCAGAATATTTTTGGCACTGGATCTCCTTATTGGAGGAACCTAGCTAAAAGGTGGGACATTTTTATGAGAGTATTCATTGGATTCTGGGTAAGGATGACACTGACTCCTTGTGGTTCCATAATTGGTCAGGGAAAGGGACTCTTAGATCTCTTATTGCTGGCCCTTTATTACCTCATGAGGAAGACCTGGTGGTGGCCAACTCTCTGAACGGGAATGGGTGGGACTGGGACTCTTTCTCTTTTGTCTTTCCTAACAGGATTAAAGGGTTGATGCAATCCATCAACATCAATGATCTAATGGAAGCTTGCTCCTATGTGCTAAATGATAAATTTGACACTAAACTTGTTTACTCTGTGTTTAAAGACATGTCTGAGGATAATGATGCTCTCTCCGATTTAAAATGGATTTGGAAAATCCCCACTATTCCCAAAATTAAAACGTTTCTCTGGTTGGCTGCCCAAGATACACTTGCTCATTGTGATCTTTTGCATAAAAGAAAAATTTGTGTCTCCCCTGCTTGTGATCTGTGCAAACACCCTGTGGAACATGTTTTACATATCTTAAGGGACTGCTTGGCTGCTAAAGAATTTTGGGAGCTACTTCCCACATCAGAAAACTTCTTCTCTGATCCTCTCCTGACGTTGCTCAAAACTAACATGTCTAACACAAAAATCACCCATGACAAATTACCTTGGAACGTCTTGTTTGCCTTCACTCTTTGGCACATTTGGAAACATAGGAACCTTAGAGTGCATGAAAACAAAGTGCCACCCACCAGACCTTGGCTGAAAACTTGTACCTTTGCTGACTGGGAGTTTTGGTCTTCAATTCCCCTTGAAATCAAAGTTGTTGGGAGTGAGATTCATGGTGCCTGGGAACCACCACCTTTGGGTTGGATGAGTTTGGATACTGATGGCTCTAGATTAAGTGAATATGAGTATGCAGGTGCTGCTGGTGTATTTGGGGACTACACAGGATAATGGATGTTAAGTTTCCAACAACATCTAGGGGCAAGGGATATTCTCAGCTCTGAAACGTGGGCGATCAACCAAGGACTACAGCAAAGCGATCCAAAGAGGATGGAAGAAGATTCTTGTCTACACTGACTCCCTAACTGCATTGTCACTCATCAACATGAATGTAGTCAAGAACAATTATTTGACTAATACGATTAATCAATGCAGGGAGCTCATGAAGGAGTTTGAAGGAATTAAAATTCAACACGAGTTCAGGGAATCGAACCAACTACCGGACATCTTGGCAAAGGAAGCAACCATAGGACATGAAGAGTTTTCACAAATTGTGTTTTGTAATGAACTGAAAAACTCTTGTATTAGCATTTTTGCGGCCGATAGGAGGGGTGCTTTATACCCTCAGTTGTGTATTGTTACTTAACTTTAATTAAGGTTCTTACTTATCGAAAAAAAAGTATCAAAATTGGATGAAATTGGGAGAAATTGGGGCAAAATTAGTGGAAATTGGGAAAGATTGGGGAAAACTGTATTTTATAACTGGTAACTGGTGAAAACTTGGAAAAACTGGAGGCAATTGGACAAAATTGAAAACCCATTGAAAAGAACATGCCCTTAGCAAAAAAAAAAAAAAACCCTAATATAAAAGGCGCATTAAAGAAACAAGAAAAACAATTATAAAAGGTGGATTATAGTTAGGAAAATTTTCAGGAATGTACCTATTAGTAGCACAAGGTACACAAGAGGGGGGGGTGAATTGTGTTACCCCAAATTTGCGGAACTTAAAACAAGTATAAAAAATCTAGAATTAAAGCACTCACGATTTACGTGGAAAATCCTTTGTAACTCACAAAGGATAAAAAACCACGGTCCGAATGACTTTAAAGAATACTTCTTTTATTAAGAGAATAGTACAAATAGATCAAGTTAACTCTAACTTAATCTCGCACTCGAACACTCGTTCAAGCCAAACGCACTTAGAAACTCTTCCAAGCCAAACGCACTTAGGCACTCACCCAAGCCAATCTCTGAACAACTAACTCTAGCTGTCCTAATCAATGGAACAATGTTACCTTGATGAACTTCAATAAGTGGAAAGGTACAATATAAAACCTATAGCTTTGCAATGAATACAACGTGTGAAACTTATAACTATTAGGCAACGTTCTCTATAATGTGTAAACGTTTTCCAATTAGACTCTCTCAAATAATTTGTTACGTTCAATACGGTGAGAGGTGTAAAAACTGATTTTTGGTTTCAGACTTCTTTTTATACCCATAACAAAGAAGTAAAAAGCAACTAGGAAACCTATTTGCAACTAGGAAACCAAATCTCTTTTTCCTTGACTTTTTAAACAAGATTTTCATAAAGAAGAATAAATATCTTTATCATATAAAGCATATATATCCAAATCAGTTTTTATGAAGAAAATAAAATAAATATCTTTATAGAAAGTATTTTCTTCCTAGTTAAAAACCATGTAGCCAAATATAAGAATAAATAGATTTCAGAAAAATCTCTTTTGCAAATAATATATTTGGCACAATAAAAAGGATATAAATTATAAGAGACTAAATTTAAGATATTGATCTTAAATTTATCTCAAGCGATTGAACGTATCCTTGTATGTGTGTAGGCAACGTTCCAGTGAACACTGAAGTTTCAAGGACCGTTCCCAAACACAAAGACTTTTTTATACGTTTATTAATTTGTTGCCTAATAAATATAAATTCCACATTTATATAATTGCATCGCTTTAACATTAACTCTAAGAAATAAATAAATAACCTAGAGAACACGAGAATAACTTGTGTCTTCTTTTTGATCTTTATCTAGCAAACTCTTGCATAAATAAATTCGTGAAACACTAACACACAAGTTAAGTAGCATCACTTTATAATTAAATAAGTTTGTCATCTTCAAAACTCAATTACTCAACAATTTCCCCCTTTTTGTTGATGGCAAACTGGTGATGCATAATAGTGCTAAAATAAAATAAACAATTATAATTAAGCACAAATAAAAGAGTGTAGCGCTTTCTATTCATAGTGAATGGAGGGAGCAATCAAACATAATAATTATAATCATTCATTATTAAAGAGCTTTTAATGTTAAAGCAAGATAATCAAAGAGCTCATTCATGATAAAATGTGTCATCTATGTATTTCATTCATAATCAAGAAGTCAATTGATGACCATAGTGGTATTAGCACAAAAGTCAAAGATAGATCAAATTTAATAAGACCTTCTTTGAAACTAGATAGATCAAAACTCAAATACCTAGCATCACACCATATTCTTCCCCCTTTTGACATCATCGAAAAGATTAATAAGTCAAGATAATGAAGATAACTCAGTACAAAACCATAAGATAGAGTCAAGAGTACGATAATCATAACATAAGCATAACTAAAGTAGCTCAAGCACAATGTAGTGATGCTATGACTACACCAAAAGCAATCTAATGTTCAAGTATATATCATGACATCCAAGGAATTTAAATCAAAGGCTCTTTTTTAAATTACAAGACGATAGAGGTATGTCATGATTTGAGCATGATGAAGGATAAAGCATATGTGAATCAGTAATTGGTTCAAGGAGATCATTCCCCCTTAGAAGGTGCTTCCTTTTAGATATAGGAAACATGGTTTGAGATAATATGGTTGGGAAGTGAAAAAACTGGTTGGTTTAAGGTATAGCCAATGTCACATTATGAGGAAAATATTAAGAGGGTGTAGTCACAATGTAAAGATAAAATACCATAAAACATCATTGTTGCAAGAGTACCCTTATTTCTCCTACTAGCCAATATGAATTCCTTATCTCTCCAACATGGTAGACGATTAGGTGGCAATAAAACTTAGAACAATATATGTATGCCAAAGTTTAACATCCTACCTTTGTCGTTTCTCCCCATTTTAGCATATTACTCCAACAACCATTTCCATATAAAATAAGTATATCTAATATTAAAAAAGAAATCTTTCCATCAAAAGAAAATTGAATCACAAATAGGGAATCTCTCCTTATTTCTCCTCTGTAATCACGTGAAAAAAACTTCACACTACATGTAACAAGAACGTTCGAATAACAGAGGGAACGTTCCTAGTATGTCAATAACTTCACCTCTACTGTTTCGCCTTTCTCTTTCCAGATGATTTTTTTTGTTGTTGAAAGCTATAGAACTTCCGTTTTTTTTTTTTGTTTTTTTTTAAGGACACAACTTTTCCGTTACAGCCAGATAGATATCTATATACTAATACTAAAGAAGCTGTCAGAGAGAGAAAATGGATTAGCCATGTATCAATTTCTCATGAGTTTGGCCACGTGTCAATTCCTCATGAGTTCATTAATAAAATAGAAAAAAATTAATTACAAAGCAAAAATAAATTAAAAAAAAAAAAACTATCCCACCATCCCACGTTCAATAAAATTTACAACTTACAAGCATTCCACCCACCTCCTCCCTTAAAAAATAATAAAATAATAAAATAAAATTCACCCACCTCCATTATTTTCTCCTTTTGTCTAGCAAATAATACCCACGTCTAAGTTCAATCCCGTATAGGAGCAAAATTCTCAATTAGTCAAATTGTTAAGTAACAACAACGTTAACAACCGTGATTCATGGGGTAGTTCCTCCTATTATTTCAAAAAGATCGGTGGATGAAGATTTAGAGCCTTCAGATATTTGTGCACCTACAATCTATATTTTACAAAAAGAAAACTATTAGAAAAACAAAAATAAATTACAAAAAAAAACTATCCCACCATCCCATGTTCAATAAAATTTACAACTTACAAGCATTCCACCCACCTCCTCCCTTAAAAAATAATAAAATAATAAAATATAACTCACCAATCTCCATTATTTTCTCCTTCTGTTTAGCAAATAATACCCACGTCTAATATCAATCCCGTATAGGAATGGGGAAGAAAATCATGGAGAAGAATTCTCAATTAGTCAAATTGTTAAGTAACAACAACGACAGACACAACGTCAACAACCGAGATTCATAGGGTAGTTCCTCCTACTATAAAGATCGGTGGATGAAGATTTAGAGCCTTCAGATATTTGTGCACCTACAATCTATAATTCAGCGAGCTTTGGTTCAAATTCTATAGATTTACTTGAAATGATTGATTGAGAGCATAATTGTTGATTTTTTTTTCCGATAAATTTTGATTTTAAATATATTAATCAAATGGTGATTAATGTAGGAAATGTAAATTGGACACTTGGTAGATGTTATAATTTTATTTATTTGAGCAGTGGAATCTAATTACTCAATAATTTTTTGTCCATGTGGAGGATATGAAGGATAACAATGGTGGGCAGTGGCAGTGAAGTTGAAGGCATCTAATTGAATTAGAAGTAGTAAATCAGGTAACTTTCTAGCACAAATTTATTGAACATCTGTTTATAGTTTATCAAAGAAGCAATTCAAATGGGAGGATATATGTGAAGTATATGTGACAATTATTCATTTCAAGTTAGAGAAAGAACAGTAAAAAAAAGTTATGCAAGGATCAGGACCTCTTTTTCCATTGTTTTTAGATGTGAATGTTTTCAGTTGACTCCTGCTCTGGTGATTCTACTGGTATAATGTATTGCAAATATTCTGCAAATCGCCTTTTGATATCAATTGGAACTTTGATATTCATTGGCAAGATACCCGGGGTCATTTCAACATCTTCATTTGATGGAAACATGGGCATATACAATATTGAGGTACGTTCGTCCATTGCTTCAAGTTTTCTTGCCGTAGAATTCTTAAGCAGATAGTTAGGTAGAATAAAATATATGGATGTAGAATCATAGATTTCTCCTGGGTCACTTCCTAGCTAGAAAATGCATAGAACATATATAGATGAATCAATAAATTGCTAGCTGATGTGAAATCAGAAATAAGATTGATGACTAATCTTTAAATTCCAATTTTATCCTAATGTTGGTTTGCAATTGCTCTGCTTTTTGTTTGCAATTGCTTATATCATTGAATGTTTTTTTTCAAAATGCTATCGACAATGTAGTTTCTTGAGTCCAACTCTCTCTTATCTTACATGATAATATTTTTTTCTCTCTTTTCTTGGCTTTTCTTGGCTCTTCACTGCATGGAGAAATGAAAAACAAAAATGTTCTTTTGCAGGTTAGATTGGAGGGAGAAATGAAAATTTTATTTCAAAGTAAATGTTTGAGTATATGAAAGTTTACAAGGTTGAATCTGTATTAGGTGGATGAAAAAAGTAATCATTTAAGTTTGCAAAGATACCGAGCAATTAAATTTTATTACTTTTTTTATTTAATTTTATATATGAATGATCTAGACAAATAATGCACATGTAATTACAACGAGGATCTTTCCTCTCCTACCCATCGAAATTGGAATAATTAAATTATCTTTGTATTTTATGGCAAGTCTTATTGTTGTGATAACTTTTTTTTGTTTAAAGAGAAAGATGTTTACTAGATATTAGAATTTTTGATTGTTCAATATGAATGATTTTTGGGTAATAAATTTAGTTAACACCGTGGAACGCACGGGTATGAATACTAGTATGACTACTGAAAATGATAACTTCTCCAAATAAAGACTATATCAAATCTCACCAATAATTCCCCCTAACGAAATATTTAACGTGACATTAGAAAGGGGTAAAAAGATGGATAGAGAATTTCTTTGTGGAGCTTGGTTGTGTTTTATTGGCTCAAATTTTCAAAGACTGATTTGGCTTGTAATGTGGTTTCAAATTATAATCAGTCTTTTGAGAAAGAATTCGTCTTGCACAAAAGAAAATTTTGGATGTATGATATAGTAACAATAAACAATAAATGCGGTATCAGTATAGCATCTAGTGAGACATAGCGAATCCTTTATATTAATGCATTATGTAAATGAAATAAACAAATACTCGTACATTATACCTTGTAAATAAGCATCGATTATGAATAATGACAAATCAATAATTTCTAATCAATCATTGAGGGATCATATGTATGATACTAACTAATCAAGCATAACCATATCTAGATCAAGCGTGATCATTCTCAAATTCTTTTCTATGTAAAGCTTTTGTAAAAATATCAACTATTAATCAATCAACAAAAACTTCAATTTAGAATGTTATCCATCTATAGTAAATGGGTGCCACAAATTAATGGTACATTCACATATAGCAACCAAATATAATATGTCATCATTCAAAACTAATATGTAAACTATTATTTCCAATGAACAAACTTAAAGCATAATGAATATTCTCCTTGTAAATAATTCCCACAAAATTATCAACTACATGACAATAACCATTAAAATTCAGCATTTTTCCCCTGTCATGTAGCCAAGTAATATCAAACAAAATTGTCATTCAAACATACATCTACCAAGAATACTTATTTAGAGAGTATATGTGAGTGACTTACTAACATTATTCCTCTTGACAATTCTTCATCTTATATTGTCGCCAAATATCACCACATTCACTCTCAATGGCCAAGAGTGAGAGTAATTCAAGTTAAATCCAAACACGATATAATTAGTCAATACTAATGTTTACTCCCTCTCATATAGCCTGCAAAAGTCAATCAATTCTTGATTTTGGAAACCCAAACCTTTTTGGTTCCCTTTGGGTTAGTAGCATTAATAGTATGCAAAGAATCTTTTCTAATCCATACTTGTTTAAACGTGACATTATTCTTATCATGAGATAATTTCTTACGACATTCATAAGTAAAATGACCAACAAGACCATAATGCATGCAAACACGATGTTCTAGCACATCAACATATTTTCTATATTTCTTTTTAGGACTATATTTCTATAATTTAGCTTCTCTAATTCTATAGAACGTTCCTTCAAGTTTTTACCCAACGTTCCCAATTCTTTTACTAAGTTGTAGCTTGAGCATTTCTCCTTTTCTAACTCTAGGGAACGTTGTTTCAAATTGTTCTCCAACGTTCCTCTTTCCTTTTCTAAGATGATGTTCTTTTCTTTTAGCGAACGATTTTCTTTTTCTATCTCTTTTTGTTTTATTTTTCATAAATTCGTTTTCTTCCTTCAGATTTTTATTGAGCACAACCAACGTTTCATTACTCTTTTCTACTTCACATATTTTGCCAGTGGACATTTTTTCTAATTTCTCAAGAGTATTAATCCTATCTTTTAGGTTATTGATTTCATTCATTAAAATTAAATTGCTCTTTTCAGATTCTTCTTTAATTTTAGACAATGTCTCTTGAGAACTATTTATAACAACATTCATGACATTCATCAATTTTTCTTTTGAAAAAGAAGATAATTTAGATTTTAGTTTGTTCATAGATACCTCAATATCTTCTTCATCATCGGTCTCATCATCCGAAATTTCCATAAGCGCTAAGTGGGCTTGCAGAGGATGTTCTTCTTCTTCTTCTTCCGAATCTACTTCTTCTTCTCTCAATTCAGCCATCACTTTGTCTATTGCGGTGGATAAATTTGCTCTTTTATCTTTCTTCTTCTCCATATCCCACAATGGGCATTGATTTATCATATGTCCAGGTAACCTGCATTTATGACAAAGTCCATCATTAATATTTTGCTTGTAAACATTAGTGGAGTAATTTTTGTTTTTAATAGAGTTTTTATTAGATTTAAAATTCTTTAAGAATTTGGAAAACTTTTTGGCAATAAGCATAATATCATCTTTATCAAAATCTCCGATTGGCTCATCATCTTCATTGGCCTTGAAAGCAAGTCATCTATCTTTGTTTGATGACTCTGGGGCTCGAGTTTCAAGTTTCATCTCATGAGTTAACAGAGATCCCATCAGTTGGTCCAGTTGTAGTTTTGTGAGATCCCTAGCTTCTTGAATTGCAGTAACTTTAGGCATCCAATGTCCTGTATTCGGTAGACTCCTCAGAATTTTTCTAACTTGATCTTCCACTGCATATTCTCTGCCAAGAGACTCTAGCTCATTTATAATAATAGTAAAGCGGGTAAACATATCCTTAATCGATTCGTTTTTCTTCATCTCAAAAGATTCATATTGTTGAACTAGTAAATCGATTTTAGATAATTTCACTTTATTAGATCCTTCATGAGCAGTTTGTAAAGTATCCCAAATTTATTTAGCACTAGAACAAGCAAATATTCTATTTACTTCATCAGAATCTAAGGCACAATGTAAAAATTTTATTGCTTTAGCATTTTTTTCAATTTTTCTAAAATTGGTTTCAGTCCATTTATCCTCTTCTACTTCTTTACCTGCCGTGTCAACAATTTTAAACGGTCCATTCTTAACTACTTGCCATACCTAATAGTCTTCAGATTTAATGTAAATTTTCATACGATTTTTCTATCCAGAGTATTTTCGCCCATCGAAGAATGGAGGTCTTACAGCAAATTGACCCTCTTTAATACCATTCGATGTGTTTGAGATCGACATTCTCTTCAAGCGTGAACCTGTATCTAAGAGAAAACGAGGCTCTGATACCAATTGTTAGTAGCACAAGGTACACAAGAGGGGGGATGAATTATCTTACCCCAAATTTGTGGAATTTAAAACAAGTATAAAAGAACTAGAATTAAAGCACTCACGATTTACGTGGAAAACCCTTTGTAACTCACAAAGGATAAAAAACCACGGCCCGAATGACTTTAAAGACTACTTCTTTTATTAAGAGAATAGTACAAATAGACCAAGTTAACTCTCACTTAATCTCACACTCGAACACTCGTCCAAGCCAAACGCACTTAGAAACTCTTCCAAGCCAAACGCACTTAGGCACTCACCCAAGCCAATCTCTGAACAACTAGCTCTAGTTGTCCTAATCGATGGAACAATGTTACCTTGATGAACTTCAATAAGTGGAAAGGTACAATATAAAACCTATAGCTTTGCAATGAATACAACATGTGAAACTTATAACTATTAGGCAACGTTCTCTATAATGTGTAAACGTTTGTCAATTAGACTCTCTCAAATAATTTGTTATGTTCAATACGGTGAGAGGGGTAAAAACTAATTTTAGGTTTCAGACTTCTTTTTATACCCATAACCAAGAAGTAAAAAGCAACTAGGAAACCTATTTGCAACTAGGAAACCAAATCTCTTTTTCCTTGACTTGGTAAACAAGATTTTCACAAAGAAGAATAAATATCTTTATCATATATAAAGCATATATATCCAAATCAGTTTTTATGAATAAAATAAAATAAATATCTTTATAGAAAGTATTTTCTTCCTAGTTAAAAACCATGTAGCCAAATATAAGAATAAATAGATTTCAGAAAAATCTCTTTTGCAAATAATATATTGGGCGCAATAAAAAGGATATAAATTATAAGAGACTAAATTTAAGATATTGATCTTAAATTTATCTCAACCGATTGAACGTATCCTTGTATGTGTGTAGGCACCATTCCAGTGAACACTGAAGTTTCAAGGACCGTTCCCAAACACAAAGACTTTTTTATACGTTTATTAATTTGTTGCCTAATAAATATAAATTCCACATTTATATAATTGCATCGCTTTAACATGAACTCTAAGAAATAAATAAATAACCTAGAGAACACGAGAATAACTTGTGTCTTCTTTTTGATCTTTATCTAGCAAACTCTTGCATAAATAAATTCCTGAACCACTAACACACAAATTAAGTAGCATCACTTTATAATTAAATAAGTTTGTCATCTTCAAAACTCAATTGCTCAACAATTTCCCCCTTTTTGATGATGGCAAACTTGTGATGCATAATAGTGCTAAAATAAAATAAACAATTATAATTAAGCACAAATAAAAGATTGTAGCGCTTTCTATTCATAGTGAATAGAGGGAGCAATCAAACATAATAATTAATAATCATTCATTATTAAAGAGCTCGTAATGTTAAAGCAAGATAATCAAAGAGCTCATTCATGATAAAATGTGTCATCTATGTATTTCATTCATAATCAAGAAGTCAATTGAAACTCTTGGACCCAAAGAAATGGATTACTGACTGAATGAACCTTTACATATTCGTATACCAAAGCTCTGATATTTCAACAGGCAGACTGGCGGTCTCTGCTTCATGTTCCTGCAAAATCATCAGTGTTACTAATTTGTTGGAACTAATTAGAACAACATAACTAGAATTTCTGTATACTTGTCAAAAAGATTTCATAGAACATATAACCAGAAATTGATTAGATTTTGGAAGAAATTCAGCTGACATATTCAACTTTCTAAATTGATTATGGTTTATCGATGATCAAATCAGGGGAAGATACCTCATTGCATATTGCGCTTGATTTGTCATGTTTTCGAAATGATGTTCCTAGCTCGCTCATTGCATCAGTCACCTTCATTCTACGTAGTGGTAAGGGGTCAGAGCACGCTACTCCAATCGTAACCAAGGAAACCATACATTCAGCTTTTTTCTGTAGCGTGGCTTGAGTCGATCTTCTTTCATCACTGGTTCCTTCATCACTTTCACGTTCTGTAAGAATTGGATCGATAATCTGCAGCACTTGATCAAGGTCATGCAAAGCTGCCTTGGCGTACATATGAAGGGTTAAATCTTCCTTGAACATATTGTCATGAGCTCTAGTAGCAGAATCCCAAAACTGTAGACATCACCTTCTGTTGAAGCTTCGCCTCCTAGCCCGTACTCTTATGACAAAGAATCCACAAGATTGCTTAGTCCCAAATATGTACAGAAATCATTTCTGCTGATCCTTGTTATCTCTATTCGTTTATTTTTAAACAGATTATCTCTAACTAGCTAGGTGGACACATAAGCTTTGTATACATGATTACTTTGCATTAGGAAAGCATAACAGGATATGGAAGACTATGTCTACTAGATATACTTATGTCTATAGGAACAGTTGCCAGTTGCTCTAGGAAATGCATTACTATCTTCTGATATAAGTAAAATCTTGGTCTGAGCTACTTTACGATTTGAAAACCTATAAACTTTAATTTATATTTGGCAAATTGTTGCAAAATCGTTGAAACCCAACTCTAGGACTCCCAAGCTGCTACGGTTTACTAATGTAAGCTCTTGAAGTTTGTGGAGACGTCCAAGATCAAGTGGTACTTGTCCTGTGAGATTTTCCTGAAAAATTGTTGACAGAGAGGGAGAGAATTCCTAGTTGGGGAAGTGTGATGCCTATATCTGGTGGAAGACTTCCTTGAAGTTGGTTATTCTCCAAATCTAGTGTATTAAGTGTGGAAAGATTGAAAATCGATGGGGGAAGTTTACCAGAGATTTTATTAAATGCGATGTTGAGCCAATTTAGGTTTCTCATCCTATAACCAATGCTGTCGGGAACTGTTCCTGTGAAAGCATTGTATGAGCATTCTAGAATATCTAAGGAGGTGAGGTTCCCTATGACCTCGAAGAGAGGTCCTATGAAATTGTTGCGGAAAAGAGTGAACGATGTGAGCTTAGACAATGATCCTAATTCCCTTGGAAGCTTACCGTCTAGGTGGTTGCCGTCTACATTTAATCCTTGAAGGTTGATGCAGCCAGAATTTGCCCAACAATTGTATTATCGTATAGCTCTAATTGTCGTAACCTAAACAGACGACCTACCTCGGAGGGAATCTGGCCATACAAACTATTATTATAAAGTCAAAGCTCCCTAAGGAAGCTCATGTTTCCTATGAAGGGAGATATGGTTCCTGACAGTTTTCTTGAATTTAAATCTAACCTAGTGACCCTCCCATGTTTATGACCACATATAACCCCTCCCCAATAACAATGGTGTACTGAATGATTCCATGAGCTTAAAACACCCCCAGGATGATCAACCAGTTGGCTCTTGATGGCCAACAATGCAATATGATCGGTGTCGTTCCCGAGGGCAATAGTTGGTGCCAGATGTTGTAATATGACAACTAGGAATAAGGCAAGGGTCGGTGTGAATGACGGGGATGAAAGGAACTTTGAGCTATCAGTGGTAGGCAGGGGGAGCAGTTTGGTTTTGTTTGCTTTCATTTTTGTATGTTTGAGTGCTTTGCTTGCTTCTTCTTATGTTACTATTTAGATAGTCTTTAGCTTGGCAGATTGCTATGACTTTTCCGTCTATGCATTGTCTAGAATGACTGAGGACAAAACCATATATATGGACGATTAGCTTCTGTTATCCTCAACTTATTTTTTAGTTTAGTTCATCATCAATTTGTTTATTTTTTATTATTTTTCTTTTTTTAAGAGGGTAAGGAGGCCCCTCCTAGGAGGGGGGTAAGGGGATAAATCCCTCACTAGGTGGGTAATAGGATTTGAACCCGAATCTTCCCCAAATTCAAGTGAGGTCGTTGCTATCTCAGCTCCCACCTCAATCCTCATCAGTCAGTTTATTAGTTCCTTTTAGTTCGGTGTTTTTCAACTAAAAAGAACGGACACTTGTAAGCTTGATGATGTTATGTCTTTCCATAGCAACAATCATTAATACGTCTAGAGTGTTTGACTCACTTTCACTTTGTGTTGTAATTCGCCAGCAACATCATAGTGACAACCATTGCAAGAGGTCCACAGATAGGTAAAATGCTCTCAGCAAGAAGTGTTAAGTCATATTTAGTTTTAAGCGTATGTAGTTGACAATGATATAACTACGGTATAACAGTGCATGTATAGTGACCTGGGGTGGATAGTATAGTAGTGCATTCCCAACTCATCCTCGAAAATGATTTGGAATCGACTTTCATTACTCTCGGAAAAGGTCGCTTCCTTACAATTTGAAAAAAAAAAATAGATAAAATGCATGTGGAGTTTTTTTTTTTTTTTTTTTGAGGGGGCTAAGGTAGCAACTTAAGTTTTTTAGAAGGTATAAGTTATAACTAGATATGACAACTTTCCCGAAATATATGTACAAGTAAATTCTCTAGAAAAACATAAAGTAAAAACAACAAAGTTCTGACTCTAACGAGAGAGAAATACTCTAAGGCTAACGACTTCATTGATTTTCTCGGGTCACCATCAGCTGCCAGCTTTGTAATACGTAATGAATGAGGATATGTGTTGAAGTGAGTTTGTGTCCCAGATGGAAAGATTTGGTGGTCTTGAGCATACATATAAGGGAGTGGGTTACTCCACCCATTGTCGATTGGCTTTGGGTTGGAACCTCACTTAACTTATATGATGCTCACTTGTTAAGTCCCAATTTTACTCCAAACTTATCATGGTATCAGAGCGGACTTTTTGGTCACATTTCAACCCATGATGGGTCTTTGCGTGAGGTGGGGTGTTCAAGTGGGTTTGTGTCCCACATGAAATGATTTGGTGGTCTTGAGCATACATATAAGCAAGTGGCTTACTCCACCCATTGCCAATTGGTTTTGGGTAGGAACCTCACTTAACTTATATGATGCTCACTTGTTAAGGCCCAATTTTACTCCAAAACTTATCATGTTAGCGATAAGATATCAGGAAAATATTATGAGAATAAATTTTCCCATCTATTTAGGAAACAAGATATATTAGATGGTTAAGATATTATATACATCTTATGTAATTAGGAAACTGGTATTCTCCCTAGTTTAAGAAAGAGAAGCAATATTTATGAGCCTATTATAATTTATCAAGATGTTATTTCTCTAGGAGTTATCGTGTGGTACCAGTTTTATTTTAATGGCGGAAGCAATTGGACTACGGAAGGGGCTCGTAAGGCGCGGGTTACAAAAAAATAACCATTGAAGGGGACAATATGACGGTTATCAAAGCAATTAGAGGTGAATGACATATCCCATGGGAGATTGAAAATATTGTTATTGATACAAAGAAGGATCTCCACTTTTTTGACAGGGTTGAAGTCCTTCATGCCTTCAGAGAAGCTAACACTGTTGCTGATTTTATGGCGCACTCTGGGCACACTTGTTTACAATTGTATTCTTGATCTACTTCCTTTGACCAATCCCTAACCAAACTATTGGAAAGAAACATCTTAGGCATTTTTATATGGCAGCCTGGTTGTCTTGCCTATTCAAAAAAAAAAAAAAAAAAAAAAGATGGACCTTCATTTGAGGACTTAAAAGTCTTTAGTCATGTGTGGCTGTGTTCAAACCCCTATTTACACGTTCCTCCCATTATTGCCCCAACTATCACTATTCACTATCATCTAAAACGCCAAGTTGTGTAAGTAAACCCGAAAAAACAGGCAGTCAGGCTCGGAGCTCGGGTCAGTCAATGTCATTTTTCATGTTTGAAGTAATAATGTATCATGGGCTCCCAAAAAATGGAATCAGTTTTTGTCGGTCATTTTTCGTTCGGGTCAGGTCAATCGAGTTTGGCAATCTCAATGATTGCATTATCAGGTTTGGCCGTTTGGGACAGTTTTTTGGGGTTTCGGGCAATATTCGGATGGGGTCAGTTTTTAACAGCTCTATGTATAAGGCCCTGTTTTCATCAACGAAACGAAGCGAAACGGAACGGCGCGGATATTGGAGCCAAATGTGAGACAAAATGAAGTACATAAACGGAACGAAACGCAACAAAACAAAACGGAATGCGGCATGGAGACGACGAAAAAAACAGGCGTAACCCATAGGCCATATGCAACTAGAGTTCTAGTTAGAAAGGTTCACTTTTTGGCCACTAGGGCAAGAGATAGCTTCCACCAAAGTATGTATAACTTTTCTTGACCTCTGTCCAAAAAGTAAAAAACAAGTTGCCCATTGTTTTGGCAAATGGGGACTACACTAATTTGTTTCTATGGAGAAGACTACATTAATTGGTTTGGGATGAAGTCGTTGCATTATTGAAGGGTCATCGTCCCCTTTCTAAACTGAAAATACACTACACATGGCGTCAAATGTTTCTCCATCAACCAATCCTCCATATTATCTACTCCCACACCACAATTCCTTTCACCACAATTCCCTACATGCTACGGGGTATAATACATCCCTCACATCACCATGGTTGACGGCCCCGGTCTCCACGTCGGTGGCCATTTCTCCTTGCGACGACATTGACGACCTGAGACTTCATTTCAGCCGCATAAATCTTTGCTTGTGTGAGATGTGCATGGGTCTCATGATTGAGACCTAACCTACAATGATGTCTAGCTAGGTGGTGAGTTACTCTAGATCAAATCATGCTTAAAAGTCACCTAAACTAAAAATTGAACATACTCGAGTTCAAAACAGAGATGGTAGTAAAAAAATCACCATCCACTTTCATTCATTGTAAAGCAAATGTGGAGTTCCAAACACTACTGACCCAAAAAAAAAGACGAATTGAGATTGAGATATACGGAGTATATTAGTATTAGGCCAGCAGCTCTCGAAAAAAATTTCAGCCTGATATTGTTAATGCCAAGGACTAAGGCATCATAGATACACTACAGCTACGAGAAGGAAATCCTAAATGACCTTCAATGGATCTCCTAAACAAAATAACTCAATTACTCAAAACCATGAGAAGCCGCTCCACAGAATCCTAAGAATACCATATAATCCTAGAGCTTTGAAACACGACACTGATCTATGGCATCAATGGACAATGGTAGTACGAATACCTCACTCCACCTCGCCCACCCGACTCCCACCGTCCACCACCAACAGTACAGCAGGAATTTGTAAAGAAGAAGATGCTATAATAGATTATGTGAAAGCGGGAATAACAAAAGGATAAAATTGGAAAGAGCATATCAGCTCGGATTTTTTAAAGGGCCTTATAGAGGGGAGTAATTATCTAGACTATTTGATATCAGCTTGGGTGAGTACGTGTATCAGGAGACGAGCTAGTCTTTCTGAATAGATGTAAAAGTTGGAGGAAAGGACTAACCTTGTTAGTTCACCTTCACAAGCAGCCTCGCTCATTAGTCCTAGAGAGTGTATGCTACCATGGTTCTTTTGATGCGTCTCTAAATACATGTCTTCTAAATTCCATTAGTCCATGGTCATATCACACCGGTATGAAATTATGATCTCTGACAATCATTAGAGAATGTGAGAATTAGACATTGTCCAACATGAACTGCATAATATTAAATGATTCTCCACCAGAAAACTCAAGTTTTTGAACTCTTCGCCATCTGATCAACGTCCAACTCTACTTGAAGAACTGCTTCATCATCATCCTTGTTCTCATTACTTCAACAACCATGAAAAGGCAACAAGAAACTTTATCATCTTTCACAAAAGATAAATTTGTAATTTTTTTCTTTTTTAAGTGTGCTGGAAAGGAAGAAAGGAAAGACAGGATCAAGCTTCAGGGCAAACCTATTGTGTACAGGGCCATGATCCTGGGCCGACTGCATTCTGTAGAGTACTCTACCCACAATATCTGTGATGGTGATGGGGCCAAATGTTCGACTGTCTTTGCCTTCCTGTAAAGATGTTACGCTTCAGATGGAACTTGCCAAACTTTTCCGTAGTTTAATGAGTTTCTTACAAGGCCAATGCAGTTTGCTAAGCAAAAATAATCGTATATATAACAGTACATCATCTGTACATATGGTGCCAGGTGTCAAAGCTTGACATGATACGACAACACCACATGAACCGGACATGCACATAGAGGGTTAGTCTTGACTCCTGAGTGTTTTCAAACCGTTTAATTGAGTAACATGTTAAGCTAAATGGGTTAGGTGTTTAATTTATTTATTTGTTTAACAAATGGGTTAGGTTAAGTTTAAGAATTTCAACACGAAAATGATATGCTCCTGACCCGTTTAATTAAATATGTCAATTTTAACTTTAAATAACTTGAAATGAATCAGTAATGTAATCGAATTTCAAGTATCTTCCGCATTTTAGAAATTTAAAACTATCTAATGTACACTACATATGCCAGGACTTTTGATTCGTAGGAAAATTTTCATGTTTTTCTAATTTTCCATCAGTTCGGAAAATTAAAAAAAGATAGACGGGTTAACCGGTTATTAGCAGTTAGCGGGTAACGCGATTATTAAACAGCTCGTGTCCAAGTTAAGCGCGTCTAACTCGTTTAATAAATGGGTTAGGTTTGGATGGAGAGTTGACACAAACACCACACAACTTGACTTATTTGACAGTCCTAATGCAAAACATTGGGGCAGAACCCTAAATAAGATTTAAAGCTCGAGGTAGAGGTTGGATACAATGTAGATTATCTTTTTTAGATGAGTACGATATAGATTATCAAAAGCATAAAGCATAGAGATGAAGAATGTACAAAGGAAGAATGACCAGCATTGTATTCCTTCTTGAAGAATAGAAAACAAGAAGACAATTGACTGATTGAGACAGATAAAGCATGGCCAAAATGTTATTAAACCTGACAGTAAATTATGCTTCGGAGGGGAGGGACAAGAAAACGTTACCCCTGGCTTCAGATCTTTGTTGTCAGAAAGAACCCAAAGTTCTTCATCGTCTAAAACAAATGGTTCATCTTTTTCATCCGTTGATACCATTTCTTGTCCTGCATCAGCAGCCACCCTCCTCACTAAATGTCTATCTGGCTCCAGTGGGTTCTTGAAAACAATCACATCTCCGATGAATACTTGTTTGTATTCTTGCCTGATCCTGCTCATTTGTAAAGAAATGAAGTTATAGCCAACTATTACATGATTTATTCAAATTAAATGGCAGTGAAGGGAAGGGCAAAGATAAAAAAATTAAAAATAAATAAATAAATAAAATAAAAAATAGTGATAGAAGATTAGAAGTTAACTTAAGTTTCCTTGTTCTTTTATATTTATGTTGAGATGAAAGAAACTGCCGTGCCCAAACTTTTGGTCTAGCCGCAGTTCTTCTGTCTTATCACCACATTCCCTTTCCCCAATCTGTGTCACTACCACAACCCCAGAAGCTGAGAAATGTGGATTGTGGACATTGTTGTGCTATGTCTGACAACTAAAACTAACGCGGTTTAGCTATGATTTTATTGCTACCCCAATATATTTCAGCCCCCCCCCCCCCCCCCCCCCGCCCCCCAACCCAAAAAAAAATAAACGAAGGAAAGAGGGGAAGAAGGCGAGGGGGGGGGGGAAACATAAAAAATAAAAATAAACAAGCTCTATGGATGGCCTGCCTGTTCTTAGTGTAGAAATTTTTGCCACATCAGCATGCATTGGAGATTGGACATTGCAGTTGAGAAGCAATATTTGATCACGAAAAGTAAGAACTTTGGTTGATAAACATCAGGATATCAGAATGTATCACTCACAAGTCACAAGCACCTCATAGAGTCATTGGATGAGAAAAGAGGAAAACATAGACAAGGCTCCAGATTGTCACCACCATAGTTGCATGCAAAGCTGTTCAATTTGGGTCGTGGAATGAGACTTTCAGAATCAAGGAAGGCAGTCCAGTAGCCACATTCTGAGACCATAACCTGGGTGTAGAACACTGCACTAACCCACAAGCCATGTGACTATGGTTGCACCATATAATATACAACTAACCTGGCAAGTACCCTTGCCACTTCCCTCTCGCTTCTAAAGTTACCTAGTCATTGTGTAAGTCTAGATATACACTTAGAAACACCAATGGATGAACGCATTCTGGATGAGAGGGCTTTCAAGGTGTCATTTCACTGATGGGATACATCTCCTAGTACGTGAAAAGTTCACATCAAGACTTATTGTAGTACATGAGTTGTCTTTCTACATATAGTACACACGGAAAACCTTAGCCCAGATACCTACCAAGTAGTTATTACCAAGCATTTCAAGATTCTTAACTTCACTATTTATTAGGTAGGCAAATCAACACATTATGATTGGAAATAATGGTAAAGAAATTGACCGTATATCAGGTAGGCAAGGTACTCTACGAACAAGCAGCATTTCTTCTTGCCCTGGGATTGATGGAGCCATTTCAATACCTTTGCTCCTGTACAAGTAAGTCAGTCTCACTCCAACGAAATTCTTCCATATGTTGTACACCGTATCACTCTTTTGTTTGAGCTCACCTGCATGGACTTTCTGCATCATGATGAAAAAATAGTTCATATACTGCCTATAACTGACAGACATAATATTTCAGCAATCAATCGATGCACTCTGCTGAAGTATCTTAGGAATAAAACAACTTAAAACATATCTGATTCAAGTCCAAAGTACCCATCTATTTGTGAGATGACAACAGCCAGGGGGCTTACGATAAATGCTAAAAATATGTGTAGAATAAATCCATCTATTAATTTATTGTTTTTTAGATAAGAATTTTTTTTACTAGTAAGTAATTGAAAAGTACAAAGAAATGAGGACTGAGTGTCCTCAAGAGAAATACAAACTATCTACAAATCACGTCAAAGGCGCTCAATATCCATGAGAGATCCCCCTTAAAGGCCCGGGCTGCTTTGGCCCAAAGGGAGGCTAAGTAAACAGCACGGTCCCAAACAAATCCGCAGGCCTACAAACACCAGAAAAAACTCTCGAATTCCTCTCCAACCAAAGGCACCAAAGGATAGCCTTACGCACAGCACCACATCATCCTACTCTCCTTCCTCCTCCCCATAGCTCCAAACTGCATCCATAAAAACTGACCGACTGTAGCAAGGCAGGCAAAGTACAGTCTACCCACAAAGAATTAGCTAACTCACACTGCACAAAGAAAATGTAAGCAATCCTCACTAGCCCATCGACACATCACACACATATCTGGCAACAAAGCCCACCAAGGTCTCGTCCGTATAAACATGTCATGTGTGTTCAACCTACCCAGAACCAAAGTCCAAACAAAGGCGCGCACCTTCATTGAAAATAAGAAAGAGAAACCCTCTCCCTTCCACCTGAAAACCCTCCACCAAACCACATTCCACACCTCTCTATTCATAACACTGGATACTTCATGTACTTCAAGTGATTAGTAACAGGACAATATGGAAGGAAAATCAATGATGCAGGCACAAATGATCAGGGTACAAGTATCTCATTTTGTTTTCAAATACATCTCCATCCCCCACCCAATACTCATTCCAGTAACATTTTACTCTTTAATTTGTTACACTACCCTATCTTGAAATCATCTTCTTTATCAAATATTTTTCATAAAAAGTTATTATAGAGGACTGCAGCGACACCGGCAGTGGCAAGAGAAAGTCGACCGATGGAGATGACAATACAGAGACACCTAATTTGCACGAAATAACCTCAAAGTTTAAAATTTATGCGCCCCGTATACAAAATCTGGAACGACATCTTAACGCTGTCAAGTTGACTAATTATGAATAGTGAAATGACTATTGCCCCTATATGTTAATGCGAAATAACCAATTTTGAAATTATTTTTTTGAAAATTTTTAATTTTATTTTCTAAATTTTTTGTATTTTTTTTTTTTTTTGCACATAATACCCACTACATTATAAAACTTTAGGGGTACCATGTGCACAATTTTATAAGTTGAATGTTATCCTGTACAAACTCTGTAGCTGAAACCAATGATTATTTTGGGTGTAACTAGCCGTTTATAGCCAATTGTTTTAGGCTATTTAATGGGCAAATGTGCCTCTTCTCTCACACCCAAATCACTCTATTTTCACTTTTCAAAAAAAAAATCACTTTATTTTCAACTTCAAGCTATGTGTAAGTTGTGAATTTTGAATTCTTTGTAATTTCCTCCAAGTTGGTGTTTAGTAAGATTATTTGTTGAGTGTTGTCTATAAAAAAACGTTTATTAAATTTCTCATACGATCCTAACCTATAAATAAGATGAAATTTTTATTAACAAAATAAAATAAGCATAAATGAAAAAATAATATTTTTTTTCTTAATGTGCTAATTGTCTCATTTAAAAGTGGGGTGAGAGAATAAGCACATTTGAAAATAGAAAGATCTAATCTAGAAATTACAAAGAATTCAAAACTCACAACTTAGAAATAGCTTGAAGTTGAAAGTAAAATGATTTAGGGTGAGAGAAGAAGCACATTTGGCCATTATATAGCTTGAAACCAATGGCTATAAGCGGTTAGTTCCACTCAAAATAGCATTTGGTTTCAATTAAAGAGTTTGCAGAGAATAACACTGAACTTATTAAGTTCTGCACATGTTATTCCTAAAGTTTTATAATGTAGTGGGTATTCTGTGTAAAATAAAAAAATTCACAGAAAAAATAGAAAACTAAATTAAAAAATATTTCAAAAAAAAAATCAATTTTGGTTTCGCATTAAGATATAGGGGCAAAATAGTCATTTCACTATTTATAATTGACCAAGTTAACGGCGTTAAGCTCCTGTTTCAGATTTTGTATACCGGGTGCATAAGTTTTAAACTTTAGGGTTATTTCATGCAAAGTTAAAAAAAAAAAATAGGTATCTCGTTTAAAAGTGCAAACTTTAAGGGTACCACATGAAATTTTTGAAAAAAAATAAAAAATATCACTCTTCACTCTTCACTCTTCACTCTTCACTCTTCTGTACAGACTGTACTCCCTCACTCACTCGAAGTTTCGTTTTCCTTTGCTTGCTGCTTCACTGAGTTAATTTGAAGCTAATTCGGGTGACAATGATCATCAATGAAGGCAGAAAATGAGATGGGTCTGTCAAATTTCAGCAATTGAGGGCTTATCTCTATGTTACGTTGGGGTTTTTTCCATGGATGTGAGAGAAAGTGTATGATGGAGATAAATTTCACTGTTCAGTAAGGAGTTTCGTTGGTAATCAAGTAAGCCCTCGAATTACTTTTTCTTGAACAATTTCTTCGTAGTCTTGTATCTGATTCTGAGCCATCAAATTACTCATTTAAGGGTTTAACTTTGTGTTATCTGAAAACCCAAATAACAAACTTTGTGTTATCTGAAAAGACTGTTTATTTGCGTTTGTTTGAAGCATTATAAACAAAGAAAATGAAGTCTGGAACAAAAAAGGACAAGGGTTATTCAGGTGAATGCATTGCAACTGGTGAAAGAGATAGGTTAAGTGAATTACCAGGTGAATTGATTGTGCATATATTGTCATTCTTGCCTACTTTAGATGCTGTAAGAACTGTGTTAATCCGAAGATTTGGGCAGTTTTGGACTTTGGTTCCGAACCTTGACTTTGATTATGATGATATCAATGAAGGGTTAGGTCCTAAATTGAGCACTGCCAATGGCGTTGAACGCATCCAATTTGTGGATTTACGGTTCGCCCGATATGTCAGCAAGGTGTTGAGTCTTTACCAAAGACCCACAACTGATAAATTCCTTATCCATGTCGGGGATGAACTGTCTTGGATATGGATGAGAAAAGACGTGGAATATGATGAGATATCAGTGTGGGTAAGATTTGCGTTAACTAGAGAAGCTAAGGAATTGATATATAATTTCAGTATATATGATTATTTCGTTGTGCCTGCTTCTATTTTTACGAGTCAATCTCTTGTTGTGCTTCAGTTGGACAACTGTCGTATTGAACTCCCTAGTCGAGTTCACATGGGATCTCTGAAAACATTGAAGTTATTGTGTGTTTATATGGAAGATGACGACTTCAATAAGTTTGTATCTTGCTGCCCATCTCTACAAGAAATTGTTTCCAACAACACTAGATATTTGCATGTTTTGAGCTTCTCTTCCTCGAGCATTGAAAAGTTGGAATTAATTTGGGCTGAGGAATTTGACCCATCTGAACCGTACACAATCGATTGCCCCTACTTAAAGATTTTGAATATAAAAGTACACTTGTATGATGTGGAAGTTGTTAATGTTCCATCTGTCCGTAAAGTTACCATCGGTGCTCACCGTTATCCGGGTGAGCTGGATGCTCACCGTTATACGGGTGAGCTGGATGCTCATCACTTTAGAAGGTTTTTGGAGGGGTTTCAAAATGCCAAGGTTTTGACATTTACAAAGGATGTTGATATTGTGAGTTGATCTCCCATTATTCTCTCTTAAGAAGAGTCCCTTGATTGTATAATCATTTGATAATGATGTTGTTAGTATCTGTTAGAATGTAGTTGCAAGATTATTCATATTCAAAACTATTAATTACTCCAAAATAAAGGAAAAAATAAAGAATATATTGGGGATGTTGGTTTTACATCATCAAAACAAAAAAAAAAAAAAAAAAAAAAAAGATGGTTATTGTCACAGGGGGTCTCACGGTTGCACCCCAGATCCTAGCTACGGCCAAGAGCATCCCGTATGTCCACTGCATAAGGCCCACCGAGAGTCTTGCCACCCTTCATGGAGTGGTTCCCCTATAAAGAGGCTTATAAGTGTTACTAGAACTGACAAGAGGGAACATGCCAAGTGCATAACTTTTATACTGGGCTTCTGGACAACAAGTATGCGTTATAGGACCAACCAAGGCCACCACTGACTTCCTTATACCTTCAAGTATCTATGGACTTCTTGGTGTCTGGGCAAAGTCACACTTCCCATCATATATCCATAAGACATGCTTTCCTGGTCGCTGACGCTGCCTGTCAAGCGCCTGTCCAACGCATGTCGGCATGTGTCGCTGGGCACTGCACGCCTACTTGGCTCGGTCATGGCCTGGCCACCAAGTCACTCATTGTCTAGCATAGGTCCCTGTCCTTGACATTGTCATCGTTGTGCATTGGCTTGTGCCCATGCTTGTCCGGTCACGGTATCCATCGTTGCTCGGTCTTGACGCGTGTGCACCTTTGCCTGTCCGGTGTCACGTGTCAAAGGGTCTAACAGTTATCCACTTATCCCTTCCCCCCAATTGTCTGGCGACGTGCTCCTGGGCCTTTATCCCGAGATGGGTCAGTCCGGGACCTCCTTACCTAACATCCCAAAAAAAAAAAAAAAAAAAAAGAAGAGAGAGAGAAGAAGAAGAAAAAGACGCACTTAGTTCTGATTTTAGTTTATACTAATCGACCACTATTTAGGTGTGGCAAAACAATTAGCATCCCTCATATATATCATCACAGGGGAGGCTGAAGCCTAAAATGATAGAGAGACCTTGCTTTGATAGTAATCAAGTCAGATCAGACACATTAAACGATGCCACATCTTCAAGATTTTGAATAAACAGTTTCTGTTAACTGAAAAGCAAAATGGTTCCCATCATTTGCTTTTGACTGTTGGTTTGTTCAAAGATTAAATTTATTATCTAGGAAAAAACTAGTGAAGGACTAAATGAGTTTATCAGCGTTTTGGACTCATTGATTCAAGAGGCTCATATTGCAGGCATCTGTTGTTTGGTGAGAAATTCACCATGCTTGGAGGAACTTGTAATACATGTTCAACAGTGCAGTGGGCGTTCAAGAAGGGTAGGTCTACTTAGTACTTCAAGTTTACTTGCATGATTTTTCTTTTCAGGTTCTGCTTATAATAACAATGAGATTTTTCCATTTTATATCAGGTTAAGATTGTAAGTGATAGCAATTTTGCGGCAACCCATCTCAGAACTGTTTCTATGTATGGGTATGGGAAGCCTTATAAAGGTCAACTTCGATTATCTGAGTTTCTGCTTAAGAGTGCTGTCAACTTGGAAAAGTTGGTGATTTATTCCAACTGGAGAAGCCGATTAACTTCAGCAAAGGAGCTACAGTTTGTAAAGCAATTATTAAATTTCCCAAGGGCCTCAGCTAAGGCTAGGATTGAAGTTGTTTGAAATTGCAAACTGAAGTGAAGGAATGTTTTTTGGATTATGTGGCCATTTTTTTTTTTGGAGGGGGGGGGGGGTCCGCAATGTCGTGACCCTTGAATGAAACTGAAAGAAAGGCAGGTAGAACAACTCAATACATGCATGTTATAACTATCGATTCATCGCTTTGCCGAGCAAAAATGTTTGTGATGAGTAACTGTTTGTCTTGTTGATTGACACAAACTCTAGAATCTATTGTTAGTAGTTTGAAATCTGCTTGTCCCAAGTTCGAGTCCCCTCAGGGCCACTGGATGTTTTCTTGGTCGTGAATTCCAGGTCCCATGGGATTAGTCAAGCTTTGGATACCCATGTTATCTGTAAAAAATTAATAATAATGAAATAAAAGAACCTATTGTAAGTTTGTTACAATATTGCAGCTGCTAATTCAGTAGTTAAATGTAGAGTTTATCATTAGCTTTTAGACTGATAACTTGACATACTTTGATTGAGGTGCATCAAAGATATGGAGTTGATAGTGATGTAAATAAGTAATAGCGTTGCCACACTGATAAAATGTGCTTGGAGTAATAGTTGCTCTCCCTTTTTGGCCTTTTTAATTTGCCTGGCTGGAAGAAAATAAAAGAAGAAAGAAAGCAAAGCAAGTAGCAGCAACTAATCTACTCTCAGACGTGGAGCTTGCACTCTTTTTGCTGGGTAAGCCTAAAGTTGCCTTTTGGTGATGGATTGGTCAGTATTTTTCTTCTGTGAATTCAGAACTAACTGCCTGAGGTGAGGGATTGAGGAGGAAGTTATGCATCTTGTTAAGGATAACCCTCATACTATTATTCTTTTTGCTGAGTCAAAGAAAGATGAGGGAAATCTCTTCTAAGCTTGGTATATTTGACATAGCTTATTTCTAGTATGATAGGGCCAAACCTTCCTTTCCTGGTCGACTTATGTGTTACAAGGATGAAACTGATCATCACTCTCTTATCTTGTCTTAGAATCTTATCCTTGCTGCTTGTTCCGTCAAGCTTCATTATTATAACCAAGCTATACACCTTTGCTTTTTAGTTTTAGAGAATGATCAATAATGTCAAGGCTCGTTGTAGAAGAGCGAATACCCTAGTAAAATTGGAATTACCTATTGTGGCTCAGCATACTGATCTTGTGAAGGCTGTCGTGTATGATCCGAATAACAAGGATGTAGTACGAGAACTGAGAGCGGTCAAGAATTTAGGGTGTCTTACCGTAATAGGTGGTTTGGGAGTCTCTTTTAAATTTGAGAAAGATAGAAAGGGAAAACAGTTGCCATCCTCTTGGCTTCTTTTGGGGAGTCTTCCATAGCTCATACAGAGGTAGAGAATTCTGAACTATCATCAACTAGTTCTTGTCCATCTGAGTTGGATGAAAGTTTAAGAGGATTGAGCTCTATGCCAATTGACTCTTGTTGGAAGACAATAAAGTTTGGAAGTGTTGATAAAAGGTCAAACTCAAGGAAAAGTAATGAGAATACCAAGGTGATTCCTAAGAGAAAGGTTACTGAAGGCGGCCACCACAGAAGGGTGGTTCAATTGTCTCAACAATAGATGTCAGCGAGATAAGATCATAGGAGTGCTGCCAGTGTGCCTCACTCTGTTGTATTTTGTACCAAAAGGATCCGATTCTCGTCTCTCAAACATTCCTTTCTCATTTTACAAAACTTTGACTGCTGCGAAAGGAGTAAGCTTCTTTCACTTATATGAAATTAAAGTACGAGTTTAAACCATTTGGCAGTCATTGATTCCCCAAACATGTTTGTACATCCTTTTCCGGTATTACATTAAAAGGAAGTAGAAGTAGTGCCTTTCATGATCAAGCTAGTGTGCTTGAGAATGTAATGATAAAGCGGAAATGGCAGAAGTTGCTTCCAATTCTTCTGCTAGTGCAAAGTAGTCTTAGGTCCTTCCGATGGATTTGGATTTGCCTTTGCCTGCAACTGCAAGGGATGTGGATTATCCGCATGTGTGATAACGTTGAAATGAAACCTAACTCGCCTTCTCTGCAAACTATCTTCAGTTACTCTTTGCAAGCCAAAGCTACAACCTGGATTATGAAGCCTACTTCTACTGCTAAAGTCTGTTTCCGAGTATTGCATAATACCAAATGAATAGGAAGGGCAAGCATTGTCATATACTCCTAATGGCTTTCATTTTGCAGGTACCGCGTGGGTTCTAAAAGGAAAACAGTTTTGGATCTCGTACACCCTTTCAGTACTATGAATCGGAAAGTAAGTCGCTGCAGCTCAGAGAGCGCGACCATTAGCTTGTAGTTGCCTTGTATTTTCCATCTGTAAAAACACAACTTGGTGTGTCATTCTAGTATATGTTGAAGCGAGTACTGTGCAAATGGTAGTCTTGCCACATCGAAATGAAAGTTTTGCATATACTAAGATTACAGCAGTGTTTATTGAATATTAACTTCTTTTAAAAAAAAATACATCACGTTTAGGTTCAGAAATTGATTTCTTTAGCATATTTGTAGTTCATCAAGAAAATGTGCATCTATGGGATTGAAGCATATTTTTGAAGTTTGGTTATCCAGCCATATATTAGTGGCGTATATTTTCATTCTCACCTCGGGTTTAGGTGGGTCGATTACGGGTTGGTTTTTGGGTCAAATCCACTTTTTAGTTCATTTAAGCGGGCTTGGGTCGAGAAAGTTTTGTCAGGATCCTAAAACCGGTTGGATTGGGTTTTCCGATCGGGTCAACTTTTTAGTTTTTACGGCTCTAGTGAAAGATGAAATCTTTTTTTCTAATTATTGTTGGCAAATCAGTAAGAGTTTCTTTCTACTTGTTTCTGTTTTGGGAAAATCATATTAGTGCTCCTCGACTTATAACTTGTTCAAATGGTACCCAATGCTTTTTAAAAATTCAATTGGTGCCCTTGTCTAATGTTACCAAGTTGGTCAGTGACCTTTGTTTGTATTTGCCGTCAAAAAGACGTTTCTTTTTCATTTTCGTCAGTTGACTGGGTTTTTGTTTTGCTAGGTTAATCCCCACTTTCTTCCCTCTATCTTCATTCTTCACCATGCTCTGCAGCTCTGCTACCAGTTTACTCCTTAGTTAGCTTGACTTTCGATCTTAGCTTTTCCCAGCAACTCCAAATTCTTCTTCCATCTTCGATCTTCCCCTTTTCACTTTAAAATAATTGCCTAGACAGAAGAAAAGAAAAGGATATAGGAAGTGATTAGGAACCTTGTGTTGTTCCCAATCATATGGCCAAATTTGCTTCTTTTTTTTCTTGATTTAGTTTTAACTTCAATTTGAGGTTTTTCGGTTGGAATTTATTGTGCAACCCACGAAAATCTCATCACTTTGTTTCTTTTTCTTTTTCTTTTTTTGGTTTTAACTCCATTCTTCTCAAGGTTCTCTCTCTCTCTCCTCCCTCCACTATTAAATTTCAATTGGCCTGTTAAGATTCCAACACTGTCTGAAAGCACAAGTCTTGAAATTCCAATGAATCTGTGATAAACAACATTGAGATGAGAGGAGGAGGATAGATGGTGAGAGATATGTCAGAAGACAAATGGAAATGAAAGGCAAGTGAAAGAGACGACAGAGGGAATTGGGTTTTAGCCTTTTGGGGTTTTGGATTTTGCTTTATTTATTTAAATATTTTCATTAAATGGGAATAAATAAAAAAGGTAACGTTGGTTGAATGGAAAGGTAACGGTAGGTATTGATTGAATACTTTGAGGGCATCAACTGGATTTTTAAAAAGCATTGGGTACCACTTGGACAAGTTATAAGTTGAGGGGCATCAATAAGATTTTCCCTTCTGTTTTTCTCTCTTTTGGTTTCCTCTATTGACTATGGGATAGGTAATGGGGCTCAAACAACCAGTTCATTACGCGTTACAATGACATTGGATTAAATTTGTCGAGTTTAAGTTCTCAGGTATTTTGATGGTTTTACCATTTTAAACAGATCCACATCCAATGTACACAACATATGGTTACTATTTTTAATTTTTAGGTTAATTTTTAACTTTTTTTTTTATTTTTCATTTTTAAACGAGTTGCCAAAATGTAAGATAGATTGGTTAGTACATAACATGATAGTTAAATAGGTTGAATGCATATTAAGGATTTTCAACATGTTAATAAATAGGTTAGATTTAAGTTTGGAGATTTTCGATCATATTTTTTTGACACAGTACGAACATGATTCAACCTATTTAACAATTCTACAGTTTTGTACTATAATGTTTTATTTTATTATGAACGTTTTTAATGCCTAACAAAAAAGCAAAGAATACAAAATTTTCAATAAAAAAGGCATAAAAATTTCTATAAGACCGTCTTTTCGTAGCTTTTGGTGAGACGGGATAACTTTTTAATGAAATAATGATCATTACTCATCTTAAGTGACCCCTATATCTTTAAATAGTAAGTTTTTCACAGAATTTCGCATAAGACTGGTTGTAAAAATAATAATAAAAAAAGAGTATTTTTTAACGTCTTACTCCCTCCGTCCCAAGTTAATCTTTACATTGGACTTTTCACGGTCTCCAAGACACTACTTTGACCATGAATGTATTTTTATATACCCATGTGGTAAGGTGTGACAGTTTTTAATACTTATCTGGCAATTCGGGGATAACTTATAATAAGATAATATTTTGAAAATACTATTTAAAATGAATCTAACGATACTCTTTTCACATTGTAAAACTTTGTAACTTTTCATAAAAATATGGTCAAAGTTCACGAACTTTGACCTTAAAAAATCCATTGTAAAGGTAAACTTGGACAGAGTATCATGAGACGATGTTACACACGCAGTGAATTAATTAGAGTAGTTGACCATGACAACCATTATAATAGAGTAACTAACCATTCCTTTGTCTCTCTTCAGCATTACACTCCTCTATTCTTCCTCACTCACTCACTCTAAGGTTCGTTTTCCTTTGCTTGTATCACTCGCACAATTGCTCGCTGCTTCGCTGAGTTAACTTCTCGGTTGTCCCTATTAATTTGGAGCTAATTTGGGTGACAATGATCATCAATGATGGCACAAAATGAGATGGGTCAGTCAAATTTCAGCAATTGAGGGCTTATCTTTATGTTACATTGGGTTTTTTTTTTCATGGATGTGAGAGAAAGTGTAAGATGGTGATGATTTTCATTAAGGAGTTTCGTTGGTAATCAAGTAAGCCCCTCGAATTACTTTTTCTTGGACAATTTCTTCGAAGTCTTGTATCTGATTCTTAGCCAACAAATTACTCATTTTAGGGTTTAATTTTGTGTTATCTGAAAACCCAGAAAAACCAAACTTTGTGTTATCTAAAAAGACTGTTGAATTGCATTTCTTGAAGCATTATAAACAAAGAAAATGAAATCTGGAACAAAGAAGGACAAGGGTTATTCAGGTGAATGCATTGCAACTGGTGAAAGAGATAGGTTAAGTGAATTACCAGATGAATTGCTTATGCATATATTGTCATTCTTGCCTACTTTAGAAGCTGTAAGAACTGTGTTAATCCAAAGATTTGGACACCTTTGGACTTTGCTTCAGAACCTTCATTTTGATAATGATGACACCAATGAAGGGTTAGGTCCTAAATTGAACATTGTCTATGGCGTTGGACGCCTCCCATTTGTTGATTCATGGTTGTGCCTATTTGTCCGCAAGGTGTTGAGTTTATACAAAAGACCCACAATTGACAAATTCCATATCCGTGTTGGGAATCAACTGTGTTCGATTGGAAAAGACACGGAATTTGATGAGATAGCCGTATGGGTAAGATTTGCGTTAACTAGAGAAGCCAAGGAATTGATATTCTGTTCCAGTATGTATGATCATTTCGCTGTGCCTGCTTCTATTTTTACGAGCCAGTCTCTTGTTGTGCTTCAGTTGGACAATTGTCGTATTGAACTCCCAAGTCAAGTTCACATGGGATCTCTAAAAACATTGAAGTTATTATGGGCTTATGTGGATAATGACAACTTCAATAAGTTTGTATCTTGCTGCCCATCTCTACAAGAAATTGTTGTCAACAACCCTAGATATTTACATGTTTTCAGCTTCTCTTCCTCAAGCATTGAAAAGTTGGAATTAATTTGGGATGAGGATCAGGAACCATATGAACTGTATACAATCGATTGCCCGTACTTAAAGATTTTGAATATAAAAGTGGACTTTGATGATGTGGAAGTTGTTAATGTTCCATCTGTCCGTGAAGTTACCATCGGTGCTCAAGATTATTCGGTTGAGCTATATGCTAATGCTCATCACTTTAGAAGGTTTTTGGAGTTGTTTCAAAATGCTGAGGTTTTGACATTTACGAAGCATGTTGATATTGTGAGTTCTTCTCCCATTATTTTCTCTTAAGAGGAGTCCCTTGATTGTTTTATCATTTGATAATGACGCTGTTAATATCTATTAGAATGTAGTTGCAAGATTATATTCATATTCAACACTATTAATTACTCCAAAATAAAGCAAAAGTAAAGAATATATTCGGGATGTTGGCTTTACAATTTACATCATCAAAAAAATAAGATGGTTATCGGATATTTATGACATAGCATTTTTAAATCAAGAATGATCTGTATAAGTTGGGGTGAAACTGAATGTGTTATATATATTTGTTCACTAGACTGAGAAGCGGAGGATCCTTTGGGAAAGGAGATGTAGTTATGACTTTTCTTACTTGAATGTTGAATCAAACAATAGAATGAAACAGGAATGACAAATTTTACTCTTTGTTTTCCTTACTATTATCAAGTCAAAAGCTATGTAGTTGGACTTGGTACTTTATTATGAGTGCATCACTCTTATGGAACGTGTTTTTGATTTAATCTTCTTTCTTTCTTTCTTTTTTTGGGTGTTAGGAGCAAATGGTAAACAGCTGCAGTAAAAAACTTTGAAGTGCCTTAGGTACTTAGTTCTGATTTAACACACAGGTTGTTCTAGTGGTATTCAACCTTGAGGTGTTCCCTCGCCCCCAGGGTTCGAATCCCACTAGGGGCATTTGGGATTTCCCTTACCCTTTATCCCCCCCTTCCCCCCAAATGCCTGGCCACTAGCTCCTTGGCCTTTATCCCGAGATGGGTCAGCCCAGGAGGCCAGGACCTCCTTATCTTACACCCAAAAAAAAAAAAAAAAAAAAAAAAAACACACTTAGTTCTGATTTTAGTTTATACTAATCAACCACTATTCAAGTGTGGCAAAAGAATTTGCATCCCTCATATATATCATCACAGGGTAGGCTGAAGCCCAACATGACAGAGAGACCTTGCTTTGATTGTAATCAAGTCAAATCAGACAAATTGAACAATGTCACGTCTTCAACAAACTCCAATGCCACATCTTCCAAGATTTCTAATAAACAGTTTCTGTCAACTGAAAAGCAAAATGGTCCTCATCATTTGCTTTTGACTGTTGATTTATTTAAAGATTAAAACTTTTATCTAAGAAAAAAGTTAGTGAAGGACTAAATGAGTTTATCAGTATGGTTCGTTTTTTGTTTTTGTTTCAGGAGTTACCTTATTGTCTGAGCGCGAATGTGGATTACCCACAAACTAAGTGGAAGCGTGTGGTTTTGGAATCATTGATTCAGGAGGCTCATATTGCAGGCATCTGTTGTTTGGTGAGAAATTCACCATGCTTGGAGGAACTTATGATACATGTTCAAGTTCAAAAGTGCAGTGGGCATTCAAGAAGGGTAGGTCTACCTGGTACTTCAGGTTTACTTGCATGATTCTTCTTTTTAGGTTCTGCTTATAATAACAATGAGATTTTTCCATTTAAAATCAGGTTAAGTCAAAGATGGTAAGTGATAGCAATTTTGTGGCACCCCATCTCAGAACTGTTTCTATGTATGGGTATGGGAAGCCTTATCAATGTCAGCTTCAGTTATCTGAGTTTCTGCTTAAAAGTGCTGTCAACTTGGAAAAGTTGGTGATATTGGCCAACTGGAGAAGCCAATTAACTTCAGCAGAGGAGCTACAATTTGTAAAGCAATTATTAGACTTTCCAAGGGCCTCAGCAAAGGCTAGGATCGAAGTTGTTTGAAATTGCAACAATTGAAGTGAAGGTATGTTGTTTGGATTATTTGGCAATTTTTGTTTTTTGATTCCTCAATGTCGTGACCCTTGAATGAAACTGAGAGAAAGGCAGGTAGATCAACAACTCAATACATGCATGTAATGATTATCGATTCATCCCTTTGCTGAGAAAAAAGTGTTTGTTATGTGGAAATGCTTGTCTTGTTGATTGACACAAGCTCTAGAATCTATTGTTTGTTGTTTGAAATCTACTTGTGCCAAGTTCAAGTCCCCTCAGGGCCACTGGAGGTTTTCCTGGTCGTAACTCCAGGGCCCATGGGATTAGTCAAGTTTGGATACCCATGTTATTTGTTAAATATTAATAATAAATAAATAAATAAAAGAACCTATTTTTAGTTTGTTACAATATGGAAGCTGCCATTTCTATAGTAAATATTGTAGAATTTATCATTAGCTTTTAGATAGCTAACTTGACATACTTTGACCGAAGTGCATCAAAGACCAGAAAGGCTGAAAGAGAAGCTCCCGAAAATTTGAAGGAAATATTTTGGTGGCACTAGAAAGATTGTGGGGGTGCTAAAGTCATCAAGAATTAGCACCTTCCAAATATGTATCGTGTAGAGTTTATGCGTAAATTAATGCCTTAGGCAGTGCAAGTATGCATAAAACATTTAAGCTATTAGTTTATAAGAGTGTATCTTGCTAGCTATCCTTGGTGGTGTTTCTGTATCCGCAAGCTACTACTTTATCTATTCCTAGTGGTGTGTCAGTATCTAGGGGTTGTAGAGTCTATATAATTGGTGTGGCTTTCCAACGTGGTGATTTTGACTATCTATATATCATCTTCGCCTATATGGCTATATCCCATTCGGTGTCATGCCTAACTTTGGAGTTGATAGTGATGTAGATAAGTAATAGCCTTGCCACATTATTGATAAAATCTTGCCCTCGACAGTCAAGCTCTTCTCTGAGAACATCATCAGATTTTGATCAGAGATCATGAAATATGGGACAAACCTATTACCACACTGCGTAAGCCGTTTGAAATATCAGTGTCCCAAGTTTTGTCTCACTCTGTACTTGGGTACTTTGTATTGCATACAAACAATATGACTCAATTCAACATTCAAAATCAGAAAGAGAGTAACAATTCAGGACAATTTTGGAAAAATATCCATTAATGTTGCATTGGTAATGTGGAGCAATTGATAATACGAAACAAGCAAAAACGGTTAACCAATACTTATTATGAATGGAGGGAGTACTTCTGAATTGTATGCAACCGACTTCAATTGGTTACAATCTTTTTTTTTCTGTGAATTTGTCACTGACTGCCTGAGGTGAGGGATGGATGAGGAAGTTATGCATCTTGTTATGGTAACCCTCATGATATTATCCTTTTTGCTGAGTCAAAGAGAGATGAGGAAAATACTCTTCTACGATTGGTATATTTGACATAGCTTATTTCTAGCATGATGAGGCCGTGAGATCTTCCTTCCCTGGTCAGCTTATGTGTTCCAGGGATGAAACTGATCATCACACTCTTATCTTGTCTTAGAATCTTATCGTTGCTGCTTGTTCCCTCTAGCTTCATCAATATAACCAAGCTACACACCTTTGATTTTTAGTTTTAGAGAATGATCAATAATGTTAAGGCTCTTTGTAGAATAGTGATTGCCCAAATGAAACTGTAATTACCTATTGTTGCTCATCATTGTGATCTGGTGAAGGCTGTTGTGTATGATTTGAGTAACAAGGATTTAGTACGAGAATCGGGAGCGGTCAGAATTTAGGGTGTCTTACCATAAGAGGTGGTTGGCAGTCTCTTTTGAGATTGAGAAGAACAGAAAGGGAAAAGAGTTGCCATCCTCTTGGCTTCTTTTGGGGAGTCTTCCATAAAGTTTGATGTTGAGAAAGATAGAAAGGGAAAGAGCTCTATGCCAATTGACTCTTGGTGGAAGTCAAAATAACGTCAGCCTAGGCAATAAAGTTTGGAAGTGTTGATGAAAGTTCAAGATCTCGGAAGAGTGATGAGAATTCCAGGAGATTTCTAAGAGAAAGAATACTGAAGTTGGCTGCAGAAGAAGGGTGATTCCATTGCCTCAGCAATAGATGTCAGTGAGATGAGATCTATTGGTAGCGTTGCCAATGTGCCTCACTCTTTTGTGTTTTGTACCAAAAGGAACCGATTCTCATCTCTTACTCATTCTACAAAAATTTGACTGCTGGGGAAGGAGTAAGCTTTTTTCACTTGTGAAAGTACAACTTTAAAGCATTATATTCGGCAGTTGTTGTGAATAGGGCTCTCCATGAGGCTAGTCATCGATTCCCAAAAGATTCTTGTGCATTCTTTTCCGGTATTACATTAGAAGGAAGTAGAAGTAGTGTCTTTCATGATCAAGCTAGGGTGCTTGAGAATGTAAGTGATAAAGTGGAAATGGCAGGAGTTGCTTCCAATTCTTCTGCTAGCGCAAAGGAGTCTTAGGTCCTTTTTGGATCTGCCTTTGCCTGCAACTACAAGGGATCTGGAATTTCCGCATGTGTGATAACCTTTGAATGAAACATAACTTACCTTCCCTGCAAACTATGTTGAGTATTTCTTCGCAAGCCAAATCTACAACCCAGTTTATGAAGCCAACTTCTACTGCTAAAGTCTGTTTCCGAGTATTGCATAATTCTAAATGAATAGGAAGGGCAAGCATTGTCATATACTCCTAATGGCTTTTATTTTGCAGGTACCACATGGGTTTTAAAAGGAAGACAGTTTTGGATCTCGTACACCCTTTCAGTACTATAAATCGAAAAGTAAGTCACTGCAGCTCAGAGAGGCGCGACCATTAGCTTGTAGTTGCCCTGTATGTTCCATCTGTAAATAAAACACAAACTTTGGTGTGTGTCGCACTAGTATATGTTGAAGCTATTGTTTCTGTATCTGTAGTATATAGGAGTATATACTAGAATTTGTCATCAGATTTTGACCAAGATATCTAAGAATGGAGTTGATGAATGATGATAGTGTACAAATGTTAGTCTTGCCACATCGAAATGAAAGTTTTGCATATTAAGATTATGCAGTGTCTGTTGAAAATTATTAATAATAAATAAATAAAAGTTTTACATTTCTTTTATTATATTCAGAATTGATTTATTTACCATATTTGTAGTTAATCAAGAAAATGTGCATCGTATTGGATTGAAGCATATTTTTGAAGTTTGGTTATCTGGCCATATAACTTATAAGCGACCGCTCCCTCCCACAATCTGTCCTATGTTTCCGGGGGAAAAAGGTGAAACAACCCTTGTAAGAGGCAAACATCGGATTACTAGTACGATAGTTATTAGGTAGTCTCACCTCAAAATAATACGACCGACTACACAAGTCAAAGCCAAGAGAAATTATTAGGTAGTCTCGGATCAGACTCCAACATCCCACCTCTCAAAGTTACCATTCTTTTAGGGAGCGGATTTTAGTGGACTCTATTTGGTTATAAAAGGTGATAGCATTGATCTCGAACCATGTAAATGATGTAATAATCTCTCCAAAACCAACCCATGCAGGCATGCAGCCTACGCAGATACATTTGCAATAAATTATTTTTGGAGCGGCAATTTTGCATCTCATTAAAGCATGGTTACACATACTGACATACAGGCACCGCTTAGCAAGTTGAGTACTCAAGTTGGAACTCAAACAAGGGGCAGATAAGATGTAAACTATAATATACATGCCACCACCTCCCAAATTTTAACCTCCCAACTCCCTTCCCTCTACACATGATTCTCTCTCTCTCTCTCTCTGTCTAAATCTTATATTATACATCTCATCATGCACATGAGCCAACATTATGAGTGTGCAGAGACCACCACAGCACCACATCAAGCTAAGCTGACAGATCAAGAAAAGCAATACAACTCTCATTTGCTATGTCAGCAGCCTCAAACCCCCTTGCTAAAATGAGATTATTTCTCCTATGGTATGAGTTAAAAAAAAAGGGGGAAAGAAAGTGAAATAAAACGGCAACAAACTCGTTAAGTTTAGTGCCGATTGCTTATGCTAAGTTGTTGAGTACATGCCGGGCAAAAATGGTCGAAGATGGTGTTGTAGGATGGCCAAAAGCTCTAGGCTCTGGCTCGCCTCTTCAAGTACGCCACCCCCAAGCCTTCTGACGGCTTCAACGAGCTGACCTCTTAGCTTCTGGGACAACAAGCAGCCACCTGCCATGACACATTCTCTATACAGGGGCAGGTAGGCTATTGCCACCCTCAAGGGTGCCGGGAGATCTTGTAGGCTCAGAGGAGATTCTCCTCGCTTCAAAACTCTAACCATGTTAATGAAATGCTCTTGTCCTCGTAATAGCCCCTCCGCAAAAGCAGCCTCCGACCACTGCTCCCGGATAAATGCACGTAACTCAGGAGCAACCGACTCGTCCTCTGACCGTGCAATGCTATCTGCAACTGAGTATGTGCCAGCAGGATCCCCTAGAAAGTCCGAACGGAGGAGAAAGGAAACTCCCTCCAGTGAACCACCACTTCGCTCACCGGCTGCTTTGAGGATTTCTATGCTGAGAGCTGTAAGGACGTGCTGTGGGACTTGGGGAAGAAGGTAAGCAGCAACCTCAACTTGGCTGCTCGATGTCGCAGCTGTGAGGGCAAGACACAGCTCCATGTCTTGACAACCCCTTCCTACAAACCACTGAACCACAGGCAAGCACCCCCTTTCAGCCGCTCTCATTAGAGGCCCCAAAAAGGCCATGGCATTACCTTCTTCCACTAGGCACTCCATCGTGCCGATCTTGCCATAGTGAGAAGCAAATCCTAAGGCAAGGTCGACATCGACATCCAAACTGTTCCTCTGCGCAATCTGAAAATACAAATATCAAATATTAGCAAAATCTTTGATCTACAAAAAAGCAGCACTGAAAAATTGAGGGCTCTAGATTTCCATTGTAAAAATTATTTCACTTTCACTAGCAATCCTGCACTTTTACCCTAGTTAGGTCCTCACCGTTTGATTTAATTATTTATCAACAGAAAAAGCTGCAACCAAAGATTCAGCGCTCCAGATTCCCAAATGTAAATATATCACTTTCACTAGCAATCCGGCACTTTTACTCAAGTTGGGTGTTGAACATTGATTACAAAAGTCCTATGTCATACCTTCCAGGTTGTGCACTTTTCTTCTATATTTATTTTTTATCTAAAACGTATAGCAGATAGCTATAGCTCACTTATATGAAAATTGGAAACTGTGGGAGGGAGTCACAAATGTTAATCTCCTCAAAATACCAAATGCCAAACAAAGGTAGTCATATTAAATGAGGAGTCTCACTCTAAACAGGGCTAGTGTGTAGTGTCAATGTTGGTACTGTTGGTGGAAGCACAATTCTACTATGTCACCTACCTACCTATTGGTGCACATGAATACGTACCCTGAAAATGAAAAGACCAGACTAGAATGGTATCCCTTCGTATGGTTTGTGATTGAAGGTTGGCTAAAAAAAAGTTCTGGACAAAAACTGCATGGGGATGTTCCCAAACCCACACCATGGAATAGGATCCTCTTGTTTTACCCATGAAAATGCATCCACCAAATACATTTCCCTCAAAAGCTTTAGGATTATAGATGATTAGGATCAAAATCTTTACGTTTCCCTCATAACCAACACCTTGGAATCCATTTCCACGAAATAGATGATCGGATGTATATCCCCCTAGCCATCCTCAAACCTCTTTAGGATGATAAACGACAGCTGATTATCTTTTTTCTTGTTCTTGTTCTTTTTCTTTTTTCTTTTTTCTTTTTTCTTTTTTTTTGTGTGTGTGTGTGTGTCCATTTAGCAGCTGCTATTTTTAAACCTGGAATAACCTATTCTATGAGTAAAGCAAGAGACTTCTATTCCACGGTCGAAATAAAAGCATACACCACCTCATCAAAAGACCCAAACCATAAAATCTAGCATCCTGAAGTTTCTTAACCCAACACAAAATGGCAATGATGATTTTAGAGGCCGAAAAGACAAGACAACAACCAGATCAAGACCAATCAATACTTCAGGAATAGACTTATCACTGGTCTAGTCACACAGAGTGCTGATACTGAAGCCAATGATAAAGTTGAACTGGAATACATATCAAACAGCATGTCATAGCGCTAGCTGATAAAGGAACCCGTAAACATAATTGAAATAAAGAAAAATAACAAAGAAAAAACTATGGTTTGCTGATAATGGAAAAGACGGGGAAAAGGAGAATTTCATTCTCCTCCCTTGCGGCCTTGCCTGGGTCTAGAATGAAGCGGAAAGAGGCGACAATAGCAAACACTCTCAAAGATTTCCCCAAGCCCACCAAATTCACCCATGAAAGTGGATATGGTAATTTACTTTATGTTCACCAGTAGATAGATAACAATAATTTGTGATATGTCTGGTGGTTTTATTCTTTCCTGAATAACGAAACATAAGCAATACACAACCTACCTCCCTTTGACAGTTGTCACCTTTACCCTTTCGTCCCTATCAATTTCCCCTCCTGCACTCTTATCCTCCACATTCGAAGTCAACACAACACATTGCAGAAAGGCTCCTATGGATAAGGGACTACATAGATGAGAATAATCAGGAGGTAAAGCTTCCATAGAAGGTCATTCAATTCAACCAGACCCTGTCCTCAAAAGGATTTTAGTCCGGGATGATAAAGCAAGATAACTGCAGTCCAACCTGTGGATTGCAAATAGGACCATATTGGCAAGTACAACCATCACTTATATGACAGATTTCTGTCACTCTTGTATTCTGTGTCAAACATTGCATAATGTTCGATTCAGCGACAATAGATAAGGAAGCTATAGGCACATTCCATCTGGCATTCCCCAAAAGCTGCCTCCATGGTTTCACTTAATATTTTCCTTGTGTGCCAGTCTCCGAACAATAATGCCAGTAAGATAATACAAGGAGCCAAGGCACACGTTACAACTTGTATATCCTCGTGTGAAACTGAATTTCTCCTCAAATACCAAATTGAACACCTCTTCCTCCCCTTACCGAAGTTCACCCAAACCCTTCTCAAGTATCTTCTATGTAAGCAATACGTTTATTCCTCTCCTCCTCCTACCATATGATTAAATTAATCATATGATTAAATTAATCATATGGTTAAATATCTGCGATTTACTGAATAAATTATAAGCAATGGGTATCTAAATTTGGTATGCTACTGCACCCCTACATTCAGTGTCAACATTTGTCGCACCTTGGCATAAACAGATTATGAGTACTTTGTGATCCGCAAATAGCCCAAGCAACTAACTGGTATGATTTTCACATGTGCCTAATACTTCCCATGAACTCCATACAAATCATTTTAAAATTAACAGACCCAACCAAATTCGAGGTCATAGTGAGCTCAGAAAGGCTTCATTCACTTGTACTTTTGCAAGTTCACAACCATAGAGAATTTGATCCTACTGTCCCGGAAATCCTCATCCAAATTGTAGACCTACTTTTAACTACCACATAAATTGCATAATTTTGAGATACCAAAATCTTAGACATCTTAAAATAATACATTTACGGTAAGGTAGTCAATAGAAGACTACATATTTTGATTTGGCGAAATTCATTTCCAAATACCAAATCATAAAAGCAAGATTCGGATATTTTAACTTACAATAGTTTTCAAATTTTTTTAGCAGTACCAAAATGGCAGGTACATGTACAGATGTGAAAATGAGCAGTAACTGAGTACGGTGAGTCTTCAGGTTTAAGGTAGCTTTAGGGAGAAGGTTGAAGACATCAGCTAGTGGCAACTGGCAAGAAATCAGAAATACTTCAGTGCATATGGTGGACAGCTAAGGTGCTAAAACCAAGATGGTCCAGGGTGAGATTGGGGTGACTGTGGTCCATTTATCAGAGCCAATACAATTGAGTTTTTTGGACATGAAGTTGAAATTTTGGTGACAGAACAAAGATGGCAATGCTGCAATCGTGTAGCAATGCCGTTGGTGGCAGGCTGACAGCAGAAAAGCAGCTGCAACGTAACAAAGGCACATCGAGTTACACTGATTGGTGACTATACATTAAGTTCTAGCAAGTTTATGTGGTAGACTAGAGTCATTAAAACAATCAGATTTAGGAAGTGTAAATGCTGGATGCAAGAATGACTGAATTGGAAATTCAAAATATTTAGTATCTTTAGCAATTCATAATTGTTTAGGAAACTAGATTAGAGTATTCTTTAGTTTTTGGCAAGTAAATATGTAACCCTCATCCAGACCAGAAAGTGGTTCCTCCTCTTTCAGTAGCTTCAGCAACTTTATAGAAACGGAATGTTTAGGCAGATGGGTAAGTGCAGAAGCTAGTTAAATACTTCACATACAAGCTCAGTTTTAATAGTATATGCATTAATTTCTCTGTACGGCCACAGAGTAAAGACTCAATCCCTTCGACTTTCTTGGTAAAATTTCTCATACTTTCACCTGCTAGCTCATAAGTTCCACTGGGATATAGAAATGGGATAGAAATTATGACAAAACAAAAGGCAATACCTGCAACAAAATGCGCACTAATTCTGTGCTACCAAAGCGTGAGGCTTCAAGAAAACACTGATTCACATTGTCTGCACCACCCTCAACTAGCATACCAAGAAGCCCTTGAACAACAGTAGCTGCCGCTCCACAAGACCATCCAGGATCAAAAGAACTACTGAAAAGGGTAAGAGGAAAGCAAGCTGCATCAAAAGCCTCGGTGAAATCCTTTCCAGTAAGATTGCTTCCAGCAAGATCAAGAAATGACTTGAACGCAGACAACTGAAGCTGGATTTCAGCCATAGAGTCGTGATGCACGTTGTCCCTGTTTCCATGACACCGAGAATGAAAACCGATGCATTTCAAAGCCCATTCCGTGAACTTTTGCACCTTGGCACCTGCCTCTGCCTTCAAAACATCATCACCATTGCATTCCTGAAGTCGTTCATGCAACCTGACTCGAAGTGTACAAATCAGGTAAGGCAAAAGATAGTTGCATGCTAACTATATAAAAATTTTGGTGCACAATCATATGATAATGTGGCTAAAGCACAAGCAATCGTCTTCCTTGAAAAGAAGAGAGACACTTCAAGGCTCATGACACGCCACGACAGAAAAGAGAAAGTGCACCATGGTAAAAATACGAATTCATTTTAAATGGCAACAGACAATCACAAAACGTCTATCCTTTAAGTGGATAGGCTTCTTCCAAACTTAAGCACCACATGAATAAGAAAAAAATATATGCTCTTCTTATAGCATGGCTAGAAAAAATCAGTCAAACCACATTCCTCAGGTTTCACCAAATAAAATACACTTAACAACTATGACAAATTAGTTAGTAGTACTAGTAAAAAAATGAGTAAGCGTTACCTTTGCGCCATCACAGTCACTGTATCTGCTAGGCTCATTGTTCGGCTCTGACACGCAGAGACACAAGATGCAAGAAACGAAGTTCGTAGAGCAGCTCTTGTGAAGTCATAAGCTCCATTAGCTATTGTCTTCTTAATTAATCCTATTACACCATGTAACTCCTCATGTGTGCTAAGAAACCAAATTGAATCCAACGAGATGCACAGAAAATCATTAAGAGTCATTGGATCTGCATACAGTATCAAACTCTCTGCAAGGTCCCAATCATGAGAGCTCGCAGCACTCTGAAACAACTTTCCCAGCTCGATACGATCTTGCCTACTAAGTTTCTTTTCATTCTCTACATTCCCTTTCTTCCCAACCAGAGAACCTGTTGTACACACTTTCAATTTCTGCTTTTTGGCACTATAACAACCAACCCTGGCCATCCCTGGGTCCTCAACATATAAAGGCCCTTCTCTTGCAAATACAACATTACTACCCTCCCCTAACTCCGAGATTTTGCTTTCGATTTCAATTTTGGGGCTCTCATTTCCACCTTGATCAACTTCCATCTCCGAAGACATCTGGTCTTCGTCATTGATCTCAATCTTTGAACTCAACCCTTGCCTTTCCATATCACCTTCCATTTTCTCCAACCCCAAAAAAACCTATTGTACCTCCAAAACACCAATAAACTACAGTCAGTTGTTATTAATTAAACAGAATCTCCATGAACACCAGATCAAAAAGACCACTCAATCACACCCAAAATACACTGAAACCATTTGTTGATCTCAATTCCTTGTCAATAAAAATGCCAGTCAGAGAAAACAAAACTCAATCATGAACTTCAGCCTCCCCTTCACTTCAATTTACTACTGCAACTCAAAGATAATTAACCAAAACTACAGTCAACCAAAATCATCAACAAAAACCCACTAGCAATTCAATATAAACCCCAACTTTTACTCAAATGCAGAAAGAGTGAAAAGATGCAAATCCCAAATGCCCTTCACTTGAATTTATCAGAAAACCTTGTTGAGCAGCATCACACCATGAAAATAACCAAAACCCATCAAAGGAAATGCAAATTAAGGAAGCTCAAACACAAAAATTCATACCACCATTAGGATCTCAACTCAACAGTATCATCAGAGTAAACCCTAGAAATCCCATCAGCTTGCTGTCTTTATTGTGAATTCTCAAAGATCCAGAACCAACCTAAATACCCAGAAAAAAATTCCATTATAAAATTGAAAAAAAAATAAGTAGAAAATCAATCAAACCCCAACAACGCCAAATTGCTGACAAATTAACCAATCCAAAGCAGATTCCATAAGCAAGTACAAAAATTTTAACATGGGTATAAATTAAAATGCACAAATTTCTGGAGTTTATCAGAAAAGGGGAAATGGGTTTGTTTGTTGCAAACCTGAAAAATGCTTGGCAAAGGAGAGGAGAGAGAAAAAGAGAGAAAAAGAGAGGAGGTTGGCTTAGGAAAAACCCTGAGATACTAAAATGGGCATTGATTATATTTCACAAAAAAAAATCAAATCAAATCAAATCACAATGGGGAATATTTTTTATTTTAATAGAGTGTTATTTACATTTTGTGTCCCTTGTTTGGTTATAATAACTTGGTGGGCATTGTTTGTTTAATTATTGTATCTCTTGTTTGTATTTGGCAGAAGATGCAGTGAAGAGTGAAGTCAGAGAAAATAATAATTACAATTAAAATATTGTATAATTAGATGACGTAGTTTGAAGAAAAGAAAAGAATAATAAAAGTAAGTTTTAAAAAATAAAAAATCAAAAAAATAATAATAAATGGGATGAGTCATGAAAATGAGAGTCACCCAAAAGGTCTCACCACTTCGGAAGCTTAGGTTTGGTTTGGTACCCTTTTGGTAGGCTCCATCCTTCAACACAATGATTGCATATTCCCACTTTTGCCCCTTGTCCATTCGCACTTGTTCCCTTCTTTGGCTTGTCCCTATGCCCTTCACCGTCATAGGGGCCACTCTCCTAGCGATTCCAATATTCCCATTATCATCAAAATTGGGATTTTAGCTTGGCTAAACAAACATAGTAGATCAAATATCTAACTAGGTTGTTGGTTCACTGATAATTTAGACCTAGTAAACAGGTCGGGTTCGGATTATTGATAAATCGGGTTGGCATCAGGTTAGCTATGTTGGGTTTTTAGTTGGTCGGGTTAGGATCGGTCATCAGGTCAAAACAACTATTGTCTCGAAAACTTTTAGTCTCAAGTCGGGTAGTGTCGAAGTTCAAGTCATTATCAGGTCGAACCTTTTCGGGTCGGTTTTCGCATCGGTTCAGATTTTACAAGCGCTACAGTGAAAAATAAGTTACAACTTATACGTTCAGTTATGTGTTCAAGTCTCATGGAGAGCTCTTGCACGAATTAATTCATAGTAAGTTCGAGATCGTACACTAAAACTCAGGAGGCTCTCTTTAAACACATTCAAATAGGAATGAAGTTCTTTGCCAAACCCAAAAAAAAAAAGATGAAACTTCAATTGATACTTTCTTCGTCCGAAAATTAACTTCTCATTTGCTTTTTCTTTTTTTATCACTTCTCATTTGCTTTGGTATAGTTATTAACGCAATGAAATAAATTAGGGATAATCTTGTCATTTTAAAGGTGAATAGAGGTTAAATAAATGTGGGGTACATGAAATTATGTGAGATATAAAATAGGAGTAATCATGTCATTGGGTCTATTCTTTTAACTAAAAAAACACTAAATTAAATTTATTTAGATTAAACGAATTTATTTTTTAACTTCACCTTTAACCATTTAAAAACTCGTCTAAAGATTTGCACTAAAAAATCGCGTCCAAAAATATTCAGTAATGAACTCATTTGAAACTATGCATTAAAATTTGTCAATGGCACATATACCATCATAAATTTATTTAGATGATGAGTTCCCACGTGAACTTAACTGAATTAAACTATACTCAAGTGAACAAAATTAAACTAAACTAAAATGAAATAAAAATTAGTTTTATAAAAATATAAGTTTGTTAGAGTAGAGCCTAAAAAGTTAATTTTGTTTTTAGGGGAAAATAAATTCCATTAATTGAAAGCCATACGGCACTTACAAGAAGGGTTGAATTCAACAAAAAATAGATCTAAAACATCAGAATACATTTCAATGAAAAAGCTATGTAGCACTAGAGATTTAACAATTCCGACCGGCTTCCATTTAATCGTTGTTTTCCATATTACAGCCTAAAAAGTTACTTAGTAACAAGGTGATGTGATACCTCAAAAAAAAGAAAAAGAAAAAAAAGTGATGTGATGTTTATTTTGGAACAATCCAAAATGAAATCTTTTTTTTTCTCTTCGAATAAAATGAGTACTTGATATGATCCATATAGTAGCAACTTGTCTTCATTATATGTATTGATGGTGTAATTCTAAAAATTAGCTTAACACAACACCAATTTAGTGAATGCAATTTTTTTGGGTAACATTGTTCGAAACATCCTTCAAACATAAGTCTCTTTCCTTTTTCTTTTTGTTTTTCAAATCTTTAGGGGTCTGTTTATTTACACTTATTTGGTCAGTAATTATATTCCATTCATGTCTAGCTAAATATTACGTTGTTAATCACATATTGCTAGTATTTCACTGTAATTTAGATAAGTTCAATTCAGTAGAAAAAAGAAAGAAAAAAAAAATTATTTTACTTATTTATCATAAAATATTTGGATCCTATTTGTTTGCTGTAAATTTTGGAATCGACAATAGGTTTCCAATATCGAAACTATTACTAGTTGTTTGGTATGTTGACAAAACATTTCAAGAGTCTTCAATCTATACTCATAGCTGAAACTCCCTAACCTAAGTAATGGTTTATGAAACCCCGTCTCTTGTTTCGATTTTCTTCAACCGTTTTTCCTGGTATCGAGTTTTTTTTCTTTTTCGGTTTATTCTCTAAACACACTTTCGATTCCACCCACCCCTTGAAATTGGAGCTCTAGCCTGCGACACCACCCTCAATCGTCACCATTGCTACCATCTCTATGCCACAACCATCATCTTCATCTAAAAAAAATATCCGTTAAAAAGAACATGCTTTATGATAGAGTCTTGACGAATTGACAAAATGGTTACCTCACTCATTCTCGCCTAACATGCACATAATTAGAACTTTTCTTGATGCACAAATCGTATCATCACTTGCGAATGTGATTCAATAAAATACAATGTAGACCCTTTTCAAGACCAAGTTTTATCCCCGTCCAAAGAGCCCACAACTCAGCCTGTGTTGAAGTGTTTAATCTAATTTCAGAACTTAGTCGCAAACTCGTCCATCCAACTCATTACAATAGATACACCAGCATCAAAAGCCCCAAATTCCCTTTCAAGCAACATATAATATTCAATTTTAATAAATTTAAAGGTGTTACAGTGCAAAATCACGAAATTTAAAGTTATCCGACATACCTTTTACATATAAGTGAATGGTGGATTTATAGTATAAGCATTACTAGTTTAGGCAAATCAACATCTTCACCATGGAAAACTTAGAAATTTGACATGAACAAAGCCCAAGATAAAGTTCAAAATCAGCCAAAAAACATGTGTTCCTAGGTAGGGCACAACAGGAGGACATTTTGACTGGGAAAAATATGATGTTGGAAAATTCCTCCACTAAGAGCATATCTTATTGTCATGGAAGTATACATGGTGTTAGGGGTCTTAAAAGGTCACTACGACATGCAGGAAATCCCAAAGTATCTTCATTTGCTTCAAGTGGAAGAAGGTGTTGAGGTGAAATGGAGTGCGTGAGCTTGAAAAGTTGTTGGAAATGAAGCTAAACAAGCTTCATGAAGCTTGGTATGCTTCAAAGAAAGTTCTTGAAAAGCCTTGTTCACAAAACACAATTGTCCCACATAGGTAGAGAAAGGAAAGAGAAGAGACTTTATATATTGTTGTGGACTTTTAGTCTTTGAACTAAGAGTCAAGGGAAGACTCTTCCTCCACACACGCGCGCGCGCGCCGCCGCCGCCGTCCGTCCGGTCGGCCGGGCGAGGGCGAGGGTTGGGTTGGGCTCTTTTTATTCTCGGCTCAATATTTTTCGACCGTTTTGAGTCCGTTGAGCTTCAGATTCAGTAACCGCTTTGTCATTACTATCACAATAAAATCCCACGATCTCAGCTCCCCATTTACTTCATTCATCAGTTACTGATTCAAAGCCTTCTATATAGTAACCAAAACCTCCAGCTTTGTGAGACAGAACAGACAGAAATTCTCTCCTCTTCTCTTCTGTTATCTTTTTCCTTGTGCTCTCTTCTCTTCGTTTGGCAGTAGTTCTGTTTACCCTCAAAGTCATTGCACCGTAGTACACCGGAGCATTGGCTGCCGTGTATCCCTGGAGGTCGGTTGCCGGAATTTTCTTGTGTACGTGTGGGGGCAAATTCGACTTTAGGGCAGTGATTCATCACGCCACGGCCTTTGTTACAGATAAGTGTGTTCCTTCATTAGCCTTGCTTCTAACATTCTAAAGTCGAATTTTTTTTTATCATGGCTACTGATGGAATTATTGGTAATGTTGATGTGAACGAATCTGTGCCTAATGTCACCCCTAATCATGCTGTTATCATACCATCTAATTTAGTTCATGACGATACTGCTGTGCCTTATGTGAGTAACAATATGATAACTGCTGGTACAACCCCTATGTTCCCAAATTTTTTCGTTCCTGATATGTCTAAGTTAGATCCGTTTGATGGGAAAAATTATAATATGTGGTCGGATAAGATGGAATTTTTCTTGGGACAAATTGGTGTTGAGCATGCTTTAGTTGTTGATAAGGCTCCTGTCAATTCCAGTAGAGACTTTTAGAAGGATAATAGGACTTGTCGTGGTATGTTGTTGCATTACATGACCACATCCTTATACCAGATTTATAGTAAGATGAAATTGGCTAAGGAAATTTGGGATGCTCTTAAATTGAAGTATGGAACTGATGACTTTGGGAAAGGGAAATATGCTTGTAGTAGGTGGCTTAAATTTGAGTTTGTTGATAGTAAGTCTATGTTGGATCAAGTTCATGAGTATGAAAATTTGGTGACGGAAATTCTTGCTGAAGGGATGAAAATTTGTGAGGTTTTTCAAGCTAACTGTTTGCTTGATAAATTGCCGAAATCTTGGGAGAATTATGTTCATTCTATGAGGCACAAACAGAAAACTTTTACTCTCCAGGAGGTTGTATCTCACATCAAGATCGAGGAACAGAACCGGATCCAAGCCAAAGGAAAAACAACCGAACATTCGTCCTCTACTGCTAACCTTGTTGAACAAAAGAATTTTGCAGGTAGACATGACAGAAACAAGGGAACCAAAGGGAAAGGACCAAACCAACTACATGGCAAGATCCAGCCACAAAACTTCAAGAAGCCTTTCAAAGGCAACTGTTACAACTGTGGCAAGTATGGACATCCCGCTAAGGAGGGTAGAAGTGCTGCTGCTGTTGCTGTCAACAAACCCAAAGAGAACAAAGCCCAAGCTAACCTGACCGAGGATGTTATTGTTGCCATGGTGTCCGAGATCAACCTTGTTGGTAATACTGTTGAATGGATTTTGGACACCGGGGCAACAAGACATTGTTGTACCAACCGAGACATGTTCATGGAGTATGTCAATGGTGCTGAAGGAGAGTGTGTCTTCATGGGTAACTCTAGCACTACTTCTGTTGCTGGTAAAGGGAAGGTTCTTTTAAAGCTTACTTCTGGTAAAACTATTGCTTTAACCAATGTTTTGCATGTCCCTGATATTCGCAGGAACTTAATTTCTGGCTCGTTGTTGAACAAAGCTGGGATTAAGTTAGCATTTGAATCTGATAAACTAGTACTCACCAAAAATGGTGAATTTGTTGGGAAAGGTCTTTGTAATGGGGGGTTGTTTGTGTTGGATGTTGTGACTGAGAATAAAGCATCTACCTCTTCTGTTGTTTACATCGCTGAGTCTGTTTCATTATGGCATGCTAGACTAGGTCATGTGAATGTGGCATCCATTAAAAGGCTAAAACAATTTAGTCTTATTCCTGCATTTACCAATACTGATTTTACTAAATGTGAAGTATGCGTAGAAGCTAAACATCCGAAAAAACCCTACAATAAGAATGTGACTAGAACTTCTACGTTACTAGAACTTGTGCACACTGACCTTGGTGATTTTCATAGCCATGTTAGTAGAGGTGGTAAAAAGTATTATATTACGTTTGTTGATGATTATTCAAGATTTACCAAAGTGTATTTGCTGAGTTCTAAGGATGAGGTTGAGGATAAATTTCTCATCTATAAAGCCGAGGTAGAAAACCAACTAGATCGTAAAATAAAAAGGTTTAGGTCCGATAGAGGTGGAGAATATGATTCAACACCTCTAAAGGTGTTTTGTGAGGCTAATGGAATCATTCACGAAATTACAGCTCCTTATGCTCCTCAACAAAACGGCATTGCCGAGAGGAAAAATAGGACCCTCAAAGAAATGATGAATGCTATGCTTATTAGTTCGGGTATGCCTAATAACATGTGGGGGGAGGCTTTACTTTCTGCCTGCTTTATACTTAATCGTGTTCCCCACAAGAAACTTGAGAAAACTCCATATGAGTTGTGGAAAGGTTTTGGACCTAACTTGAGTTACTTGAAAGTGTGGGGGTGCCTTGCGAAAGTCGGGATTCCTGACTTTCAAAGAAGCAAGATTGGACCCAAAACTTTGGATGCTATATTTATTGGATATGCTAATAGTAGTGCTGCATATAGATTTGTTCTAAGAGATGGTTCTGGGTTTGGTGCTATCAAAGAGTCCCGTGATGCTGAATTTTTTGAGCATATCTTTCCTATGAAAGTAAATGAACAACGGGTCTTACCTGCTGCTGCATCTTCATTACCTTTACATGCCAATGCTTCGTCTAGTATAGAAGTTCAAGAGCCTAGGAGGGGTAAACGAATTAGGACTGAGAAAAGTTTTGGCCCTGATTATGTTACTGCTTTCTTAGCTGAAATTGATGTGCTAGATGAAACTTTTGTGCATGCGTATATTATTGAAGATGACCCTAGGAATTATGGAGAGGTCATGAGGTCAGTTGACTCTAGTTTTTGGCAAGAGGCCATAAACAGCGAGTTAGAATCCATTATGAGTAACAATACTTGGATTTTATCTGACCTTCCTCGGGGTTGTAAGGCACTCGGTAGTAAATGGGTGTTCCGAAAGAAATACCGAACTGATGGGACAATAGACAAATATAAGGCTAGACTTGTGATTCAAGGAAATTTTCAAAAGCAAGGACTTGATTATTTTGATACATATTCTCCTGTTACTAAAGTTGCTACTATTAGAGTTTTAATAGCACTTGCATCCATTCATCATCTTGTTGTGCATCAAATGGATGTTAAAACTGCATTTTTGAATGGTGATCTTAATGAGGAGATATACATGAGACAGCCCGAAGGTTGCGTAGTTCCTGGACAAGAACATGAGGTATGCAAACTCGTTAAGTCCTTGTACGGACTTAAACAAGCACCCAAACAATGGTATGACAAGTTTCATAGTACTATAATTTCTGATGGTTTCAAGGTGAATGATTCTGATGCTTGTGTTTATTCTAAATATGATGAGCATGGTTGCGTTATGATATGTCTGTATGTTGATGACATGCTCATTTTTGGTACTAGTATTGATGTGGTAAACAAAACAAAATCCTTTTTGAAATCATGCTTTGATATGAAAGACATGGGTGAAGCTGATGTAATTCTTGGCATTAAAATTACTAGAACTTCTGTGGGTTTAAGTTTGGATCAATCTCATTATGTTGAGAAAATTTTAAAGAAGTTTAAACAATTTGATTCCACTCCTGTCAAAACCCCATATGATCCTAGTATTCATTTGAAAAGGAATAAGGGTGACAGTGTATCACAAGAAGAGTATGCTAAGATAATTGGAAGTGTTATGTTTTTAATGAACTATACTAGACCAGATATAGCATATGCTGTGAGCAGGTTGAGTAGATATACTCATAATCCCAATCATGAACATTGGAATGCCTTGATTAGATTGTTGAGATATTTGAAAGGTACTATGAATTGGGGTTTGCACTACAAGAATTTTCCATGTGTTTTGGAGGGGTATTGCGATGCTAACTGGGTATCTGATAATGATGAAATTCATTCTACCAGTGGCTATGTTTTTACTCTTGCTAGTGCTGCTATATCTTGGAGATCCTCCAAACAAACTTGTATTGCTAAATCTACAATGGAATCTGAGTTTATTGCTTTGGAGATGGCAGGCCATGAAGCTGAATGGCTAAGAAGCCTACTTGCCGATATTCCATTGTGGGGGAGACCGACTCCATCGGTTTCCATGCACTGTGATTGTCAAGCGGCCATAAGTGTGGCCCGCAACCATTCTTACAACGGAAAGAGAAGGCATATACGACTTCGGCATGAAATTGTTAAGAATCTGATCAGAGATAATGTGATATCACTTGAGTATGTAAAGTCAGAGAGGAATCTTGCAGATCCTCTCACCAAAAGCCTTTGTAGAAAGATAGTGCTTGAGTCAGCACTAGGAATGGGGCTTCAGCCCAGTGGGAGTGAATTGTGATGGATACCCAACCTGGAACATATCCAGGTTCAATGAGGTCAAACGAAATCACAAAACAACTCCAGTCATGTACTACAAACCCCATTCCTCTATAAAATGATGTAGTATTTTTTCGTATACTGTCATGTGTGTAAGGTTGAGCATTTTAGCTCTTAATGGGTTCATAGCCTTGTAAGGTGGTGTGAGACAGTACACACTTGATGAACTCACCTATGTGAATGTGGGGGAATTGCCCGCTCCCTATGAGAGCATTTTGGGCTAATGACTCTCTAGAGCGTTCACAGAAGTATCCAGGCACGTAAAGGGCTAACGTATATATGTTTTCGCGAGGGTAAATTTGATTTTGAGGTCAAACTAGTGCGCAGTTTGTACTGAACAAATACCGTGAAAGGTTCAAGGAATTTTTTCCACTTAAATGGTTGTTGGGCAAACTTGTAAGCACAAGGTACTGATTCAAGTCCACAAGACATTAGTATCGTAACGTGCGACCTCCTACTGCCATGAAACTTTTTCTACCATTCTTTTTCTACCATTCTTTCTTTGAATCATGTGGGGGATTGTTGGAAATGAAGCTAAACAAGCTTCATAAAGCTTGGTATGCTTCAAAGAAAGTTCTTGAAAAGCCTTGTTCACAAAACACAATTGTCCCACATAGGTAGAGAAAGGAAAGAGAAGAGACTTTATATATTGTTGTGGACTTTTAGTCTTTGAACTAAGAGTCAAGGGAAGACTCTTCCTCCACACACGCGCGCGCGCGCCGCCGCCGCCGTCGGGCCGGGCTCGGGCGAGGGTGTGGGTTGGGTTGGGCTCTTTTTATTCTCGGCTCAATATTTTTCGACCGTTTTGAGTCCGTTGAGCTTCAGATTCAGTAACCGCTTTGTCATTACTATCACAATAAAATCCCACCATCTCAGCTCCCCATTTACTTCATTCATCAGTTACTGATTCAAAGCCTTCTATATAGTAACCAAAATCTCCAGCTTTGTGAGACAGAACAGACAGAAATTCTCTCCTCTTCTCTTCTGTTATCTTTTTCCTTGTGCTCTCTTCTCTTCGTTTGGCAGTAATTCTGTTTACCCTCAAAGTCATTGCACTGTAGTACACCGGAGCATTGGCTGCCGTGTATCCCTGGAGGTCGGTTGCCGGAATTCCCTTGTGTACGTGTGGGGGCAAATTCGACTTTAGGGCAGTGATTCATCACGCCACGGCCTTTGTTACAGATAAGTTTGTTCCTTCATTAGCCTTGCTTCTAACAAAAGTTAATTGAGAAACGAATCGTTAAAGGGGAATGGTAAACTATGCCACTTGATTTGAAACCTAGAGGCGCCTTAAAGGATCTTTATGTTCCTTTTCTCATGATCGTATTTTGGCAAATGCAAATATATTGGTGATGTGTCTTATAGAACCCAATGTGCATGATCAGCGGAGCCGACGAAGAACATATGGACCATCTTCTTCTCATATACCCATTTGCTTTTTACTTGGGGAACAATATAGTAATTAATTGATCTAACAAGGTGTTTTAAGGAGCACCTATTAATGTTTGGTTAAAGGGAAAATCTCTCCAATATTTATGAATGTCGACATGAGCAATGAGATTTTGACTTTGGGACTACTATTTGGATAAACTTCACTTAAGGTTACCCATATTATTATATATTTTTCCTAGCCAAGCATGCTTACTTATCGTTTTTTTAGCTAGGTTTGCTTCCCTGAAAAAGGATAAGTATCTTAGTGGTATGAGTAGTATCATCTAACCATTTAAGTTTTCTGAACCATGAAATATTAAGGGTACATGGAGAATGTCATTAGCGCACTCAAATCACATGCGAGTGAGGACAAACATGTTGAAAATACTTATGGTGGTTTGTAGGGTAGTTCTTAGGCGTAGAAGCAATTTTGGGTGGCGCTAACTAGGGTTGTTCATCATCCGATCTGAATCGGAATTTCAAACCGAATCGGACCGGAAAAACCGGACCTGAGTGATTCTGATTCATGTTCCGGGCCGCGCAAAACACTAGTCCCGATTCTGATATTTTTCGGTTCAGACCGGAATAGACCGAAATCTTTATTTTGCCCCCAAAAAAATTGAAAAATGAAAATGAAAGACTGAGACTTAGGGTCGACATTTTCATTTTCCATTTCCATGGGGTGGGCGCCTCTCTTCTCTCTTCTATCTCTCCTCCATCTTTCTTTCCTCACTCTATCTCTATCTCTCACTCTTACTGGCACTGTTGCACGCCTCACGCTCGGCTTGGCTGCCTACAGCACCACGGGCCACGACACTCCTCCTCTGACCTCTCACCATGATCTGCAGTAGCACCTAAGGGTAGCGGCTTTGCGTCGCTTGCTCACGCCTCACGGGCAGCGGCTGCCGCCTGCCGGAGTCACGACCAATTGGTAGTCTCGCTGTTTGTACTCTTAGAGTCTCAATCACGATCAGGGTTGTTAATCTGGCACTGCACGAATTTTTTATTTTTTATAAAAAAACAAATGGAAAACAAAATTCCGGTCTTGAAAATTCCGGTTCTGGTTCGATCTAAACCGGAACTATACCGGTTCAGGTTCAGGTCTCAATTTTTGGGTGATTCAGGTTTCGATTTTTTTCGGTTCCGATTTGGACCGATGTTCACCCCTAGCGCCAACGACTAGTGGGGGGTTTGGAGTGTTACGCCCCATAACCCAATTATTTTCTTAATCCAACGTGTTGAAAAGTAGAAAAGGACATTCAATATATGTGATTTGCGACATCATAGATGCTTGGCATTTGGGACGAATATACATGTTTGTTGGTCTCCCACGGGATGAGATTTGGGATATATATGCTTAAGATTGATGGGGCGACAAACAACCCATGCATGGACAATTAAAAGAGGCTATTTCTTAGAGGAAATGATAAGAGATCTCGAAACTTTCACGACATGCTATGGGTTTGCACCTCCCGATAGAGCTTAACTTTTGGCTTTATGGAGAGGATTAGTTATGCCTTATGATAAAGGAGTTTGTGAACGGGAGGTGAGATCGTAATTTAGAAGTGGTGCTATGATACTTAATGAATGAATAAGATAATTGTCTACACCGAGTTAGTTTGCTAACATTTTTATACAATGCAAGACGTTTATTAACAAGACAAACCATGCATACAATATTACTTCAAAGTCAAATCTACAAGCTAGAAGGCAAATAGGGCGGTATTGAAGGGGTTTGGATTCTCTGCATTTCTCAAAGAAATATTAGAGGTGTTGTCCTCTTTATCTCACCTTAGGATTAATCTCTCTATTTTTTGGACCATTGGATTGTAGGGGGTGTTTGGGTGGTTGGAGGAGAGAGATAGAGAGTAGAGAAGACATCAAAGACAATAATAGAAGATGATCTTAACTCGTATTGAAGTTTCAAATTTACAACAAGACACTCTAAAATTGAATATCAAGACGCTTTAGAATTTATTATCCACCTAGGTATGTATTAAGTTTGTATTTAATTTGTTTTTCTTTTTTTTTTTCCAAATAATACACAATAAAATAAAGATAATAATTACATTTGGAATACTCTTCAAATTAAAATTCCCTAATCTTGCTTTCTTTACCTTCTTAAAAACAAAATGCTTCCTATCAAAAAAAATAAATAAAAAAAATGCTTGTTTAAGGCAGTAAGTCAGTAACTAGTTAGATCCTATTATTCCTAAACCTCTTTTAATTTTCTCAATCATCAAACAAAGCATCTTTGGTCTCCCCCCTCTCTCTCTGTTTGCCTGTCTTTTTTCCTTTATTCATATATATATTGAGTTGAGCCCTAAATCTCTTTTCTCATAACATCTCTCTGTCATTCTCAACTATCCGATCTGGTCTTTACCCTATTCGATTGATCTGTTTTGCTTGTGATTTGCAATGGATGAAGAATATGATGTCATAGTTCTTGGCACTGGTCTCAAAGAATGTATTCTCAGTGGTCTTCTCTCTGTCGATGGCCTCAAGGTTTGAATTATTTTTTTCAATTTTTTTTTTATTTCTATGCAATTTTTATTTAGATTTTCATGTAAGCACTTTTAATCATAAGAAATTCGTTGACCCATGTTGAATTTGATCTTTAGCTGCAATGGGTTTCTTCTTATTTGCCTGATCAACTGATGGATCTAGTTAAACTTGTGTTGTTCATGTTCAATCGTTTTCTGGACAATTGTTTTTTGGGTTATTTAATAAGATAATTATCTATAAATCTGTTAGCTGATTTATTGGGTTTCATCTATTTTGATTGGATGAGAACTTGGGAGTTTTGGATTGGATAGAGTCTGTGCTTGGGGAATTTGATTTCCTTGGATGTGATGGCCCTCTTTGACTTTGTTTATGAAACCAATAGTTTGATTATGTGGTTCAATTGGGTCATTAACAAGACAAGGGAAGAAACAAGTTTTTATATGATGGACCCCAAATAAGAGAATTATACTGATGAGGGAGTGGAATAGCTTTGATTCTGTAGTTCAATTGGGTCACTAACAAGACCATCTGGAAAAACATATTTTTAATATGTTAACCAAAATAAGAGAGTTTGCTGATGAGAGTGTTGTCATGGAACCAAAAAACTACTATTATTTGGCTTTGGAATATAATGGATAAATGGAACACATCAAAATGGTTCCTTGAACTATTTGCACTTCTTATACATTGTGAACTTGCCGATGTTTGCCATGCATTGGATTAAGGGTTAAAATGAAATAGCCTCTCTAAGAACAGGGGTAAGGTTGCATACATGCGACTCCCCCTCAATGGATAAATGGAGCACATCAAAATGGTTCTTGAATTATTTGCACTTCTTATATATCGTGAAGTTGCCGATGGTTGCCATGCATTGGATTAAGGGTTAAAACGATATAGCCTCTCTAAGAACAGGGGTAAGGTTGCATACATGCGACTCCCCCTTACCTCGCCTTGATGGGAGCCTTTTTGGAGGCATTGTGGCAGTCTTTATGCTGATGGTCTCGCAAAACTTGCAAAAGGGAGATAAAGTAACTCTTCACAAGAATTAATGCCCAATCTCTGTATTCTTCTTCATTTCCTCATAGACATGGTTTAATAGATGTACACATGTCCAAATGTCAAATTTGGCCATTTTACGAAAATTTTGCTTAATTTTGGCCTAATATATAGTGTCAAGCATCCATATGCATGTTGAAGTATCGAGTAACCGATACAGGTGCTTGAGGGAAAATGAAGAGTCCGACTATCATAGACATTAATTTTGGAATTCTCCAAAGCACACATTAGCTGCCTTGCCTCATATGAGTAGATACAATCTATTTATAATATCAGCTCAATGAACTTTTGTTATCACACTTGCAATTCATTGTGAAATGTGATGAAGTATGTGATATAGTTTTGCTAAACAAGATAGTGTATGTCATGCCTGGATTAGGTATTAGGCATAAATGTATGTTACATAAGATAGTGTTGAGTTTGGTTATGATACACCGTATATTGCAATTCAGGTCCTTCACATGGATAGAAATGACTATTATGGAGGAGAATCAACCTCACTTAATCTCAATCAGGTATTTTATTGTAGTGTCTTATGCAGATTTTGGCTGTAAGTTTATATGAATGTGATCACCCTATTTGAGCAATTTATATGATTGTAGCTGTGGAAGAGGTTTAGGGGAAATGATCAGCCTCCGTCACAATTGGGTCCCAGCAGAGATTATAATGTGGATATGATGCCAAAGGTTTTTTTTTTATTCCTTCTTTCTTTTTGAAAATCATTCTCTTTGTACAGTTAGATATGTTGGTTTCTTTCTATTTGTAATACTATTTTTTCCTCTCAATCGGCAGTTCATTATGGCAAATGGTGGTCTTGTAAGGGTCCTCATACATACAGATGTCACAAAATATCTCTCCTTTAAAGCTGTTGATGGTAGCTTTGTATTTAACAAAGGAAAGGTATGAGTTATCAACATGCAGCACCCTTACCTTGGCTTGAGATAAGTATAACCTTAATCTTACGATCCTTTGGGTAATCCATGCAACAGATTCACAAAGTGCCTGCTACTGATATGGAGGCCCTGAAATCTCCACTGATGGGATTGTTTGAAAAGCGTCGTGCTCGAAAATTCTTTATTTATGTACAAGATTATGATGAGAGCGACCCCAAAACACATGACGGCTTGGACTTGACCAGAGTTACTACTCGAGAGCTTATTGCGTATGTTCTTTATCTTTAGTCTTTAAATTTTTGGTAACATTTTACATGGACGCACTGCCACCTGTGCTTATGCAGTCGAGTTTATTTATAAATGACTCTATGCCACTGTTCTCCTCAGCTTATTTTCAGTTCATTTAAATTCAATTCTGTCCAGTTTATGTGAAACTTATCAATGAAATAATTTGTTATTGCAAAATAAATTCCTAATGATATTTGTGTGATTGGAAAGATTTCATAGCGTACCTTCAAATGAGTCCAATATTGAAAATGTTTGGACTAGTTTTAAATGGTTAAAAGTCAAGTTAAAAAAATCAGCTCAGTTCAAATAGGTTTAGCTTTTTCTAGGTGAAAAGAACGAGCCCTAAGTCAAGATTTGTTCTCTTGGAGTGTCTTTGGATGTGGTATTTGAGTAGTAGTTGGAGAGTATAACTACAGACAGCCTTTTTTGTAATTAAAACTTGGCCAACTACAGGGACTTTGAGAGAGATGTAACTTAAAAATGTAGTACTTAGATGTTTCAACTTGTAGAAGTTAAATTTGTATCCTATGCATAGGGGTCTGAGGTGGGGCTCAAACTACCACTGAATACAGTAAAATTGTTTTGAGATACAATAATATTGTTTCTCAAACAAACTACATTGATCATAGTAATTCTCATATACAGGCTTTACAGTGCAAGCTAGTAGTGCCATTTCCAATCACAATCTTATTAATCATGACTCTCAAGAGTCATTCAAGAATATCGAACATATGTTTTGTCACGTGTCTTCATATGTTTGTATACGTAGTTAACAGTTGTATCATTCAGTTACCTACCTTTATCTTCTCCATCTCCCTTCTTGCCAGCTGTCCGCTTCTGTCTCCTCTCTCTGTACTTTGGTGTGTGTGCATATGTATTGACAGTTTGACACATCACGCCGAGATGCTAGAAATTCTTCTGCTCACAGTTATTCATAGGCTTCTGGTCTTATTTGCATGGATTGCAGAAAATATGGCCTCAGTGACGACACTGTGGACTTCATTGGTCATGCATTGGCACTTCATAGAGATGATCGCTACCTGAATGAACCTGCTTTAGATACTGTGAAGAGAATGAAGGTGACAAATTTAGCTGGCCTATGTCTTAATATCTCAATAATTACTATTTACTATGACGTTTTATAAGCATTCCATCTCTTAACTTTGTGGATTCAGCTGTATGCCGAATCTCTGGCACGATTTGCGGGAGGATCTCCATACATTTATCCTTTGTATGGACTGGGAGAACTGCCGCAGGTTCATTTTTCTACCTATCCTATTCTTTTGTTTTTGCATCTTTTTTTGGTGCTTCTATTCATGTTTCTCTTCGATTGTTTAATTATCTTCAACTCAGGCTTCTCTTTTTTGTGCTCCTGCTTCTTAGTTTCCATTGTTTTGAAATTTTAAAAATAATATACATCTTTCATTCAGGCTTTTGCACGGCTCAGTGCTGTTTATGGTGGAACTTACATGTTGAATAAGCCAGAATGCAAGGTACTCTTGCTCCTATTATTGTGAATATTTCCTTTTTCTTGCCTTGTTGATTGTGACAATCATTCTTCCACTTCTTGATAATTCATGATCTTCGTAAAATGTCAGGTTGAATTTGATGAGGAAGGCAAAGTTCTCGGTGTAACATCTGAAGGAGAAACTGCCAAATGCAAAAAAGTTGTCTGTGATCCCTCATATCTTTCAAACAAGGTAAATATCTTGGGTAACGAGGGACATGTCTTCATGCAATGGAGCTTGCACTTCCTTTGAATGTTTTAAATTTGATCCAATGTATACTTCCCTAGGCTTTTTTTTCCGTTATGTGAGGGGATTCAGGAGTCCCGGAAGCTACATATGCTTATCAGATTGATGATTGAACAAAAAGTTATTATGCTCTGTAGTTGGTGCTACTAGGGCATCAGCAATGGATAGTCAGGGGTGTCCTGCTTCACATTACCAACTGGCTAAGATAAAGGCAAGGCCATGTTTGATTCCTCACCCCCCATGTCTTGTAATTTCCAGCTTGTAGGAACTATACTTGTCCCTTGATGGTAATACGTTGATGGGACCAATGCTTTATTTAGGTATAATATGTTCCCGTCTGAATATGAGAGCTCGAACATGACGTGGGAGCCTTGGTCACCAATCACCATTCACTAACACCTTCCTTTTTGATGAGCAAAAAAAATAAAAAAATCCTGGCTAAGTTTCGTTTTTTTTTAAAATCAAAGAAACAATGTAGAGTCGTCTTTACTCTTTAGGTGTTTAATGCAGAGGGAGTTGGCAAACTTCTGTTTTCCTCTCCCTCTCTTCCTCTCTGCTTGTGTCAAGTGCGGGCAACAAGCTAACAGTGGCATTGCTTCCATATATTTGGAGGTTCAATGGTGAGCTGTATGGCACTGAGCTTGGTCTAGCAGATAATTGCATTTGCTCCTATCTTCCTTCAACCCGTCATGAATGGAAAAAAAATAGATAAGAACCTCTTTTCCTTCTTTGTTTTGGCCCCACGTTGATCTTTATATCTCAATAGACACCCCATTCCTGCCCCCTCCCTCCAGAAAAAGATAGGGAGCAGGTTGCCTTCTGTTTGACACTGCCCTATTGACACATCTGATGAAGTACTGATAACATTGATATGTGAAGTTCTATTTATTTTTGTAATCTGGTGAAGCCATGGCTCTTTATAGAAGATGTTCTATTTTTTTTGAACAGGTGAGGAAGGTGGGGAAGGTTGCGAGGGCTATTGCCATTATGAGCCACCCAATTCCAAACACCAGTGATTCTCACTCTGTGCAGGTTATCCTGCCTCAGAAGCAATTAGGTCGTAAATCAGACATGTAAGTCTCACACCTTGATATGATTCTGGATGTGCAGTGAACTACGAAACAAAAGTGTTCTGAAAGGGAGACATTAGTCAACATTCATAGCTGGATAAACAATTTTTTCTAAGATGAACTTTTAAGATAAGAAAAATTATATTAATATAATATCAAATGTACAGCAGAAGAGAGGATAAGGTATCCTCTATATAAAACATTTACAAATTGCCCCAATTCCTTTGGATTTAAATTTTTTTTTTTTTTAAACTTGAATGGATAGTATCATGTTTGTGAGCTTATTCCTCGATCATGGTACAAGCGTCACTCTTGAATTCGGTAAAGGCATTTGCCTGTTAGGTTGCTGCAGCTAGTTACCAAGCTTTGAATTTCCTTCCTGAACTTACTGTATGAATCTTTAAGTGAACTCTACTGACCTTTGTGATGCACTCTGTTCCACTGAATTAATTTTGTGGCAAAGGTTGTCTTAGAAGCCTTGAAAGAACTAACTCAAGTTACTTCTAAACTCGCTAAATGTCTTAAGAGAAAATGAAACTAGGGGGAGGACAACTACTGTTCTTGATCAGTATTTTCTGCCTTACATTTTGGATGTTGACAAGGTTTGATATGTAGCTGCTTGCTTCTGTGCTTTTGTATATTCCTGCAGGTATCTCTTCTGTAGCTCTTATACACACAACGTTGCCCCGAAGGGAAAATTCATCGCTTTTGTGTCAACAGAGGCAGAGACTGATAATCCTCAATCTGAATTAAAGCAGGGAATCGACCTTCTTGGCCCAGTGGATGAGTTGTTCTTTGATATGTATGATAGATATGAGCCAGTCAATGAACCTTCTTTGGACAATTGTTTTATATCAGCGGTTTGTTCTTAACTCTTTGACTTGACTACTTTCATAGGCTTGTTCAGATTGAAATTTAGTCATTCCACTAACTAATTTTTTGCTTCATTTGGTCCAGAGTTATGATCCCACGACGCACTTTGAGTCAACTGTTACAGATGTGCTCAACATGTATACATTGATAACTGGAAAGGTAAAATCTTGAAAATCATCTGCATATTAATTTTTCTCAAAATTTCCATCAAAATGGGTGGGGTTTTTCGTTTGCCTGACATTGTGTTTTTAGGTGCATCATTTCTGTGCTCCTTTATCTATTGGCTCTGTCCATTGTTTGCCTAAGTTTGGTATTTGTCAAGTATTGCTTGAAGTGCTCTAGTACTTGTGGAATTGTCTAAACTTCTGAATTCGTGTGTTATTTTAGTGATACTCTTTCTTTATATAAGGGTCTTAGAGGATTGAGAACTTTGGTGTAGCAGTTGTCAAAACTAAAGATCTGATTCTTGTCAGTGCTGTTGTTGGTTTGCTTATAATAGCCATAAGCCAATAATAAAAATAAATGTTAAATAGTCTTAAACAAGAATAAAGCAAACATTAATAGACTTACAACCACAATGAGAAACTAACATTGTTCAAGATCTCTGATAGCATCATAAGTCATAACCCTTTATTATCCTACCACGGTTTCCTACTGGGGCTCACTGTAGTTGACAATCAAGAGAAAATTATGTTGAAACCAAGCAATTTAGCATACAGATAGTTGACGGGGAGCGAGAGGATCATTGAATAGAGAGCAAAGCTAGAGACTGAGAGAAAGCAGTTTGGTGTTTTGTATTTAGTGTAGGGGAACTCTACGCGTTTTCTTAGCAAAAACAAAATTTGGTTTCTAAAAAGCTTGTATAGTGGAGGAGTATCACAAGCATATCCTGCATACATATTTGTTGCATATCCAGTAGAGGATACTCCTATCAGGTGAGGTATCTGTGCACCGTAACTTGGGTGTGGGCATGTTTCCATGGTAAGAGTTAAATTAGAAAATGCACTTTAATATCTGGAGTTTGCTAGAATATATGGTATTGAAACTAGATATATTCCTCATGACATGATTGTCTCAAAGATAAGAGAAAACCTTGTAAGACGTAACAGATTTATGAACCCTGAGTGGGTAGCTCAGCTGGTAAGACCTTTAGAATTTTGTTCCAGAGGTCCCAGGTTCGAGTCTCTTAGGGGCACTGGAGGTTTTCCTGGTCGTTAACATCAGTTATTTAAAAAAAAAAAAACTGATTTATGTGTCTGTGATATTCACAATCTGGAACCATAAAAGGGAATATGAATTTGAGTATCAATTAGATTATTGAAAATTTGTTGGTAGTTCTGACGAGGAACACTTATACAGCACTGAACTTTAGTTTGATACTAGAGAATGTGTTGTGTTTTTCAACTCTCAAGAACCTTGAGAAGATTCATTTGGCTAAACTTAATTCCCGAGAAAGTTTTAGTTGTGTGAAAACTTTGCCCTTAGAGTTTTTATTTATTTTACCTCTATGCCAGTGTGTTGCCAGTGGCGTGGGGGAGGGGGGGATAATAGTCGCATCGAGAACATTTTCAAAGAAAACTTCTCCTTCTATTTCCAAAAGTTTGACCTTTTGCTTTCGAGCAATCAAATTACTGATATTTGACTCGTACTACAGGTTTTGGACCTCAATGTTGATCTCAGCGCTGCCAGTGCTGCTGAAGAGTGACGATCAGTTACCTGAACAAGTCACTGTCAAATACCCAGTTCTAGCAGTACTCAAACTCATTGGGGTGATGTTTTTGTTCATCCAGCTCCTGAACAAGTCAATATGTCATGTGGAATCTGTGCCTGTTATGTGTTCTGTGACCAAAAAACTTGTAATAAGTTTGTGTTTTTAATGCTTTCAAATGTTCTTCGAAACATGAATAGGACGTAATTTTGCTACGCTTCTGTTGGCACAGACTGGCGCATATTTTCAGGTGGTGTTAATTTTGCTGTGAATTGCTGTTTGGTTGGGGGATTTTGGGTTGGATTTGTCAATTTGTCACTTCAATGATGCTCCCTTTGTAAAAAAAAAAAAAAAAAAAACATGCTATGGTGAAAGTCATCATTTGGAATCTATGTTTTCAAAAGAGCAGCTCAAGATGATGAATATCCACCTCTTTATCGCTGTGATGCTGTATCATTCTGATGCCTTTGCAGTTTGCACCCATGAAAGAACGTTTCGCAGGTTGAAGGATGGTTAAGAATTTCTGATTCAGTTGTGATTGTTGTTTTTCTGGTGTGAAAGTCGGGTGCCATGGGCTACCTTTCAGCGTGTTTGGTGGCTTAAACCTTCCTCTATCATGTGGTTTCCAGCGAATTGGCCACGGGTTAGTGGATTGCAGAGGGTTAGACATAACATATATCCGCTCCCTGCATTGTACTTTATTTGTACATTTGTACCTATTGTTTCTTATAGCCTATAGGGTTAAAACTTGAAACAGAATGTTGTAGTACCAAGTTTTTGAAAGTAGGACAAACATAACTTAAGAAAAGAACTAGTTTCCTCGCTATCATATACCAGTCCTAGCAGTACTGATGTCCAACTTGGTTCTTTAAGATCGTACCCTCACCTTACCTGAAGCCTTGTTCTACTCTATTTCGTCAGTCTCACCTACTGCCACTCCTGTGGGTGAGTGTTCTCATCCTTCATTTAGTCTGTAGAGCTGTAGTTCCCATGGCTGCCAAGAAAAAAGCGGGGGAAATAATTGACTTTTCCGGTGTCACCTTGTTTACCCTGCATATAGATTGTTAATCCCTTTATAATTTGTTTTGCTCTACTAATGTCCAGTACTCGGCTACTCGCTACTCGGGGCCTTGGTTTGTAATTAGCTCAATTTCGCTTCTATAAGACTTGAATGAGAACTGAGAAGTATTTTGCATTTAGTTGGACTACAGTGGATGTGATTATACTTTATACCATAATTCAACTCCAACGATCCTCATTAGTTTGCGTATATGGAAATATGGTCATGGATCTTATTACAGTTTCTTCTGTTTGATTGAAGGCAGCTTGCTGTTTTGGAGTGTATGAATATGATGCATCCACGGTCTCTGGTTATAGTCCATAGGGCAAGTATCTCTGAACTTTCTTTTGATTTGGTTAGGATCTCCTAACATTATTTTTCGTGTAAATAAATCTCTAAAATATGCCTTGATATTCCTTTTAGAATTCGAAGAGAAAAAAATTAAGGATCTAGATATTCTGCCTGATCAAACTAAGCCAATGTAAGATGCATTTTGCAATTACGAACGCTTTCTAAATATTTCAACCCACAACTAAAGATAATTGAACTAGGATTAAGTTGAATTACCCTCACGGCCTCAAAGAGGATGACTTTCTTGCGATTTCAAAAAAAAAAAATAGAAAGATAAATTACCATGTAGTTTTAGTTGGAAAAAACCAATTTTTTTTTTCCTTTTGGACATTGATCATTAAATCAATAATTTGAAAAGAAGTGATCAGAAAACAAAAACTAAAAAGAAAGTATTGGTCATTGAATCACTTGTTGGGGCAACTGCTCTGTCTGAATCTCCCCTACAGTTGAATCTCCATGGTGCTGTGAAAGGTTAGCCATAGGAGTCTCAACTACAACAATGGATCCATCTTTTGAAGCACCCTCTTGGTGGTCAGTTCCTTGGCCGGAGCCATTGGCGAAGACTGTCATAGGCTTAGCCCTAGGTTTTTTCGCCTTATGCGCCCAGTTAACAAGGCCTTCCTGTATGCTTTCTTCAAATATGGCCTTGTTGAATGAACTTCCCATCTTCAATTAGAAATGATGAGAGTTATCAAACACTACTGTAACCAAGCATTAAAAAGCGACGAAAACGATTAAATGTTTACCTGTGTAACAATTGCATAGAGTGGTAATGTGCTGTAACTGCAGAGGAGTTGAACAAATACCCTGCATATGCAAGAAAAAAGATCAATGTATGTATGGATGCATTTTGATTTTCTTGAATAAGGATTAAGAAAAGAGGTTGAAGTTGAATGTTCTTACGCTGTGACAAGTCTTGGAATGGTATAGCCTATTGAACCCATGATGCATGAGTCAAAACCATATTGAACCTGTAATGCATAACATATAAAAAGCATTCATTAACATCGAGAATATTGGTTCCGGACCATGTAATAATCTATCGTGGTCGACATATTCAGATCAACATATTGCCCGTTGTCATTGAATAATCAGGTATAACTTTGAAATCCTATTGAAGTTTAGAGTGATTAGTACTAACCCAAATCCAGAAGAAAAATGCTATTTCAAAGGAATTCTGAAAGAGAATGATGTGAATCAACAAGAGTAGAATTCGAGGCTTGTGGAACCAAAAGTGTTCGTCTGATGGCTGAATGACCACATGCCCTACAATCACAGAATGCCTTTGAGCCACTTCCTTTGCGAGTTGGATGATGATATGATCCAATTTGGTTCCCACAGCAAGCAACAGCTGAAAGTCACCAAAATGTTATTATCTTTTGTACCTCAACATGAATTGTCGGAAACGAGACTTAAACCTACTTTTTTTTTTTTTGAGTAATAAGATAACCTCCAACTTTGTTAAAAATGAGACTTAAACCCATCTTATTGTCGGAATAAGTAGAAGGTGCGCTACTGTGCTACCTATCTCAAGCTCAACTATTTATTAATGCTAAATATCTTTGTCACACTGGCAGAGTGTCAGCCTTCTTGATAGATATATCTTTGTTTTTGTTTTTGAGTGAAGACATATTGGCATTGTATATAAGCACTCACTATGAAGGGAATGAAAGCGATCCAGAAATAAGCATGGTAACCTGCACATTAAACCAAAAGAATAACGTTTATTTATGGAAATAAAACTGGACTCTGTATTCCAATATAAGTATAATAGAAATCAATGTAGTTCCATTACCATTAACATTTAGAAACAAGAAGACAACCACAAATAGCCAAAGAAACCAGCTGCATGCAGTTAAAATGAGGAGTGTCGTTAATTCGGAGGATTAGATAGGAAGTTAGAGAATCACAAAACTTTGTATAAATCAGCTGTATAGAATGATTTTACTGTAACTTTCGATAAGACGAGAATCACTTTTAGTGAAATAAGAGTAACAGGTTATAATAAATGATACCTACTTACATTTCGAAATAGTGACCCTATTTTGTTGTAGATTTGCTTTTAGAGAGATTAATTGAAGAATAACTAATAAAAAGATGCAAGTGTGTAACGACCTTATGCCAACAACTTTCTTGAAGTCAGATTCAAAAGCGCGAACCATATATTTGTGAAAATCAAACCTTGGGTTTCCTTTGCAGTGTGTCTGCCAAAACCATAAGATTAAAACTCCCATAAACATTTTGATTAATCTTGCCAAAAAAAAACAAAAAAACAACATTATGATTAAGATGATAATCAATTAGAGTAGTATGGAGTAAAAGGCAGCAATAATTAGAATAAAAACCATTAAGGGAATATAACATATACCGTAATGAAGCCCATTCGCATTGTGATATAATCTGATTTGTTTACTGACCCATAAAATTGCTTAAAAAATGCTTGCTGAAAAACATCAAAGTGTTGACGATTATGATCGATGTGTAACAGCAATCTAATGCAGAATATATAATACATAAAAGTCAAGATTACCAACCAAACAACAAGTATTGTGTGAGATCAACTCATTAACAGAAAAATGAGGTCATAATTTAGAAAGATAGGGTCACGACCGTCTTACAGAAGATTTTGGGAATGCGAAGATACATAAACATTACTCCCTTTGTCCCAAGTTTATCTTTACATTGGACGTTTCACAGTCGTCAAGACACTACTTTGACCATGAATATTTATGATTTCATAATTATAAAACTTATAATAAGATGATATTTTAAAAGTACTATTTAAAATGAATCTAGCAATACTGTTTTCACATTGTAAAACTTTGCAATTTTTCACATATGAATGGTCAAAGTTTACTTAAAAATTCCGATGTAAAGATAAACTTGGAGGGAGTAAGGCTTACCAACCAACCCAGCAAACTACAATCAACTGCCCGAAACCGACCCTTTATAAAATCATGATCTTCAGCAAGGGTGAGTTTGATTTTCGAATCTGCAAATTCAATGTTGTTCACTTATATATTATTAGAAGTGATAAAAATAAGAAGGGAAAAGAAAAAAAACTATATGTATGTTTAGTGGAGGATAAAAGGGGAAATGTAGGGAGGGAGAAAGAGAGGTCCTAGAACACTAATACACTAGCAAAGTGGTGGATTTAGGATTATATAAATAAGAAAATAATAGTAAATTAGAAAGAATAATTCACAAGGCACAAGTTATATTCAGTTTTTGCCCGAGACTAGTTGTAGAGCAAGTCTACAGCAACCAGTAAGTCTTGTGTAAGATCAACTCATATTAAAATGGGGTCATTATTTAAAAATGTACGGATCACTTATAATGAATCATATGACCCTTGTTTTTACTAAAGTATGACTCTCGTCGCACCAAAACTTACAGAAAGACCGTCTTGTATAAATTTTTTTGATCAACAAAAACTTGCTTAAGACGGTCTTCCGTAAACTTTTGGTAAGACAAATGTCACATTTCAGTAAAATAATAATAATAATAATAATAATAATAATAATAATAATAATAATAATAATAATAATAATAATAATAATAATAATAATAATAATAATAATAATAATAATAATAATAAGTGACCTTTATAATATCTAAATAGTGACCTCCATTCATTATTACGAGTTGGTCTCACAAAAGATTTTTACTGTAATATTAGAGCTAGCATAAATAGCAATTACCATGTTGATGATCATTATGCTCCTGTTTCTGGATTGATTTCTCCCAAATTTGCCATTGGCTTATCTACAATGCAAGATATTAGCCTTCCAGTGAGAGTTGTGCAAAAATAGAAATTCTTTCAACTGCATTAACCTTTTGAAAGAAACTCTTTTTTTCTTAAATAACATTTAAATTCTTTAACAATAAGTCTCTCATGAGACTGCGATTATGTTGAGACCGCCGCAAACAAATGTTTGCGTTTCTGTAGTTCATTTCAGCTAAATTAATTTATGCCGAATTAGAAAAGGACAGACCACAGACCTTTATGCCACCAAAAAGAACCGTAAGGGCACAAATAATCACATGGACAACAGCTGACACAAAGATGAAGATATGCAGGTGATGTAATGCTGTGACCGATAACAGTGGAACCTTCCCCTGCAAATTAAAAACCAAATTAATTAGCATAAAGAGAAATTATATTTATTATTTAAAAGGAAAGGCAATGCAAAAAGGAATAAATAAAAATGGGCCAATTTGACATTGTATTCAATTATATTTGTTAACGTTGTGCCCCTCAAAGGTAAAAGGAGTTGGATCCTATCAACTTTCTCAAAGGTAAAGATCGTTTATGCTTTCCTTTTACTAGCTGGCTTCAATTTACAGCTTGATTGTGGACATTCATAAATAGTGAGTTCCAAGTGTACTCTCAAGTGTCTTTATAACTTTGTATCTGCTGGTTTAAAGGAACTATACTAGCCCCTTGTTGCTGCTATATTCACGAGGTCAGTGCTTCCGCTTGTTATTCAGCTAGTCTGATATGTTCTCTATTAAACACGAGAGTCCAAACATGACGTAGCAGGAACGCCTCGATCGCCATTCACTTGCACCCTTTTTTTCGATGACCGAGCAAAAAACATGCATGAGTACATGGTTTTCTCAAATGCGCTAATATGCTAGACTCAAAAAACTCATATGATCGGCAGCCTTAACATGAGGCGCCTCTTACAAGCATGACATCATGCTGGCGTCATGTTATGTTTGGTTATAGAGGTGATTTCATGTTGAGGTGGTCTTATAAGAGACATTTTGCTTTTAAGTTGAATTTGATTTAGTTCATGTGTTAATTATTAGTGAAATAACTTTTTATTCCAAAATTCATGATGATGTTTATATTATTGGAAAGACTTCAAAGTATATACTTTCAAATGAGTCCAATATTAAATATATTTGGATCAATCTTACTAGTTAAGGTCAAATTAAAAAAATCAATTTAGTTTTTCTTTTAAAAATAAAAAAATCAATTTAGTTCAGTTTTTTCGTTTATATCTTTCTACACCAAAAATTCAATAAAAACTAAGGTACATGCACAAGACAGAAACAGTAGTGAGTACCTTTTGTTGACAATAAGTGGAGTTACCGTGCTCAGTGAGAAGTTGGCGCCTAATCCCATGAACCAAGGAATCATGTTGAATTTCTTTCTTACAAGGGAGCCATTTATTAGCCAAGTGCTCTGTTATGCACCATTTACCAATTTTGGCTTGGAATACCGTCATCAGGAGAGATATGAACCCCATTATCATCAACTCTGCAATAATCACCCTTATCCTTTATTAATTACTTGAAAAACTTAAAATTGGCACCAAAAAGAAAGTTAAATTCTGCTCAAAAAAGAAAAGTTAAATTCTTTTGGCTACATGGGGTAGGTTTTGAAATATTTATATTGTTGTGTGTCAAATTTTTTTTCTATGTACATTTGATTCATAAAAAAAATATTACGTTTGGTGTAATTGAAATAAATCATCAATAATAGATAGGTAATAAACAAGATCACAAAACCTTATATTATGTACTCATGTACGAGGTGTGATACTTCTAATCAATAAAAAAAATATTGTTGTATATAAAAAGTGATAGTTTCAGACAAAAAAGTGATATCTCGTACATGACACCGTCTCATAAGATATAATATTTGTTTCTATTACACAATCCACAAGATCAATTTTGTATTTCCTAAAAGAATAAGTAGTAAGTACTACTCTATAATTTTTATATTTGAACAAAAAAGAATTTATTTAAACCAATAAAATAGACGAATTGAATCATCAAACATTTCCTTACAGCGAACCAATAAATAAAATCAAAATATTAAGGAATTACGTACCTTCTTTGATTTTCTGGAGGGCTTGAAAGAGAGGTTTCTTATCCGTCTTCTTTAAATACTAAAAGGAACAACATCAAGAGAGCATAAAATTAAAAGAATTAATCGGAGACGCATTTAGAGTCTCAACCGGAGACCTATAGAATTATTGTAAAATAGAGTAATAATAGTGATATAATGCATAGATAATGTGCATGCCTTGCCAGTGTAGTGGATGAGTCTTTCGATGCCCAAAGAAATTATGACGATCACTGCACATAGTATTGCAACCACCCATGTTGGTGTGAAGTCTAAGGTTGCTTCTCCTTCTCCACTCCCAGACATTTCTCTCTCTTCTTTCTCAAAAACTTGTTGCAAAGATCGATCAAAAGAGCAAACATATTTGCACTTGTATTTGTAATTAATAAGGGATTATAAAAAGTAGATCATTTTTTTAACGTGTAGATAATACAATACTATAATTGTTTAGAGCAAAGTAGGGCATGTTATCTTTAATTTCATGGACCTTCTTCGTATTTGCTTTTGCTTTATATATCCCTTCTTTCTCTCCAGACTTTTTTGTTGTCACAATTGTAATTTGATTCTTTAGTGCTAAAAGAGGACACTAAAAAATGATTAAAGGATTCTTACTATATACTATTCGTTCTAAAGACTTCATTAGATTATAAATTGGGCTATTATATATATATATATATGCATGGTTGACTCCTACATGCCGGCCAACTTGTTGAATTTCTTGAAAGTAATTGAAAGATTTATTCTAACCCCAGTTTGAATCCTCGATCTGGTATTCTCTCAGCTCATTTTAAAATTTAGTCCCGTTTTCTCTAATAGATTATACAATGTGTTCATCTAGCTAGGAGCGCCATTAGGTCTATCTCTTAGAAGAGAGATGTTATGTGTAATCTTGGGGATGAGGCTGTAATTTGCATTTTAAACAATCAAAAATCCGAAGACGTAAGCACTTACAAAGGGAAATGATTTTCTTATATTCTGATTTTTTTTTTCTTTTACAATGTTTGGGTACCCTGTTTTGATTGAAAGGAGGAGGGGTGCAAGTTGCAGATTCAAGGCGAGGCCACATATAGCTCTTCTCCTGTTGAAAACCAACCCCATCATGTAGGACGCCCGGGGCATCTGAACGTTAACATGTACTCAACTGAAAGTAAACAAAAGCCGCAAGCAAAATGAATTGACAGAACAAATCTATAGACAGAGAATGGTACACATAATGATACAAGGCCCATTGGCAATTCTAGCCTTATTTATTTTTGGGTAAATTAGGATACTCCATCCATGGCTTCCTATTTTCACGTGATATTCTAGTATATGCTACTTTAGTGGCAATAATATTTACATTAGGAGAGTTTTAATGTAACGAGGAAATAATAGGGGGCATTTGCTTACCATTGCAGATGTCCTTATGTCTTCGTGTTATCTAAATCTGTTCTTTTTTCTTTGAGGGAATTACCGTTTGCATACCATTATTCACTACAAAAAGATAGAGAAATAACCTAGAATTCAACTATGGATTAGATTTTAATTTCTGTCGCTAATTAGCAACTAAATCAATGATATAGCTAAGTTAGCCGTGATATCAATTTTCTTCGCAAATTAGCAACAAACAGCTATGGAACAATATCCATTATTGGTTAATCATAAACTATTTTAATCTTTTTTTTTTGCCGCGAATTTAAATTCATGCCACAAATTAGCAGCAAAATTAATAGATTTCGTCACTAGTTAGCAGCAGGATTTTATTTTGGAGCTTTTGTCAATCTTTTTGGGTTGCTAGCATTACATGTTTAATGATATGCTATGCGTGATTTTGTAATAAGTAATTATCTGATGCGTCATGCGTTGATAGAAGCTTCACTATTTGCGTGCAGGTGCGGGGTTTGAATCCCCCTGGTAGCTTTTGTTGTTGGATTAATTGCCAGGCTAGTAGACCCTTGTGAGTAGAGCTGGCAAAACCCGATCCAACTCGAGATAACCGATTCGATCTGCCCGATATCAGATCCATCCGACACCCGAAAATATATCAATGGGGGAGGGTGCACCATGGTTCTCGAGCTAGCCAGGAGCCTCGAGACACACTACGAGGATGAGCCACAAAATCAACAAAAAACTACAATAGCTAAACCAAACAATCTAGACACAAAGCAACAAAACTTAGAGCATCTTCAATGTAAGGTTTATGGAGAAAAAAAATCTTATAAAACCCTCCTCCCATACTGATAAAGTTTGTACAAACCAGTTTATTTAGACAAATATGATTTATAGGCTATAACGTGTCACATACAAAAAAACTCTTAAAAGTTTTTGGCATTACAATATAAAGGCTTGTATAAAGGAGACTCTGATTTAAATGATGTGTGAAAGACATAAACGCTTTCGAGATTTATAGCATTGGAGATGCTCTTATACGAGTACTTTGTACCCACAGTAGACCATCACCATTCACCATGCCAAAGCAACTAGTTTGGTACAAAAATTTGTGTGGACTTAGTTTACGGTGACTTGGACTCACCCCCTACTTCACATGGAGGCCCTCCTCTAAAAATGGAGTCACCCCTCAAATTAATACTCGTACTTGGCACCACCCCTACTTCACCTGGAGCCACCCCCTACTTTACCTGAAACCATCCCCTACTTCATCTGGAGCCACCCCTCAACATTACTTGGTCCAAGGTGACCAAGTCCACACAAGACATGCAGCCAATTTGGATGGTCCAGTTTGCGCTGGCCCAAAGCCCTAATCAGCCCAGCACCCATTTTGCATACGCGGAGTGCTTGGCTCGATTCGACGCAGCTTGACCCGGCCCATTTTCGGGGTCCGTTGAGGTCTGAGTGTAAGAGGTACCAGTTCTACATTCATCGCTCTTTTTCTGAACCGCCATTTCTGACCCCAGTGCCAGTGGTTTTGCTGGGGTTTTAGAAACAACCAGTGAGAAATTTCTTCTGAAAAAACCATTTTTTTAAGTTACAATTTCAATTCTATTGCATCATCAAATTTCCCAGTTGATTTTTAGCCTGATAAAGGTAATCTCAAACTTGGATCCATAACAAGACAAACCAAGAATATGGGGAAAGCTTCAAGGGATAAAAGGGTATGTATGTTTCTGCTTGTTTTCAATTAGTTTTTGCATAACAATGCAAAAGATGTGAGCTTTTTCATTTTTCAGTGAAGTAACTTGAAGTTTTGCAGGATATTTACTACAGAAAGGCAAAAGAAGAAGGATGGCGAGCTCGAAGTGCCTTCAAGCTCCTTCAAATTGATGAGGAATTCAATATTTTTGAAGGTTCTTGTAACCAGTCTCCCTGGTTATACTAATATAGTTGGTTAGTTGGTTGAATTTGGTGGTAAAAATCTGATCTTTTTGACATGGGTTTTGATGGGTACTTGCAGGGGTGAAGAGGGTAGTTGATCTTTGTGCAGCACCTGGTAGCTGGAGTCAGGTATTTGTGTCATTGCTTGGGGTTTAAATGATATTGTATTGCACTGAAAAATATTTGCTTGATAATTATTGTCAAATCAAAGTTCCTGTGGGATGTTGTAACGCAGTAGGGTTTAATCAATGATGATGAGAAGAAAACAAGAAGAGACAACTTGTCAATTTATTGAAAATTGAACTTATTAGCATGTTTGGACACTATTATGGTTTATGGATGGGCCAATTGACTAGGGAGACATAAGTCTATAACTGTAAGTACCAATGCATTGCTATAGAGGTCATAATAGACATGAGCTCTTTTTAATGAGGAAGTACTTCTAATGTGCTTTTGCAATTTTAATTTCTGGGAACCATATGTTCATGTTGTATGTTCAATGGCGATGCCAACAAATGAAATAAGTTTACTCCTGTGAGATTTCATACAAAATTCTGTTGGCCGTTTACATATACTTTTTTTTTATCGTTTGGATTCTGTGTAGGTGTTGAGTCGGAAGTTATATCTACCAGCAAAGCTTTCGCCTGATTCTAGGTGCGTTCCATATCTTACTTTGGCTCACAAGTGTATGGCTAGGGAGACGGACTATCCTTTAGTTACCTGCATCTCTTCTACATCTTTCCATTCGGGAAGAAAAGAAAGCAGAACCTCGCAATGTCTTATTCTTTAGCTTCTTTCTCATTGTTAAAGAGAAGAATCATCTTGAGCACACATAGCTTTAGCATCCCATGCATCTGTATAAGGGCCATATCTCATTTAGCTCAAGAGACGTGTTGCCCACTACCTATGTTGGGGGTGCTCAAAAACTTATGAGTTACAAAGCAAATGCATGCTATTTATTTGGATATCATATGCTCTGAGGATCCATTTGGTAGAAAGGAAAAGAACAGTGGGAATGATAATTAAAAAATTTGTGGACCAACAAGGGAATCCTACTTTGAGATAATTTCTACATAAGTGGCATGCAATGGTTCCAATTCCCATGTTTTCATGATCAGTTGACATGTGGACATAAGTGCTAAAGAGATTGAATGAAGAATACAAGTGATTTCTTAGGAGATGTATTACCTTGAACATGGCAATAGCTTTACATAGATCATATAAGACATTTTATAGTAAAGACACATATCGCATTAACATTCCCTTTTCACTACCTTAAACTAAACGAACCGTAAAGAAATCTGAGGTTTGCTTTAAGGCTTGTCTTGAAGACGGACATGCTTTCTGATGGTGATTATTCAAGGAGATGGATTGGCGAGTCTTCAGGATAATTTGCACGTAGGTCCTTTCTCCAGCATTTTGGTACAGCTCTGCCCTGCTTTCCTATAGTGGATTTCATTTGGTAGGCTAATGTGCTCATAAGGTTCGGGCATTTGTGTGCATTTTGGCATTGGATAGGGTGAATACCTATAATTTACGTCTGAAGAGGAGACCGGGGGTGTTTCTGTCACCTGATATTTGTTTTCTATGTAGGGCAAGCAGTGAGACTGCATCACTGCACTACAAGTCTACATGTGGTCTTTGCGATTTGCATGGAGAATTTGGGTTAGGTTATTTGGTGTATATCTAGGTTAAGTTTATACATCATATGTGTATTATTGTGTACCTCTACAATTATACAATTAAGTTTCTACGTTGAGTGTCAAATGAACCCATATTTAAAAAAAAATCCTCCGATTTGTACCCCCGGTACTAAATTCCTGGATACGCACATACATCTATGGTGTTAAATTCCAGACATCGGAAACATTTATGACCCTTGATGTGATTGCTCGTACTCATGGAGGGAGCTAAGAGTATCTCATGATCTTCTAATTTAATGCTCTGCAGGGATGCTGACCCTCCTCTCATAGTGGCTGTTGATTTGCAGCCTATGGCTCCAATTGAAGGTGTGATTCAAGTGCAAGGCGACATAACAAATGCAAGAACAGCTGAAGTGGTATGGGTTAAAATTTGCTCTAAAATTTTTGATTTTTGTTTTGGGGGGAAAAACACACATGATATTCTATTTGACTTGATACATGAGTTCTGATCTTGATGTCTGACTCTGCAAAGTATTACTGTAGATCATATGGTAAAACAATCAAACTAGAAGCATCACAAATATGTCTTTTTCAGTTTTTGGGAGTTGCCCACAAATTAACCTCCTGTAAGGTTTTGTTACAATTCTGTTGCCTATGATGTACACAGATACTGTGTTTTGCTAACAGTTTGGGCTGGGGCTATGTGACTGAAACAAATTTCATTTTGAGTCCATTTCTTCTCAAGTTCTAGTATGGAAGTATGAGATGTTCATGAAGAGACCAGGGGAGGTGCAGGGAATGTACCTGGTGATTCAGCTGACAAATAGGATACCTTGGGCTTTGCTTTGCATTATCTAGGTTGTAGTTGGAGAGCTTTATGCTCACATTAACTCTTTTATATTAGTTCTCCGGTTATATGCTAAATATCTTTTTATTACATGGCTTTTTTTCGTGTCTGTTCCCTATTCTGGTGTTTTTGTTGTTCCTGGTGAACCTTGACGATAGTATTTAATGACTGCATAGTTGTGAAAATAATTCCAGTCAGCTTCAGGTGCTGTTCATTGACAAATGTTTGAGGACAATGCATTGGCATGTATTCACTAGCTCATGTGCTTTTGCTTAAACTCTGGCCTTTTTTCCTTGTGGTCTTATATGATCTACCAGCACCAGAGTGACCACATAGCATTATTATTGGTCAAAGTACCAATTTCCCTTGATATTCCTTTTTTGGTGTTGGGGGGGGGGGATGCTTACTGATGTATAATGGGCTTAGCAAAAAGAGATTAAGGTGTACAGTGATGTATACTATTTTTGGAAATCTAACCAAAACTAATGAATTCGGTGACCGGTTTGAGTATATTATACACCAAGACCTATCAAGAGCAATTACATTAAGTAAAACACCTAATATGCAACAGAATTGGGGCAGCTTGTAAATGCTTAAATGGAGAGGATACCTTATCCTCTCCTCTGCTGTAAATCTGATTACTTATTAATATACTTTTTCTTTATCTAAAAAAAACAATAAGTAAAACACAGCACAGCCTAAGGGGCTCTTCAGATTCGCCTTAATAATCCCATTCAATGATCCGTACCCCTTCACAAACCCCTCATTTATGGCCATAAATCTGAAGAACTACCTTTTCAAATTATGGGCTTCTCAGAGACCGTTGTCCTTTCCAACCCAGTGAATAATTGATACGATCACCAGAATCATGAGCTGCGGTGAACTTTTCAAAATAGTATGCCTCATTGTGTTTTGTAAATTGTCAATATACATTCGTATATTTCCGCTAAGCCTTGGTGGTATTATCCTTTTGGTTTTTTTGAACCCATCAAGTATGCAGTCATAAATAGATTGTCTTTGTCTTTGCTGTACACATTGCTTGATGGTTTGCTTGGATATGTAGTACTTTCTTTTGCATCTAACTGATTTCTTGTCATTCACAGGTCATTCGACATTTTGATGGGTGTAAAGCTGATTTGGTCGTATGTGATGGTGCACCTGATGGTTAGATTACTGACAACTTACATAGAACATAAACAGTCTATAGATTGGTTCTTGTAACCTATATAATTTCTTTCCCTATTTAAGAACAATTAATTAGTGGTGACCATTGTTTTTTTGGGTTGTTTATGGTTTTGTGACCTTTATCCACAGTTACTGGACTTCATGACATGGATGAGTTTGTTCAATCCCAGCTTATACTGGCGGTGAGTATTTTTTCAACAACTGATGCACTCACAGAGAGAATTATTGGTATGGATCAGATCAATTACAATGTTAAAAGTACCTTATTGGTTCTTAAGTTTATGCTATACACCAAGGGGTGACTAGGTTCAAGCTTCTCAGGAGGACAACAGATCTTCCATGAAGAATCTATTCACAAACCATCCCAATGGTGGATGATCTGTAAAACAGAATAACTTCGAAAACTACCAGAATGCTTAACCCAAATAAAGGTTAAATAGGCGACCCTATCATACAACATATCAAGAGCAATAGCAGTTTCTGTAAAGACCTGAGTGTTCCTCTCCAGGCAAATACACCATTTCAACGCAAAAGCAGCATTCTGCCGCAACAACTTCTTCTCCTTCCTCCCCCCCAAAACCCACAAAGCAGATCTATATGAACTTCATAATAGTGGCTGGGCACACCTAAGTCTCAATCAAACCATTACAGCAAACAACCAACTCCAAAGAGCCCGCACAATTCTGCACCCCAGGAAAACATGTTTCTAGGACTTCACTGCTTTCCCTGCATATTTCTAAAAGTTTGAAGAAGTGCTTGAACTTCTTCAATTCCAAGCCTGTAGAATGTTCTTTTAAATTACAAAGTTGAGTTAGTAGAAGTACCAGGAACTTATCAATAACTAAGGCTGATTACATTCACATAGCATGTACAATTCCGAAGTAAAATTTTCCAATGCAACACAATTCATTATGAGAATCCTTTTATGTTTCCTATTATGAGTTTCTTTTACTCAAATGTGCACAAACTTTTATGTAACCCTTGTTGCGTTTAACTTTTATGCTATTTATTAGTACCTGATGTACACAATTAAACGACGGGGCCTTCGAGTTGAAGTTACCTTCTTTATTAAATGAGCTTATAAGGAGTGTATGGACGCTACCTGGATGATGTTGTCTTACATGTTTGTCTATATTGATCTTGCTATAAAATGTTGCCTTACGTCATTGCCTCATTGGTCCCGTGGAACTGCCTATGCTGTCAACATGTCAAACTCTCTACTTTATTTAAGAGCTGCAGATCTGTGCAGGAAGAGTATTCCTTCCAATCAAGATTAACCACCATTGGAGCCTCATTTTGATGTTTTACGGATAAAATAGCCTTCTTAAGACTAAATAAAGACCCTAGATAATTCAAGAGCTGCAGATCTGTGCAGGAAGAGTATTCCTTATGAAGATTCACCACCATTGGAGCCTCATTTTAATGTTATAGAGATATCATAGCCTTTTTAAAATGACTTTAAAATCTTACAAAGCGTAGGTTTAATTGCTTATTATGTATGAACTCGCAAGAAAGAAGCAGAATCTAAAGAGAGAAAATAAAGTTGCTAAGACTCTTCTTAGATTATTTCATTTTTACAATTGTACTCCTTTTATACTTCTAGAACCTGATTTATTTGGATACAGGTATTGACTGTTTTTAGAAATCTTGCCTGTAGGGTTTGACAATCGTCACTCACATACTAAGGAATGGAGGAAAGTTTATTGCAAAGATATTCCGTGGTAAAGACACAAGTCTCCTTTATTGCCAGGTGAATTCTTGAAACCAATGTTATAGTGTTATAGTACTGAGCTTGGATGAGTAGCGCAGTGGACCCCCCCCCCCAACCTGTCCCATCAAAGAAGTGAATTCAAGTCTCATATCCCTCAAAGAGGGAGGGAGGCTTCCTTGCTAATTAGAAAAAAAAAAAGTAAGTGTTTATTTTTATTTATTTATTTTCAATCTTGCAACCAAAGCTCAAGATAAGAACAAAATAAGTGTTATAGTACTGTGTTGTGATCATAAGAATTTCTCTTGATATTTGAAATAGTCAATCCTGCACTCGTAGTCCAGGTTTAGATATTGTCAACCAGGCTAAGGTCAGGAGGCTATTCTTTTAATGTTAATTTTATTTTTGATGAAACTTTTAATGTTACAGATTTTTTTATTTGTTACGTAGATACTCTTATATTAAGAACATATTGTTTATATATCTTATGTTTTAAAGATGAATATTTTTCCTTCCTTTACAAGTTATAGATTTATATTCTGATTGAAATGTGCAGCTGAAGCTATTTTTCCCCAAGGTGACATTTGCAAAACCTAAAAGCAGTCGCAATTCTAGCATAGGTAAGTGGAGTGTTCAATTTCAACCGTTCATCGTTTGGTTACATTTCCTCTTTTTTCATTTCTCATCTGAGTTCATCTTTCTGTAACTTTTTGGCTTGCACATAATCTTAAACGCAACTCACTGAGGCTTTTACCATTTGACATCTCATGTCCGTCATTATTAGGGACTACAAGAAATTCATGCTGATTCGAGGAGACAACTTCATTCATGTCTCCTTTATAATCACCTTGATCAAATTACATGTTCTCTAATTTTTTTGTAAGGAAAATGATTAGTTAGAAAATAAGTCACAGACTCACAGCACAAACAACCAGTAACCTCCACATATAGTTAGTTATGAAAAAACACATTCCAACCATGCTGTGTTCTTGTTATGCATAATGATAACCAAGAGGTGCATTTGGCAAAATGGTTCTGCAGAGGCATTTGCAGTTTGTGAGGATTACTCTCCTCCTGAAGGGTTTAATGAGAAGGATTTATATCGCCTTTTAAAGGAGGTTGGCAGTCCCTCTGGAGCAGACGATCTGGGTAAGCAGTTGAATTCTCTTGGTACCTTTTTTCACTAATTAGTGTTGTACAGCATTTTTTGTGGTTAGATATTTTCACGGTTAGAATTTACATTTAGCAAGTATAATTCATTTAGCAGTTTAATTTAGAACTTGCCAGCAGACATTCATCACTTTCAATTGTCTATCTCCTGATATTTGAACTTTTCATTTGGAAACTGATATGACCGAAATTTTGGAAAGTTTTTCGAAGACTGATTTCTTCGTAATTTAACTTATTTGTACAGCTTCATTGACATTAAATGACAATTTAGATATCTGTTCTTTCCTCTTTAGCAATATAATAAATATCTGTTCACTATTGTTGCAAAAATGGAAACTGCTGTAATTATGAGGTACGACAGTAAAGGAAATGCTATGTCTGTTTTATGTCATCTCTTCTTCACTCCGTCTTGCATATTCATTTATCTGAGTAATATGTCATCCTAGTTGTAACTCGTCTTTATCCACTTGGTCTATAACATCAGTGGGTTTTGTGCTTTTAGAGTGATGCTCAACTAAGATGATATTTCTCTTTATTCATATCCTTTTTAGTTTGCCAAGATTACAAAACCAAACAGCTCAATAGCAAGATATTAGTCAAGTTGACGAATCCAGTGGGGTTTTGATTAAACACAAAATCTCGTATGAGGCGGTCTCTCATACAAGCATGATGTCTTGCCAACGTTATGCTTGTATATATAGAGGTAGCCTGAACTTGAGGCGGCCTCATACAAGACTTATCGTTGATTAAATATTGCATGAATGTCTTTACTATTTTTGGTTTCTTTTTCCTCTGTTCTTTGTACTTTTATTGGATGGTGAAAGTTGTGTTTTTTGGCTCATCAAATTATGGCATTGACAGACTGCAGCAGCGAGTGGTTAGAGGGGCCAAACAAGGTATATATTCCGTTTTTGGCTTGTGGAGATCTTAGTGGATATGACTCGGACCGCTCCTATCCACTACCTCAAGTTGCAGAAGGGACTTACAAGAGCTTGGATCCCATACAACCACCGATAGCCCCTCCTTATAAAAGGGCTCTTGAGCTCAAGAAAGCTGCAAATCAAGGCGTTCGAGAACTTGAAAAGCTCTCGTTAGATTCTTAATACCAACTTTTTCGTTGGGTCTTTCAGGTGAATATCTATGTTTAATCTCAATTGATTTCATCCTGATTGATCTGATATTCATTTTTGGGTCCAATGTCTGGAAAAGTCGTTTTCATTGTTGGTTTGTGATGTCTTTTTTGGGGGTATCACACAAAAAGAAGCAATCTTTATTTTAGGTCGTAAGGGCCTAAAGTTTTGTAAAAATACGATAAATCAAGTAGGAGTCACCATTCTAAGGTGAAGTTGACACCCCTTTGGAAAGTGGAAGTCACTCAGGACATCACATTTCTAAAGCATGGAAGTTATATTTTGGAATTGTGCAATACTTTCTTCTTCCCCTTTTTTTTTTTTTCATTTTCCTTTTTGAGATCTCGATAATAGTTGATTTTGGAGGAGTTCGATGATGACACAAGTTGTACCCGAGCAATTTGGATCTTCTGTCCCATTCTATGTAATGAGTTATCATCTAGTTTTGGTGTTGATATAACAATGCGTACGCCGTGTTGGGACCTACAATCACAACTTGGATGGAAGATGTGTATTACTATTAGCTAATCACGTTTTTTGGTAAAGGAGTTCGTACTCTGTGTTACTCCTAACTTCCTAAGGCCCCCAAGGCCAGAATACTACTAGTGAATGTAGTGATGTATAACTAACAAACTTGTCAACATTTTCGTACAAGATTAAAACCATCCTAACTAATAGTAACAAGTTTGCTGTTGGTAACAAACTTTTGAACACTTTCGTAAGATTCAACCCTCCTAGCAAATGCCAAGATAACAAGTTTCTTATTCTGTTGAATTGCATATTTGCATGTGCTTAAATGATCTTGTTAGAATTAGAAAGGCTTCGTGTGAAATATCTCGTCATATCAATTATCAAGAAAAATTTCCCTTGTCATATCAAGTCACATTTTGTGTTATAACTAATTTTGGGTAAGAACTCCTAATTTCATGTTATTTTCAATTTTTATTTGCTTGAGCTTTTAAGTTTGTTTACATCTCTCTCAGGGTGGATATTTTTTTAGGAAAATTTACGAGAAACTACCTTATTAACAAAAAATTTGTGAGATAGTACCTTATTTAAGAAAGACTGTTTATAACTACCTTTTACCCGTGTTTTGGTTGTTGGGTCATACCCAAGTCCATTTTTTCAGTCAATTTTTTTTTGTAAATACCCGTTATACCCCCACATGTCTGTCAAACCATCCAAAAAAGGCAAAATTTGCTCTAAAAAGCAAAGTCGTAGAAAAGGGCGGTAGAGTTTGATGGATCTGGAGGGGATAAAGATAAGTTGATTTTAAAAGAAGGTGGTTTAAGCACGGGGGAGGGGTTTAAATTACATGCGACAGCCACGTGAGGGTATCGGGTATTCACAAAAAAAAAAAATTGACCGAAAAATGGGTTTGGGTATGTCCCGGCAATCAAAATATGGATAAAAGGTAGTTACAGACAATTTTTTTAAAATAAGATATTATCTCACAAACTTTTTTACTAATAAGGTAGCTCATTGCAAATTATCTGTTTTTGTTAAGAGTAGGTTTTGCATGGACATAGTCCATTGTATTTGTATACCAACTTTTAAGAGGTAACTCTTATGCTTTAGAGGGGTGACTTTTTCACAGCAGACAAAGTGAATTCTATTTATGTCATTTGTGTATATTATGTTCATGCAATTTTTTTTGTCTTTGTATCAAAGTTAGCATTCTAATACTTCTTGCCAACGTGAACAATTTAATTTTGCATAGTTTATTTTCTTTTTTTTTGGGTTCAAATAAGGTACGAAAATCGGTACAATTTATATATATCGGAATTGGAAAATGCAAATTTAAAATTTAATGTACCCAGTAACTTAATTTTTAGAGATATCGTTTCACTTTGATGAACGGTACTAATAGCATTTGATTCTTCCACCATTCAACATCTGAGGTTTATATGTAGAATCACTATATGCCCCTTTTTCTTTATTCTGTGACTTTGAGTCAAATTAGCCTAGGTTCTATTTCTTTTTACCCAAAAAAAAAAAAATTTGCTTAAAAAGTTCCATTAATAAATAAACAGTTCGCATTAATACCGCACTCCTTTTAAAACAATACCGCATTCCTAATCCAAATTTGCCAAATTTGCCCTTCTTATTACTTTAGGCCCTAATTTCCTTCCACCTACCCAAGTTATAATACTAATACTAATAAAAACATAAGTTTGTCGTCATACAACACTCTCTAAGAATTGTGTCATCATTTTACGGTTCAATTCAAGTGTTCAATCAATCTGAATCACAACGTCTTTAATTTACGTAGATTCTATATTTATTTTTTTGGAAATCAAAAAGACCTGTGCCCAATTTAAACGCAGGTGAAAAATACCTGCGCCAAATGTAGGCGCAGGTTTCCATTATTTGCGCCAACTTTAGGCGCAGATACACTTAAACCTTCTTTACCAAGAAATAGCCTGAGCATGGGAATTAGTAGCTGTTGTTGTATTGTTGGGCAGTGGCATAGAATCGGATGTGGACAAGTGTAGAAGTTCTCCTAACAACTCTCACCAACAATGATTTCTATTTCTTATTCCTTTTCCTTCTCCTTCTCTCTTTCTCTTTTTTTTGGGTCGTGTGTTGTGTGTATCTGTATTTCTGAGTTTTTATTTCTTTATTTTTTTGTTTTTATTTATTTGTTTATATTTTAAGGGTATTTTGAATAGTTTATATTTAATAGTGCGATATTGTTTTAAAATGGGTGCGGTATTTAACTCCCCCTAAATAAATCATACTATCTCTGAAAAGTAATGAGTATTATTTTGACCAGCAACACAAACCCAATTCTCCTGAAGAAAATCACATGCTATCACTCAGAACAAGACATAACATTATAGCGACTTTCCCTTGATTTCTGGTAGTGTAGCCACTAACCAAACTGAATAAAAACTGGAAAAGTATAGATAAAATAAGGAAAAATAAACCAAAAAAGGGGCGATTTTGACCCACTTTGATTGCTTTCTTCATCAATTGGAAAAAAATATCCCTTAGGTCAAGGGAGATGCTTCTAAAAGTTACAGATCCAATGACATTAAGACATTACTTCAATCTTAGTTACTAATCAAGTAATAATCATGTGCCCTCATGGCCTATAGGCATATTAGTCTTTACTTTCATTCAAGTCTAGGGGCCGACCTACTATTGACATCTCTAATATTTTGGTTGGGCGTGGTTAAAATCCACATCCTCGATCCTAATATATTGTCTTGGGTATTCTATCAATTAATTTGTATAGATACTTTCAAAAGACTTGAACCTATGACATAATATATAATAATTAGTATTAATTTGTTTACCGATTTTTCTTCTTCTTTTACTTATCAACTTGTTTACTAGTTAGTCAACCATGTTTCGGTGAATGTCTTAAAATGTAGCTTCTCTCTTTCCGCATGTCTCGCATTTAAGTTTGATTTTCTTAATTTCTTATTTCTATTTTTTAAGTTTTAACTAATGTTTGCTTGTCTCCCCCACTGTTCCATTCTTTTCAAGCCAAAAAGAGGTGGGTCACCATTTTATTTCTGCTTTATAATAGTAACAAGATAAACCATATACGGGACATGAATTGTCGCTATTGACAACCAATCAAAAAGCATAACGAAAAGAAAACAAAACTAGAACATGATTACATTTACAAGAAAGGACGAGTAATAATAGACATGACATACAAGATACAACCAGATAACAAGAAAATTAAAATGTACTCTATCAAATTTGTCACATTTGAAATAACCTTCAACAAAATGTTGTATTTTGATCATGACACACTTTGATAATAATAATAATAAATCTTCATTGATTGTAATTGTAACATTATAGTATGGCGTAAAATAAGAGATACATCCATAATTTAGACGGCTATTTTGAAGAAAATGACTATACTATTTGACATTCAAAACATCACTTCAAATATAAAAGTAACTACTAATTGTAAACCTTGTAGTTTAATTTGACACACTCCATATGCTAGTGAAACTTGATTTCTCCCATTGTTTCAATCAATCCACAACCGCTCTTTTTTCCACGAGAAAAAGACATACGGCCTTTTAGTCTTCTAGGCCAAAAATCAATCAAACAAGGAGATGTGAAGCAGAAAATGGGAACCCCAAAAATCTAGAAGGGACATGAACATGTTTCCATTCAATAATCTTACCATTTTGATCACCATTATTATTAGCCCCATACTTCCCTTTCACATCTTGATTTTTTCTCTCTTCCATCACAAACACCCCTTCCCCACCACACCCCTCCTCTTCACAATCACACTCCCCTCCATTCCCCATCACAAATATCACTCCATCCCCATCACATGTACTAATCGAAGAAATTGACGACGACCCGCTCATTATCCTCTTCGGAACCACTCCTGAGTTCACTGTTATCCATCGCATTTCCGCCCACTCAAACTCTCTCATTTCTCCGTCTTTCACAAACCACCAACGCAGTAGCCGCTGATCGTGACCAGCGGCTACTGTGGTGGATTTTGGGGTGGTGCCTGGGTAAGGCCACACCCCTTGAACCTTAGTCCACGACCCATTATTTGGGTCGTAGACTTCAGCATCAGGACGAAATCTCCCTTGTGATTCCGTCCCATATCCACTCACCACCCAAAATAACCCTGAGGAACCAAAAGAGAATCCTTGACACTCGTCTCGCTCCTCGGTCATTTGTGGCAATACCGTCCACTCATCAGTTTCCACATCATATGCCTCCGCTGACCGAAGTGCATTCTTCTGCCCGTCATGCCCGCCAGCCACGTAGACAATGCCTGTAGGGCCCATACCACAAGCAAAAAACGACCGTGCTGTTGACATGAGTGACCCGTGTTTCCATGTCCCGGTTTTTAAGTCCAATACAATGACACTATTTATAGGTTCCAATGTTGAAGTCTCCCATCCACCAAGTACCACCACTTTCCCGGTCCCCGGAACCGCCACGCATTGGGCGAATGTCGGTATCGGGACCGACATTCGCCGCCATTCTTGGCGGGTTAAGTTGTACAAATTCAGATTACACACCGGAGGCCCAACTACTGCCACCGGGTTATCTCCACCCTTTGACGGCGGCGCGTGTGGTGGCGCGTGAGGAGTGAGAGGCTGAATGAGACAGAGAATCTTCTCAGCGGACCCCACACGGCGGCGCGTGGAGTAGAATGACGGGTCCGAAACGACGCCATCCCATTCCTTAGAGACTTTCTTGAGGGTGGGATGAGAGGAAACAGGGACCCTTACTAAACACTCCAATGCGACGTCGTTTGGCAAACCAGGGATTAATTCTTTGAGGAATTTGTTTGAATGATTTGTAGTAAAAATTTCCATTTTTTGTGATATGGGTTTTGTTTGTTTTGGTTGGATATTTTGTGGGTCGTGAAGAACAAAGTTGCTAAGAAACAGAGGATTCTTAATTGAGAGAGAGAGAGAGAGAGAGAGAGAGAGTGTGTGAGTTTGAGAGTGAGAAATGGGGTATGCAAGTATGAAAAAGGGGAAGAAATGACAGGGATATATAAAGCAACCAACTTGAATTTTTAGCCGCGTAATTATAGATTTTTTTTGTTTATCTTTCGCGTAAAAATTGTGTTTTAATATGCATCACCCTTGGAATTTGATTAAAATTGGATTCATCGTCCAATTTCTGTTTATGGGAAAAACATTCCGGTTGCTATAAATAGTATATATGCAACTAGCTTTGAATTGCACGCAAATGCGTACATCTTGTAATTAATATTTGCATAATTGCTTAGCTAGTTTTGATTACATGCAATACGTGCATATGGCCATACGTTAAAAGGTGAAACAAAATAAATAGACTGATCTGAAATAAAGTATTTAAATAAATTATTAGAGCTCCATACAAATACACTGAGATAAAACAATATTTAATGGGTGTTGCTATTTACTGCCCTAAAATTACTTAATACCGTCCCTAAAAATTACAATTTTGCCCTTCTTCACATTTTCACCCATCCTCAATTCCTCACCCTCTCTAACTCTCACATCAATTCTCCCTCTCTACCACCCACTCTCATACCCAACCTTCATCAACATTCACTCATTCGGTAAGGAAGCAACGGCCGCGGATGTCTGCCGGCGACCAGGAAGTGCGGTCGACGCCGTCCGAGGTAAATTTTTTTTTCGCAGAATTTGAATCGGGCGTCCGCAATTTTCGCCCCAACCATGGAGTAGGCGTCTGCAATTTTCGCCCGTTCCATGGGAAAGACGGAAACTATAGACGCCTGCACCATGGTTGGGGCGGAAATTGCGGACGCCTGCTCCATGGTTCAGGCGTAAATCTCAGACGCCTACACCATGGGTCAGGCGGAAATTGCAGACGCCCGATACTACGAACTGGAAAAAAAAAAAAACGACTATTTAGAGTGAAGGGCAAAATCGTAAATTCTAAGGGCGGTGGTGAATATTTTTGGGCGGTAAACAGCAATTCACTATTTAATTCATCAAATTAAACGGATCGTTTTGCCACAACACTGGACAAAAATTTTGTTTTGATAGTTAGGTCTTTGAATCATAGTATCAAATTATAAACTCAGGCATATGCAAAATGCATTGTTTGAAGTTAATAATTTCTACACAAAGAGATAGTCTATTCTATAGATGTATACATCTCCATTTGCACATTGTTATGTCATAGCCTCATATGAGCTCAATAACCTATTAAAAACATATATATGAATCTTCAAGCATCGAGTATACGTGTAGCTGTATGTTTTTCTGGTGGGGGTGTTTGAGGGATGAAGAAATGTTAAAAAATTGTTATAAAATAAGTAGAAACATGAACATTTTTTGCCCAAGTGTAAGGGATACAATTCAACTAATAAGAAGATAAAGCATGAGTATGAGTAGTTCATTACGAAACTCTCAAACTCAAATAGTAACACCTCCAGAACTTGTGTGGTTTGATCGAAGACAATATACCAATCCTTTCAATACAGTATAGTACATTGTATGGCTTCTCCCTGAAGAGGAAAAAGTTTTCAAAAATTTAACAAATAATTTAACCAATTTCAAAATTAAAGAATAAAAAAGTCATATGGACGATAAGATAACTTACATTGGTGTCACATTAAACCATTTTCCACAACTTGCCACCATTGTTAAGCTTTTGAATGTCAAATGGTGTAATGTATTAAGCCTTGACATCTCAGTTATATACACATGGATACATTAGGTCTGCTATACACAACATCATGGTAAGGGTTGAGAGTTTTAATTTAAGAAGACAAAAACATATGGATGAGTGTATGCATTTGAAAGTGCTAATAAAGTGGTACACAATTTTAAATGCCAATTTCGGTAGCCACACAACCAATTCCAACTACAGATTTGGGTGTTTATTAGGCTGGGAGGCGTCTTACTTGGACATGAGAACTCATAAAGAACAAACTCAATAGGAAGAGAAGTACCAAGTGATATAGTATTGTGTGAATGTTAATGCATTTTATGTGACCCACAGAGAGAAGCTCCTATAATTGGAGAAAACAGCTTAAAGCTACTATGGATTATTATGAACTCAAGCAATTACTTGTCTATCACCAATGAGGGCTTGGTTTGCTAGGTTTTCAATCAAGAAATTAATACTGAACTGCAGATTTTAAGATGGGAGTATGGTGTGGAGCCACACAGAGGCGGATAGTTTATTTGATGTTTCTTGCCTACGACCAAAGATTTCTAAAGATGAGGTAAGTTACTTACCTAGTTCATCCCGCAAGCCAAACTTTGAAGATGTATGTTCTTGTAAGCAATTGCAAGCATACCACAAACCATTTATTAAAGTGCCCTCATTATCTGCCCCTTCTTTAGCCAATTCATTAGCTTGTGAATTTCTTACTCCTAATTGATGCTGCAAAATAACTTGTCAAACATCAGTATTAGATTTATGAATCAAGAGAACCTAAAAAGAGAGAGAGAATCGAGAAAGAAAATAACACTTAAATTGTGAAAATAGAGGTAATTGATGCCACAAAGATAACTTATATCAATAAATTGTGGAATGGGAAGAGTATTATAGAATAAAAAAAGCAAGTGAAAAATATAGACTTTTAAAGGAGAACCATAGTTTTAGAGATCTTAAATGTCCCAAGGGCCAAGGCGATTGTAAAAAGGGTAATAAGTACTCCATAAGTGAATATCATAGAGAGGAAAGTAAGCTTGCAATAAAAACATGTATCACATACTAAGAAGATTCGGCTAAAGAAAAAAGGCCCTTAACAGATCCTGATTTTTAAAGATCAGTTTATAGGTGTAGATGGGAAAAAAGAAAAGTAAAATGAAATATAACAGGATTATTTTTGTTTGTTCCGGAGGGAGGGGGATAAGAAGAAAGTGACTACATGAATTTTCAAAGTGTGGGCTTTCATGGAATAGAAGGCTCAAATGTGTATATATAAATGTCTCACTATGTCAACGCATATATCAACTTTGCAGAGTTATAATGAAGAGTTTATCTCGGAAGTCTTGGCTAGCAGGTGTAAAAAATGAGAAATAATTGAACATACAATGCTTCAATAGTTGCGATCAAGTTTAGTGACGAATGAATTCCTTTCTCAATCCACTGCACACACATGGATAAACAGGAGACAAAGATAGCACATTTAAAAATATAAGAAACTTGGTAAAGGTGGATAAGAAAAGATGATTAAACCTGCATTTACACATACCACCGAAATCAGGCAGTCTACAAAAGAAGTACAAACCTCCCTCACAGTTGAAGCCAATGCCAATATCATGCTCCCGTCTTCAACCAAACTGGGGTTCTAAGCATATCAAGTTACCTCGTGCTAGAATAAAATTCAACTCCAAACCACCTCTAAGGCTCTAAGTCACATATAAGAAAAATAGTAGAAATTATGTTCATACCAAATACCCATTTGTAAGGGGCAAGGACAATGCTAAAGCACTTGCGGTGAAATCACACCTTATACAGTAATTCTCTTTAGTAACTGGATAAATTTCTTTACCAAGAAAAAGGAAAGACAAAACAAATCTACTTAGTACTCAATTATTGAGAATGAATAAAAATAATAATTGATAGCTTGGATTGAGAACAAAGCATGATTTTCTAAGTAATCAAGTGAGTTACTGTGATTCTGTGAAACAAATAAATTAAACAAAGAACCAATTCATGTTAGATAGAAAGGTCAGAAAAAAGAATTTAAGTGAAAGTATTTTTCAACTTCATTCAGGAAAGAGAGAGAGGGAGGGTTGACAATTTCAGTAATACCTTATTTGTAGATGTCAAATAATCTCCCTTGTGATGCATGAATGCTTAAAAAATCTCATTTCTGAACGAATCCCGGAATCGGAGTTGAATTGTATATCCCCAATTTCTTGGACTCCCAAATTTTTGTTGATGGGTTTCTTCCTGTATTTTCTTTCTCATGTCGATTATGATTGTAGAGATTTTAGGTTGTTGTAGCTACAGGTATAAGAGAGAGGGATGGGATTGAAATAGTCAGAGAGGCATAAGAGAGTAGGTGAAAGTTAAGGAGCCTAGAGAATAATTCATTATGTTTACATGCACAAAATATAAGACAATCGCAAAAAATGTGTAAAGCCTACATAACAATGTACCATTTACCCAATAAAGATTTGAATACAGATTTGCATTTTTCACCCAGTTGATGATAGTAAAATAAAAAATGATACAGAATTTTGAGTAATACCAATAAAAAAGCAGGGCGCAAACACAAAGAGAGAGACAGTCTAGGAATATCACATCTTACTGTCTTAGATACCTTTTCAATGACATATGCAAGGATCAAAATAACTCCTACAGAAATTTCAACTCAATAGTTCTCAGTTAGTATCAGATAGTGCAAGTAGCTAAACAATTTCTAAGTAAGAGGAAGCACGGTACCTAAATCTCGTAACTTTAAATGTCCCTAATCAGTCTAGAACCCAAAAAATTATGTGAGAAAGATTGTAATTAGATCAGAATCAAAACCTTTTGACCTTTTTACAGCATCCCAAAGAAAAAACAATAGTACCTTTTAGACTTCGAGAAGGCAAAACTGAGTTATCTTTGATGTTTCGTGTTACCTTGTTTCTCAAACCTATCATTCTTCTTTCGACTAGAGCTATCAACCCAAACATTAACATTGAAAGAGGGGTGGGTGCTAAATTATGAGGTAATTGCTTATAATTGTCTAAAAAACTGACCTATGCCCTCAAGAATTCAAACCATAGCACCAAAAGCAAACCGACCTATGCCCTCAAGATTTCAAAACCCAACTAACAAAAGTCATGAAAAAGAGAAAACTGAATATGACAATTTCACAAAGTACATAGAGAAGAACTACCCAAGTGTCTCAATCATATTGACAGAGAGGGATGGAAAATGAAATTAAGTATATACCTGCTGGTAGATGTCTTGACAACAATAGATTCTCGCAGTACTCATTGAACCATTGTTGAGAAATAATATGAAGGTAACATCTTCTTCTCCTCAGTCCCTAAAATACAGAAAATCAAATTATGAGAAAATTTTAACTTATTGGTTGCCCATAAAAAACAATAAAATACCAATAATTTGGAAAAATACAACATTGGATTGATTTAGAGCGTCAAGGGTAGGGGTCAAATTGCTAAATAGCACTTAAGAAAATTTGGATGCATTAGTTAATTTGAGGAAATTCAAAATTACAGATGAAACTGTATATGCTAATTCTTGAACGAATGAAGTTGCAGAATCAAATAGGCAACAGTGAAGAAATGAAAGCAAGGTAATATGCAAACCTCAAACTAGAAACTGCCAGATAAGGAGAACGCGAGTCCGAGAAATTAACTGTTGTAATGAAGATAGAGATGAGTGAAAAACCTGTAATTGATTTAATTGAGTGAATGTGTGTGAGTGAAGTACCGAAGTGGAAGAGGAAGCCATAACAGCTGCTCAGAGGAAGAGGGAAAACGTGTCTGAGTAAAGCAAGAGAGTGGATGAGTTCTCCATAACTGTTCTTGGAGAGAGAAGGAAGATTGAAGTGGAGATCGTGGGTGAGAACTGAGAGGGGAAAGGGGAACTAAAAACTGAAGAGGCGTCTATTGAAGTCAGGTTTCCTTTGTTTATTTTTTTTTTAATTGCGTGGGGACAGATTGTGATTTGTAATTGTCTATTATAACCTTATTATTGTTAGTGACTTTGAGGGTATTTTAGTCCAAACAAAATTTGGAGTCCCAAAACCCCCCTCCGGCTTTATAGAATAGAGATGTGTATGGCGGGTGCAATGAACAATTGAATTGAACTGAACCTATTTCATAACCATTTCATAACATGTAACTAAAAGAACTCTAGTTATTGTTTTTTGAAGGAAAGAGAATTCATTCATTCATAAAAAGCCATCCGGCATCTACAACGGTGAATATCTCTAAACAAAATCTAAATTTAACATAACCAAGTATAAATCCAATATAACAAGATGAATATGATTTCCACTATCACTGCTTGAAATCGGTGTCTTGATCAGCTCCGTCGATAAGTTACTACCAATCCAAACATCACTGTAGAAATCGGTGTCTTGATCAGCTTCGTCGATAATTGACAATGCCCTGATATAGCAAAACATTTGCTATACAATAAACGGGAGGCCACCACCTTTTCCCTACGAAACGTGTTGCAGCTATTTGGAAGAACAAATCCCTTTGCCATAGTAGATTGAACTTGTCTTCTTGATTCATCAAACCGAACCTAAAAATAGAAATTCGACGACCCTCCAACGAATGCGGAGAACTCCACAATCTCTCACCAAAGTAGAGTTTATTACTAACCATAAAGAAAAACAAATAAAAAAACTAGATCGAAAGCAAGAAATCAACAATGAAGGGGCTAACCACCGGCAAAAATGCCGATGGTAGCCCCAAGATGAGTCAAACAGAAAGGGGGCTAGGGTTTTTTTGAGAAAGAAGAGAGAGAGAGAACGGTTATTCGAACTCTAATTATTGTTATTATTATTGTGATAGAAAAAATTAAGTTATTATTCTTGGATTATCATACAATATGATAACTATGGGCTGAACCTTGGTTTGGTGAATTGAAGTTGGCCCTATTCTTTTCCACTAATTCTCTCTTATTCGGTATGGTTTTATCACTGATTTTTACTGATTGAGTAAGGTCCTATCGTTGATTCTCACTGATTGGGTAATGTATTGATAATGGTCCTTATTGATTCAATAAGATCATGTCACTCATTCTCATTGATTCAATGTTTCCGTGAGTAGGGGATGGGTTCATAGAACTATTCTCCACTGATTGGGTAAGCAACTTATGAGGCCCCGTCACTGATTCTCACTATTTGGTTAAGGTCATGTCACTGATTTCGTAAGACCCTGCCAGTGATTCCCATTGATTAGGTACAGTCTAACAATAATTTTCACTAATTAGATAAAGTCTAATAAGTTAAAAAGAATACATCCTATGCAATGACTTTTTTTTTTGGAGAGGATAATCACAAAATTACTTGACTACACCTTTATAATTAATTTTTGGGGTACAACTTTTTTGCAGAAGAGCTTTGGCATTAAGGAAAGCTGGCCCTTACAAACATTAAGGAAAGTTGTTTAAAAAGTCTAATAAATTACTCCATCTCTTAAACATGCTGCCCCTGATATGCAGTTCATGGACTATAGCTTTGACAATGGCATTGCAGTCTCTGTATCTTGTTGCTAAAACCGGTTATTCCGAGCAAGCCCGATATGATAAACAACACCTGCAAGTAGAAACCCATAGATACAAGCATGGGGATTGTTGTTCTTGAATTTCTTTACAACCTAATTCACTTCTTCGCACTGGCGGAACAAGGGGTAGGCCAGCAGTGGCTGGCGGCCCCCTCAACTCAAGAAAATGTCTAATTTTCGGGTAATTTTAGTCCAAACTCTATATATATTTTTAATTTTCGCCCACTCACACTCATAATCCTAGTTCCGCCGTTGCTTCTTCAGTCTAGCACATAGGAAGTCTGCTCACACCAATCCATCCTAATAATCTAGACCATATCACTTGCGAGAAGGGACACCAAAAATAAGTGGTTCATATTCTCAGCAACACCTGTGTTACATAAGCTGCATGCCAGTGAAACTTGCATGCCCCAAACAACACATCTCTCTGCCGTGTTCAACTTACCATAGAGAGCCAACCACAGAATGAATCATTAAATGATTAAATAAACTTAACATACATTAGTAGTTAAATGTCTTAAGAAGATTCATCGTACTATAATAGCCTACAAATGAACAATTTTTTCTCTTTATTTTTGATGATTGAACTTAACATAAATTAGTTAAATGTCTTAAAAAGATTCATTGTACTATATTGGTGTGCAATGAACCTATACTTGGGACTTGGCAAAACTCGAAGGGAAAAATGGATAGGTACATGTACTTTTGCTTTAAAGACATATACTCCTATTTTAAAATATCCTTTTCATTGATTTTTCACGACTATGAATAATTATAATTATATAATTATAAAAATTTGGTATTTTAAAAATATAATTAAAAATAAATCTAATAATTATATTTTTACCAAAACTTGTAAACTTTAACCTTAAAAAGTAAAATAAAGATTTTAGAAATAAATGAATACATCCTCTATTCATCCTTGAAGCATGGCTAGCAAATATTAAGATTGTCTATGTATTCTTTTTGCTTTAAAAAAAATAGAATTTATTCATTTACAAAAAGCCATCCTAAATTTACAAACGTGAATAATTATGATGAATATAAATTAATAACAAGATATATATGATTCACCCCCACTATCCAATAAGTACAAAGATAAATATTGTCTCAGTATTCTTAAATACATTCTCATCTTAATTACGAAGATATCGATTACACACAGTCTCATTCCTATCAAAAGTTTATCCAAAGGAAAATGTAAAATCATTGATTTTAGTATTGGTTTAACCACAGCTTTACCTAAATTATTTGGACCAAGACTAACCATGTTCACATCGAATCTAGTGATGCAAGTATATAATTGTTCTCATCTTTAAGGCTTCGGCTCTACCTAATAATTAGCCTACCCATATAATATGGAATACAAAAATAAGACTTGGGAATCAGGACTCAAACAATAAAATTTCAACTTATAAAAAAATAGGCAATTAAAAATTCTTCACACATCATTCGGTAAGCTACCCTCTTGGTAATTATATATTTGTCTATCTACCCGGTAAGTAGTTCAATTATTAGATGATGAGTGAATTGTTAATTTTTTAAAGTTGAACTAATTGTATGAGTACCAATGTAATGGGACAGAGCAGGGGTGGATATAGGTATATCCATACTCATATTTACCTGGTTACAATCAATTCTCACCCGTCTCATCTCCACTTTGGGTAAGATTTCTGATAACTTTTATAATTTGACCCATTAAGAAAGTGTCTATAACATAAAGGAGGTTCCAACCCAAAATCAATTGGCAATGGGTGGAGTAACTCCCTTAGTTATAAACATCTCAAGTCACTCTTTCTTGATCAATGTGGGACAACCCACTTCAACACCCCACCTCACGCAAAGACCCATCTTGGGCTGAAGCGTGGACCAATCAAACCCAACTTGGGCCAGTCACACGCGCGTGGGCTAAACAGGGGTCAAATTAAACTACCCTGCCGCACAATTGCCTCATTTGGGCTTCAACATGTGGGCCAACTAGGGGTCATAAAGGCAGTATCAAAGCCCGCTTTGATACCATGTTAACTTTTATAATTTGGCCCATTAAGAGAGTGTGTAAACATAAAGGAGGTTCCAACCCAAAACCAATTGGCAATGGGTGGAGTAACTCCCTTAGTTATAAACACCTCAAGACACTCTTTCTTGATCAATGTGGGACAACCCACTTCAACACCCCACCTCGCGCAAAGACCCATCTTGGGCTGAAGCGTGGACCAATCAAACCCAACTTGGGCCAGTCACACGCGCATGGGCTAAACCGGGGCCAAATTAAACTACCCCGCCGCACAATTGCCTCATTTGGGCTTCAACATGTGGGCCAACAAGAGGTCATAAAGGCAGGATCAAAGCCCGCTTTGATACCATGTTAACTTTTATAATTTGGCCCATTAAGAGAGTGTTTATAACATAAAGGAGGTTCCAACCCAAAACTAATTGGCAATGGGTGGAGTAACTCCCTTAGTTATAAACACCTCAAGTCACTATTTCTTGATCAATGTTGGACAACCCACTTCAACAATTTCCAAACACTACTACAAAACGCGCCATGTCTCGACGCTTTCCTCTCGACGATTTCGGTAGCGTCGAAGGAAAAATATGAATGCGCGGAAAATCTCGACGCTTATTCCTGTCGAGAAGTGAACTCGGCACAAAAAGCGTTGAGAATGGAATCTCGTGCAGCCCAAATGTTCTTTATGACGCGGCCCACTTCCGTCTGCACTACTTTCAGCGAGCGCTGAAAGAAAAATAAAAAATAAAAACAACCCACGACCTCAACCTCTTACCCCGTCTTCTCTCTCTCTCTCTCTCTCCTGCATCTACAATGGGCAGTACACAGATCAGAATTCATATGACACAAGACCACGGAGGAACCATTTAATTTTCTGCCGTGCGTTCTTCAATTTTCTTGTTCTTCTTTTTCCCATCTTTCGTTTTCCCTTTTCTTAGAAATCTAGTGCAATTTAGGGTTTCTCTGGTACAATTGGCGCAAGGATTGGTGGGTTTTTGGTTTTTGACTGCAATTTAGGGTTTCTCTGGGTATTTAAAGCTTCTTTTTATCAGAATCAGACACAATTTTGTGTTCTCATATTATTTGGATCGCTTACGGTAAATCTCTTGAACCCTCAATCTCTATCTTCTCGCTCTATGAGATTGTTTGGATGTTGGTTCATTGTCTTTTGAATATTGTAATTGGTATTTGTCTAAATCTATACATTGCTGGGTCAAAGATTAAGGTTTGCTTGCGATTTTGGCATGAGATTTGATTATATTTGGTTGATAATAATATGTTTTCCAGTGATTTTTGTTCGTTTAGAACTATTCAGTATATGACTTTTCCTAAGAATCTGAACTCTGAATGCAGAAAAATATGTTAAAACCTTAAATGTGATTAGCTCTAATAGTCTATTGGTTCCATACTTCCATTCTCTTTTGATTTAGATTTAGAAGTGGGCATAAGCTAGACACTAGCCAAATCTTTCCCTTGTTGTTCTATATCTTAAGTTGAGATTCTGGGTTGTAGCATGACCTGTATGTTGTGGTCTTTCGACTCTCTTTTGTTCAAATTTTTTTGGGTTTTTTATCATGAACTATTGGTACTGATACCGAATATGTTTAGTATACTGTGTTACTTGCATTGTTTAGTTGCTACTGAAGTATCAATTGGCTGAAGAGAGGATGTCTGCTCCAACTATTTATCCCTCACCACCACCTCCTCCAGCCCCAAAAGTAAGCAGTGTTTTCTTTAGACCTTTTCGATTAGTTATGTCGTCCAACCCCATGTGAATAACATAGTGACGAAGAGTATGGTTGTCCCCTGGAATTTTGGTCATATTACATCTATTACTCTTTCATTCTCTATTGTAAACTTGTGACAGAGCCTCTCTATTGTCAACTTGTTACAGAGCCTCTCTAGAGTCTCTACTGTCAACTTGTTACAAAGCCTAGTGGATACTTCATGCAGGTTGCTAAAAAGGGAATTCAAATACCGCCAGACAGAACCATTTGTCCTCTTTGCTCGGAGCAGCGTGCAAATCCGTTAGTAGTTACAGCTTCAGGATTAGTTTTCTGTTATGGTTGCATAGTCAAGTAGATATGTTTCTCAGGTGAGGCCTTTAAACCCTATCCTTGTTTCTTAGGCGTCAAAGAAAGTCATTTAATTTTTATGAATTGAAATAATTTTATTAAAGTTCAGCCCAATGAGCTTTGCTAGTGCTCAAGACTGAAGCCCTTGATCACCCTCCTCTGTATCCCCCCACCCCACCCTAAACGGGAGGAGGAACTCGATATAGTTGAGATCTGTCATGTTGCATGCTAGAATTTTTGTATGTGAATTCAACAAATTGTCTGCAGAGGAAATTCTGCAAGATTGTAGGTACTTTGAAGTTGTTTGCTCACATACTTTGAAGCCCAAAACCATTGTATTTCCTAGTGCTTCCTTTCCATGTCAAAATATGATTATACTATTCTTGTTCTTTCTTGGCATTAGATTCTATCTCCTGATTGAGATCTTGTCCACTTACTGCAATTTAAACATAGTTGTCATTGTCATCCTCTAATTAGCGTTATGTATCATGATGGTAGAATTCATGTTTTACCTATCTGCCATTACTCTTGCAGTATAAGCGTTGCCCTGTCACACTCATTCCTAGTTCTAGTAGTCAACAGGTCTATTCTCTTTTGATTTAGATTTAAAAGTGGGCATAAGCTAGACATTAGCCAAATCTTTCCTTGCTGTTCTATAGCTTCAGTTTAGATTCTGGGTTGTAGCATGACCTGTTTACATTGCATGTGACTTATTCAAGATGTTTTTCTGAGTACAATCAGGAATGACTAGCTTGATCAACATGTGCACTCATTATCCAAGTCCTGTAAAACTCTGTGCTCTTCTCATGAATCTTTATTGAATGCAATAGTCCTGGAAAATTCTGTGGTGCTCTCTTGCACTCTAGTTATTACAAATGTGAGGTTCTCTTCTTTGTTTTCTTTTTATTATCTTAGTGAGGTTTTCTTGTTTTGAGTACTAATTTTTCTTATAGTGTAATGGTTGCAGTGTTGAGATCAAACATTGTTCATTCATACCCTTAAGTCTTGATAAATTTCAGAAGTGTTTTGGATGGGAGGTGATTTTTAAGGTTTCATCCTCTCCTTTGTATCGAAATTTAATGTTTTGTTCCATCTGCCAGAAGACCAAGAACCACAACTTTAAATTTTCAAGTGCTAATACTTGCTTTGAGAAAGTATGCAGATGGAACCCATGGACTTGAGACAGGATTCTCAGTCTTGTGTTTGCAGTAGAAAACAGTTTCTGAGGTCAATTGCTATATATGTTGGTAATATTTTTGAGCAGCGGCTTTTCTCAACAGCTTGATACTTTTCCAAGCTCAACATCTGATAAAATATCCCGAAGTTTTTAGCTTTGTTTTAAATAAAGTCAGTGAGCAATGCAGGTTACTCATTATGTTTTCTGAATGCATGATCAACATGTAGTTCTGATCCGTGTTAAAGGAAAGTCCAAGCGGTTAACTTGCTGGTTAGACAATTTTATACTTTCTGCCTTGGATACTTTGCCCTCAATACAGAGCACTTTTTTTGCCCTTGATTTGATGATGTTATTTTTTTTTCTCATTACTTTGCCCTTAATATAGAGCAATTATTGCCCTTGTTTGCATAGCTTAGATGTTTTGTATTGCAGTGCCTAATCGTTTGGCTACTAAAGAAAGCCTTTTGATTTGTATGGTTATAAACAGATAAGCAAGTCAAGGAAGGCGATTTTCAGTTCAACAGCAAATTGGGTAGCCGCCCTCCCCCATTTTCAATTGTCTGATTGCATTCACATTTCTGATCCATTGTGTGCTGCTTGATTAGTAAAAGTACTTGACTAAGTAGTTCATTTATTTAAGTTTTACCTTTGCATGTTAGATTGATTATTGAGGAGAAACTTATTGATATGTTTTTGTATATGAAGGTACTAGAACACCATTCAGGGGCCATGACACCAAGCAACGGGTGGAGCATATACGATCTCTCCTCAGACAAAACTTACTCATCAATTCTAGCTGAAGTTGTATTTTGACTAAGTTGAATTTGGAGGGCTATCTGCTTTTGTTTCTTATATTGTAATTGAGGAATTTTGTTGGAAACATTGAAATGTACAATACTTATTTTGATATATAATATCAAAGTGCCACTATATACTTTGCCACATCTTTTGTTATATATATTATACAGATTTTATGCTATATATTTGTGTTTATAATATGCAAATAAGAATAAAATTTCCAACAATATGAAAAGTACACAGCAAACAGTACATTGGGAAAGTTTGAGAATGACGCTAAAAGCGTCGAGATCTTGGGCGCTAAACTGCAGTGAACTTGGCGGGATTTCCAACTTACGAGAAAAAAAAGCGTCGGGAAATCACCGAGGTTGACGAACAAAAACGTCGACAGAACCAAAAATTTCTGACGCAAAAAAGCGTCGAGAAATATTATTTTTCTCGACGAATTTATGCGTCCTAAAAACAGGAAAAAGCCGTCGCAAACCAGCCTGTTTTCTAGTAGTGAAAACCATCCCCCAGTAGGTATGAGATGACAACCAAACCCACCCCATTACCCAGCGGGTATCCATACTCACCTAATACCCACCCTGAATCCGCCTAATATCTGCCTTAGATCCACCTGGTACCCGCATTACGCAATTACAATATATTTAACAAACAAACCTCATAAATGTGTAAATTATGCCATTTTATATTTATAATTTTTGCACTTTTATTTTTAGGTGGGTATTAGGCGGGTATCCAACTAGGGATTGACACAAACCATTCTCGCCCTATCCGTATGGCGGTTTTACTTTTTTCAAAATCATCCCCATCCTATTCCCACCTAACGCTCCTCAATCCCCACCCTAACTAAGACGGTTGCGAACAAAACCCATATATATCCACTTCATTGCCATCCTTACGCACAAGTGTTAATTTTATATTCCCGCGGCCCCATCGTATGGGTAGACCACACACTCGATGGATCAAGCACTATTCCGTCTTTCTCTAGTTCCCGTCATAATAATTGATGGCGATTCTTTACTCTTAAATTACAAATACTCTACTTTTGCACCAGCGGCACTAATACGCATAACATTATTTAACTCATAATAAGATTGAATTTGATAAACTAAAAACCAATCCTTCTCCCTTGGAGAAAACAGCTTGCTTCCTTCCCACTAAAATCTCCATGGGTGCGTGGATGCAATCTACTAGATTGTATTGTACTATTGTAGTATTGTACAACACTATATACTATAGGTGGGGGGTTGGGGGCCTTTAACCTCCTAACTTGGTTCAATTCAAGATAGGTTGGGTCTCTATTTCAAAGTAAATTGGATTAGATGGAGCCGTTTTTACCGCCTTTTAAAAAAAGGTGACACCAGTAGGAGTTTCACATTTTTGGTATCAAAGAGATGTGTATGGAATTTACTTGCTTTAACATCTTACCATGAAGAAAGTGTTGGTGACTACAAGAAGAGCAGTGAATTTTTTAGGCCTTTGGTAGCAAGTGTTGGAGGCTACAAGTAGTATAGTATGTGTTGGTGTTTGCTCTCATAATTTGATCATTATTACTAGTGTTTCTATTGATCAATAATGCAGATGATGAGAATCAGAAAAACAAGTTAAAACAAAAACATTATTGAACAAACATGTTGTGTTCATATTCGTTTGTTTAATGTTAATTTTAATCGAGCTCGAGCTTCTATATCAAACTTCTCCTTTTATGTTAAATCTTGAATTTTTACATATTAAACGATCGAGGTCAAGCTTGATCGCAAACGTAGATGGGGTACTTCCTAAATTTGTTTTGGTGGTGAAATTTGTTAAGATGTTGTTTTTTATATATATTAGGGGGGAATGTGGTAACATGACATAAATTGCCATACATCTTGTGGACACATAGTATTTAAGCAAGAAAGCTATATAATGAAGTGATGCATTGTTAATTTGACACAAACACATCTAACTTATCCAAAAAATATATATATTTATACTAGTATGTTAAAACTCACTTTAACCTTATCACGTGTCATTATCTTAGTGCATTGTCACGTGTCATCATTTTATTTGCCAATTGCTTTGTGTTATTATTTCCTTAATAATAATAATAGTAATAATGCTTTTTTTTAAGATTCAAATCCCTTACCTCAAGATTGTCATGCAAATGAACTATTAAACCAATGGTGCTACCACTTACCTACTTTGGTGATGGGATTCGAAGGCTTAATAAATGTTCTCCTTTTCTCGTTTGACAAAGAAGGCTCAATAAGAGTTGGGTTCAATAATAAATACCAATTAAGCATGAAGTGCATACTTCATTTGTGGTTGGAAATGCTGGCAACTGGCAAGGGTTATGTATTATTAGGATGGTTTTCTTTCGTGTGAAAAGTATTAATTAGGACGATTGATTAACTTATTGTTTTGTAAACGCATTCATTATACTCGTATAGGCTTGGATTAGGGCAAGTAAAATGACATATTGTCATGTGTAAAGGTGGTGAAGGTCAGTGACGAATCCAGGAATTCATTCAAATGAATGCACTGATCTCTTACAATATGTAAGACATTTCTTAAACGTGGTCTCTCTCCTCTTGATCCTGGCCTTGTTAGATACTCCTACGATTATACAATCGACAAAAGCAAACAAGAGATGTTGACCCCACGTTGAACCTCACATGAATAATAAAAAAATGTTGCGAGAACCCAATTATAGCTTATCAATACCGTGGACCAGAGAGGATTTAGTAGCTCGTGTGGGACACTTAACTATTATTTCATCCCAATAATTGATTCATATGATCAGCAATGTCGCAAGGAAGGTAATAATGCTGAATCTCAAGTTCAACCGCAATTTCAAGATCCTGGACCGATTAGATAATAATAATGCAGATGGATGGGCTAATGTCAAATCAAGGAGAAACGACATCAATAATCAACATGTACCAACATCAAAGTGTCTCCAAAGAAATTCCAATCTATATAAAATTAGGAGTTAGATGTACACAGCATTACTCATATAAATTTAAAGCGGATTTAATGTGAAATGACCAAAAACAAATAATTAATAAGACGTGCATATAATTAAGTTCAACGAGAAGCGATACAGGTTTTATATCGACAGTCTCCCTAGCCTCACAATTGTTAATTCGATCTTCGAGCTTTTGGGATATATAAGAGGTATCATTAAATATTTTTGTTAGGGTACGTTGTGTTACCAGATTACCATGCTAAATAACGAGAAACATGGCCAAGCACAACACAAGCAATTTACGTGGAATACCACGACTAAAGTCAGGATAACTCCACGTCTTTTCACGAAGGTGTGCTCCTCCTTTGTCTATATATCTCTTTTTATAAGCCAAGTTATTATGAAATATAACGATATTGATTGGACCTTCAATTATATGGTTAAATTTTTGGTTGAATTGGTTTAAACACATGATATTAGAACCAGACTATCATAGTCTTGTATTCGAATTCTGAAAACCCTCGTTCTCTAAGTTATATTCTATATTTCAGCACTAGGTAATTATGAGTAGGGCCTAGACATTATCCACAAGTCAACCTCAATGTACATTCGTGTGAAGAAACGTATTAAATAATATAACAGCATTGATTATGCCTCGAACCATCAATTTAAACTTTTGGTTGAATTGGTTGCAGCACACGAGTAATATAACCGTACCAAAAGGGTGATTGGGTTGGAGACTAGGAAAGATAGACCACCATCATTGGATATGCTTTAATGGAGGTTACAATATGTTGTCCTTCTCTCTGGCCAAAAAGATATTTCTCAAATGGGAAAAGGTGATATATCTTCTAGAAGACATGTACAAGGGCTCATTTTAGCTGTTATAGAACAAAGATTTATCATCATGTGATTCATCTTTTAACATCAACCGGTAATGGTGGTCCATATTTTTGTCACCCGTAAGCTATCAACTTGGAGAGCAGATCCCCTCATGTAAAATGGTCCGGTATTCTCTGCAATAGTCCACTCACAAGATCCCACGTTAGCTGCTCAACCAAACTATCGTTCAATTCATTTTCTTTTTCCTTTTCTTTTTTGGGAGCTTGTGACTTACTGCAGAGAATACCGGACCAATTTACAGGAGAGGATCTGGTCTCATCAACTTGACTCCTTGCACCATTTTTCTTTTCTTTGCTTCAAATTGGTAAGTGCTTGCTGATGACCCTTCCAAGAAATCAGTGTCCCTACAACTTTGCCGGTCTAAATCGGGCCTAAAGGAGCCACAGATATTGTAACAAGTATTAAAATGCTATCAAGTACTAAAATGACTAGCAGTTACTTTGAAATTGCATGTGGATTTGGAGTTCGTTAAGAAAACATGTGAGATCTATTCATACCATATTGAAAACCCGAGACAATAAGTTAAGAACGAAGCACAGTCGCAACTCGCAAGAGATTTATACCCACTCTCATATGATTTGGAGTAGGATTTTCTCTAATACACGTACCATCTCCCGCATTTACACATTATACTTATAAGTTGTTGACAAAGTGTTACTTTTTTTTTTTATTGTCCACTTAATATGGTCAAGCATCCACAAATATAATGCGTAAATGTGGAAAATGGTGTAATAGAAAAGATGTTAATCCTATCAAAAGAGACATAATGGTGTGAATGATGAATCCTAACCCCTTCTAGATTAAAATCAGTAAGGAGAAAGTACAATAATAATAAATATACAGTAATAAGTTGCTGGACGTACTAAACTCACAACTCATAAATCGTGCATGCGAAGGAGTTTAAGAGTTGTTGGACAATATGATGTACTCTATTATTGCAATTTTAAAGGGGGTGCAGTGTACATTTTCCCCTGAAATTAAGGGTGTGCACTTTAATGAGCTCATTAATTATCTACTTTACGAGTACTCAAGGTATATATGCGTAAGCAACTCTATAAAGTCCAGGACTTAAGTTAATGGTTGATAATTATTGAGAAAACTTATTATGCGAAGGGCAAAGATTTTGCTATGGCTTAACTTAGATTGGTAAAAGTGATGAAAGTCATGGATTACTTTGTTAATTAAGTACTTGAAGACCTGGTGATGCGATAAGAGAAGTCATAGAACTAACAGGCCAAAACTAGATTAGACAAGAACCAAAACTCATTTGTCAGTTTAGCACCAAATGAAAGAAAAGAATCATTATCAGTGCTATTAAACTAGTAGTTCTGAAACGTACGTACCAAATCAACTCTCTATATGGCAACTTTTGTTTCTTGATTGCGAAAACTGTATGTTTTTTTTTTTGTTTAACCACGGTTTACCTAAGTTTTTTGGGCCAAAACTAATCTTGTTCGCATTGGATCGGTTTATTAAGGGGTAAAGTGCTCCCACTAAATAGTTTCTTTATTCATAAGATTCGAACCCTCGACCTTGATTAAGGGATGAGAGTGCCGAACCACGCACTCACACTAACCACTTATTGGTGCGAAAGCTTTATGTCACTAGTAATTTTTTTTATCTTTTTTTATAAGGGCGCATGTAATAGCCTGCAAATTACATGTACCGGACAAGTCAACCCATCTAAGATGGTTGACGGGCTCAAGCAGATGAGAAAACCTCCTTACAAAGGATAGTAGAGAAGAATGACTCTTCGTACGTAGATAGATCTGTCAATTTCCGACCCGACCCGCAAACCCGACTCGACCCGACCCATTTTTTCAGGGTCCTGACACTGATTTTTCGACCCGGAATCCGGTTTGACCCGAACCCGATTGACCCGTTGTTTTTGGGTCAAGCCCGACCCGTTAGTGGGTCGACCCGTTTGACCCGAAAAATAGAACAAATTGTAATTATGTACAAAAAGTTCGACTAAAATATCCTAAAAAATAAAGAAAACCTTTTTTTTTCTTTTATCAACTTTTTATCTACCTATTTGTTCTCTCAAAATAAGAATTTTGGCTTTTAACTACGCTAAAATGGACGGAAATATAAAGCACAACTTATCGAATAATTAAAAAAATATAAAGAATATCATATGGTTGTATATACATACCAAAACGTGTAAAAATATACGTAAGTAGCTAATACAAGTTATAAATTAGAGTATAAATTGACAAATATACCATTTAAAAGCATAAATTGGCTATATAATTAACGAAAACAAAAAAAATTATTGGGTCACTCGACCCGGTGGGTCGACCTGAACCCGACAACACTGGGTCAGGGTTGAGCGTTTCTCAACCCGAACTCGAAATGACCCGACCCGCTGTGACCCTAACCCGACATGACCCGAACCGGAACCCGACCCGCCTGACCCAATTGACAGGTCTATACGTAGATGATGATTTGAACTCCTGACCACTGGGTTATGAGAGTAAGACACTTCGCATTTGAAATACTTGACCACTGGATTATAAGGGTGAAACACTTACACTTGTGGTCCCTGACCACTGGATGAGTATGAGGTGTGTGGGAGTACAAGCGGTAAGTGTCCCACTCTCATAATATAGTGTTCAGAGTTCAACTTCTCATCCATCTAGGGAGAATAAATTCTCCTCTACCATTCTTCACATAGAGGTCTACTCTTCTATTGAAACCTGTGAACCCATTATAAATAAATTTGCTTGCTGCCACATGTAATTTGCGGACTATTGCATGCGCCTTTGTAACGAAAAAGCAGTAATTGGTACTTAACCTTCGACCCATGGTCCCATTATATAGTTACAACCCTTGGGCCTTGGTGAATGTCCTACATGGATTTGCACTGAATGGCATTGATATGTACTTTAAGAACCTTTCAATTTAACAAAAGAAGAAAAAAGAAAGGCTCTGCGAGAAGGAATTACTAAATATATAAATAATTTTTTTTTTTAAATCTAGGGTATGCGATCCACTTGCTAAATGCTAATATGTTGTTTCTAACGTGTGGAGATGTCTCGATCGCAATTCACTTGCACTTTTTTTTTGACAAGCAAAAAGTGTTAATGTTGTTCCTGCTTACCCTTCCTAACCCCACTTGCTCTCTCTCATTTCAAATTTTCGTGTATTTTTATTATTATTTTTATTATTTTTTTAATTTCATTTTTCTTATTATATATTTAAAGTTTTAGTCCTTTTGTCCCATTATTTAAATCATTCTAGAAATTTATTTGTTTTCCATAATATAAGTCATTTTGAGTTTCAGTAAAACATTTATTAGAGTATTTGCTACCCAATCTACCATTTTTTCACATTACTTTATTAATTGTTCACCTACTTTATTGAATTAAAAGTCAAAATATAATCTAATAAAATTAAAACTATTTTTGTTAGAATTGAGACTATTTAATGGCTTTCTTAACTCTTGTGCAAAAATCTTAAACACCCTATATAAAGAGACAGAGAAAATATTAATTTAGTTTTTATGTTTTACAAGAGAAAAATTAGTTTTTTTTGAAAAATTATTCTCTCTTGTTGTAACAAAAAAAAAAACGGAAAATGGAAAGAAAAATACAATTATATTTTTTTACTGAAATATTTTTTAGGTGAAAAAGCGTTCCCCCACCCAAAACCGTCACAATGTATACGGGTAATTTTTCTTATGGAAACCAAAGCCTATACCGCTATACGTACATTTTTATCAACGGTTGACTGTAAGGCTCTCTTTGTACTATGAAAGGGATAAAGTAATAATGTAACTTTGTGTTTGGAAAGGAAAAGAATGTATTTATGTATCGGCTGATGCCAACAAATACAATTAGGCATTGTAATCAGGCTACGGCTACACCCACCATGGGTATATCCAATTCCCACACCCACCTGGCTACGGCTCCATCCCCATTATGGGTAAAATATCCAAAATTATCCCCGTGTCAATGGGTATAAAGCAATTACAGTATATTTTAGAAACAAAAAACGTGCAAATTGTGTCAGTAACTCATTATTACAAAACATCAAAACTAAAATGCATTTGAACAAATTGTGTCAAACTGTCAATACACTTTAGTTTTAGAATTTTTACACCTTTTTATTTTAAGATGGGTATGAGATGAATATCCAACTAGGGAACAACGCAAACTATCTCCGCCCTATCCCCATGGCGGTTTTGCTCTTTCAAAACCATCCCCACCTGATGCTCCCCCATCCCTGCTCCAACTGGGGCGCATGCAGTGCGAACCCACATATACCTACCCTACTGCCATCCCTAAATACAATTGTCACTTACTATGCTACTGAAAACTGAAACTCCATTCAATCAGCAGAATGCACCATATTCGATCATGGTTCGAACATGAATAATCGTTTTAGGAATTAGGATAATTTATTTCCCTACAGATGTTTAGAAGATTCAAACATCAAGTATGCAACGCAGAAAACACCACAATTTCAACTGAGAGACCTCGTTTCATTGAATAAACGAATTTACATCAGGTAAAGAGATGAGCAACTAATTTCTTTCTCTATAGATGCTAAAATATCACTAGTGCATTCAACTTGGTGAGTTTAAATTCCTTCAGGAAAGAAAAGAAAACGTTAACGTGGATGGATACTAAAACAATCAATGAACAACACCACGGGGATCATGTACAAATTTCCAACGTCTATGGAAAGTGCTTCAACCTGAATCAATTATCAAAGTAGTTGCCAATCATCCTCCTGTACACCTTCTGCATTGCCAGAATGCAGCATGTCATAAGAATCATCCTCTCGGACTTCATCAACACCGTTGACCCTATCACATTGACCAGACGGCTTTGGGGGGTTACGGCTGTGCGCTACGGTGAACAGTGGGGCACCATTCGATTCATCTGCTAGCCTCGAAGCACGAGTGCAGAAATCATCAAAGTCATCTGATAACCAACAAGCAGAAAGGAACATTGGCTTTCTATTGCAAAATTACGCATCAAGGATTTTACAAAATGACACTATTTGTTTCACTTTATTTCATTAAAGTCTTCAGAAAATCTGAAGGGAAAAATAACAATGAAGGCAGTTGTTCGTAAAATACACTTCCTATCACAAAAAGCTTTCTGGTTGAAAGTATTTAGGGGGTGTTTGGTTGGCCCAAATGGAATGGAATGGAATCACTAAACCCATTCTCAATGTCTGGTTCACGTATTTGGGTAAGGAACTTGAATCACTCAGGATTCAAAACCCCTCAAATTTAACACCACTTGAAACTCTCCAGTTTCTAGTCGAATCAAATTGAAACCTGTACACAAACAAAACAAAAATAAAACATATGCAAATTAAAACAACCGCAAGTACTCTCTCATCACTACTCTACCGGAGCTACACCAACGACAACCCCAGCGCTGCCTGTTCGGCCACCGTAACTGCATTAGCTACCCCCTTCATTACCACCACTAGAGTCTCCTCCGGCCGGCGATCCCAACAGAGCCCCTGCCTCATCCCCACGGCTTGTCCCCAGCCTCTCTCTCTCTCCATAATTTTAGCCTTGTTTCACCCTCGTCCCTCCCCCTTTCACCACCTCCTGCCAAACCTACCTGGCCCCTTACACCACCACCTCCTCAACCAGATCTACATATGTACTCATCGGTCAACTACAAAGCCGTGGCTGAATTGAAGACGTACAACAAACAATGGAGTAATTTACCAGTGGGTTACTGAGGAGAGAGGAGAGAGAAAGGGTGGGTGGGTTTTTATTTTTATTTTTATTTATTCACTCTTTTAATAAAATTAAAAAGAATGCCTTTTAAATGGAAAAGGAAAAAAAGGATAAAATGAAATCTGATTCCATACCTTCACTTAACCAAACAACATATAACATTTATGGGTTCCCATTCCAAACGCCTTGGTATCATTCTAATACTGGATTTCATTCCAGTTCTCTGAACCAAACGGGCCCTTACTTGAGTCAAGCGGCACGGGAGAGTAAAAAAAAAACCTTCTGCTAGAAGTGATATTGCCAAACCATCCAAACCAAATTGACTTATCTATTTGGGTAGACATAATGAATTACAACTTTCCTCTGAAATGTCTTTTGTGATCCAAGATGTCACATCTCCTGAATAGATGCAATAAAATTAGCGCAATTTGGTGAAAACCACCTAAAAAGTTTAATTTTTTGTCCAGTACCCCCTGAATTGTTGTTATTTGTTCGGTACCACCTTAAAAGTTAATTTCGCCTTGAGAGTCACCCCTTAAGTGATTTCCGGGCAAAATATCATATTTTTCTTCCTGTTTTGCCCTCACGTGTGCTTCATATGACTACTCAAATGAGACCCCCTAATTTAGATAATAAAAAATAAAAATAAAAACTTAACCACCCCTAACCTCTCTCCCCCTCTCTCTCCTCTTTCTCTCTCTAAATCTGTCATGGAAATCGACCTTCCATTACGAAAAGCGATAATTCTCTCTTCTCTCATCAGCCTCCGACGGTCTCCTTTTCGGTTCTTTTTCTCTCCTCCCTCCTTCCTCTCTCTCCCACGACTCCCCCAATTCTCTCTCCTCTTCTCTCATCGCCACCATCACCTCCTTCTCCACTGAAACAACCAAGGCAACCACCATCATAACCTTATCGACTGCTTCTCCTCTCATCGTCGCTCTCCTCTCCACCCATCTCTAAAATCATTCACCCTTTCTCACTCATTCTCACTTTCTCTCTCCTCTAACCCTAACCAATATGTCATCAAGTTCATTCTCATTTAAGTGGCGTTGGGAAAATAGTTTGTTAGTGATTAATTAATTAAAGGGTCAAATCAGTGTTTAATTTGGTCAAATAGGGGGGTCACACATGAGGGCAAAACGGGAAGAGAAATATGAAATTAGGCCCGGAAATCACTAAGGGGTGACTATCAAGGCGAAATAAACTTTTAAGGTGGTACTGAACAAATAACAACAATTCAGGGGGTACTGGGCAAAAATTGAAACTTTTCGGGTGGTTTTCACCAAATTGCGCATAAAATTATTCTAGCCAACATAGCTAATCACTAGATGTTCCTCGCTATGCAAGGAGCAATTGGTTTATGAATAATTTGAGAACTTGGCGATGGAATCCAGCATATGGAAATCTTATGCTTGAATGACTAAAACAAGTGTAGACTTGTATTGATCCTTCATGGTACTTCAAAAAGCTCCAGAATTTGAGATAGAGGAGACTCACAGCATTGTCATATGGAATTCCTTTTTCCTACCTTTCTCTACATCAACAATTCAACACAAAGCATCATCATGCTAGGTGTGAAGGTCTTTTGCTTAACTGAGATCTGTAATCTCAATTCCAATTCCCAACACAATCTTAACAAATTGTTTGAGACTTGAATATGGAATTTAGGATTCAAATCTTATGGTTGAACGATTAAACAAAGTGTCATATGGAATTTAACCTTGTCAAATTATAAAAGCCCCAAAATACCATAATCCCAAATAAGCCACACAACCTTGTCCTTTAAAATTTCTCTTTCTCCTTACATGCACGTTCACCCTCCGAGAGTACGTTTCAGATAGCAGTCATCCGCTTGAACTAGGATGATATTCACTGGTCAGTAAACCTCCAGAAAACAGATAATTAAATGTGTGCATGTCGAACACTGTGCCCTTGCACGAGCTACCGCCTCCCAAAAAAGCCATGAAAAAAAAAACGAGAGCCAACTCCACTTAGCGGAGAATGATGAGAACAAGGACGGAAATTCAAGGGAACGGAATCCCTACATGCTTATTTTCCATGGTAAATTGTTTGACATAATACAGGCTGAAGAAATACTTGAGAGGATTATACAGGAAGTGAGCAATGCTTTCGGGGCAGTCAATCAGAATCTTTCTAAACATCTATCAACATTTTTGTTTTGCATCACTCTATTGGGCACATCAACATGGCACTAAATACTGGAGCAGTTCAAACAAGAGACAGTTCTTATTTAGTAGTGTTCTACATATGTCAAGGTAAAAGATCTTAGCTAGTAAAGTGTCTATGTTACTACGGCACAGGGTAATACATTGCTTAATATGGAGCTGCTGAGTGCTTCACAATGCAAATATTTAGGTGCTATGTGACTAAACAGTTATTGTTTAACACAAAATATTTAGGTGCTATGTGACTTGTTACTCACAGCAATGTGAGTTGCAGAAAAATAGAGCACTCAAATATTTTGGGAAGGAAGAGTAGGTTATTAAGATATACTCAAAACAAAGCGGTCCAATCATCAACTGCACCGTTTCGCCCCGAGAAATCTCCGTCAAATGGGTTGCAAATTCTCAAACCTCCACTTGAGAAAAGGTGGAGAGCCAGCGGATGCTTTTACTGGCACTACCCCAAAACAGGAGTTGGCTACCCAAGAGCAATACACAATGAAGACCGAAAGCAAAATGAAAGTGTGGTTGCAACGAAAGGTAGCTAGCAATGTGGAAAGTGGAAATAAAGAATCAAGGAAGAGTCAGACCACGGAGACTGGAGCCAAGTAGAATCGCACTCAACACCATTATCAGTAGAAGATAATCCATTAAAGAAGTTCAAGGCTCATTCATTCCTCTCTCTAGGGACTTTTGCACTCATTTGCAGCATGCCTGAATCAATTCACTTTGGTATATAAACATACTTCTCTTTGTTTCCCACCTGAACCTAATCATTCAATGGTTAGAATCTATTTTTAGAATCGCATTACCTGTTGAGGAATCGAAGGGATAAGGAGCCAGGTCTTGCTTTTCAGGTCCCTTTTGTAATTGACCTCTACTTATAGCTCTAACTCAGATAGTGGAGAGTATAATCCAGTCTTCAAAAAACTGTACGAGTAGCAAACTCGAACCCACCAACACAACCAAAAAGATAAAATGCAGAGGAAACAAAAATTGCCTTTATGACTCATATCCTAGGTGGCTAGATCACCATCTATCTTCACAGCACTTGAATGACACTGAAGTGGGACAAGTTCTACTAAGAGACTAGGATCACCACATAAAACCACCAAGAAACTCAAAAGACACAGAAAAGTCATGTTTTCTAGACAATCAACAGGTAAAAGCTCTGGTTGACATGAATGGTTCAACAATAACCCCTTGAGAAATTACCAGAACCTCACAGTAACTATAAAAGAAAGCACGAAAACAGAATTGCATATGTACCTTTGTCCCTGCAATAGAATCCAATTGCCAAAGACGGATCAATAGACTCGAGGAGAATGTGCCGGACAACACTGGTGGACATTAAGAGTATGAGAAACAAAGGAATGAAGATACAAAACAACAAGAAGAAAATCTAACACAGACGAAATCTTACTTGCAGTGGTACGATGAAGTATCAGCCTCTAGGTCATCTTTCTTGATGCTAACCACCTGGAATACAATGCCAGTGCAGTAAAAGTGTTATTAAACCATCTTTGAATAACTACAGCAGCAGAATAACAGAAATCATAAACCACCAGCAGATGCATGTTCCTGTCTGATCATCACAACTCACAAGGCATGCAAGAAAAGAACACAAATAAAAGCAAAATCTACTATTTCAAATATTCACTCTTTCAGTGAATCCTAAAGTACGAATCGGGATATAAAGATTATATTAGGAATATATTATCCTGTTCATTTACAGTGGTGGAAAAATGGAAGTCTGATTACCATGAGAACTGAAGTTCAGTAACCACCAAATGGTTCAAGGAGATTACTCATAAATCTTAATTAGGGAAAAAAAGAAAAGAAAAGGAGAGGACACCAAAAACACGAAGGGCGGTAAGTTGGGCCACTTTGGTCTTCGTCCATGAAATCATATTTGACTCACGACATTTTATGAATCATAGCAGCAATTTCAGTTTCAGTGTAAAAAATGCAGCAGAGAGAACTCAACTTTCATGACTTTTTTGTCAACTCCAAAGAAACATTCTGACCACATGCTTGTCAACAAAATGTGTGTTTTTTTTTTTTGTTTTTTTTTTTTTTTTTGTTGTTGTTGTGATAAAGGGTGGGTTGCTTAAAAGCAGTTACGATGGATCTTATCTCACGCTAGTGTTCTCGACACTACATAACCATCAACATTGATATTTTTATCAGATGTTTTTAGTCATGAATTTTTGGCAATTTCATAACTATCAGCCATCAATATTACTTGTTTTGTACTCAAGTAAAGAGTGAGAGAACTCATTCTTAAAATTCACAATGCATTTTGGCAATTACCAATTAGAAGCTGAATACAGTACTATATCTAAAATCCTCTACTAGTGCAATTATTTAGGGTTTATTTGGACAAAACATATAAAAATAAACCCAAAGATACATCTTAGATATGTGCTTGCTACAATTTCTTGGTTGTTAAAAATGAAATATAACTTGTGATCCTTCAAAACTGGTTCTGCTGTACGAATATGCAATGGTAAATTAGTACTGCTGCAGTGCTGCTTGAATTGACAACAAAAGGGAACAGAAAATAGGAGTCCACATATTTGAAGGCAATATACATAATAACCAGATGCTGAGATTTTGAGAGACTAACAAGCTGTTACTTCTTAACGCTTCCCTGATAGGCTATTTATGCTCTTCTATTATCATTATATTTTCACCTATTATGTCACTTGTTGAAGAAGGCTTAATATGTCATATGACTCAAAGTGACAGTTAAACCTAAGGGCTTACTTGGTATCATTTTGAATTTTCAGTTTTAAACTTCATTTCTAACATCAGTATAACTGACAATAGTTGTACATCAAATTACCACAAGACCAAAAAAAAAAAAAACATTCTATACTTTCAAACCAAAAGCTAGAAACTCATAAGAATACCAAACAAGCACTAACGTTATTCATTAAAGGGGGGAATGGAGAGATTTTGCTTGGATATCATAAGGCCTTTTAAGGCTATATCTTTTGGCCTTGTTGTAAGAACATTGGGCAGTATATGATGGCATCTATGATGCACTATAAAGCTTTCTTCATTTAAAAGAGCCTATACAATAAATTATTGAAGACAGAGCCTACAGCTCTATATAATGCCAAGTGTAGGTTCATCGTAGAAAGGTTAACAAAACACTTATAGAAAACTGCACAAGATCCTTGTGTTGTGACAACGGCCTTTAATACCTCAATCTTCAATAACTTAATTTCTACCTCTCTCCATCCCTCCGCATACAAGAAATAACCTACTAGCTCAATAAGCTTTTATATTGAAAGGTATACTTACAGGCTGGGCCTCATGTGGATCCAGGTAGAATGCCTTATCATCTTGCACACCAAGAATGTAAGTCGAAACACCAGGTCTTCCACCCAAGATGCCTACACTCTGAGGAAAGGTAAATGCAGCCCCCAATAAGGGAACATACCTGGCAGTAAAATTCAACACTAAAATAAGCAAATGACACCAGCAGTCATTTCATCATTTCATGGATACAAAACATTATGATATAAGATAAAAAAATTATACAATAAAAATAATGTGTGTGGGTGTAGGCAAGTTGGCTACACCTAGGTGTAGTCAAGAACCATTGGATAACCTCATACTATGATAGTTGTTAGTTTAAGTGGTTTATGTCGATAGGTACCACAAAATGGCACATAAACATATATCTTACAAAGGCCGATAGGAAAAACATGGACATACCAATGACAAGAAACAAGGTCGAATTATCCAAAGAAAAGGGATTTCTCAGAATGACACTACTGTGCTGATCAGCAAATTGGTAGAATGTGACCACACGTTAACATTTTTATTGAGAGTCAAGATTCTAAACTAACATTAAGTTTTCCCAAGTACCTTAAAATTAAATTGTAAGATAGAATCAACTAAGTTGAACTCAAATCTTAAAAGTTGTGGTGCACCAGGTGATAACTGGTAACAATGGTAAGTGATACAGTTGTATTATGAAGATTGCGCTTGGGGCTCCAAGTTTCTTCTAGATTCTTGTGAATGCTTAATAAGAACAGGCGTCAAGGACAATGTTATTTATGTTGATTTGAAAAAGTTAATATTTTCTTGAATTTTTTTTCATGGTCCATGAATGGATTGAAAAATAAAAATTCAAACATTTGGATTCCATCCATCAGGATCACCTCCATGTGAATGTCACGTGATATGCCACGCAACAACTCTTTTTCCACATAAGTAAGTTAATCAAAATGACAAGAAAAAACCCTCTTTTTGCTAGCATAGGTCAGTTCAATGGCCAAACCATAAATTTTCACTAGCTTTTCCTTTTTGTATCACTTCATAAGATAATTTATTCGAGCAACAAAAAAAAAAGGGTTAAACTATTTCTCATTGTACTACCGCTTGTGAAATAAACGGTCAAACCGCTACAACGTGGCTATTGCAAGGCTGAGGCCTCTATATGACTCCACGAGCACAAGGTAATATGCTAGAAGTGTTTGAAAGGCAACATTACTATCTGGTTAATTAAGTTTCCTGAAAGTTGATAAGACCCACGTATATGGTTCAGCGCAGCTTAAAATTATAATCAACATGTCATATGGCATAATCACGCAACCGCCTCACAACAATTGCTAATTTACGTCCATGACTAACAATCTTCTCGCATAACCAAACTAATCAAGTGACTAAGTTATTTATGTCTCGAAAGCATGTAGAAAGAAGATTTTCAAATATACTCCCAAGGTATAGGGTATTCTTATTCTCACTTTAAAAACTTGAATATACTTTCTATTATGAGGTTTTTTTTATATAACTTGAATATACATGAGGGATTTCCAGAGCTGCAATTTGCATATCACCAGAGAAACTGCAAAGAATGATTGCTGGTGATATATCATTGACACTTTCATTAAGATACACAAAATTCCCACCTCATCAAACCAAGAAGACACCCAACTAAAGCACATTTCAATTCAAAAAAGTTCCGATGGATTTCACATACTGCTTAAATGAAATCATAAATAACGGAACAAAATAAAATAGAGCCAGACACATTGCAAACATAACAAACCTGGGATTAACTTTATCAAGTCCAAGAACTAGTGGAACCAGCAGAAGAACAGCCGTCCAATCAGCTTGACCACCAGAATATTCAAGGCAGCGGCTAGAAACGTCTTCTACACAAACGACAGGAGCTCCACCTCTTTCCCCATCTTCATCACCAGAAACAATATACACAGCCATTGGCAGTGACTTGTTGGCTTCCTCCTTCTCACCACGAGCCAAAGTTTCCCATGCACGACAGATGGCATAGGGGCCTACCCAGCATCCAGCAGCTAGGCCATAACCCTTTCCAGCTTCCAGTAGTTTGTGGATAGAGAAAGCTGATTCCTCAGAATCAACAAGTTCGTGCAGGATTTCAATGTAACCTTGATCAATTTGCTGTAAAATATGAAGTTCCAATTATCAATGGATCTTAAACTTCAAATTATACTCTAAATACATATTCGACTATATATTCAAAAGGCAAGACATATCACATTTGCCTCTCACAATTGAAACAAAATTGACATGTAAAATCCAATGAAATAGGGGAAGACGAGAAATGATAGGCCATTCAAACTCACCTTATTGACATTCAACCGCCAAGACCTCCCAAACCGATGGACTATCAGTGCCTGCATATTGAGTGATCAGCTGATCATTAAACAATGATCATGAATTCAATAAAAGACAACTAACTATTTATCACCCCTGAGATCAGAATATCAAAAGGCTGTCAGCAAATGAACAACTAAATCTACTCACTTGAGCAACAAGCATCTGGCTACTCCGGAGCATGCAGCCCCAATTAACGTCACTTGTATACTTCGAATCACCGATCGGATCAAAACCTGTGATATCACCAAAATTAATACCGACATCAAAACTTTTAAACAGTTTAACTGAAGTCTACAATTTCAAAGTAATCCGAACCTTTCCGATATGTCATCAAAATTCTCGATGAGAAGTCCTCTACAAATGCTGCAAACCCATTGCTACTTACAGGATCACCACTAGCCGAATCATCAACTTTATAGCAAACACCCAAGAGCCAAATATCACTACTCGACGTGATAACACTCGACTTGCAAAACCCCAGCATTTGCTCCTTAATCCTCCTCATCGACCCGCTCGCCATGACCTTCTTTACAGCAGCAACCCAACCATTACCACCACCACAATTCTTACACCCAGCGGCCCCCTTCCTCTCCCGCGAAGCACTCTGATCACAACGCGTATTTGAACTCAAATCCTCCTCCTCCCCACGACCATCAAAAATCGAAAAAGCCGAAAAAAATATCCCAGATAACAAAGAAGAAGACGCCCTCGTTGACGATGGCAACTTAGGATCAGACGAATTGGACGAAACTCGTTTGAATTTAGGGGAATTTGAAGAAGAACTAGTACCAGATGATTTTGAACTAGTACCAGCTCTCTCAAACAAATTCTTCATTACCTAAATTCTAATCCGATCATTGCTGACCTTCCTTCCTACGCAACCTAATTCAACTAAATTCTTATTCTAAAGACTAAAATCAAATTCACTTATACAAGCAAAACATAAATTCCCTAACTAATGTTTTTGCCGAATTTATTGAGCGATCAGCATATGAATTTTTGTTTCTAGGGCTTCGAATTCACCCCTGAAAAAGAAGAATAACAAAAATTGGCACAGCCATGAATACAAAGAATGACTATTAACAACAAGAAAGTGAGATATCCGCCATGAAAGAGTTCGATAGAGGAGAGAGAAAGTAGGTTACCTTGATCGTCGTCGAAAAAAAAGCGACGGTGTTGAGAGAAATTGCCGGAGGTAGGAGAGTCACAGAGGAGAGAGAAAGTTGTGCAAGTTACGGGACTTGTTTATTTCCCCCTGGAAGGGAAAACTAACTTCCCAGTAGTAAACGTAAGTGAACAATGTGATTGTGAGGGAACAGGGAACAAGTAAATAGTAATATTACCCTTTTGGTCAAACTAGTGAACAACAGATTGATTTTTTTTTTTGTTTTTCATAGGAAACAACAGATTGATTTTGGGTAGAGTTTTCTTTCTTAATTTTTTTTTAGGGTAAGTTTTCTTTCTTAATGGTCAAACTAGTGAAGAATAATCCAAGAGGTGTCGGCTCACTGATAAACAAGTTGCAACCTGTACACTTGGTTATGGGTTCAAACCTCCTGGGTAGCATTTATACGAATTAATTCGTGGAACACCTGAAGCCGTGCGTTAGAAGGTGCCCTTTAGCCACGCTCAAAGAAGAACTCTTCCTCTTTGCCAAACCAAAAAAGTACTAGTGAACAACATATTGATTTTATTTTCCCACCCAAAAAAAAAATATTGATTTTATTTTTATTTTTTTTTTGTAAATTTTTCTTTTCTTCTATTCAGGGTAAATGATTAGGTGTACAATGTGTACCGATAATGGGAATCTTTTCCTCAACTAGTGTTAGGGGTAATTGGATAGGTTTTTTGAAATTTTCTTTTTAAAGTAAGAACGGGCCTCTACCCAATTCAGACCTTCTCGGGTCCAAAAGCTCAGCCTATCTCGGGTGGAGTCAAAGTTGGGTGCATAAATGACCCCCCACTTCCACCCCTCCCAAACCAACTGGGCCAAGGCCCAATTGTTGTCAACCCCCCTCCTATTTCCATCAACCACACGACCTCCAAGTTGGAAGGTAACATGATGTTCATTGAGGCAAATGTCTCTTGGTTGATTTTGAAACTACTTGAGAAATTGGTGTTTATGTAGGATCGGACACCATTAATATAATACAATTAGTTCTTTTTAAAAAAAATCTAAAGTTGTTGATACGAGTACCTATTATTTATCCATAAAGGTCAATTATACTTTCTTCATTTCCTCGGACTCTATTTGCACTCTTTAACCGTCAACTAAGCTCTACTTAAGTTCAAGTTCACCAAAACTCAAGGTTTAATAACTCTAGTTCATGCGACAAATTAAACATACTATTCCAAGCAAAAATTCAAGGCAATAATCGAAATTGATAGCCATACCTTGCATTTGATTCCTAGTAGTGAAGATTCGTACTCAAGTAGTGAAGATTGGTAGTATAGAATAGGGAATAGGGAAAAGGGAAAAGGGAAAAGGGAAAAGTTACAATTTACATACATTAAATAGTGATAAACTTTTATGAAATTTTTAATTAAATATCGTGTATTGTAATTAGATGAATGACTTATATGCATTAAATAGTGATAATCTTTTTATGAATGACACGCGACGATAGGGATAGGAGTGTATGGTGTATTTATATAGATATCAAGCACTTTTGGAATTTATTATGTTTTGGAAAAGCGCACCATAGTTCAGGGTGTCTTCAAAATTATTAGTATTTTGAATTTATAGAATTATTTCCCAGATTTTTGTCTAATAACACACATAATGCATTACAGACTGAGTAATCTCTTACAAAGATCAATTTTATAACAGTATATAAAGAAGATAACAACCAATTAACAAGAAAAGGAAACAGTTTAAGGTTTTTGAAAGGTCGTGTTCCCATCAAAAGCCAACACAAAGCTCAAATTCAAATTGAGGGCCAAGACAAAGTGCTACTCCAAAGTGATGCAACGCAAGACAAGTGTTTGAATTGTCATGCCTGGTCCAATTCCAAGCATCACGCCCCAATCCCGTCCTACCCCGGTTGTGTTCTTCCTTCCTTTAATTGATCTCTTCCTCATTGCATCCATCATTAATATCACCCCTACACTAAACATATTCCTGTATTGACTCAACACATCCCTAGAGACCTTAAGTTTTTCTTTCTCAAGTTTCACGGTAGCTTCTATCTGATCAAGAATTGCCCGACCCCCGTTATGAGCAATCCAGAATATCGAATTCCAATCAGCAATATCATATGGTTTAAACGCGGTAGCTAAACAATTTTCTATGTATTTGGAGATAGGAACCAAGATGTCCTTGGGAAGATGGACAAGTATACCCAGTTCAAGCATGTCACCTGTCGGCCCAATCTTGTCAAGTATAGTAGTTTGTACACCATCCATAATTTGGAAAAGTGGTAGTGTTGGGTTCCTGATTTTGATGATAACAAACAAAGTGTTCTTATTTATGTGTGTACTAACTGTGATGGCAGGTTCACTTAAGGATACAAGAAGGTATAATGCTCAAAGCATGATTGCTCATGAAGATGTTTGGATCCTAACAAGACATGAAGACAATGTAATGTAGTTAAGTGCATTTGTCATTAGTCTTTATGTACTATGCTTGACTAGTTAGCAAGAGTCTAAATTGATCATGACAAGGGAACAAGGTTGTAGGACTGAGTGCATGTGTCCATGAGTACAGGGGAGCATTCTTGTGAACCCTGTTCTCTATGACCAGCACTACAGCGTGAGGGAACCAAAGGGGAACAATTTGTTGGACCCTGTTCTTTCTAAGTTGTGTATCTGGACGAGGTTGCATAAATTCATATTTATTATTTCTACGAATATTTTGTGTATTATCTTTCTAGATATTCACACAAATATTCTTCTGAAGAAATATATTTTATTTTGGAAAAATGAATATTGCAAAATCGTATTTTAACAGAAAAGTATTTTATTTTGAAAAGATATTATCTTGAAAAAAGTATTTTACTTAATGGCCAAGTATATATTGTTAAGCAAGTGAATTATCTTCTGGAATATTTCTAATTATCTTTTAGAGATTATATTCTGATAAATCACTTGCTAGCTGGTCGAGATTTTTGTTAATGAATTTGGACGGATTTTATCTCATAGGTTGAGTTAAGGAAAGGTCTTTGATCTTTACTTAAACTTTATCCTATCTTTTGGTAAATCTTATCAATAATATTGTGAAGAGATTTAACCTAACTGACTGAGCTCGTTTTGGGCCTGCCTATATAAGGCGCCTGATATGCTCAGTTGTAGGGTTAAGCTTTGTGTGCATCATTGAACTCAGAATCAGTTGTGCAAAGCATTTACTCATCCAAATCAGATACGTCCAGTACTCACAAAGAACAACCTTGAACCCTGTTCCCTGTCCTGGTCAGTTTGAGTCTTTTCTTAGATTGGTCATTGCATAATAGGTTTTTGTGGTCTTATATTGCTTAGTGTTGAAGCGTGTAATAGGACAACCAATCTGGTTATTTGTAAAGTCTCTAACTCAGTAACGAGTGTAGAGCATCTCTCAGATCAGTGTGTGATTCTGAGAGATAGGCAACGCATCAGTAACGGTGTGTGGTGGTGTTAGGGTACTGTGTTGTACCCTGATTTTGGCTCTAGTAATAAGATAAGTAGTGTGACAAAATCCCAAGTAACTGGGTCGTGGTTTTTACTCCTATTGAGTGTAGGAGGTTTTCCACGTGAAAAAAGCCTTGTGTTATTTACATTCTGTTCTTTATATTTTGTCATAGTCTGCTATATAGGAACAGCGTCCATAATGTTGTTCTCTACCCTGTTCTCAAGTTGCAAAACGCGAGAAATTGGAGTCACTCTATTCACCCCTCCTCTAGAGTAACTTAGGCACTCTTCAGTTGGTATCAGAGCAAGGTTGCTAAGTAAAAGGTTAACACCTTGAGTTTTTCCGCAAAAAATGAGTGCACCTAGTGAGATGAGGGAAGGACAACCCACGAATCGTCCACCATTGTTCAATGGAGAATTCTACTCCTGGTGGAAACGGAGAATGGAAATTTTCATCAAGGCAATAGACTATGACTTATGGCAAATAACTATAACTGGAGATCTGGTTGTAGAGCTAGTGGATGCAGAAGGAAAGAAGAGCATCAAACCTCCAGAAAAATGGACCAATATTGATATGAAGCAGATAGAGAAGAATGCTAAGGCTATCCAAATCCTACACTGTGGAGTGGATGCCAAGGAATACAATCGTATTCAAGGATGTGAAACTGCTCAAGGCATCTGGAAGACTTTGGAAACTGCATATGAAGGCACCTCTCAGGTAAAGCAATCCAAAATATATATGTTTATTAGGCAGTATGAACTGTTTAGCATGGAACCAACAGAGACTATCAAAGACATGTATGCTCGGTTCAATAATATCCTAAATCAACTTAAATCTCTTGGCAAACCCTTTGATGAAGAAGATGTTGTTAGAAAACTTTTGAGAAGTTTACCAATAAACAACACCTGGACACCTAAAGTTACTGTTATTCAAGAGGTAAGAGATTTAACCGTCATGAAGGTTGAAGAATTAATTGGTAACTTAATGACTCATGAGTTACAAGTTAAAAACTAATGAGACCAAGAGGGAAAAGGAGGTTGCTTTTCAAGTTGATGAGTTTCCAGAGGATGACCTAGACCTTAATGAAGATGAGATAAGCCTTGTTGCCAAGAAGTTTGCTCGCTTCTATGGTAATAAGCAGGGGTGTTCATAAAAAACCGAAACCGAAAACCGTACCGTAACCGCGTAATACCGTACCGAAAAATAGGTTACCGTACCGGAAAAAAAATTAAATTCCGGTACGGTTACCGTACCGGTAGTTATTTTCGGTTTTCCGCGTTTTGGGAATTTCGGTTAACCGAAAAACCGAAAAATAAAAATTTAAAAAGGCGCACTTTAAGTTACTAACATCAATTACTCTCAAAACCCAAGCTCCCATCTTTTTGGTTGATCTGATTACCCTCAATGTTTTATTTGTGTTTGTAGTTTTGGCGTTTTGGCTAAGGGTTATGGTTCTGTTTGTCGATCTGGGTAGATGAAGGGAAAAAAAGGAAGAAGAGAAGACAGGAAGATGAGGAAAAAAAAAACAAACTGAAAAAGTAACGAAGGGAAAAAGATGAAGAACAAAATAAGAACAGGAAAAAGGAAGAAGAAACAAAGAGAAAAAGAGGAAGAAAATAAGAGTCAGTGCTGTAGTTTGGGAGTAGTAAGATTTTCAAGTGGCCAGATTTAGTTTTGGCACTAATACGACTTTCTCTCTCCTAACAAATCAGCCCATATTGAAAACATATAAATTGTTCGGTTAACCGTTTAACCGTACCGACAATTTCGGTTAATCAAAAATCGGTTAACCGATATTTTCGGTACGGTGCCGGTTTAGAAAAAGTCGAACCGATATTTTCGATTACCGTATCGAAACATACTTTCGGTACGGTTAACCTACCGTGAATAGCCCTAGTAATAAGGGAAGTTTCAATCAAGCGTCATCAAATTCAAGAAGAGGTGGAAACTTTGACAAATCCAAGATCAGGTGTCACAAGTGCTCAAGACTTGGCCATTTCAAAAATGAGTGTCCTGAGCAAAGTGAGGACACACAGATAGAACATCGTCCATCATCTTCCAAAAAGCCAGAAAGGTTTACCAAAAGAGAAGCAAGGTATGTGAGCATGTTGACTGGCTGGTCAGACAACGAAGATGATGGTCCAGAAGATGAAGTGGAGGATCTATGCACTATGGCCAGAACAGATCTCACCTCTAAAGATGAGGAAGCCGAGGTAGGTATTCTTGAAATTAAGAGTTAAATTGTTTCTTGGTCTAAAGATAAATTGCTTAAAATGGTAATTTCTATGATGGATCAGTATGAAGAGTTAAACATTGAAAATGATAACACTTTTTCGTGCTTATAATGACTCTAAAGAAGATGTAAGCGAACTGTTGGAGATTAAAACAAATTATGAAAAAATGTTAAAAACCTTGAAAAAGGACAATAAAGATCTCAAAGAAACAGTATGCAAAATGGAAGAAACAAGGTCCATCCTTGAGAGTAAATGTTTATCTCTTGAGACTGATTTATCTAAGAAAAATGCTGAGACATTAGAACCTATTTATGTTTGTGATGAAACTGGCCTAGATGATCTTAAATCTGAATGTGAAATCTGGAAAAGGAACTTGAAAAATCTAAGGACTATAAAGGCAAGTTGGATAAGGTACAAGAAGAACTAGTCTGTCTTAATAAATGGACTAGCTCTTCCCAAGCCTTAAAATGGCTAAATGATCATCACAATAGGTTTAAAAATGGCTTAGGAAGAAAACCTAAAAGGGACGACTGGACTCCCAACACTAAGTATGTTGGATTGAAACATAACAGACTCTGCTGGCATTGTGGACAAGGTGGTCACTATAGATATAAATGCCAGGAGAGAACTAGGTCCGTCATTAAGAATAAGCAATATGTGAAGCAAGTTTGGATGAGAAAAGACAGAGTGAAAACTGATTCTGAGAAAAGGGAGCCCAAACAAGTGTGGGGTCCTAAAACTAGTAAGTGACTTTCATTGCATGCTAAAGTGAAAGAAAGCAAGCCATGGTATGTGGACAGTGGCTGCTCAAGGCACATGACAGGAGAAAAATCTGTATTTCTTTCACTCACAGCCTATGAAGGTGGTAGTGTGACTTTTGGTGACAACCAAACAGGTGAAGTGGTCGGTATAGGTAAGATTGGTAAGTCACTAACACACTCCATAGATGAAGTCTACTTGGTTGATGGTTTGAAACATAACTTGTTGAGTGTTTCACAACTATGTGATAAAGGGAACAATGTCCTATTCACTGCAAAGAATTGCATAGTTGCGAATCACAAGACGAGTGATGTTGTGCTAGAGGGAAAGCGGCACAAAAATGTTTACAAAGTTGATGTAAATAAGCTTTCCAGTAACTCTCTAACATATCTCAGTGCTATTGAAACTGATGTCTCACTATGGCATAGACGGTTTGGGCATGTAAGTCTCAGCTCCTTGAATAAGCTGGCATCACAGAACCTTGTCATTGGTTTACCTAAAATCAAATTCAAAAATGATGAGCTATGTGGTGCCTGCGCTAGAGGTAAGCAGGTAAAGTCTTCTTTTATAACAAAGAATATGGTAAGTACTTCACGACCTCTTGAACTTCTACACATGGATCTGTGTGGTCCTATGAGAGTTCAAACTCGTGGAGGAAGAAATTATGTGTTTGTTATTGTAGATGACTATTCTAGATTCACTTGGACCCTGTTGCTTGTATCCAATGATGAAACCTTTGATATGTTTGAAATCTTTGCTAACAGAATGCAGAAATAGGTTGGAGCTGACATTCTATCCCTAAGGTCTGACCATGGCACAAAGTTTGATAATGACAAATTCATTAACTACTTTGCTCAATATGGCATTGATCACAACTTCTCTGCCCCAAGAACACCTCAACAGAATGGGGTAGTTGAACGAAAGAACAAGACCTTGGAAGATATAGCTAGAACCCTGTTGCTAGCTAGTGATCTTCCAAGGAATATGTGGGGAAAAGCTGTCATCACAGCTTGCTACATCATAAATCGTGCCATGTTAAGACCTATTCTGAGAAAGACACCCTATGAATTACTCAGAGGAAGAAAGCCAAATATTTCCCATTTTAGAGCTTTTGGTTGCAAATACTATGTGCATAACAATGAAAAGTCTAACCTGGGAAAGTTTGATGCTAGGAGTGATGAGGCTGTCTTTGTTGGCTATGCTCCTCACAGCAAAGCTTATAGGGTCCTCAACAAGAGAACACAGAAAGTTGAGGAAAGTGTACATGTTGTGTTTGATGAATCTAATGCAGGTCTTGAGTCATTATTGCAGGATAAAGAAGACTTCCCAATTGGCCTTGCACCAGAAAGGGAAGAAGAAGAAGAAGAAGAAGAAGAAGTCTCACAAGAAACAGGTAATGCTGAGGAGACGGAAACAGGGTCCACACCCCCAAGGGTCCACACATCGGACTCAGGAGGAACAAATACTCCTGATATGGGAACAACACTCATAGAGAAAGGAGCTGAGCAATCTCAAAGTCCTAGAGAAGACCATGTTCCCTCTCCAAAAAGAGATGATCCAGAAGGTTCTGGATTCCAGCCACGTTCTTGGAAACATCAGAGCTCTCATCCCCATGAATCAAATCATTAATGATATGAATAAAGGGATTCAAACGAGAGCCTCGGTACAAAACTTTATGGCTTTTTCTGCTTTCTTATCCTTTGTTGAACCACATAATATTCATGAAGCTTTGCAGGATGTTGATTGGATAACTGCAATGCAAGAGGAGCTCAACCAGTTGGAAAGGAACAAGGTTTGGCACCTTGTTCCTAGACCTGATAATAGGACCATCATTGGAACTAAATGGGTATTCAGGAACAAACTGGATGAGACAGGTACTGTGGTTAGAAACAAGGCTAGATTGTTGTTCAAGGTTACAACCAACAAGAGGGGATTGACTATGATGAGACATTTTCCCCTGTTGCTAGAATCGAGGCAATACGCATGCTGATAGCATTTGCAGCTCACATGGACTTCAAATTGAAACCGATTGATGTCAAAAGTGCCTTTTTGAATGGGTACTTGAAAGAGGAAGTCTATGTGAAGCAACCCCCTGGGTTTGAGAGCAATGAGTCCCCTGACCATGTCTATAAACTTGACAAAGCACTGTATGGCTTGAAACAAGCTCCTAGAGCTTGGTATGAACGTCTGTCAAAGTTTTTAATGGAAAATGGTTATCAAAGGGGACAAGTTGACACAACCCTGTTCTTACGAGCAAAGGGGAAATGTTTGTTAGTTGTACAGATATATGTTGATGATATAATTTTTGGTGCAACTGATCAAGCTTTGTGCTGGGAATTTTCTGAGTTGATGATGAGTGAATTCGAAATGAGTATGATGGGTGACCTTAATTTCTTTTTAGGCTTACAAATCAAACAAACTTCTGAAGGAACAATGATTCATCAACAAAAGTATGTTAGAGAGCTGATCAAGAAGTATGGCATGAGAGATGCCAAGGTCTATGACACACCTGTTGCCACCAATGTCAAGCTTGACTTGGATGAAGCAGGTAAGAGTGTTGATCAAACAGTGTATAGAGGTATGATTGGTTCATTATTGTACCTAACTGCTAGTAGACCTGATATCATATGTAGTGTTGGCTTGTGTGCAAGGTTTCAAGCAAACCCCAAAGAGTCACATCTCACACAAGTCAAACGTATCCTGAGGTACCTCAAGGGAACTGAGGACCTATGTCTTTGGTACCCTAGAGGTGCTACAATTGATTTAATTGGCTATGCTAACGCTGATTATGCAGGATATCTTGTAGACAGGAAAATCACATCAGGCATGGCAACCTTCCTAGGGCCTTGCTTAATCTCTTGGGCCTCTAAAAAGCAAAATTCTGTGGCCATGTCTACTGCTGAAGCTGAGTATGTGGCAGCAGCTTCATGTTGTGCACAATTGTTGTGGGTAAGACAACAATTAAAGGATTTTGGAATTGATGCAGGTTGTATGCCAATCTTGTTGACAACACAAGTGCTATAAATATTTCCAAAAATCCAGTGCAACACTCAAGAACAAAGCACATTGACATTAGACATCACTTCTTGAGAAACAATGCAGAGAAATGATTCATTAAATTGAATTTTTGCAAGACGGAAGATCAATTGGAAAATCTCTTTACTAAACCATTGAGCAGAGAAAGGTATGAGAAACTTAGACTAGAAATAGGCATGATCAAGATTACTTAGTTGTATGTGCACCCTGTTCCCTCGATGATTGGCTAGATTGTGTCTACATGTTTTATGTGCGTACATATGTGATTTGTGTGTCCCTTTAAAGCTTTTGTGTGTCTATACCAGCTCGCGTGCAGTAAAATGCATAACTGTATGACCTAAACTAAAGGACTCACTTTGGTCTATTGATATGTCCCTTATTGTCTTCAAAACTGTTGTTGTGTGAATCTCAAAGACCAATACATGGACCATGTTCCCTCAGTCACTCTGCATCAAGCAATATTGTTCCCAACGGGCAGATTCAGACGCATTTAATTGTGGCTGTTCTCCTAATAATTAGAGGCGGTTGTATTTATTTTCCTATAAATAGGGGCTAGCCGTTTGTTCTTCATCATCACAAATCAAATTAGGCCTCCTAAATTTTCTCTCTCTCTCTAATTCTTCCCGTTTAATCTCTCTTTCTCTCACAAAATTCTTCCGGTTATTTTTTCTTTCTCAGATTTCTCTCTCTTCTTCTCCAGATTTTTGAATTTCTTCCCGTTAATTCAAGAATCAATCCCTTAATTCTCGTCTTTCCCTTCTCTTTCAAAACCCTAAATTCAGGCTTTAAATATCAATGGTGACTGGAACTCGATCAGTTGCATCCAAGAAAACCCCAGCTGAGAAATCACCCTCTACAACCCCTATCACTGCATCTACCCTGTCAAAACCCCAAAAATGCCTGTCAAATCGTCAGCACGAAAGAACAAGGGTCCTGCTGAGATCTCAACCTCACCACCACCATCATCTTCCCCACCTGCTGCTACTGAAACTTTGGGAAAAGATGGGGCTGCTATATCAGGAGCTTCTGGTTCTGCAACCAAAAAGAAAGCCAAGAAGAGCTCAACCAAGGGAGTTAGCGCATCTTAGCTGGCCTCTGAGATTGACGCTCTTATAAACGAAAGTGCTGCTATTGGAGCTAAACATGTCTCAAGGAAAGGGGAGAAAGGTAAGAAGAAGAAAGAGGGTGATGGGAAATCAAAAGGAGAGCCTGAGGGAGAGAAAAAGGAGAGTGAGGGAGGAGCAAAGTCTGGAACAGAGAGCGCCTCTGCTGAGGGGGAACATGGGTCAGCTAAGGAACACCCTGTTCCCTCAGCTGAGCCCACGAAATCCAAAAAAATCACTGCTGGGTCTTCCAAGAAACAAGGCTCTACTCCCATAAACCCTGTTTCTACACCTCAGTCCAAGAAGAGAAAGACCGTTTCTGAACGAGTCTTAAATGCACCTGCTGAGACTCCTCCACCTGAGGCAGCTGAGACTTCTTCCCGCCCTGTCAAGAGGAAGAAGGCCTTAGTCTCCATGCCCTCTGCATCAGTTTCTGCAACCAACACTGGCAAGAAACAGAAGATGAGCCAAGATGAAATTGACGCAAGGACAGCTCAAATCCTCTCTAGACGCAGCATGCCAGGTAAAGTTTGGTGTTTGGATTGGATAAAGGATAATGGGGCTGGGGATTTTGTCACAAATGTTTTGTCTCAGGGGTGGGGTACCTTTATGACCACTAGGACTACTTTTCACTATGCTGAATTTAAGTAGTTTTACCTAAACTGTACAGTGAAAAAGGGGGTGGTCAGGAGTGAGGTAACTGGGGTTCCCATTAAATTACATGCCTCTGAATTAGGGAAAATTTTGGGAATCCCTTGTGAAGGTTTTGCTGAGTGAGCTAGGGGTGGTGTCTGGCTTGAGTATGATGGGCTTGATCCTATAGCTATTGTGAGGAAGTACTCCAGGAACATGGAGGAGGATGTGGCCAAACGGGTCAAGGCTGTGGACCTTGTTCCTATGCACAAGCTGTACTTTGCGCTTGTGTTTAGGACCCTGGTTCCTAGGGAGGAGGCTAGAGAATTTTGCTCAGCCTATGACATGAGCATAATGGATTTGGTTGAACGGAGGGAGAAGGTGAATCTTCCTGCTCTCATGATTCACCACATAGAGTATGTTCTTAGTGCCAAGAAGATCACTCACTCGTTGCCCTATGTATATGCTCTCACCTTGGTATTCCAACACTTTGGTGTGCCTCTTACTGATGGGGCATCACCTACCACTGTGAATGAGGTGGGTAAGCAGTACTTGAAGCAAATTGGCTTCAGATTTGGTGAGTATCCTAAGGAACAGGAGGATAAGGAGGAGTATGGGTCTGAGGGGGAACAGGGCCCAGAGGCTGTTTCCATGGAAGGAGCCAGCATTAGTAGAGCTGCCTTGTTCACTACCCTGCAGCTGGTGGAGGCAAGACTCAACTCTGTGACCTCAAAGCAGGTTGTTTGGCTATTAAGGTAGCTGATCTTACTGATGCTGTGACAAAGGCTGATGAAGCACATCAGAGAAGGCATGATGCGCTTGTCAAGATGCTGAGAGAGGGGTTTGAAGTTGAGACTGAGGAGCCTGCTGCTGACTCCACTGACCCATCAACCCTGTTTCTTCCCCTGTTGTTTAAGCCTATTTTCCTTTTTTGTTTGTTTCTCTTCTTTATTTCTTTTCTCTCTAGGAGTTGTTTCTACTGTAACAATTCCTTCTTTTGTGACTGTGCTTTATATGTATAAAATTGGGTCCTTTTTGGTTTATATAATTTGACTATTTTCTGGATGGCCTATATCAATAGATTTCTAAGTTTGAGCTACTAATTCTTGCATTTGTTTGCATACACTTAAACCCTGGAGGTGATGGTTGTGACATACTTGCTAAAATTTGGCTTAACTTATCAATATTTCCATGTTTGACTAATGTCCATGACACTTTTTGATGATGCCAAAAGGGGGAAGAGTGGTGTGCTTATGATTAGGTTTGATATGATCATGTTTAGGTTTAGTCTAGTTTAATTCTCATACCTTGTAAACCTATTCACTACGGATGGGTAGCACACAAATTTTTTTAAAATTTCTACTCTAATGGTTTCTGGTTTGAAATGGTGTTTCCTCTGCCTACTCTGATTCTCTAAAATCTTGAAAGGTGCAATACTGTTTGCACAAATTTCTCTCTGCAAACGTCTCAATGTGATGGATGATAATGTTAAGCTGAAGTTCTTGATGGTGAAGCTGTGAACCCTGTCCCTACTTACCCGTGGTTCTCTTGGTTGGTTCACAGCAATGGTAAGTCAAGGTAAGCCTGAGTTAGTTTCGTTTTCTTTGATCATTAAATTGGTATCTAGCTCAGATAAGCACACTAGTTTGTCATCATCAAAAAGGGGAAATTTGTTGGGTTCCTGGTTTTGATGATAACAAACAAAGTGTTCTTATCTATGTGTGAACTAACTATGATGGCAGGTTGACTTAAGGATACAAGAAGGTATAATGCTCGAAACATGATTGCTCATGAGATGCTTGGATCCTAACAAGACATGAAGACAATGTAATGTAGTTAAGTGCATTTGTCATTAGTCTTTATCTACTATGCTTGACTAGTTAGCAAGAGTCTAAATTGATCATGACAAGGGAACAAGGTTGTAGGACTGAGTGCATGTGTCCATGAGTACAGGGGAGCATTCTTGTGAACCCTGTTCTCTATGACCAGCACTACAGCGTGAGGGAACCAAAGGGGAACAACTTGTTGGACCCTGTTCTTTGCAAGTTGTGTATCTGGACGAGGTTGCATAAATTCATATTTATTATTTCTACGAATATTTTGTGTATTATCTTTCTAGATATTCACACAAATATTCTTCTGAAGAAATATATTTTATTTTGGAAAAATGAATATTGCAAAATCGTATTTTAACAGAAAAGTATTTTATTTTGAAAAGATATTATCTTGAAAAAAGTATTTTACTTAATGGCCAAGTATATATTGTTAAGCAAGTGAATTATCTTCTGGAATATTTCTAATTATCTTTTAGAGATTATATTCTGATAAATCACTTGCTAGCTGGCCAAGATTTTCTGTTAATGAATTTGGACGGATTTTATCTCATAGGTTGAGTTAAGGAAAGGTCTTTGATCTTTACTTAAACTTTATCCTATCTTTTGGTAAATCTTATCAATAATATTGTGAAGAGATTTAACCTAACTGACTGAGCTCGTTTTGGGCCTGCCTATATAAAGCGCCTGATATGCTCAGTTGTAGGGTTAAGGTTTGTGTGCATCATTGAACTCAGAATCAGTTGTGCAAAGCATTTACTCGTCCAAACCAGATACGTCCAGTACTCACAAAGAACAACATTGAACCCTGTTCCCTGTCCTGGTCAGTTTGAGTCTTTGCTTAGATTGGTCATTGCATAATAGGTTTTTATGGTCTTATATTGCTTAGTGTTGAAGCGTATAATAGGACAAACAATCTGGTTATTTGTAAAGTCTCTAACTCAGTAACGAGTGTAGAGCATCTCTTAGATCAGTGTGTGATTCTGAGAGATAGACAACGCATCAGTAACGGTGTGTGGTGGTGTTAGGGTACCGTGTTGTATCCTGATTTTGGCTCTAGTAATAAGATAAGTAGTGTGACAAAATCCCAAGTAACTGGATCGTGGTTTTTACTCCTGTTGAGCCTAGGAGGTTTTCCACGTGAAAAAAGCCTTGTGGTATTTACATTCTGTTCTTTATATTCTGTCATAGTCTGCTATATAGGAACAGCGTCCATAACGATGTTCTCTACCCTGTTCTCAAGTTGCAAAACGCGAAATATTGGAGTCACTCTATTCACCCCCCTCTAGAGTAACTTAGGCACTCTACAAATAGTTCAATCGACATATTAGGATCAACACCTATAATAAGAGCTGCAGCACCATCACCAAACAAAGCATGTACAACTAGTGAGGCCATATTATCTTTGTTTGGACTTTGAAAGTAGGTAGTTGTCGTCTCCATAAAAACTACTAGAATACGTGCATCTTTATTACTCTCTGCAACATTCTTGGCCTCTCCAATGATTTGAGGTCCGGCATGACAACCCATCATATACCTAACTGGTCGATGAACAGAAACATCAAGTTCTAGCAACTTCATGAGCTCAAGATCTAAACCGGGCATGGAATATGCTACTTTTGTACATACAACGAGATGTGTTATGCTCGATTTGGGTCTACCCCAATCTTCAATGGTCTTCACTGCAGCTTCTTCCCCTAGTTTAGGTACACACTCATTTGTTATAGCACGCCGCACATCAAATGATGGAGCACCATAGGTCATTATGCGAGGGTTTGCGTTTAGAAGATCCTTTGTTCATACAAAATGTCTTTTTCAATGTTTGTCCTATCACCTGTTTATCATCGTCATATCATACAAACACAATCAATTAAAGGAACATAAACGTGTATGTAGCTATTGTGGGGCTTGAGCACATGAATAACTATCACCATATATGTAACTGGCAAACTTGATCATATTGCATATAGCGTGAGATTGAGATTCTCAACCCTTTGCAAAATGTTTTTTTTAGTAGAAAGACCAGTACAATAAATTACATACGATAGGGGAATAAAAATTTATCCACAAGTATGAGCTATTGAGTCAACATTTAAAAGTTATCAAAACATGCCCGTATATTAAATAAATTTAGTGAAGGCGTGTTATTTGAAAATACAAGTTAAATACATTTAGTAATTTATTCATTTAAATTTACTTATTCAATTAGTATAATATAAATTACCATTGGGGTTAGTATAGGTCTGAAGACCTATAGCTAGAAGTAATCACAAGCCAAATTTTAAACCTTTCTCGAATTTTGTTTCACTTAAAATGTTATTGCATTGTAGGATTTGTAACATTAACATTTTGGTTAAATAATACAGTATATAAAAGAAAATATTATCTCTGTGAGGCTTTGTTCTCGGTCGAACGAAAACAAACTTTCTATGAGACTCTATTCTCATTCATTCAAAAAAAAAAAAAATGAGACTCTATTCTCATAGAAATTAGGTTGCATACAATTAATCCCTTTACCATACCTAGGCAAGAGCCTTTTCGAATGCATTGGCGGTCTTGTTAATGTTACTATAGTATAATATAAGACCTAGCTTGTTGTAACCCCAAAGCCAAATTTTAGACCTTTGTTCTAGTTATAATTTCAATTAGTGGTCGTTACTCAATATGGGAAGGAGCACTTCCAATAATAACTTGTATTTCTCAAGATTTTAAACTTATTGGAAAATGTTAAATGTTATTTGGTTGAACATATAAAGTAACTTCCTACATCAAGTTGCACTTATCTGGGTCTTGGAAAGTACCTTAGGTAAGTCACTCCCCACATTTTAGAAAATAGATTTTCTTGGGAAATACAACTTCCAACATTTTTTGTCAACCAAACAACTCCACATTTTCTCCTATCATAAAAAAAAAAAAAATTCTCTACATTTTCTACTTCACAGAAAGTTGCACTTCCCATGCTTTTGGATGTCAACCAAACAACCACTAAATATGTTACTCCATATACGCAAACAATCAAATTAGTAAACACAAATTTTGTTGTCCCAAACTACCCTTTACATAACACAATTAGAGCTGTTTTGAAGCGAGCATGGTCCGGACATGGTCGAGCTTGACATGTTTTTTTTGGTGAATGGGACGGTCCGGTAAGCAGAATTGGACTGGATTAACAAGTCGAGTACCTATAAAATCACCAAAACACACTGTCTAAGCCTACCCCTTTTCAGAGTCGAACATGTGCCGAGCCTAGTGAGTTCGTCCCGCCCGCCCATAAAGAGCTCTAAACACAATGTTCTTATACTCTCTCCCTCTTTTCCTCCTTGGTCCTCTACTCCTCTAGCTCTACCTCTTCGGTCTCTTTCAAACTATTGATTTACCCAGCAATCGTTGATGAAACGCCTAAGTCAGTAGAATCTGCTTTCAATCAAAAAATTTAAAACAAACTGTAAGTTGACAAAAAAAAAATTGGGGGTACAAAAGAAATACTTCACTCAATGCACATTGCTCAACTGCAAGCACCCCTGCCACTCCTTTGCTCGCTCAATCTCGGTCTCCCCGGAAACTCCCGATACCCCCAAGGGCCAAGGCCTTGGGATTATGAAAGTTGAGGAGGTGTTTGGGAAGTGTAAATGGGATTATGAAATTATAGGGATGAGATTTGGGTTGAGAGGGTAGGGAATTTGTATAGTTGATCCTACTACCCTGTTTATTAAGTGGGTATTAGATTAGAGAATAGATTGAGGATTGTAAAGTTAGTTTACCAAAATGCCCTTAAATAAAAGAGGAGGTAAAATCTGCAGTCATTTTTAATGGGCATGATAGTAATAAACTATTAAAATCTTTATCCCACCTCCAATTACTAGCCCCCCTATGTGATTAAAAAAGGGGGATAAAAGGTCTTTTTATCCCCATCCTTACTCATTTTCTATTCCCCATCCCTCACACCAAACATGGGATTCTACAACCCTAATTTTCTAATCCCTATCCCCACCTCTTATTCCCACTAAACAAACGTCTCGTAAAAGTATTTGTTGAAATATTACAAATGGCGCGGATTTCATCATGAACTTACTTAGGAATAAAAAATTATTTGAATAATAAGTTCGTACATCAACTGAACTGAACTATACTGAATTGGAGTGAAGTAAAAATAAGTGAAGGAGAACTGAACTGAAAGGTTATATTTTCCTTACCTTATTTTCTGTTCAATTCAGACCAATTTAGTTCACTTCAATAGTTCAGTTCATGTGGGAACTTATTATCACTCAAACATTTCGTAAAAGGTTAACGGAAAAGAAAAAATTCAGTTCAAATAAATTCAGTTCACTTTCATATTTTTTCATGTCAAAAGAACATAACCTAAGAGTAGCAACAACAATAATATAACTTTATGTACTAGAACTCTTCACTCGACACCATGATTCTACAATGTGCTCGTTGTTTATGATAAAAAAAAAATTAAAAAATCAACATAGCAGTTATTCACGCAATAGATAGTTAATATGACTCTCTCCCACCAATAAGTAATTTGTGTCAGTAGTTCGACACGCACATCTAACAAACCAGAAAAAAAAGGTTGATGAATTGGTCGAATTTTAGGAATAGACAAAAATTATTGGCTAGACCTATTAGATAAACCCAATAAAAATATGCATGTGTAATAAAATAAAAGTAGCACTTAAAAAATGAAACTGGAAATGAAATTAACTATATGATTCAATTAGTGGTAATAGTATTGGGAGGAGCCTTACATATGCGCTTGAATTTGTGTTTAAGTTCAACCATGTGCTGGCTATTAGTGACGCTGAAATAGTAATCAGGATAATCAGTTTGGTAAATGAAGTTAGGCTCCGTTCTTTTCGTCGATTTCATGCTGCATTTTGTTCCGTTCCGTTTCGTTCCGTTCTGTTCCGCGCCGCATTCTATACTTCATTTTGTCTCACATATTTTTGAATTATCTGCGCCGCGCCGTTCTGTTCCGTTCCGTTCCGTTCCTCACCGTCCCGCACCATTCCGTTAAAGAGAACAGGACCTTACTTAGAACTGCGGTGCCGATGCCCATTATGCAAGCAGGACCATCTGCTCATTGACGGATTTTTGTATCGCTAACCTTCTCCATTTTATAGCTTGTTATGTTCTATTTTTGGTATGAGGGCTACCTAGCAAAAGCTCTCGTATTTATAAGCCATTCAGATCTGAAATGACTTGTAATCACAATATCAAAAAAAAATTCCTTTTTTTATAAGGATGCATATAATAATCCGCAAATTATACGTATTGGGCAAGCTAACCCATCTTAGATGGATTGACGAATTCAAATAGATGAGGAATAACCCCCCAAATAAATGTAAATGAGTTTTTATTCTCCCTATACAGAATTTTTTTTTTACATAAAAAGGTTATTTCATTCATTCATTTCACAAATTTACATCCAAAATACAGCCTCAAGAAGGCATATTGTTCGAGTAAGCACATCAAAATGCCCTGTATAAGGGACTTTTTGAGTAACCTATAAAACTGGTTAAGCTTAGTAGCATATTTAACAGTAGGTATATTACAATAAGTAGTGGCATATATTATGTGAAAAGCTGAAACCTTAACCATGATGCTGCTGCATCTTGATCCCCATGATGTCGTTTTCATATGAAACTTTAGCAAAGTAGGGAGGGAACATGAAGGTTCTTCTAGCTCCAGTCTCCTCAAAGGCTTGTGCAGCAAGAGTGTGTGCGACCATATACAGAATACTTATCAGTATTGCTCCCACCTCATCCTCGCAATCTTTATTTATTTCGTTTGGCACAAAGTTGTTGAGTCGTTGCCCCCTCAAATAAATAATAAAACAACAACTGTTGACATGTACTTGTCCCCTCAAATAAAAGAAAAAAGATAAAACGAGTAGTCAACAACTCGACATATGTAAGCAGTAATATATGCTAAGGATTTGTTATTCTAATCACCGTAAATTTCTTTCACTTCATTTTATTTGACAACCATATAAGTTCATATCATCCATTGAGGACAATTCAATTCAATAATTTTATTTTATTTTATCTTGTACTTTCTCTGTTTCATCAAGATGTTTACACTTCATTTTTTAAGATCAAAGTTCACAAACTTTGAGTCTTTGACCATGAATTAGTCAAAAGATACAAAGATTTATAATGTAAAGATGCTTTGTTAGATTCATTTTAAAGAATACTTTGGAAAAATTATAATATGCGTATAATTACAATTATCTACGGTCAAAGTGGTGCATTGGAGACCGTGAAAAAGCGAATGTAAACATTTTCATAAAACGGAGGGAGTAGTATTATTTGTCAGAATTCATCTTTATATATAGGAAAATTTGCTTCAAATAATCCCAAGTTTGGTGTGTTGCACAAAATAATCCCAAATTTGAAAATACCCCACAATAATCCCAGCTTACTGGACGTGTGTTGTTACTGGGCTAAGGGAAAACGACGTTAACCGGCCCGTTAGTTTTGGATGACATGGCAATGTCAGTTACTCTTCCATTATAGCTGTTGAGAGTTGTGAACGTTATTTTAAAGCTTCCTTCCTCTCTGTCCCAATTTTCCCCAAATTGAAACAAACCCTAAATATATTTTTCCTCCACTCTCTCTTAAATTATTCCCAAATTCTCTAATTGTTGTACCCGACTAAGAATTGGGCTTTTAGATTCAAAGCTAATGAAGAGATTCCTGACTCTTTTGGACCACTTTTGCTGAGGACAATGGTGATGGTATGTAGCTGACAGATTCTTATAGCTCGGTTTTCTGCAGTAATGGTGGAAAGAGAAGATGGAAAATGGTAGGAGAGAATAGAGTTACGGTGAAAAAGAAGACACCATTAAAGGGTTTAGAAGTTGGGAGCATTATTGAGCGGGCTTTTTTCATTGACTTCCCTCCTCTCATTGCCACGTCATCAAAAACTAACAAGCCAATTAACGTCATTTACTCTTAGCCCAGTAACATCACACGTCTAACAAGTTGGGATTATTATGGGGTATTTTCAAACTTGGGATTATTTTGAGCACACACACCAAACTTGGGATTATTTGAAGCAAATTTTTCTTATATATATATTAAAAGACGGAGGAAGTATTATTTGAGTATTAAGGAATTTTTGGTCTTTGCCAAGGATATCCACTGTTGATCACAGTGACTAATTCGGGGCTGTCCAAGGGAATTTTTTCCATTCGCAAAAGTTGGGATTTGAACCTCCAACCACTTATTTAATGGATGAAGTGCTGAACCACTGCACCAATCCATCTTGATTTGAGTATTAAGGAACTAATAACCACCTTTAATGTTAGCTCCATGCATGCACATATCGAGTATTATCACATTTCACTTTCAGATTAGAAACACAATTATTAGATTGACTGATTTTCCATTATGTATGTATATCATGTGCATTTTTATGTTGCTAATGCCCCCTTAATTTCTCTCCCCCTCTTAATTTGCTAGTTCTTCATTATCCACTTTTTCTCTCTCCTCTTTTACCTTGCAATTCCCATGACCTCCATTGTACACAAATGTTGGAGTATAGTCCATGTTGCTAGCATAGAATAGATCACTAGAATGCTGTCGCAATTCGGATCCTCTGTTGCTTGAAGGGTTCCAATCATTTGGTATTGGTTTTTGGCCTATTTTTGACTCTGGACATTTTTTAAAAACTTTTAGCTTGATAATATGATATTCAAAACTATTTTACGCGAATAGTAAAAACCAGTTGAACATCACCATTAATTTCTAATATTGATACTTTTACAAAAATAGTGATTAGTCATTAGTCAATGAGACTAAGAAAAACTTATTAGCACCCATTTTTTTATTATTATGGTGGCTACATAAATGATCACGATAGTTAATTTTAACCCAGAATAAAGAAAAAAAAAACACAACTCAACAATAAAACCCCCTAGCTATTTGCCTTAATAATTCTACCAGTATATGTCTTCAAACTCTAAGTTGACCTTGGTTATATTAGGTCTCAAGTTTGATTAAGAAATAAAATATTAAGAGGTATAATTATTGCATGGACCCTAACTTCGTTAAGATGTAACCAGCGGGGACCCTAACTCCAATAAGATGCAGCCTGCGTGGACCTAGATGAAGGAGAAAGAGGGGAAGCGGGAGGTGTAGTGTGGCCCACTATAAATAAAGGAAAGGCCAGAGGTAGGAATGGTGACGGGACGGGGCGAGGGTGAATATAGGAAATATTTATATCTATATCTATTTGGTTATAGTCAATTCGTTACCTGTCTCATTCTCATAACGGGTATTATTCCCAAAATTATATTTATCCCAGTGGGTATGAGGCGGGAACCATATTATATATCCGTCCCAATTACTCAGCGAGTATTCATAGTCACCTAATACTTGTCCTAAATCTACTAGATATCCGCCTTAAATTCAACTGATACCCACATAAAGCAATTACAGTATATTTAAATAACAAACCTAATAAACGTGCAAATTGTGTCATTATTACGAACAACAAAACTATGATAAATTTGAACTAATTGTGTCTATATTTTATTTTTAGAATTTTTTTTTCTTTTTTATTTTTAGGTGGGTATGAGGTGGGGATATCCAACTAGGAAACAACACAAATCATCTCCGTCCCATCCCACGACGGTTTTGCTTTCTTAAACTCATGCTCGCCCCATCCACGCCTGACACCCTCATCCCCGCCCCAATTGGGGCATATACGGGGCGACCTATATCCACCCCACTGCTATCCTTATCGAGAGGGAGGGAAAGGAGTAGAGTGCACCGTGCGGATCTAAACGAAGGAGGGAGAAAAGATTAAAAGAAGGCCTACTTATGTAAACCTGAGAATTGAGATCTACTCCCTATGTCCCAGGTTTTTCTTTACATTGAATTTTTTAATGTCAAAGTTTGTGAACTTTGATCACTTATTTGTGAAAAGTTACAAAGTTTTACAATGTAAATATAGTATTGCTAGATTCATTTTAAATAGTATTTTCAAAATATCATCTTATTCTAAGTTTTATAATTACAAACCCATAAATACTCATGATCAAAGTAGTGTCTTAAAAATCGTGAAAAGTCCATTGTCAAGACAAATTTGGAACAGAGGAAGTAGGCAGTAAGACTGAAATGGTAGTAGGAAATTAGCAATGTAGGATGGAGTGCTTAACGTTGCTTGGGCTTATTGCACCCCAAAAAAAAAATGTTGCTTGGGCCCATTATTATGGACGGTCCACAGTGAGGTTGCACCAAAAACAAATAAGATTTGACCATTTGTGGTCATATTAATTATTGTCACTAACGAGCTCCAAGCAAATAAAAAATCAAACAAATCCAAGTGACACGAACATGGATTTGAGGCACATTACTTAATAGTAGAGATGACAATAGGTCGGGTTTGGGGCAGGTCCGGCTGGATCCAGACCCATTTATATTTTTGGGTTGAGATTCAGACCCGATTCAGACTCTATAGGATCTATAATACTTATATCCAGATCCAGATCCGCTGAGTTTAGTGGATCCGTGGGTCTTAAATGAGTCTCATTAATAAATTAATAAATAAAGAGATTTGTTCCTAAATCCTATAATATGCATAAGATTTGAAGTTTTTATTAGAAAATATCACTTAACAACGTATTATACTCATTGAAAAATAAAAGAAACTCAAATTTTCACCTTTGGACTTTTTTTTTTATACATGATCTTTACTTTTTTTCTTTTTTCTTTTTTATTTTTACATGTTAATGAGTCCATGGGCCGGGTCTGGGTCTGTGATACAGGACCCAGATCCATATCCATTTAAGACACATGGATCCAGATCCAGATCCACATCCAATAGGTCTATAAAAAGGGGATCCAGACTCTTATAAATGGATCTGGATCCGTGGGTCTGGGTCGGGTCTCAGACCCATTACCATCCCTACTTAATAGCCTCTTTGTTAGGTGTAGGTGTTGATTTGATAACTCGAGATTTGCCAAGATACTGATTGATTATTATATAGAATACTAGTTTTATCTCCGTGCTCCGCACGGACTCGTGATTATCTCTCGAAAATGAAAATAACTTCCTAAGTGATACCCCATACATGTTTTATACTGCACAACTAATGCTACATTTGATTATTTTAATTTTTTTGGTATAAAATGTCCCTTTAAATCGATCTACATCAAAATTAGAATGAATGTAAAAAAGATTTATTTATAAACATAATTTTAGCCTACATCAAAATTCTAAAAAGAAAAAAAAAAGATAAAGACTAATAAACCTTTCTTCAAGTATACTAAGACTTTATTTTCTCAATTTATTATTAGTCCAATTTAGTTTAATCCAATTCAGATTAGTTAAATAGATCATGTAGGAAAGCACCACTTAAATAAATTTCATTTATGCTATAAAATATTAAAGGTCAAGTTAAATACAAATGTCATCAAATAGTTAAGGCCGATATTGTTAGAAGTGTCATTGATTGTACGTTATTTAACCAAGTTGTACACATGTGGCATCTAAATGTAATCTTCGAATGAAAATTCCCTCTTAAGTGTCATCCTATATGTCATCACTGCTAGAAAATGACCTAACTTTTGTAAGACATATATCTCATTTTGAAGATTTATTCAAATCCAATCCATTGAATCAAGATTTATAATTTTTTGACTTACATAACTGAAGTTTTTATTTATTTATTTTGTAATATAAAAAAAGCTAATAAATATGTAATAAAACCAACTAATGAGAAGGAATTAATGAGTGACACTTTGATGGTGAGTAGTTAGGCTATGTGGCAAGCTTTGCTTACGTGACACTTAAGGAACGCCACGTGTCGTGTGTGGCCACACGAATTGGACTCACTTTATACGTATACCGATGTGGCGACTATGTGTCATCTTCACACGAATATATCTCTCCCATGTAGCGTCTCACATGTCATCGTCCCACGAAAAGAACCCAACTTTATAAGACATAGTAGTAGTAGATATGCATCTCATTTTGAAGTATTTTCCAAAGAGTTACTTCTCACTCACTTTAATGTGTTTCACCTCCTTATTACTCCACACACTCGATCATGTGATTTTCACTCACCAAGCTAATAACTCTAACTTGGATTTACGCCGAACTCTCTGAAGCTCGCAAAGTTCACAAACTCCTTCAAGTTTGAACATACTCTTTTTACACAACTCCCGCAAGTTGGCAAGGCTCACAAACTCCCTCAAGTTTTGAGCAAACTCTCTTTCTCCCACAACCCCCTCAAGTTGGAAAGAACACAACTTCACTCAAGTTGCCAAGCACTCAACAACATACTCACAAGTTGCCAAGCTACAACTTCACTCAAGTTGCCAAGCACTCAACAACATACTCACAAGTTTTCAAGCTACAACTTCACTCAAGTTTCCAAGCACTCAACAACATACTCACAAGTTGCCAAGCTACAGCTTCACTCAAGTTGCCAAGCACTCACAAGCTAACTCTAGCTTGGAAAACACTCTAAAAAATTATAAAATTTAACCATTCAATGCTTCTAGCAAAGCTAATGAAAGATTACAAATAAATCTTAAGTGCCAAAGAATCGGATTTGAGAAATGAACAGTGCAGGGGAATAAGTGTTGGAACAAGGTCAGAAAATTGTTGTTACTTCACTAGAAAATATAATGATTTTACTCAAGTGAAGGAAGGAGGATTTTGGCTTGAAAGATTTTCAATGAACCTTTGGGCATTCCTCCTTTGAAAATCAGTAGCACAAGCTCCTATTTATATAATAAGAGAGGCCACAACTTTATGTCAAAGTAGTCAAAAGTTAAGCACTCTAAAAGCAACTTTAGACAATGCTAAATCTTTCATCTGATGTCTAGCCCACATTTGGGAGCCAAATGTTGGCTAAACCACCAGCCAAGAATCTTTGCATTGGGTAGAGTTTATGGACAAGTTTTTGGCATTTTTAATGAAAAAGCATAAAGTGAATCTTTCGAAAACAAAACCTTAACCCATGCTAATACTTTCATGTGATCTTAGACAATATTTAGATAGTCAAATGTTGGCTAAGAAATCAAATGAGAATATTTGCATTGGGTAAACTTTTTAAGGAAGCTTTTGACATTTTTTTTTTATGAAAAAGCATAAAGTGAATAACTGAATATATTGGAAATCAAACCTCAACATATGCTAAAACTTTCATGTGATTTTAGGCTACATTGGGAACCCAAATAGCCTTCGAAAATCAGAAAGTTTAAGCACATGTGAAGGTTGCTTGTTCAACATAATGCTAGCACAAAGCTCCATAAAACGATTTCTATAAAGTGCTATATTCTAACTCATTTTAACACTCAAGCTTTTGCCTTGTAAATAAATATTTTTATAGTTGAAAATCTGGTGAACAAACTTAAGAAGCAGACAAAAATATTTTAAAGAAAAGTTGAGTTAAAACCGAATTTTTATTTTAAGTAAAAGTGTTTACTACGTCTGGGCAAGGGAATAGGGTACTGACGCTGATCCCTTTGCACCAAAAACTTCGATTTTGATTTTTGTTCCCAAAATTAATTGTTGCACTTCTATGATTTCGAAACTAAGGCACATACAAGACATCTAGCTGGAAGCCAAACACTTGATCTTCATTTGTGTTTTCATACTTCCTTGGTCTTGTCATCATCTAGCCATGTATCCTTTAATGTTGTCACTCTATTGAGTTCCATTTGCACATCTTTGAACTCCATGTATATTGAGCTCTACCTCTTTTGGGCTACAACATATTGCTCATACAAGACACTAGTACATATGTGTATAAGCTTATTGGTTTGTCAATCATCAAAACACATATAGGTCAACATTATTGCTCTTCTCCTCTATGGGCCTTGTCAATTCACATTATTGCTGTTGTTAATGTTGTACCGCATGTTAAGCAAGTACCATTATATTTGATTGCACAAGAGTAAGTCTTTCACTAAAAAGTAACTCTCGCTGCTTCACAAAAAGTTACAGTAAGATCGTTTTAAACAAATATTTATGCCCAAAGAAATACAAATAAAAATATCGAGATCGTACATACAGGGATGGCATGCCCAAATAAACCAATCAAGTTTCACGATATATTTCATTGTTGTACAACGTTAACACATGCACAAAGGCCAGAAATATTTTAGAAGCGGCTGGCTTAATAACGCCTTATATAGACTCAATTACTACTACTAATTAGACCAGCTAGCTACATACGCTAGTAGCTAGTCTAACATATAATGAAAGTCTCATCAATTGTAGTAACTAGTAAGACTACATTACTACATGTACCCTCTTGTGATTATTATCACAAATATTAAACTTAGAAAATACCATAAATGTTTGCACTTATGTGAGCAATATAGTGCTCTTATTATTCAAGACGTCATACGTAGTACTGGATCGATCTCTTGCATATAGCCAGCAGGCACAAATTAAGATTAATTTGTGACTGATCTCTTGCGAGGCAAGAGTTTCCCTACTGCCGGGAAATGGTTTGCAAAGGTTGTTGGGGTTGCGTTTACCGGGACTGCAACATTAGGGCTAGCCGAAATGGGAAGGATGCGACCACAATTCATACCTTTGAACAAAACTGCCTGGTTGTCATGGTATGCAATTGCAGAATCATTGTTAGCCACATGAGGTCGGTCTCTGAGACCGGGGATAAGCTCCGTTATCGACCCCTTCTTTAAGATCCTAGGAGAAGCGTTACCATACTTGATACGAGCACATTGATCTCCCTTAAAAATGTAAGCTTCATATGAGTGATCTAACTCAAACGCAGCATCTAACCCGTTCTCGAAAACCGTCCCTTGGAGAAAAGGGAACATTTCCGAGATAGGCATTGGGCCTTTGACGAGCCTATCATCACCCCCATATGGAGCGTAATCGAATTCTGCACATTGATTGTAAGCAAATATAAAGGCTGTATTACCGGGATTATGAGACCTGAAAGCACAATCGATTCCAGCATCTTCGAAAACGGTGCACTTCAGGGACGGGAACATGTTAGTAGTGAGAACTGGTCCTCTTAAAATTGTGTTTCCGCTGCGACAAAGCACACACTCGTCCTTCATGAAAAAGTAGTAATCATCACGGCGAACCGAGCGAAATGCACCCGTTACATAGACATTATCAACTGAGCCGGCCATTGCTTTTGTTACCTTTTCTTGTATCCTGATTAGTACCTGTAAAATATTATTTGATGATCCATTATATAAGATGGTCTTTTCGTGATCAACATAAAACTAACTTGATAGCTAGAAAGCCTACTAATAAGTTACACAGAATACACTACAATCGATATAAATGAGAATAACCGATCAAACCCGCTAAAATAAGCACAAAACCCGATCGAATCCGATTGAAAAAAACTGACAAAAAACTGGCTCAGATCTTTAAAGGTCATTAAGAATTTCCATACAAACATACTTCAAATCTGCATAATGAGATCGATCCGACCCGAATCTATCTGACCATAACCCGTTTGAGTTTTGACAACTCTATTAAATAAATTACGTATATACTTATCAAAATTTTCCCCCTTACGATCTTCCCCATTATATTGCGAGTGACCCACTAAAGAAAAAATGGAAAGGAGAATATGAAACATATCAATTGAAACGGTGTGACTATTTAAAAGACAATACTGCAATAACAAAATGTTAAGCGGCCATACCAGAATAGCTGATTATGATCCAGGTAGCTTCCAGCTTAATTCAGCTCTGATTTGAAGAGTAGATCTTAGCTCTTTTATAGATGATCGAGGAGGACTGTCTCTAGGGAACATTAGTGCAAAATTCAGCATCAAATCACTTTTGTCAAATAGTATCAAATTTCACCTCCAAAAAAAAAATAAAGATTGTGATCAAATTTTTTTATGTATTTCCCAAAGGCCAAGGTTTAAAAAAATAATGATTCTATTCGCTCCAAATAATTATAAAAAAATTACTCTGCTCCCAAATTTCAATGCGTGAAGATGCTACTATAATTCACGTGCGTGTCTTTTTTCTTTCTTTCTTTTTCCTATTACTTTTTTTCCTTTTTTTGATCACTTCTTTTTCCTATTACTGATTCTCTTCTTGTCAAGATAATATAAAGTATCAAGTACCCACCATTTGTATGGTGGTTATCACTAAGTTCACGGTAGGTTAATCATACCCAAAATGTGTTTCGGTACGGTAATCGAAAATATCGATTCGACTTTTTTTAAATTGGTATCATACCGAAAATATCGGTTAACCAATTTTCGATTAATCGAAATTATCGGTACGGTTAAACGGTTAACCGAATAATTTATATGTTTTCAATATGGGCTGATTTGTTAGGAGAGAGAAAGTCGTATTAGTGCCAAAAACTAAATCTGGCCACTTGAAAATCTTACTCCTCCCAAACTACAGCACTGACTCTTATTTTCTTCCTCTTTTTCTCTTTGTTTCTTCTTCCTTCTTCCTTGTTCTTATTTTGTTCTTCATCTTTTTTCCTTCGTTACTTTTTCAGTTTGTTTTTTCTTTTCCTCATCTTCCTGTCTTCTCTTCTTCCTTTTTTTCCCTTCATCTACCCAGATCGACAAACAGAATCATAACCCTTAGCCAAAACGCCAAAACTACAAACACAAATGAAACATTGAGGGTAATCAGATCAACCAAAAAGATGGGAGCTTGGGTTTTGAGAGTAATTGATGTTAGTAACTTAAAGTGCGCCTTTTTTAAATTTTTATTTTTCGATTTTTCGGTTAACCGAAATTCCAAAACGTGAACTGTAATCATATCGGAAAACCGAAAATAACTACCGATATGGTAACTGTACCGGAATTTAATTTTTTTCCCGGTACGGTAACCTATTTTTTGGTACGGTATTGCGCGGTTGCGGTACGGTTTTCGATTTCGGTTTTTTATGAACACCCCTAGTTATCACTAAATTGTAGTCACCATAACTATGCACTACAGCAGTTTGATCCCAATCTTAACCGTTAATTGGTTTGACTAAATTAGGTAAGACTAATTTCGATTTGATATTACCCAATTCAGATTAATTTTTTGATGTTAGTTTGGTCATAACCAGTTATACTATCGGTCATAACAAGTTGACTATTGGTAGAATATTTATGATCGATCAAAGAATTGGTTAGAACTTAGAACCACTAGCCAACTATTTTAATTATTATAGTTGCAACCAAAGTACAATAAATAATATAATTTGACCAAAATGGTAATTAACGGTTGTCGTACAAAATTATGATGGCTACATTAATAATATTTGGTAACCACCATACAAGCTCTAATCACGTATAATAAAGGAAAATTTTCAATGAAGTATAACAATTTGTCATACTAACGTTTCAATAAACATTGTTACTACAAGACTGAAAACTATTCTGAAAAAATTATATATCGGGGCAAAATTAAGGGGGACTAGAAGGGGTCACCATTGCCTCCTAGAATTCTCTACGCTTCTAATAGTTTTTTTTGGAGGAATTTATTATTTTTAAATACATGGCATGCATAAATGTGGAGAACTACTCTTGTGTGAAACTACTTCACAATCATAATAAAATGAGGTCACTATATATTAAAAATGTAGAAATTATAGTCCGTAACCAAATTGTTCACTAGAATGTGATAATCGCTCGTCTTACCAGAAGTTACAAAAAAACCGTCTTAATAGATATTTTTGTGTAGAAAAGTTAGTGATGTGCGGTTAAACATTGGCACTTTAGGGCCTGTTAGTTTATTAATGGAGGAGGGGGGGTTAGCGGGATTCGAACTCAGACTGTCACTTAGGTCATTGGGACGAATTCCCACTAGCTAGACCAGACTAAGTCTGGTTGACCCTTTTACATACTTTTTTTTGTGTGTGTTAGAAAGGGGTAACTACAATTGATTGTTTGAGTTTGAATCCTTCTCCCTTCAATTTTGAACTATGTCTAACACTTTCCCGTCGCTTTTCACTTTTTTTCCATTTTAGAGCTCTTTGAGTGTATATTAAATAACTCTTAATGTATGTAATAACCTGCAAATTAAATCACATATTCAACAAAGACACATAATGGAATTTAACATTATTGTTTAATAGTTCCGGCCAGTCACTTCCAACTTCCCAGCCTATACCCAACAAAAACAAATGATTTTTTTTAAAAAAAAGTAAGAAGTGATTGTAGTACATTAGGATCCCCACTCTCCATAATTTTTTTTTGGAAAATCCAGTTGGTGCCCTCGTGTTCTAAACTTGTTCAGTTGGTGCCCAATCGATTTTTAAAATCCAACAGGTGCCCCTGTATTATTGCTGGCGCCTTCTCCGTGCCTTATTTTGAAGGCCCCGTTAATGGAGACGTTATGTTTACAAAAAAAAAAAAGCTAAATTCATTTTTTATTAAAGGAAAACAAATAACCCTTGATTAAAAAAAGGAAAATAAATAAAAAAAAGAAGCTAGATGTCACTTACCTTCCAGGCTTCAATGCTCTTACTTACCTGCCAAAAAAAATATCCAGACCCTCTCTCCTCTCACAGACTCCTCCTACTTCTCGGTTCTCAGTCGAGCTTCACGCCATCGCCACCAACAGATCTCTTCCCTCTCCTCTCTCTCTCTCTCTCCCTTGTGCTCTCTCTTTCTCTCGACCAACAGCCCGCCCCCACTCACGCCCCACCAACGAAAATCCTTGAGTTTGATATTTTAATATCACTATGAATATTTTCAAGTTGAACTTGAAATTATAAACACAGTTTATTTATGAGCTTTGCATATTTACGAATTTTGCATATTGATTGAACAGGTTTTTGTTAAAAAGGTTCAACATATTGATTCAACATTTTATTAATTGAGATGAGGGAGGAACAAATTTGTTTTGATGGTGGTGTCTGTAAAAATGAAAGAGGGAAACATTTAGCTTCATAGTGAAAGTGGTGTAATCTTGGAGGGAAAAAAAGGGGGCAAAATAAACGTATTTTAAAATTTGGGAGGGAAACAAGGGGGAGGGGGTTGACTGGAACAATAAAAGGATAAGCTACGTCACACATAACGTCTGCATTAACGGATTTTATACAATAAGGCACGGAGCAGACTCGAGCAACAATATAGGGGCACCAGCTGGATTTTAAAAATCGATTAGGCACCAGCCGGACAAGTTTAGAACACGAGGGCACCAACTAGATTTTCCCTTTTTTTTTCGTAGAAATCAGAGAAAAATATATATAAATTAACGTTAGTGTGTAACCAAAGTATTCAGAGCTTGATGAGCCTCTGAGTTAGTACAAAAATGAGCCTTCTCACGAATTAAATCATTACAAATCCAAAAGAAAATTTTGTTCCAAAATGCTACTGTCATTTTTAGTCCATTTGGCTAATCTATCTGCTCCTCTATCCCAGCTACGTCCTTCAAACACTAGAGTAATGCTAGTATGTCCATCCAGATAACTGCTAGCATTTTTTTTCCCACACAACTGTCAAAGGAATCCATTGATGAGGATTAAGTTTTATCTACTTCCACTATTTTAATTTCTTGATTTGATGGAAATGAAAATTTTCTATTTGATGACAATTATCGGTGATAAAGCTTGGTAGCTGATAATATTCATATAAAACTTTTATTTATTTGATAGCAATAATATAAAAGTTGAGCAAGCTTTAATGATGGAGGAAATTAAGATCATACCTAATATTCAAAGAACAAATCTTACGTGAGACCAATTCACAGAAAAATGGGGTTACTTTTTATAAATGTAGCGTTACTTATTATTAGGCGTGACTCTTACTCCGCTAAAAAGTGACCCTCATCTTATCAAAAGTTACAATAAGACCGTTTTAAGCAACTTTTTTTTTTCTGATATTCAAATGCATTGAATGTTTTCCTTATTCTTGTAGTTGATGTGCTTATCAAATTTCCTCCAATTTGCTGCGGTTCATGTTGGAAATAGGGTTGTCAAGGAACTGTAAAACATAAAAGTTATCGGAGAGTTGTGCCGTGGTATGAGGGCCACTACCTTGAAAGTGAAATTCCGTCACGACCGGGGTGCAAATCGAAGGTGCGGATCACTCTCCAAGGTTAACACAACGAGTCCTCAAAGACGTGCACTCGTTGTTAAGAACTTGGAACTCAGAGAATACAATTGCCCAGAAAAATAGAGAGAGAAAAATTTTCGGGAAGGAAATTTTTTGGATCATGAAAACTGATTTGGACCAAATCAATTTAAAGAGGCAACAAAACCGTTTTGGAAAACTGAAAAGATTTTGGTAATCAAATCAAGCGAAAACGGTTTTGTAACATTCGGAATTAATTGCGAATCAATTAATAAGATTCCGATACTAAAACGGATCCAATTTACAAAACGTTCAGAAAAGGCCCAAAAAGTTTAAGTCCATTGTAAAATACCCGCCCACACCTACACCCGCGCCCGGACCGGGCGGGCGGGCGGCGCGCGAGCCCTCGTGGGCTAGTCCACTCTCTCCCCAAAAGCCCATTCTTATTAGTTCAAACATTAAAAGGAACCCACTTATATATAAACACAAGTTACTTTCCTTCTCCCACCAATGTGGGACTCTCTTGACTACAAAAAGAGCTTCAAACCAAAGGAGAGACAGGGAGAAGCAATAGCCATTAAAGGATGGAGCAAAGCTCCATTTCCAACAATCCCCCACTAATGGCTTGTTGCTTTTAATTTTACAAAACAGTTTAAGGAAGGGTTATATACTTAAGTGTCAATGTCTTTCGATTGAATTGACACATAGCGGAGTGAGGCAACAACTTTAGTGTAAGTAGTGAATTTCTCTTGAACTACTAGAATATAAGTTGAGACCCCCACAACGCGTATTATATCTTTAATTTCTAAGAGTTCCGCGATAGCATACAATAGCGCTTTTAGACGGCCATGCGCTCACCTTGGGTCTCATGAGTGCTCTAGAGAGACAGCCCAAGTCTCTCATAGAATGCGGCCCACCGCCACACTCAAGTAGGTGGTTCATCAAGTCTATCTCAACATAGACTACCCAATAAAGGGATATGAATCCATTAAGAACTAATATAGTTCAACCTTCACAAATGGAATCCATCAAGTCCATTACAGACCACCCATAAGGGTTATGGAACCAATATAGCGGTGAATCCATCAAGTCCATCTCATTAGGACCACCCAATATAGGGCTATAGATTCATTAAGGGCTCAAGGCTCAACCTTCACACAAGCACTACTATAAGCCATAGGGATGGGAATGTAGTGCATATTCAGGACTAATATAGCTTCGTTTGACCATAAATGGTATCCACCATATTTCCTCAATCCAAGGGCTTAAGCCCTATCCCCCTTGACGTTTCAAGAACCATTTTCCTTGTAAGTCCTTTGGTGAGAGGATCTGCCAAGTTCCTCTCGGACTTCACATAATCCAAGGAAATTACACCATTCTTTAGTAATAATTTGACCGCACTATGTCTAATCCGGATGTGTCTCCTTTTTCCATTGTACACGCTATTTTTAGCAACACCAATGGCAGCCTGTGAGTCACAATGTAAGGAAACCGGCACAGCTTGTTTTCCCCACAAAGGCAAGTCAGCCAATAAGTTCCTCAACCACTCTGCTTCTTGACCAGCAAGCTCAAGAGCAATAAATTCAGCTTTCATGGTGGATCGTGCTATACAAGTTTGTTTTGAAGACTTCCACGAGATAGCACCTCCACCAAGGGTAAGAACATAGCCACTAGTAGAACTTACTTCATCATTGTCAGTTACCCAGTTTGCATCACAGAAACCTTCCAATACAGCAGGAAATTTATTAAAATGCAAACATAAGTTCATAGTACCTCTCAAGTACCTAAGCAAACGATGAAGAGCATTCCAATGTTCACTACTTGGGTTGTGAGTGTAGCGACTCAGTCTACTCACGGCGTAGGCTATGTCGGGTCTAGTATAGTTCATGAGGAACATTACACTTCCTATAATTTTAGCATATTCAACTTGTGAAACACTAGAATTTTCATTCTTTTTCAACGAAATGCTAGAATCATATGGAGTTCTCACAGGAGTAACATCAAAACAATTAAACCTTTTCAACATTTTCTCAACGTAATGCGATTGACAAAGAGAGAAACCATTCTCGATTTTCCTCATTTGAATTCCAAGAATCACATCAGCTTCTCCTAAGTCTTTCATTTCAAATTGAGAAGATAAGAAAAGTTTAGTCTCATTTACCACATCAACATTATTACCAAAGATGAGCATATCATCAACATATAGGCAAATAATTACGCAATCTGAACCAATCAATTTATAATAAACACAAGTATCAGATACATTCACAATAAAGCCATTTCCCACCAAAGTACGATCAAAATTTTCATACCATTGTTTAGGAGCTTGTTTAAGACCATAAAGAGACTTTTTAAGCTTGCACACTTTATTCTCATGTCCAGGTACCACAAAACCCTCCCGTTGTACCATATAAATCTCTTCATCTAAATCACCATTAAGAAAACCTGTTTTTACATCCATTTGATGCACAACTAAATTGAAAATGGCAGCTAAAGCGACAAGAGATCTAATGGTAGCAATTTTAGTTACAGGAGAATAAGTATCAAAGAAATCAATTCCTTTCTTTTGGGAGTAACCTATAACAACAAGTCTCGCTTTGAACTTCTCTATAGTTCCATCAGGTCTCATTTTCTTCCTAAAAATCCATTTACATCTAATAGGCTTACTACCCTTAGGCAGGTCTACTAAGTCCCAAGTATGATTAGAAATAATGGAGTCAAGCTCACTTTTAATGGCCTCTTTCCAAAAACTGGCATCTATAGAAGTTATTGCCTCTTGATAAGTTTTAGGATCTTGTTCTATCAAGAAAACAGAAACTAAGTCCTCACTCATTTGGTCAGAATTTTCAACTAAGAAAGCAGTAATAAAATCAGGTCCAAAATCAGTCGCAATCCTTTTTCGTTTACCTCTCCTAGGTTCATTCCAAGTTCATTTGTAACCACAGTAGAAGGTAAAGAAACAGACACAGAGCTATCATTGACAACATTATCAATATGATGCACAGCAGGAGCAACAGTAGAAGGACCAACAACATTACTTGCATCCATTTTCAAAGGAAAAACATGCTCAAAAAACTCAGCATCACGGGATTCACAAATCGATCTATTATTTAAAGACATGAATCTATATGCAGCACTATTTTGAGCATAGCCAATAAAAACACAATCAAAAGTCTTAGGTCCAATATTTGTCCTTTTAAAGTCAGGGAAGCCCACTTTGGCTAGACATCCCCACACTCTCAAGAATTTCAGGTTAGGTGCAAAACCCTTCCATAATTTATAAGGGGTTTTTTCTAATTTCTTATGAGGCACCTTATTCAGAATATAACATGCAGAAAGTACAGCTTCTCCCCACATATTATCAGACAAATCAGAACTTAAAAGCATAGCATTCATCATTTCTTTCAAAGAACGGTTTTTCCGTTCGGTTATGCCATTCGATTGGGGGGAATACGGGGCACTAGTCTCATGTATAATACCATATTTTTCACAGAAATCCTTAAGGAAATTAGTTCTGTATTCACCACCCCTATCGGACCTAAGTCTTTTAATTTTTCTATCTAATTGTTTTTCCACTTCTGCTTTATAATTTAAGAACATTTGTTCGGCCTCGTCTTTAGACCTCAAAAGGTAAACCTTATTGTATCTAGAGAAACCATCAACTAAGGTCATACAATATTTTTTACCTCCTCTACTAACGGTGTTATTAAAGTCCGCTAAGTCCGAATGAATTAATTCAAGTAATTCTGTTTGCCTATTAGTGACAGGTTTAAACGGTTTCTTGGCATATTTGGCCTCTACACAAACTGAACATTTAGAAAAATCGTTTGTATCCACAACATTAATCAAATGCAGATTTCTAAGTTTTTTGATAGAGCCAACATTAACATGTCCAAGTCTACCATGCCACAAGTTAACAGACTCAACAATATAAGCAAAAGCAGATGAAGTACTAGCATTTCCAGAAGTAGTGTTTAGTACAAAGAGTCCATCAGCTAAGTACCCCTTGCCCACAAAGTCCCCATTCTTAGTTATTACAACCTTATCAGCCTCAAAAACAACTTTTAAACCAAACCCTATTAAGCAAAGCACCTGAAACTAAGTTCCTACGAGGGGGGGGGGGAACATACAAAACATCATTCAAAGCACTAAAAAAAAAAACGCCCATTTGCTACCGAAATTAGCGACCGATTTGATATCAGTCGCAAGGTGGAAAAATTAGCGACCGATTTCAAATCGGTCGCTAATTTCGGTAGCAAATGGGCGTTTTTTGGTTTACCGGTTTCTTTTGCTTCTTTTTCCCTTTTAGTTGCTCATTTATTAACCCTAAGTATAAAAGCCATTTTTGCGCCCCCTGTCCTCTGCCTCTCTTCACTCTTCATCTCTTTCTCTCACCTTCTTTCTCCATCAGACCCAGCCCCCTTCCCTTTCTCTCTCATATGTTTCTCTCTCTTCTACTCCTCCTCACTGCCTCTTGCTTTCCTCCACCACCCATCTAGTGCTCAAATTAAAACAGTGAAACAACATCATCGATCTCATCGCCTCCATCATTGATCTCATCGCCTCCATCCTCTTTAATTAATGGTTGACGATTTCAGCTTTACATCGCCGATTTGTTTTTGCTGGTTTGTTCATGAACATTGTGGTTGAATTTGTTCCTCTTGATGGCGTTTTGGGTCGATCTTGGCTTATATGCAATGCTAGAAAGTAGATCTACTACAGGCAATTTTTGTTGAAGGTGCTCAAGTTCGTGAATTTTATTCTGATTTTTTTTTTCTAGGTTTCTTCCAAACATAAAACTGGCACTATTTTTTTATTTGTATAATTGTGATTTTGGTTTTGTAAATGTAGAAATTCGTTGTCTCTTCGAATTTGGTTTAGGCCTGTTTGTTTTTTTTTAGTTACTTGTCGAACAGATCAAAGGAAGCATCAATTTTTCGACTTCATCTCGTTGTGGAATTGTGTTGTTTGTATATACAAGCAGATCTTGGTTATTTTGAAGTTGTACTTTATTTATGGAGAGTAAATTTGTATCCTGTATCATGCTTTTGGAATTCATTTCTTTAAGTTTGGTTTGGTTTGGTTGGAGGAGGTGAAGGGCAGTGGTTAAAAAAATCCATTAAAAAAAAATTCCCAGATTACTGCTCTCAAGACAGTAGTCTGGGAAATTATTTTTTTTACAGAAATCGCATTTAGTGACCGACGCTATCGGTCGCTAAACATTAGCGACTGAATATTAATTAGCCACCAGAGTTTTAGTGACCGACTGAAATCAGTCGCTAAGCCCTTTTTGCGACCGATTTGAGCCCTTTAGCGACCGATCATGTCGGTAGCTAATCACCTGTTTTTTTGTAGTGAAGCCAAAGTTTTTCCAGAAGTAAGTTTAAGGAAGATTTTTCCTTTACCAAGAACTCCAGCGGTTGCGGAGTTACCCATGAAAACTTGCTCACCATCAGCAACCTCCTGGAAGTTATGGAACAGCTCTTTGTTGGAACAAAAGTGTCTAGATGCTCCAGTGTCGAATATACAAGCGGCTTTGTCCTCCACCAGATTTGCCTCAACAACGACAGCAGCAATAATTTCGTTGTTTTCAACAAGGTTGGCTTGTGGTGCGGGCTGAGCAGCAGGTTTGTTGTTCCCGTCCGGGTTGCCTTTGCGCTGTCTACATTGATACGCCTTATGGCCAGGTTTGCCACAGACGTAGCAAGTAGCCTTGGTTTTCTGGATCACGCCATCACCCTTCTTGACGGGGTTCTTCTTTTTCTGATGCTCAGGTTTCTTCTTGTTGTCTTTGTACCTGTTCTTAGAACCACCAGAGGATTCAATAAGGTTAGCATTAACAGAAACAGAAGAAACAGAAGAAGCCTTATCTTTGAGGCGATTGGCCTCTTCGGTTCTCATGTGACTGATCAGCTCCTGGAGGGACATGTCTTTCTTCTTGTGTTTGAGTTTGGAAAGGTAGTCACTCCAGGACTTGGGAAATTTCTCCAGCAGGACATTGGCTTGAAGGACCTCGCACATTTTCATTCCCTCGGACAGAATGTTAGCCGCCAGATTCTCGTACTTATGGACTTGCTCCATAATCGGCTTGTCATCTTTAACTTGGAAATCCAGCCAATTTCCAATAATATACTTCTTCTTGCCAGCATCATCACCACCATACCTTTTATCCAGGATGTCCCAGATTTTCTTAGCCGATTTGTGGTCCACAAACAAATCAAACAAGGAATTGGACATGTGATGCAAAAGATGTCCTCTAACAGACCTATTGTCTTTGTCATATTTTTGTTTGGTTACAACATCATCAGGTTTTTTGGTAGGGTCACCAACCGAGCGGTGATGGAAGTCACCACACCGAGAGCAGCAGGAGTCGGGGTGGTTGGTGTTGCAGGGGTAGAGACAGTAGGAGTAACGGTTGGAGGATCAGTGAACAGGACATAGTCGATCTCCAATTGTTCAAAGAAAATAAGCAATTTTTGTGACCATCTTTTGTAATTAGTACCATCAAGTTCTTGTAATTTGGACAGATCAGGAAGGTATTTGTTGCTAGGGAAAGCCATGTCAGTTCTTTAACTATGATTTTCACTTTCAAAGTGTTGGAAATAGGGTTGTCAAGGAACTGTAAAACATAAAAGTTACCGGAGAGCTCTGCCGTGGTATGAGGGCCACTGCCTTGAAAGTGAAATTCTGGCACGACTGGGGTGCAAATCGAAGGTGCGGATCACTCCCCAAGGTTAACACAACGAGTCCTCAAAGACGTGCACTCGTCATTAAGAACTTGGAACTCAGAGAATACAATTGCCCAGAAAAATAGAGAGAGGAAAATTTTCGGGAAGGAAATTTTTTGGATCATGAAAACTGATTTGGACCAAATCAATTTAAAGAGGCAACAAAACCGTTTTGGAAAACTGAAAAGATTTTGGTAATCAAATTAGAGCAAATCAAGCGAAAACGATTTTGCAACGTTCGGAATTGATTGCGAATCAATTAATAAGATTCCGATACTAAAACGGATCCAATTTACAAAACGTTCAGAAAAGGCCCAAAAAGTTTAAGTCCATTGTAAAATACCCGCCCACACCCGCGCCCGGCCAGGCCCGGCCCGGGCGGGCGGGCGGCGCGCGTGTGTGGGCTAGCCCACTCTCTCCCCAAAAGCCCATTCTTATTAGTTCAAACATTAAAAGGAACCCACCAATATATAAACACAAGTATTTTCCTTCTCCCACCAATGTGGGACTCTCTTGAACTACAAAAAGAGCTTCAAACCAAAGGAGAGAGAGGGAGAAGCAATAGCCATTAAAAGATGGAGCAAAGCTCCATTTCCAACAGTTCACACACAATTCCTTGCTCTCGTTGAAATTTAGACATTGTAAGATTGGTGATATTGACCAATCGCAAATATTAGGAAGAAGGGGAAAAAATACGAAGCATCGCAAAAATCCTAGAAAATGAAAAATACCTCTTGATCAAACAAACATCTCTCACTTTCTTACCAAACGAGAGAAATTCGACAAACAAATCCATAATCAAAAGTTCGATATCAAAACCTAAACTAGTCTAGAGAGAGAAAGAGAGATAGACTTACCAAAGCTTCGAAGTTAGGGCAGACTGAAATAATTACAAGGGAAACGCAAATTCATTGAACCACCAATTTAGAGTGAGTGATTAAGGGAGCAAAGAGAGGTTGCCGGTGAGTGAGTGAGTGAATGAGGAGAGAGAGAGAAATAGGTGGAACGATTTCAACCACTTATTTCCACAAAATAAAAACTTTTCATCCGCTTTTTTTCTTCCTGCGTTTAGCGTCCGATATTAGTTACCAACTTTATAATCGAATGTCCCTCAAAAAAACTTTATAATCGAATGTTGAATTGCGTCCTGTCGCATTTATTCGGATGCTAATTTGGACATTGGTTGTTCAAGGAGCTACCGACAACGTGTCGGATGATAATAAGCGATTTTCTTGTAGAGAGATTTCCGCCCTCCAATATAAAATTTCTGGTTCCACCCCTGAAGTTAGCCATATCAAACGTCTAGCAAACATGAGTTTGCAAGCTCCTATGGAGATAGCTAGCTAGATAGAGGAGCTTTCAAAGAACATAATCACAATCTCAGACCAAAGGGTGGGTTGTATTATTAGGATTCGGTTAAATTATTGGAACAGATTAATCGTTGGATTATGGAAGGGGGAGATTTTGCATGCGATTAACCTTGTGTTTCAGATCGGTAATTTTGAATTCGAGTCATTAGTGAGTCAAGTTGTTTGAAGTTGAATTACATACGTTTGATTTTGCCTACCCTTGTACAGTAACAGAATGCACTAATTTGATTATACCCATTACAATTGTGGTTGTTATCAAATCGACTTTGTTAATTAGTAGTACTCTTGTTTACTATATCTTTGCTAGATCCGATATTTAGTACTTTTCAGGAGTATATACTTCAAGCTATGGAGGTTTCAAATTTTGGGCTACAAAATTCAAAAAAAAAGGTCTGATTTGATTTTTGATATAAAGCCCATTATATGAAAATTATGCAATTTAATACGTTTTATAAGAAAAATTCTTACTATATGCATGTAATTAATGTACGTAATAATTTTTGAAGGATTGTTCTTATTATTAACAATTTCCAGAAAACAGATGTGCAAAATACTCCAAATAGATAGTGGATGTAGCATATAGGAATTGGTGATGGTATCTTAATTATTCTAATTCCAATCTGATAAAAAGAGAAAAAATTACGATCTTTTATCGATACTCGCTTAGCTCATATCAAAGAGGATTTTTGCACCGTGAGCGTAAGGAAAACGCTTAGAATAATCCATATTTTAGAAGAGAAATTATTAAAAGGTCCTGGAGTCTGATGCTAGAATTTGCTATTGATACCGTTAAAAGAAAATCAAGCTTCCCCTGTATCAACACTACAAAAAAACAGGTGATTAGCTACCGACATGATCGGACGCTAAAGGGCTCAAATCGGTCGCAAAAAGTTCTTAGCGACCGATTTCAGTCGGCCACTAAACTCTGGTGGCTAAATTTTATTCAGTCGCAGAATCGGTCGCTAAATGTGATTTCTGTAAAAAAAAATAATTTCCCAGTCGAAAAATTGATGCTTCCTTTGATCTGTTCGACAAGTAACTAAAAAAAACAAACAGATCTAAACCAAATTCGAAGAGACAACGAATTTCTACATTTACAAAACCGAAATCACAATTATACAAATAAAAAAAATAGTACCAGTTTTATGCTTGGAAGAAACCTAGAAAAAAAAATGAGCAAATAAAATGGAAAAAGAAGCAAAAGAAACCTGTAAACAAAAAAAACGCCCATTTGCTACCGAAATTAGCTACCGATTTGAAATCGGTCGCTAGTTTTTCCACCTTGCGACCGATATCAAATCGGTCTCTAATTTCGGTAGCAAATGGGCTTTTTTTTGTAGTGCAAGGCATTGCTCTCTCTCTCTAAAAAAAACCCTAGCCTCCCTTTTTCCTTGTGACTCATCTTGGAGCTACCACTGGCGTTTTTGCCAGTGGTTAGCCCCTCTGTTATTATATTTTCCTTGATTTCAATCTAGTTTTTGTAGTTTAATGTTCGGTAGGTTTATTAATAAACTCTCCTTTTGTAGGAGATTGTTTGAGTCTCCGCGTCCGTCGGAGTTTGATTGGTCTCCGCGTTCGTCGGAGTTTCATATAGTTTTGTTTATCGAGTTAAGTTTCATGAATCGAGAAGACAAGTTCGATCTGCTATGTCAAGGGGATCTACATTTCCAAATAGTTGCAGCACGTTCCGTGCTTACCTCCGATCGTAGGGATCACGCGTTGGCGCCCTGCTTTCTTTATAGCATAATTTATGCTATGTTCAGGCAGTTGATGATTAATTGTCAATTATCGACAGAGCCGATCAAGATGCCGATTTCATACAGTGATGTTGGATTTGGTATTTTCATATCGACGGAGCTGATCAAGACACCGATTTCAAGCAGCGATGGTGGAAGTCATATTCATCTTGGTATATTAGATTATTGTTCTTGTTTTCAGATTGTTAAGTGGAGTCATATTCTTAGAAATGATAATTGGGTGGCTCATGAGTTAGCCTATGTTGATCCTTCGAAAGTAGATCTTAGTTGTTTTATGTTATTTGGAATTTGTTGTAGCGTGAACAACACGTTAATATTAGTTTTTAGTCAATTGAATGAAAGTTAATACCGTAAAGAATTTGCTATTGATACCCACTTATAACTAAAAATATGCGTGCTAATCATTTACGTAGTAGTAACATTTTAAAGAACTTAATTAAAGTGCTAAATATTCCATATAATGGGAGCAGCATATAGAATTTATTTGGCCATATTGGTGAATGGTGATGGAATCTTATTCTAATTCGGATCCGATAAAACGAGGAAAAAATTACGATCTTTTATTGATACTTGCCTAACTCAATGAGGACATTTACACGTGTGCGTACGAGTGCATAGAATAATCTGTATTTTAGTGACAAATTTATTAGATGGTCTCAAACCGTGCTCCCATTCTAACTATACGGATACTAAGCAAGTAAGCATGTACGTGGTACAGTAATAAACTTTTTTTTTTATCACAACTCTTTAGGGAGGTGAAGTGCCAAAGTATTCCATATAGTAGTGGGGTAGCTAGCATGTTGGATTTGGGAGCTTTTTTTTGGTCTTCAGATTTGGACCGATTGGTGATGATGGTATCTTATTCTAATTGGTTTTTAATAGTTTATCCATATTTCAGAGTTTGATGCTTAAATTTCCATTGATGCCCCCGCCCCCAATGGTGTATAAAAATACATTGCATTCGGCTCATCATGTCAGAACTCAATAACTGTCAAGCCTGCTGAAGATTTTCTCTCATTGTGGTATGGGTTTATCTACACTAGCACATTTATTTTCAAAGTTTTCTTTAATTTATGCTAATAATTCAACAAACTAATTCATACACGTCACATGTTTATGTAGGGTATATATTATATATTACTCTTATGGTTTATTATTCCATATGTTCCATAATAAATAAGTTATTTTAGAAATTTAATTTTGTTTCATATTTTATGTGGTCGTTTGGTTTATTGTGTGAAGTAGCAATTCTCGATCAAATCAAGAAAAAAAAAAAGCAATTCTTGATAACTTGCTATTCTTGAGATGTAAAACTTGCTGAAAATAACAAATGTTATTTGCTGGTTGAACATAGAAAATAACTTCGTGCACAAATTACACTTATCTAGGGGGATCTAAATCACTTTCTCTATTATGTGAGAAATAGAACTTATTAGTAAGAAATACTATGATTTATTTCCTACATTTTTTGTCACCAGACAGCCGTGTTCGAATGTCAACCAAATTACACAACCACTATATGTCATTTTTAATTTCGATAAAGCTTTTATTATATTTTTACTTATTCTACCCGCACTAACTTTTGTCACATCCGCTCATTAATTGCTTATCTCTTCCCAAATGTAAACCCAATAGGTAAATTAGTCAATTTTTACTTCTTTTTGAGAATATTCATTAACTTTCTAAATTCGTGAGCACAAATCTTAAAATACTTATGGAACGATGATTATGGAGGCAGGAGGGAGTACTATGATTTCATATATTTCAATGACAAAGTAAACATTTGAACATTTAGTTTCACTACCATCATACTGAGTTGTATACATTGAACTTCTTGTTTGTGCACTCAATTTCCTTGATTAATGAAATCAATTAATTCTTCAGGTAATTAGATCTTCGGGGTAGAAAGCAAGTTCATTCAAAGTATACAAAAATGTCGTGTCCAAAGGATATCTGGATAACTGCTGCATTCCGTTCTGTTCGCGAGGATGAAGCCTATATATTCATGAAAAAAGAGTATGCTTTGTATTCCTACGGCAAGCCAGTATCCGATGGAGTTGACAAGATATTGACAGGACCATCTCTTACTATCCAAGCATTCCCGTCCCTAAGAGGTACCATCTTCCAAGACCTTGGAATTGAGGCCGCTTTCGCGTCTCACACTCCCGGTAGGGCATTCATCTTCGCTGGCAACCAGGCGGCGGAGTTGGACTATGCTCCCTACGGCGGTTGTGGTAAGATAGTGAGAGGACCTATCCCTATTGCCTCCATGTTTCTTATCTTGAAAAACACGGTGTTCGAGCATTGCGTTGATGCTGCCTTTGAGTCATCAGTTCCAAATGAAGTTTACCTCTTCAAAGGCAACATGGCTGCTTGTATCAACTACAGTGGTTCTCCTAGGCTCATTAGCCTCGGTTCGATAACCGAACATTGGCCTTGTTTCCGAGGCACTATCTTTGACACTGGTATTGATGCTGCATATACTTTGCACCAGGGTCCTAACGAGGCGTTTGTGTTCAAAGGTGATTCGTATGCTCGTATTCGATTTAATCCTGGCCAAATTACTCACCGTATCGAATTTGGCCCTGCCAAAATCAAGGACAACCGCAGGGCTTTGAGCACCATACTGCCTCGCCAGAATTTAAGAGCAAACTTAAATTAGCTCTTGAATAATTAAAATAAAAGAGCAAACCAGTTTTAATAATATAAGAGCTTTATGAAATGCTCAATAAGTCACGATGGTGTAGTAGTAACTAGTAAGGATATATCGCTTGACGATGCCCCTTCACTGTCTTCCTTAATCACATTATCCCGTGGTTGACATGTAACTTTCACAAGCTACTTTTACAAGTTAGCTATCTGATTATCTTTCTAATGCATTATTGCTTGTGTCTTTGTAATGCATTACTAATATATTGATCGAAGCATCTGATTATATCCATATATATATATTTTATGCGCTCGTATATATATGTCTTGAAAATATATTTTACGACTGAATGAATATATATGGCTTGCTTCTTTGATAGCGCTTATAAGGGTTCTAAAAGGATCTGATGGTAAAAAGAGAAAACTCTTGAGTGTTCTTAAAATATCCGATAATAGTTTATGAATAGTGGGTTCAGTAGTTTACTTATGCTACTAGATATGAACCCCGTGTGTTGCATAAATTAGGTGTTAATATTTTGAAATAAATACACGCATATGATGTTGATAAATGATTTCGAGGATTGTAGTATGTTGGCAATTTCACTTCGATAATTTGTATTCGTGTTAGATATGAAGGTAATCTTGTGCATTGCAAGGTTTAGTGAAAAGTTTACATTTAATATTTTTCGTGATATGCATATATGCACCAATAGAAAAACAAAAAAAAAATTACGACAATCTCTTTGCTTTTCTTATGTATTTGTCAATTTTTAAAAAAACACTTTATAAGTAATTTTTCCTCTTACGAGTGCTCTATTGACTATCAAATTCTGTTAAAACGCTAAAACTTATAAGTCAAACTCTTTTTATCATCATAAACTTTAATTTTTTTTGTGAACTTTACATGTTCGGCGCCTTATATGCTTGGGGAGGCTAAGTAGTTCGACATATATTGAAATAATTTGTCAGAATGACATAAATGGTATTATATATTTGCTATTTTGTATATTAGTTTTATACTTGTATATAATATTTAGTGGAATTAATTAGCGTTGCATTATGCAAAGTTAATATGAATTGTTCCATTTCAATCTACACTGCATCTCAGTTTGTATTTTATTTTCTTTCACATTTTTGTTCCGTCATCTTTCGTGTCATTTTATTCCGTTCAGTTTCGTGCTGTTTTGCACCATTTCGTTGAAGAGAACAGGACCTTAGCATTTGTTCTTTTCACCTAAAAAAATTACTTAATACCTGATATTACAACTTGGTAATGCAAGAAAATACCTCCTTAATTTTATATCTTATAAATATAACTTATTCTTTTCACCTGATAATTTACTTACCTACACATTTTAGACTTGGCCAACAAGTAAAATACTTTTCAAGATAATATCTTTTCAAAATAAAATAGTTTTTTTTGTTAAAATCCGATTTTGCAATATGTGATGTTCCAAAACAATTTATATTTCATCAGAAGAATATTTGTGTGAATATCTAAAAAGATAATACACAAAATATTTATATAAATAATAAATACGATATTTGCAAAACTCGTCTACATAGCCAGCTAGAAGGAATAGGGTCTAACACGTTGATCCCCTTTGGTTCCTTCAGGCTGCAGTGTTGGTCATAGAGAACATGGTTTACAAGACTGTTCCCCTGTACTCTTTAGACACTAATACATTTGTCCTACACAACACGCCCCTTTTGTCATGATCAATGAGACCCTTACCAAACAGTCATGCACAGTACATAAAGACTACTAATAAATGTACTTAACTACATTATATAGTTTTTATATCTTGTAAGGATCCAAATATTTTTATGAGCATTCATGCATCAAGTGTTTCATTATCTTCTTGCATCCTTAAATAAACCTGCTATCATTGTTAGTTCACGAATGTAATGATTTTTTTTTTTTGTTATCATCAAAATCAGAAACCCAACGCATAAATAGCAAGATATATATATATATATATATATATATATATATATATATATATATATATATATATATATAGCCCCTAATTTTTTGCATGCCCTTGTGTCATTAGTTAAGCTTTGGGCTAACCATAGGTACCTTAATTGAGATTATTGCAAGTAACTCAAACCTCAAATATCCTTTTGAGATTTTTCTTAAATACTAATAGTCGATAGCATGAGAATTGAGAACAGATATCCTTACTGGAGCTATTTAGTAACTATATATCCAATGTTAATTTGGTTGAGAGGCTAGTACCTAATATTTTCAGAAGCTGGATATATAAAGTAAGAAGTGTTTTTTGTCATTCGTGAGTCATAGTTTTCATTTTCATTTCCCAATTCTTCCATTGTTCCCCTGTATGGGGCTTATCGCTTATTGGCTATAACTCTCTTCTTTTTCTTCGAAATCATGTTCAAGGCATCTTGGTTTTCTACATGTGACAATATCTTGTTTAAAAAAAAAAAAAAAGATATCTTGTTTAGTTGGTATAATTTATCATGAATATTATCTACTTTATAAATTGGTATCTTATTCCAATAAAAAGAAAAAGACAAGCATTTAGAATCTTATTGACATTCGTCTAGCACAAAGGAGGACGGGAATGCATTTAGAATATTTCATAGTATTTTGTTATGATGCTGAATTGTCATTTATGGTCTATAAAAACAGAACACTTCGGCTCTTCATGTCAGAACTCAAAGGAGCCAGAGCCTGCTCAAATTTTCCTCCTATATATATTCTGGTATGAGTTTAAACTCGAAATTATATAGGAGTATACTGGAGTTCTGTTGGGGGAAAACTACGGTATTTACCCATAATCACAACAACAGATAATCGGAAAAATAAAGTGCAAGAACCCAAAAACAACATAAACAATTTTACGTGGAAAACCCCTCTCAATTAGGGGAAAAACCACGGTGCGGATCTCCACGCACTAAAATATGATCCACTATGATAATCAAGAGTACAAAGGCAACAATCACAAGATCAAACAACAAGTAGACTATCTATCTTTGGTACTAGTACAAATTGACAAACCCTAGTTCAATTTGGTACTCCCACAAACTCAAAGATACACCCACAAATACCTGTCAATGACTGATCCGAGTACTTTGATTACCTTCACACGAACAAGCCGAATCAACCGTGAACTGGAACAAACCTCTTTAAAAAATACTCAATTTCTCTCACTCTTTGTTTGTCTCTCACTCACTGGCTCTCCCTTTTCTTTGTTTCGGCTGTTTGTTCACTGTCCTTCTTTCGTGACTCTCTGAAGTCCTTTTTTTTTTTTCTCCTTGGCTTCTAGTGGAAGCCAATCAAAGAACTCACCCATTGACCACTTAACAATTAGTGGGCCAAACAAACACAACTAAGACAAAAACCCACAAGTTGCCCATCACTCACAAAATCTCACGCAGAGGCAAAATACTGAGTCTTTGCTTTCTTTTTCCTTTTTTTTTTCTTTCTTTTTTTTTGTTTTATTTTATTTTCTATACAAACTAAAATAAAATAAAACACAACTAAATATTATTTGGTATGTGGGGCGTTACCTCAACAAGTTCTATTCATTTTCATTGTTTTTCTTTTGCGGTTAAGCCAAATATTCTTCTCGAACCATGATATATGTATTTTCATGAGACGCTCTTATCCATCTTCTAGTCCTACGTGTCAGACCTAATTTTACTACAATTAAGCATCATTTTACTACAAAACTATCTTTGATATACATTGTTACTACAACTCTTAATATTTTTACTACAAAAGAAATCATTATCCATCTTCTAAGAAGAAATAAATCATTAGACTTCTCGGAATTAATCCTGTAACTTGAGATATGTACCGATGTACTCTTGAACATGTGATCAAACAACAAGCAAGATCAAAGAACAAAGATGTCGTTTGACAGTGCGTGTCCAAATGAAATCTATTTAACTGCTGCATTCCGGTCTACTCGCGCTAATGAAGGATGTATATTCATGAAGAAGGAGTATGCACTGTATTACTATGCTCAGCAAGCATCCGGTGCAGTTGACAAGGTTTTAGCAGGACCAACTCGTACTACTCAACATTTCTCGTTCCTAAGAGGCACCATCTTTGAGGATCTCGGAATCCTTGGCGCTTTTGCATCGCACACCCCCAATAGGGCATTCATCTTCGCCGCCAATCAGGCAGCGGAGATTGACTATGCCCCTTATGGCGGTTGTGGAAAGCTTGTCCAAGGCCCAATGCCAATTACCACCATGTTCCCAATCTTAAGAGGTACTGCTTTTGCGAATGAGATAGATGCCGGGTTTGAGTCAATAGTCGAATCCGAAGCATTCATCTTCAAGGGAAAATACGTTGGGTATATGAACTACAGAACTGCTACTCCTGGGAGCATAAGCACCAGGACTATAGCTGAGCAGTGGCCTGCTTTCCGAGGGTCCGACTTTGAGACCGGCATTGATGCTGCATATGTTGTATATTTTTGTATATCAAAAATATTAAAGCATTTTCAAATAAATAATTATTATATTTTATATTTAATCAAAATATTTTTATGAGTATTTTTTCTAAAATCACAATAGAAATACATTAAATAATTAATGTTTCTTATGGTGGTAGTTGGGTTGTCTCAAAATGAACCAATGTGTCTTTTGGGGAAAGAGACATGCCTTATACCAAGAGGCATGTATAAGTGAAACATTGTATCTTGTCATTTCTAAATGAACAAGCACAAGTGAAACATTGTGTCTTTTCATTTTCAAATGAACAAGCACATCTCTTGAGAAGAGATGCAATGGTTCAAATAGTGTTGTTTCAACATCTATAAATACTAACTACCATTTGGACATTTGATCAACACCCATGAGATATGAGTAATGACAAAAGTGTATTTTCACAAACACTATCACACACAAATATTGAGTATATGGAGTTCTTGGTCAAGAATCAAAAAGTTGTACAAATTTATTAATTTTAGTGTGAAGGCATTGTATCCTGGGAGTAGAATTTTCCTAAGACGTCTGTACCTAAGGAGGAAATTACTATTCTTAAGATAGCTTCCTGAAAACGCCTTACCTTTCAATTTAATTAAAAGTGAGAGTGTCTTGAGTGTGCCACATTATTTATTTAATAATATAATCCCCAAATTTCTAACATAACAGCATATACGTTTCACTAGAGACCTAATGAGGCCTTCCTATTCAAAGGAGACTGTTTTGCTCGGGTGGAATGTACACCTCGCCAAGCTACTCAACGCGTCTTATTTGGACTTGCCAAAATCAAGGGCAACCGCAAGGCTTTGGGCGACATATTGCCTCACAAGAATTTAGTTGCCAACACAAACTAATAAAAGTGAGAGAGCTTTGCGTGCATGCTCAATCTATTATATATATATATATATATATATATATATATATATATATATATATATATATATATATATATAAGTGAATGTGCACCGTGCTAGATTGACACGTAGGATTTGACACATAAGCAAATTTTTTACATGTCATTATATATTTTATTTTTATTTTGATTAGGAGTCATCATTTATTTTTAGGTGCATGTACCTCTATTAATACAATTTAATTCTTTTATAAAATTCATTAAAAATTTGTTTTATTTATGTCTATTAGGGAATGTATCTAATAAATCATTGCTTAAATTAATCAATGACATAAAAAAAAAATTATATGAAATAAAATATATTTATATAAAAGTGTGCATCGCACGAGGCATGCAACTAGAATTAAACAGGAAGCCAAGAAAGTTGATTTGAGTATATGAGGATAATGTCCATAGATTAGTAATTTCGTAGCAAGATGTGACACAGGCGAAAACATAAAACCAAAAAAAGTTGATTTGAGTATAGAAAGGATGAGGTCCATAAATTGGTAATTTCGTAGCAAGACATAAGCAAAAACAGGATACCAAGAAAGTTGATTTGAGTATAGAAAGGATGAAGTCCATAAATTAGTAATATCGTAATAAGATGTGACATAGGTGAAAAAATTATTGCAAGTTTATACCAATAAAAATATTTTTGTTGTTATAAACAAACCGTGCATCGCACGGAAATTAACTAGTATTATCCCATATTTGTACAAGTGTTTTAATTTCTAAGTTTATGTATGTTGCTATATATAATAAAACACGTTTGAAATGCTGAAGTGGAGGCACCATGGCATAGATATACTATTGATTGTACTTGAAATGTCGTCTATATCTTATGGAGTATGATGGAATTATGAGCGAGTTGGTGTAAATTATGATAAGTCTAATTTTCAGTGTACTTAGGGCTCGTTCTTTTCAAATGGAAACTAGAACTGGTAACTGGGAGAAACTGGACAAAACTGGGCAAAACTAATGAAAACTGGGAGAAACTGGGAAAAGTTGGGACAAACTGATTTTTTTTTTTATTTTTTATTGTTTTCTTAATAATAATAATAATAATAATAATAATAATAATAATAGTAATACTATTATTATTATTATTATTATTATTATTAGTAATAATAATAATAGTAATAATAATAATAATAATAATAATAATAATAATAATAATAATAATAATAATAATAATAGTAATAATAATAGTAATAATAAGAAATAGTAATAATAATAATAGTAATAATAATAATAATAATAAGAATAAGAATAAGAATAAGAATAAGAATAAGAATAATAACAATAAAAATAATAATATTATTAATATTTTTATTATTGTTATTTTTTTATTATTATTATTATTATTATTATTATTATTGTTATTATTATTATTAGTATTATTATTATGATTATGATTATTATTAATATTATTATTATTATTATTATTATTATTATTATTATTATTATTATTATTATTATTATTATTATTATTATGTTTAATAATTTTATGCATATATTTATTTTATATTTGGATTTAAAATCTTTTATATTTAAGTATTAGGTTTAATATGTCAAAATATCAAAACTGGACTAAACTGGGAGAAACTGGACAAAACATGGTCAAACTGGGAGAAATTGGGCAAAACAGGACAAAACTGTATTTTGTAACTAGTAACTGGTGAAAACTGGGACAATATGGAAAAAATTGGACAAAACTGGAAACTAGTTGAAAAGAACATGCCCTTAGCTTTATGTTTAAATCTACACCGACTCTTAAAACTTCCATTATACACAATTTTACTTCTTGTCATAAAATTGACGTTAAATACCATTGTCTTTTATTGTATTTTAGACCTTTAAATTTTATTTTCAGCATTTGACCAAGAGATGAAATCGTATCGCTTAATTCGTGGTTCAATCAAAGATCAAACCTGGCCAAACGAAAGCAAAAGCAAAAAAGAAAAAAGAAAAAAGGTGACAGCGATCGGTCAACAACCGCTGTTTTATGTGGCCTACGAAATAGCGGTTAGTTAACGACCGCTGTTGTAGGTTGAATCTATGTCAAATGTCAAATTTGACCAATATATGACAGCGGGCGATCTAGAATCCTTGTCGTAGGTGGTCTACGACAGCGGTCAACACGGAACTGATGTCGTAGGTGTTTGACATACAACTACACTCGAGACAAACGCGATCGGAATCTCTGCCGTAGGCCCAAATCGACCAGTGTCCTACGGAGTAGGTTTTTTCGGGTGTAGTGCATCATGTTAAGACTCTGATCATTTTCAACAACGAGACTAATTTAACTGAACAATCAACCAAGCACTTGCCCCCTAAACGGAGCACCATCAAGGGCCTGATATAGTTCTCAGAAGCCGACTGTTATAAGGTATGGGGGTATAGAGAATCAAACTCATGACCTTGCCTTATCCAGCCATATTTAGAACCATTAGAAAACCACCCTAAGAGCTTTTCAAGCTGAGCATGTTGTTGACAATTACATCCTCCAAGAGCGAAAATGCAACATTCCGCACCAGATGTGCCCGTGCCCTTTCTAATAGCCCATTGATCCACCAAACTGGGAATTATATAGAGGCCATTATACAGGATGCTAAAGAAGCTAATCACAGACTGTAGGTACAGGGTTGTTGGCCTAACTTGTGATACTTAGAGCATGTTGGTCTAATATGTGAGAAGCTTTTACTTTTGCTCTTATTTTTTCATCACAAATCACTCTCTCCACCTCCTTCACCACTACTATAAAAAGTATCAAAGATAACAATTAAAAACTGTTGTCTAATATCAAAAAATTGTTGCCTTGAGTCTAAGGCAACAGACATGGTGCGTTGCATTTGCTTTCGTTGCCCTAAGGCAACACTTCTTGCATAATAGGCAATGGTTTCTAAAAATAAACGTAAAATGTACCTTAGTTAACGGTTTTACAAAGGCAACAGTCTTCTACCGTTGCCACTTTTAGCAACAATCTTAAAATTGTTACCTTTACAATGAGAAGGCAACAACATATAATCATTGCAATGTAGGCAATAAATAAATAAATAAATTATTATACGAGGGAATTTTTTTATTATTTATGCACATACCAACCAACCCGTCCTTCCTCTTTCAAGAACAATTAATACTTCCCAAAGTAGTGCCCATGTGATGCGGATGGGATTCGAACCTGCAACCAAGTGTAATTACCTTCAAGAAAGGACTCCTGAACCAGCAAGCTAACTTTTGTTTCATGTCAAATTTTGTTATTAATTTATTTAGTACATATTTTTATCTTACGAATTTTAATTTCTTTATCTTTTTTTCTTCTTCTTGTTTTTGGGTAGAATCTTATTCCTTTAAAAGTGTTATCATGCCATTTATTACAAGTTGGGGTAAAAGGTTATAAGAACTTATTTTGGCACATCACTTTACTAATTAAAGATAATAACGCACATAGAGGCAACATTTTAAAATGTGTTGTGTTATAAGGCAACAACAAATATATTGTTGTCATTAAATGCAACGTTTTCAATACCACTAAATTGGGCCTTAACAAGTGAGCAATATATAAGATAAGTGAGGTTCCAACCCAAAACCAATTGACAATGGGTAGAGTAACCCAGTTCGTTATATATACGCTCAATACCACTAAATCTTTCCATATGGAACACAAACCCACGTCAACAATTACCATTGTATCTCCCAGAAGGAAAACATAAGACGACATAAACGAAGCATTTTAGTTTAGAGGCTCGTTAAACTTCAAAAATAAATAAATTATTTATATATATTAATAAACCAATTTGATTACAAACACTAAAAAACGCTAACTTAATAACACGCACCCTATTACAAACTAGTATATTGAAACCTCACTCTATGAGTCGTAAATTCCCCTAAGGATTCTCTAAAGTACTCCTTTCTAATATCTCCTCTAATAAACCAATATCATCATGCCACATCACTTGTCCACTCCAAAAGACATTCAATTTTAATTCTTTTTTTTGATTCTTGTGTATTATTATACCAAATACTTTACCATTTTATTGGAGAGGATCTCATCTCCCCTAACCCACTTGTTACCAGTTTATTGTTACTAAGGCCACTTGCTCAAAAAGAAGACCACTTGTGGATTAGATGGGTGATTGGTATTTATTACTCCATATGAAAGGGAATGACTTTTGGCTAGCTCCAACACCTGGAAATAAGGGATATGTTTCTATAAAATGCCACATGATGCATCAAAAAAACTGCAAATAAAATGAACCAAGAACAGAAATGAATATTACTTGTAGCACTCACTCTATTTACTCATCAAAATCTCTCTCCATTACACCTTCCCCCTTTTTTAACTTGCTCCTTTTTATCACCAAAACACATAATTAATAAAGAATTAATCTTTGGTTCTTCACCATTGTTTGGGACATTTAAAACCCTGTTCATCACATTGTTGATTACTCTGTTTTTTTCAAGATTTCAACCAAGAGTAGCTCTTTTGCATCAAACTGTCATCATATCTAAACAATTTCCTAACTTCAGATTTGACCTTATAAAATACATGCATCAAACTCCCTTTATTTTGTGAACCCAATAGAATCTTCTCTTCTTCATTCATTTCAAGATCAAGAGCAAACCCAGGTTTCCTGGAAAGAATCCAAGCTCAACCCCAAGACCACCAGCTTTTGATTGAGCTACCAGCGTTCTGACCCATTAAGGAGAGAGACTTGGATCTGTGGATTGCCCATGAAGCGGCGGGTGCGGTGGCGGGCTGGAGAGAGAGTGAGAGTGAGGAGAGTCAGAACTCATCGCAAGAACAAAATCAAATAGAAATATGGATCATCTCTGTAGCTCTATGATTAATTAAGCCATAGAGTTGGGAGCACAAGCCAAATTGTCACCCCTTAATCATAGATATAAAAAGTTAATCAGTGATCTAATTATTCTGGGGTTGATCACGATCAGTAAGATCTTCATGTTTAGGCTTGTCATCACCATCGATCACCATCATCATCAGCAGTTGTACTAGAACTTTATTTGCACCCATCTTGAATATAAAATGACAGAGATGGGTGGGAGGAGAGAGAAAAGTGATGACGGTAGTGGACGGGGGTTATCGTGGCTCAGGCCTCAGAAACCTACGGCGACGGCGAGGTGAGCGATAAGATGGGAAGGCGAGGTGGTTTTGTGTTGGATGGAAATGGGGGAAGACAAACAGTAAGGCGCTCTACATTTGTCCCACATCGACCAAAATCTGAAATAATGGGCTTCCACCTTGCTCTATAACTTGAAAATGAGAGTTGAGATAGGTCAATAAAATTTTAGTTATGGCCTAATTAGAGCTAGCTACAAGAAGACTTGGTTTGAAAGGACAGTTGGGCTTTTATGAAATTAGCGCAGTTTAGTTTTAAACCTATTGATTTAATAGTTTGATTAAAAGTTCTAATATTAATATTTAGTATGTTGAATTGCCACTATAAGCTTTTGTGGCTAGTCAAAATTTGAGCAAAATTACAATTTGCCACTATACTTTTTTATAGCAAAAAATATTTTGCCACTCAAAAGCCAAGATATAGTGGCAAAAATAAAAAATGTCACAAATAGATATTGTGTCGGAGTACTTGTGGCAACCTTGTGGTAAATCTTAATTTTGTTATAAGATTTTTGTGGTAATTTTTTGCTTTATTGTGGCAAAAAAAATGCTACTAAATCCACTTTTTCTTGTAATGTTTGTACATCCTTTCATTTACAGGGGATAAGATAGTGTAAAATACACTGAGTATATGGATTGCCCTTTTCAAGGATCAATGACATCAAACAGAATAAACTATTCATGAAAGTTGATAAGATGCTAGTTGACAGTGGACTTTTTCTTTTCCCTAACTTGGGTGTTCGAGAAACGCGTAGGATATCTTAAATCTTGTCACCGAATTATGATATCATTTATCGCCGAATTAAGATATCTTTTGTCACCGAGTTAAGATCCCTTAAAATGATTTTTAAGAAATAAGAAGAGTGGCAAAGGATCAATGACTAAATAAACCAATCATCAAATGTTAAAATTAGAAAGAAAATAGTCAAAAGTTGATACGAAAAGCAATTTCAAGTTGAAGTTAGTATGAATAGTTTTAGGATTTTTTGTGCGGAATTACCTTGTTTGGGGTGTCATTTGTGACTTACTATCTTAAAAGTTTTTTTTTATGGGGAACTACCTTAGAAAGCCAAAAAGTTTGTTGACCACTACCCTTGACCATATTTTCGGGTATAATTTTCTTAAAACCCCAAAATACCCTCACGTGAGGCGCACGTGATCATTTAAATGACCCCCCCTTTTATTCAGTTTCCTTTCTTCCCCCCACAGCACGTCCTCCATTGAAGGATTGAAGGATCTAGGTACTCTTCAACCAATTAAATCTCAAAGAGTTTCTTCAATGAAATAATTACTAGTATGTATCATTCAGATTATATGTTTACTTAGCTTCTATTTTACAGAAAGTATTATTACCAATAATAACAAATTCTCTGTTACTGAAGTTGACAATCATTGAGATGTAAGCGACTGGGCTGTAAATCCTGTAAGTAGCTAAACTGTTTTCCCGTACTGTGTTTGGAGGTACCTCCCTGGTATCCTCTCATAGATGTTTGTACTAAATATCCAACGCCATTGCTTTGATGTCCTTTGGACGTTGGAATACAAATTCTAACTATTTTCAATTAACTATATCTGTCATTTTTCTGCATCTCTGCACCAAGCTGTTTTTTAATTTATATTCATAATATTTTCAAAGAGCTTCTATTCAAGGCCTTGATTTCGCGGTTCTGGATTGTCTTCACATCCAAATTCCATGCCTTGTTCCTGAGATTGAAATATGAACTCTTAATTTTTTGTTTGGGGCTAGCTAGTTTTGTGTCCACTACCCGGATTTTCACTTGTCCATGAAGTTTGAATAGCAGCAGGTACACCACATCTATAATTTCCTGCCATTTCGTGCTTCAATTGCACAATTCGAACAAAAAATTAAGAAATCTCCAAAATCATAAGCATAAACTCTAATTTTCGATTTTCGGACAAATTTAAAACTATTTAAAAAAAAAATCCAGCAGAATCTCATACCTTTTAGAGAATCACTCGTCAATTCTGGGATTGGCTCGTCAATTTTGCAAAAGAGAAGAATGAGAGAGAACTTGAGGAGATCCTTCAATGGAGATCCTTCAATCCTTCAATGGAGGACGTGCTGTGGGGGGAAGAAAGGGAACTGAATAAAAGGGGGAGTCATTTAAATGATCACGTGCGCCTCACGTGAGGGTATTTTGGGGTTTTAAGAAAATTATACCCGAAAATATGGTCAAGGGTAGTGGTCAACAAACCTTTTGACTTTCTAAGGTAGTTCCCCACAAAAAAAGACTTTTAAGGTAGTAAGTCACAAATGACACCCCAAACAAGGCAGTTCCGCAAAAAAAATCCATAGTTTTATGAAATTAGCCTTGATTGTAATTGCAAAATTTTAAAAAAAATAATTATGAATATGGTGGTAATTGGGAGTTAAAAAAAAAACTGTTATGGTTTGAGCCGAATACGTTGAAAGGTTTATGAAAAGGTTGTAACTCTTTTGTGTATTAAGATAAGAAGATGAATTCTATTAGAATACAAATTAAATTCATTTGTTAAAATATGTAATATTAAGATGGGTAATAGTTTCCTATTAGAGAGATATTATCTTATCTTGTATTTTATATTATATTTTGTCGTCTTTTAGTGGGTATAGTTTTCTATTTAGAATAGAATAGGACTCTAGTGTCTATGACCTATATAATTAGTGGTTTATGGTCTTAGACAAATGAATGATGTGTTGTGCTAAGAGGTATAATGCATTAGAGGTCAGGAGTGCTCATACTCTAAGATGTAGAGAGTGTGTGTCACCATGTAACGAGGTTGGGGGTACCGTAGGTGGGTGAACCCCATGGAGGGGGGACTATTGTTTGGTAAATTCTTCTTGAGGGTTTACTTGCAATATATACTGAGGGATTACAAAGAGGTTACAAGATAACGGGCCTAGCATACAAACCTAAGCTTACTAGGAAACTATTAAGTATTTACAATATTTTTCTAATTACATTATCTATCACACCCCCACAGTCGGAGCGAAAGGACGACGAACGCTCAGATTGGAGCGAAAGTCATTAAACAGTGTGGAAGGGAAGCCTTTAGTAAAAATGTCAGCGTACTGAGAGATAGAGGGCACATGAAGAACCCGAATATGACCAATAGCAACTTTTTCGGAAACAAAATGTATGACAATCTCAATGTACTTAGTGCGCTGGTGCTGAACGGAGTTAGTGGAGAGATAGACTGCAATAACGTTGTCACAGTAAACCATGGTGGCACGTGCGAGAGGACACTGGAGATCAACAAGAAGGTTGCGAAGCCATCAGGCTTGAGCCACAACATTAGCAACACCACGGTACTTGACCTCGGCACTAGAGCGGGAGACAGTTGGCGCTTTGAGAACCAATAGATGAGGTTGTTACCCAAGAAGACGCAGTAGCCGGAAATGAACCGACGCGAATCCAGGCAGCCAGCCTAGTCAGCGTCTGAATAAGCAGTGAGTCTGGTAGTGGCGGACGGGTAGAGCTGCAAACCAAAATTCGGAGTGCCCTGTATGTAGCGCAGAATGCGCTTGAGAGCTTGGAAATGAGGCTCCCGAGAATCATGCATGTATAGGCAAATATGCTGGACCCCATAAGAGATAGGTATGAGGGGGGACAAATGGGTATGAGGCGGGGCGGGTAAGTGGGTATAAGGTGGGGCGGGGCTCCAATGGGTATCCACTGGTAGAAAAAGGCAAACCACCTCTGTCCCACGACAGTTTTTTTTTTGTCAAAATCATCCCCGCCCCGACTCCACTTAGCACTCTCCTATCCCCGCCCCAACTGGGCGGATGTGAGGCAGTACCCACTTGTACCCGCCACTTTGGTGCAAAGCATATGCAACATCAATACCGTTCTCGAAAACCAGTGCCCTTCAAACTCGGCCATTGTTCACTTATAGTAGTGAGTCGTATAATTCCAGGATTAGCACTACCATAGTTGATATACCCATCGTATTTTCCATTAAAGATATAAGCTTCAGATTGTACAGAGGACTCAAATGCAGGCATTAATTAGTTGATATTCCAGCTAGTGCCATGATGCCCTTTGGCAAAGACTGTAATGGGTTTCTACGGCCAATACTTGTAGCAACGTAATTCGAAATCTGATGTCCTTTTTCTACCAAAAACAAAAAAATAAAAATAAATTGAAGGACTCCCATAAATCAAAAGCAAAGCAGAAGTTATTACCACTACAACAAGCCTGCATTATTTTTCTGTTGCTAATAGCATAGTACTTAAGATGTAAGAGCATTAGTTAGGAGTCCTATAGATTATAAAGAAGCAGCCAATGAGGCAAAGCTTATAACCACAACAAATTCATTTTCAGGTGATAGCATCCACACAAGAACTTAGACCCAAACAGATGAGATGGATTTCTTCGACTGAATACCACAATTAGAAGATACATATATAGGCAAGAAAACAAGGTACAAAGATTTACTCTACTTGTGATGATGATACACCAAGAAGTTGATTTTATGACTCTGAAACCAAGCACTTCTCTATGTCCTTGACTTCATTTGTATCACTGATTTCCAGCTCAGGACTACTAGCTTTGGCTTGCAAATAGAAGAGGTAGTAAAGATCAAATATGAAAGCGGTGATGAATATCAAAGCAGCTCCAGCTAGGAAAACTCCCTTCTTTGAAGTCACGCAAATTGGTGGAGTTGCTCCAAAGCTTGTCCTGTACTTGGTGCGCTCAGCATTCCACACCGAACCCGCTACCAAACACACCTCTGCTGCCAAGAAACTCACCCTCAAATCCACCATTCCGCAAATCATAATAAACCGTCATGGAAAGAAAAATACTCCCTCCGTTCCAAATTGAGCTTTCTGTTTGACTTTACAGAGTTTTCGAGATACCACTTTGATTATATGAATATCAAAAGTATAAAAAGTTGATATTGTGAAAGTAGACAATTAAAAATGAACCTAAGAGTAGTACTTTGATACTATAAATCTTGATAGTATGTTTTTCACAAATAATTGTCAAATTTTGTAAAGTTTGACTCAAAATGTCAAACAGAAAGCACATTTTGGAACAGAGGAAATACCGTACTCTTGGTGTAAATATATGTTAATGATATACTAATTCTGTTTGTACCAGCAGATTTTGAAGAGGAAAAGCGACCATGGCGTCGAGGTGCCCGGCATTAAACCCTTGGTCTTGCAGAAGCAGTAGTGGGTATGAACCATCTTAAGGATCTGGCTAGCCATAAGCAATAGGACAGCAGAAATGCCATAAAAAGTTGCAATATTGCCAATATAGGAGTCATAAAAGCAGTAGTTATAGTGCAAATCAGCATGAACCGTCACAATGGCCTGTCCAAAATGTAAATAACAACTTCAGTTTGCATCACCAAGATAAATTCTCAAGTCCACTCTTTGTTTCTATCAAACAGGAAAAAAAAAAAGTTCACTTCTTAATTTGTTCTTCAATACAAGAATACTGATCACACTAAATAAAGATTGCCAATAATGTTAGTACTTTTAGTGGTCGTTTGGTTGAATTTAGGAAGTGCAACTTTCTTAGAAGTGATCTTTTCCGTGAAATAGAACTTAGTAGAACTTCTAGCAAGTGATTTTCTAGTTTCTCCATTTCAGGGTAAATAGAACTTTCTGAGAAGTACCACTTCTTGCAATTTTGCCAAGAAAAATACTTTGCACTTTCCTATTTCACACGAATGGTCATTCCTATAGTTCTCATTGTCAACCAAACAATATAAATTCAAATCTTGAACTTATAGTACAACAGTGGACAGTAAATAACTTACAGTGCTTCTAGTAAATTCAGCAGCAACAGCAAACGCAAGAGCAGAGAGATCAAGCTGACGCCCCACAATCATCACATTCACCATTGTTGTAGTAGATATCAAAGCAAACCTCGCTGTCCCTTTCTCCATTCATTATTGGTAATTGGTTGATTATATATATGATAAATGACAAAAAGTTGTATTTAGTACACGTTTTGACGCTTTGCTTAATTTTTTTTATTTATTTACATTTTATTATAGTTTGGCATTGTTCTTTTGTCTCCCACTTTCTCTCTCTCGTTGACTGGGTTCCAACTTCACAAAAGTTTCGTGGAAGATACCTTGAGAAAAATGATTAGCACACACGTCTTGACCAATTTGACCATTTTTGCATTTTAAGTTAAAAGCTAGGTCTTGGACCGATACTTGTCACAGGTACTTGGAGATATTGTTTTTGAGGGGAGATACTTTTTTTTTTTAATCGATATTTATTTGACATGTTTATATTTTTCTTATCCATTTTTTCATCTTGAAAATGCTAAAACACTCTATAAAAAGAGGGAAAACATTAGTTTACCCAGTGAGTAAATTAGTCATGTGATGTATGAAGTGTTAATTGGCTACTTTTTTGTGTTTTGTTTTTAAAATTTAAAATCATTTATTGAAATTTCAATACCCAAACTTGTCTTGTAGACCATATTCATGGGAAATCTACCCCATAAGTAAACTAAGCATTGTCCTATACCTAATTGATTTTGAGACAGAGTAACCCACGCACTTGCTTATATACATGCTCAAAACCACTAAATTTTTCCATATGAAACACAAACTCACTTCATTAAATACTACAAGTAATTGTAATATTGTAAGGGACCATACCAATAGCTGATGAAATGACTGACAGCGCAAGCCAAATGAAAATCATTAAATCAAAACTAACACTCAAATAAACCAAAATGCTGATCAACGACAAATGAATCAGGGATTGATTTAATGTTCCTAATTAATGTGGAGGGATTGATTAGAGAGGATCTCATTTCCGAAGCCTTGAGTTCATCGTAATGTTCCTAATACGGGATAATTTCAGCTTTTTATAAATTTAACTTAGGTTGACATTAAAAACTTCTAATTCATTAGAATACTTTTTCTTTTTGGTGTTTACATGTTCACCTAATTTCTTTGGGCCAAGACGAATCACTTTCGCACCAGATCAACCCACAAAATAATAAAGTGCTCTCAATAGGTAGTTTCTCCATTTACAAAATTCAAACACTCGACCTCGCTTAATTAATTAGAGTATCGAACCACTCCATCAACTATTTATTGGTAATTCATTAAAATAAATTTGCGCAACATTCCTATAAACTATAAAGTTCAATATATAGTACTCAGGCATATTCAACATACTACGTACCACTACCAGCGGATGATGAAAGAATGACAGCACAAGCCCTGGAGATCCACCGGGACTCAAAGCCTTTCCACAACAAAAGCAACCAGTAGCCACCACTAAAATCACCTGAGCAACTAACATACAGTAAAGTGGCGTTTACTTGTAAGCAATTATGATTACAATGTAATCCATCATTTTATAGAGTAAATGTGCGTAGAAAAGGAAGGAGGGGGAGGAAAAAGATGAGATTTGGGAGATTGATTGCATTGCTCAATGTAATCATCTTCATATGGGAAAATGATGAGTGAGATGAGATAGAAGTGAAAGCAACTATAATTACAAGGGAAAATGTAATCAATCTCCCATCCTTTCCTTATCAATTGTTTGCACTCTGTTTTGGAGTTAGCTTTCGAATCTGCAAATGCGTTGGTTGTTATGTTTCTTATCGTCAAATGTGGTCCTCTATTTTATTTTGTTTTTGTTTTCTTTTGTTTTTTTTTTTTTTTTGTTAATTTTTTAGTTGCTTACCAATGTGGTATCCTCGGAGTAAATCAATTACAATCGGAATTACTTAATGTAAATTCTAAATTACTAAACGCAAATATTTTTTTCTCAATGCTTACCAAAATACCCTTTTATTCTGAAGAACAAACTTTCATCCCTTTATTCTTTTTCTTCCCAAATCCCTCGGTTAACTTTGGCTTTGTAATTTTAAGGACCTAAGTTATATCAACATGGATAATAATTTTTCATCCAGAGAAATTTTTTGATACAATTGACCATGAAATTCATCTAACAATTAGAATTTGCTTTTATTTTAATTATTTATTGTTTAGGGTTTACGGGTGGTGAGTGGCGGCTGGCTAGGTTGTTTCAATGGCTTGGTTGCTATGTAGGTTGTCAGTTGGGTGGCGTCGGTTTGGTGGCTAGGTGGTCGGGAAGAGCCATGAGAGAGAGAGAGAGGGGCAGGTCGGGGCGAAGGTCAGGTGAGTGGCTGGGTATAAGGGGACGAAGAGGAGCTTTATTTGTCTAGATTTATGTCGAGGACGATTCGCCCTCGTCGGAGTTTTCATCGGAGTTCGTCATTTTGCCGTTAGCGTCGTTGTCTGTGAGTTCCACGATTCGCCGTCGTTGTCTGTAGTTCAATTTGAAGACGTTAGTTGAAAGGAAACCAACTACAAACCCCAGCGTACACCATGTAGGTGACCCCCATATCTTTTGGAGAGAGAGAGGCTTTGACAGGGGGGTCGGCTTTGACGGAGTTGGGGGCTTTATCGGGTCGAGGGGGCTCTGACGGTTGGGGGGGGGCTTTGTCGGGGTGGTAGTGGGGTGGGAGGCTCTGTCGGGATGGTGGTGGGCGGTGGAGGAAGATGATGTGTGCTTCATTTGCTTCAATGGTGGAAGATGATGTGTGCTTCATTTGCTTCAATGGTGGAAGCCGAGTTGTTGGGTTTCTTTGATTTTTTTTTTCAATTGCCTTTTATTCTTTCAAGGTAAATGGAGAATTGATAGGGAGAAAATGAGGGAGGAGAGAGAAAGAGTGAGAAACTTAATAAGGGTATTATGGGAAATGGGGATTTACGTTTAGTAATTTGCGATTTACGTATAGCAACCCCCATTACAATAGACATATACCGAAATGGTATCCTAATAAGTACAATCAACACACTACAAACGACTGATTAAGGAAACAAAATTGGACTTGCCGCACTACCTGCAAATACAATCTAGCGTATCATAGGCAAAGTTGGAAACTTATAGATGCGGTGAAAGGGAGTATATATATTTTTTTTGGTCTTTGTCAAGGATATCCACCGTCGATCACAGTAACTAATTCTTTCGTTCCAACTGTCAGTATACTAAGTGGTAGGGGGCTGGCCGAGGGATTTTTTTTCCATCCGCAAGAGTTGAGATTCGAACCTTCAACCACTTGTTTAAGGGATGAAGTGCTGAATCACTACACCAACCCATCTTAATTGGTGAAAGGGAATATATCACAATGAGTACATCATTGATTCAGATTTGTTAAAGGAAATAACAAGGCAGAAATTTTTAAAGACGTCCTCTATTCATGGAGCATATCTTCATTCCTAAGCTACTTTGATAAAGGAAATAACTTAATCATCTTGATTTGGGGACAAAAAATCATTCAATACAGTATGATCATATATTGAAATAACCAACTCAGATGCAGCACACGATCCAATAACTAGTATAAATAAACCATTGCTTCATTTGTTTATTAGTAACTAAATAGTGCTATCTTAGCTACTACTACTAGAAACTAGCCATACATAATGTAATTTAAAAGATGGTTGGTTCACTGGTAAATAAGTTACAACTTATACACCAGGTTATGAGTTCAACCCTCTTGGGAAGCACATCCACGAATTAAGTCGTGGAATAATCAATGCCGTGTGCCATGAGGTGCACTTTAGCCACAACTAAAAACGAAGGAAGTTCCAATCCATTAAAAAAAAAAAAAAAAAAAAAAAAAAAAAAAAAAAAAAAAAAAAACTAAACTTGCTAGCCATAGTGTACTTGACGAAGACGATGAAGGGACGTCGTCAGCTGAACCTTACTAGTACGTCGTCTAATAATAGTCTTATTCTAGCAACATACATAAACTTAGAAATTAAAACAACAGCATATCGATCATTTCATTTGCGAGGGACTATGGTGCTCAAAGCAGGGCGATGACCTTTAATTTTACCAGGCCCAAACAAGACCCGTTGATTAATCTGTCCAGGAGTAAATCCGACACGAATGTAAGTATCTCCTTTGAATATGAAGGCTTCATTAGGACTTTGGTGCAAAGCATATGCAGCATCAATGCCGTCCTCGAAAACCGTGCCCTTCAAACTAGGCCATTGTTCACTTATAGTGGTGAACCCTATGATCCCAGGAGTGTCACTACCGTAGTTGATATACCCGACGTATTTTCCATTAAATATGTAAGCTTCAGATTGGACTGAGGACTCAAATGCAGCATCTATCCCGTTTTGGAAATCATGAGTTTCCGATGATGACGCTCTTAAGAAAGGGAACATGGTGGTAATGTGCATGGGCCCTCGAACTAGCTTACCATCGGTAGTGGAATCTCCAGAGGGAGCGTAGTCGATTTCTGCAACCTGGTTGTAAGCGAAGATGAATGCCCTACCTGGAGTATGAGACGCGAAAGCGCCATGGATTCCAACTTCTTCAAAGATGGTGCATTTTAGGAAGGGGAATTGAGAAATAGTTGGTGTTGGTGCTTTTAGGATGTTGTCAATTGCTGTGGTTACTGGTTGGTTGTAGTAATAGAGTGCACACTCCTTCTTCATGAATAGATAGGCTTCATTCTCGCGAGAAGATCGGAATGCAGCAGTTATGTAGATTTCTTTTGGACACGTGAAATCGGACATCTTTGTTTTTTGGTCTTGCTTGTTGGATGATCACCTGAGATATTAATTAATTATTTGAATGCATGAGCATATAGAATGAAGTTCAAAACTAATTCAACCAAAAGTCTAAATCGGGGATTGGAAGCGCAATTAATATTATATCCCTTAATACGCCTTTTACACGAATGCTCATTGGACTTGAAGTGTGGATCAATGATGCACAAGTTTCCTCATACTTACTGCTGAAATTTTCCACTTAGGGAATAGAGACTCCCAGGATTCGAACAAATGACCTATTGTTCATCTAGCACTGATCTATATGTTAGAACTTAGAACCCATTCAACCCTATGTTTAAGTTAATGGTTGGAGGCCCAATCAATGTTTTATAGTTTAATAATATCAATATATGATAGTAGTGCAAACAAAGCTGGGAGAGAAAATGAAATTATAGCTTCTAAGAAGCCCAAAACACCCGTTGGGAGGCCCCAAAGTAGAAGCTCTAATTTGAGGCTTCTACTCTTAGGGCTTTTAGGGGGTCCTAGGTAATGTTTTAAACTTTTTGAAAGTTGAAAATGGGTGTATGAAGGAGGTGATTTATGAGTGAAAATAGGGAGAAATGTAGAAGCTACTCAAGGTTCGCCAAACATGCTCTAAATATATATATGATAATGTTTCAAGTATTCGGATCCTCTCCAATACCGCCCTATTTCCCGGATTTACGCATTACACTTATGGATGCTTGCCACATGTAAAAAATGTAACTTTACCTTTTTTTTATTTGTGATCAACTTAATACGTGACAATTATCCACAAATATAATACATAAATGCGAAAAATGGAATATTGAAGAGGATCTAAATCATTGTTTCAATAGGGGATCACAGAAATATACTATATACAATATGTCAACATAACAACGAAATAAATTAAATAGTACTCCAGTATATACCTGAACCCATATAATACATGAAACATATCTAGCTATACTAGATATAAATGATTTATATGACAACTAATAATTTAAATTCACTGAATAGGTAATGAAAGCAACACAAGAAATGAATAGTACTTCACTTTAATTTATATAAACCCATACCAGAATGAGAGAGAAACTTTCAGCAGGCTCTTACTCGGCTACTCTGTTGAGTTGTGATATGAAGAGCCGAATGCTTTGTTATTTATAGACAATAATGGGGGGGGGGGGGCATCAATGGGAATTCAATATTCATCATCAAAAAACTTTTTAAAATTGTGGAAGCTCGTGAAAGTATTTTCTTGTGCTAGGCGAGTATCAATGCTTTTGTTTAACATTTTTTTTTGGTTTGGCAAAAAGGAACTTCCTTTCTTTTTGAGCGTTGCTAAATGGTACCTCCTAGTACACGGCCTCCGATATTCCACGAATAGGCCCTATATCACAAATGTCAGTAAAACAAATCAGTGAATACGATAAGGAAGACAACTAACTTAAAACCTATTGTTCTCGTGGACCATAACCTCAATTTTAACCATTAGCTAAAAACTTCATTTCTTATAAAGAATTTTAACCATTAGATGAAAATTTCATTTTTTTGATACAATTATATTCGTAGAGTGTGTACTGAATAAATCTCGATTAAATGCAATAACCTGCAAACTTGGATTGATCACTTGTCTGATAGGAGTTATTTTGGCTTGTTGGACTATTGGTGTATGGAAAATGGTTAGGTGCTACTTACTTGTAGGACGTCTAACTTTTGAACAAAATTTAGGAGTTCGATCACTTGGTACAATACTTGCATCTTTAATTTAGAAGTTAAGGGCTTATCTCAATCCCCTTAATTTTAACAGGAAGCTTTGTTGTAGGCTCTTGAGTCATCTCCTAAAATAATAAAATAATAGGCGATGTATGAACCAGATCGATGACGTTGCAAATGTGTTATCTATTAGGTTATATATTACATTACATTAAAGTATTAATATTTCACTGATTCAACAGTGCACTCGAGTGCACCATCTTTAGAGCTCACAACCCGCACGTCAGAGCACCTGAGTCTCACCTCTCATTATTATGAGGTGCACCATCTTACCGTGATCCCAAGTGCATCTTAAAATTCTTGCTAAACCTCATCAAAAATTCACAACAGGAGATAGAGGATGAGGGTGTCGGTGGATATATATATATATATATATATATATATATAGGAAAACAAGAACCAAAGTGTAACTATAGATAATGTACTTTTCTTTGATTCAAATGTAGAAAACCAAGACCGCGTTAAAGATGAAATTACAAAAACAAGAAGAAAAGGGATCAATGACATAGAATAACATGCTATGCTAGTATAATACTCCTATATAATTGAGGGAACTCGTATTTTTTACACCTTGGACTTTGAGAATCAAATACTCTAGTAAACTTATTTGAATATTTACTAGTTGATCGGACTAATTTAATGATGAAATTTCAATAACACAAAAAAATAGTCGTGAAAGTTAATAAGATGCTAGTATATAGGTGAGAACTGAGAACTCGTATTTTTCGATCGGAGTAATTTTTGCTGAAAATTTGCACTAGTGCTCCCCGGGGGCAGGCCACTCATGTGTGAAGTGAAACTCAAAGGCTCAAAGATTACTTTGAGATCTATTCCGGAGGTATTATATTCCTTAGGACATGTTCTTTTCAGTGAAATGATGCAGGTTAGGGTGAAGAATGGAATGGAACGGAACATTATGTAACAAAAGGACGCAAATAATAATATAAAATGTGAGACAAAATGAAATACATAATGCAACATGAAATAATGGAAAGAAACAACGCGGAATCGGAATGTGAATGTAATGCATCGCAGCATGTAGACAATGAAAAGAATATGGTACTATTTTGCTAAATGAAAAGTTAAAATATATAAGCTCCCTTCCTCTCTCTAAAAACCACCGCACCCAGCATCCTGTCGCCAACTGCTCCATCCCAGCTTGTGGGCTCAATCTAGCCCGTCGGTGGTTGGTAGTTGTCGGTAGACATTGCCTTCTCACCGGCAAGGCCCTGGGTCTCTATAATTTCAGGTATTTCACTTTCTCTCTCTAGGGTTTGGTTAGATCTAGCTGTTTAAGGTACTGATTGGTTATGATTTTGGTGTAATTGTTTTGGGGCTTTAGTTTTCTGGGTTTTCTGGAGGTTAAATTTGGTGGTTGATTATGAATTCCAACTCTTTTATATCCGATTTGTTGAATACTCATGCTTGTACTGAGGATGATGATTTGGTGGAGGATGAACTGTGTCAGCTTCTAACTCATTTGGAGGGTCCTAAAGATCTTTTTTTCCATGTAATCTTCTAAAAGATCAAGGAAATTGTTGGTTTAAGGAGGGGAAATTCAAAATGCTCATTTGTGTTATGATAAAGCTGCTAAATTGCTTTGCTTTGGTATGCCCATGTGTGAAGACGATCATCAACCTTCTTTTCATGATTTGGCTATCTCCTTAAACTTAAATCTAGCTGCGTGTTCTCTTAAATTTCGTGATTTTTGTCAAGCCTGTAATCTTTGTTCTGTTGTTCTGGGTTGGATGCCTTTGCACACTAAAGCTTTGTAATAGGAGGGATATAGCAACATTGGAATTAGGTTTCTTAGAGGATGCTCACACCGACTTAACTAAAGCTAAATCTATTGAGCCTCGGAATAATGATGTTCTGAGGGATACTGAGTAAGGTTGAAAAGTTGTTGGGCTGTAGCTCCCGGGCAAAAAGGAGTCATGGAGAAATTTCGGGTGAGTGGCAAGACAGAAAAGGTAAAAAGTTCCTCATATGTGAGGAAGACGAAGCTTCCTCAAGTAGTTCCACCCGTTTAGTCACTCATCTAGTGATGTGAGTTATCTCGCAGATTCGATTTGTGAAGTTAAAGACATTCGGTGCAATGAGATTAAGTCCAAATGCTCTGCGGTTAATCATGGTGTGGAGGATATCCATGAGGGTATGATGGTGGATTCGAGCCGTGATGATGCAACTAGTTGTTCTAAGAGTAACAAAGATCTTGCGGAACCCAAGTTTCGGTTTTACAACCGCAAAGGCAGGACTCGTGTATTCATATATCTCCAGTTGTTTATGACCTTGTTAAGCATGGAAAAGAGGTCACTTTCTCCCACCCTAGTGGTTCCTCCATTATGAGGGTAAGAGTTTGGCATGTCGAGAAAGTTGATTGCACGGTGACACACCACTGATGATTTAATTATGTTGGCTCCTGTTAGTTGCTCTACTTCCATAGCTCTTGTGTGTTTGAACCAATCTGTAACTTTGAGTCAACCTGTTTGTGATGATGACCCTGGTGCGATGATGTCTCCTGTTCAATTGGCACGTGCATCTCATGTGACTGCTACGCCTTCTTTGGATGTGGATGTGAGTGATACGACTTCTGCTCCAGCGGATCCACCAACTTTTATATTCTCTTCCAGTTCAAATCATCAGCATCGTTTAGGCTTACGAGACACTTGTTGGTCTGCTTCTACCTGTCATTTCGTCAATTGTGGATCAACTTGTATACGACTTCGCAGAAGGAAGTTGTGTTCTCATCGAAAGCCGGTGGTTTGTGTGGGGACTAAACGGATGCATGCAATGATTCATCCTAATGTTGTGGACTCCCCGGTAAGGAAACGACTTGCCCTGAATCGTAGCAGTAGTGTTGTTAGTTGTAGTACTAGTGCCTAGTTTGTAGTCTAGTTGGTTTGTTTAGTATTAGGTGTTCTGTTTGTACTTCTCGTATATTTATGTAATACATCTGTATTTCTTGTTGCCAAAAAAAAAGAAGTTAAAATTGGTAAAAAAAAAAAATTAAGAGGAAATAGCTAAAATTTCTATGTAATGGTAACAAGTTAGCTGTTTTGCTAGCTAACACTGAAAAATAGCATGTGTAGCCAGTGACGGATCCGTGTAAGCATATGGGTATCCACGTGCATACGCAATATAAATAAAATATGTTGATTTATACACATAGTGTTGATGGGAGCGCAATAGGTAAGGGGAGTTAATGTAGATGATGAGTTTCCTACCCATCTATCATGTGTTTGAGGCTTCAGAAAGCATTTTTCTCCTTTTTCATTCATTTTTTGATTTTTGTTTTTTTTTTTGAAGAAAACATTAGGAATTTCATTTACTACCATGTACAGCATCGATTAGTAGAACATCAGAAATTATTAGAGGGGGGTTATGATCCCAAACCACCTCACCCTCCATTACAGTTGAGGCTCTAGTTAAACGATGGGTAGCCTCATTACAAGATCTTTAGCAAAAATAACATCAACAAAAATAAAGCATTGCAAAATACGCCGACAATCCTCGATAATGGCGTTGAATTCATTTATACCATGAACAGGAGCTTTTCAGCAAGTAGCAACCTTTAAACAATCTGTCTCAAACACAACCTGCTTCCAGCTGTTGTCCCGAGCCCACATCGCAGCTCTTCGTAAAGCACATGCTTCTGTAATATCGGGAAAAAAGAGACCACGCCTTCTGCTTGCAAAGGCACCAGCAAACTCGGTGCTCGCAGATCTGGCCACAACTGCAATTTTCAAATTGTATTTGCTTGGTCAGACCATAAAATACCATTGCTCGTGTGATTACAGGTGTCACAAGAAGGTGTATACTCATCCAGACTCTTTGCAGCAAACTCGGCAACTAAAATGGGTCCATTGATTGGATCGGGCCCCTTTCTTTCCAAGTAAATTCATTCCTGAAATACCATATAGCCCAACATATCATAAACAAAATTAGCACAAAATAAAGAGTCAAATTTGTAGAAGCATGAGTCAATCCACTCAAATAGCGGTTGAGACTCGTCCACATTTCTATACCCAACCTACTAGCGAACCAGACTTTTCACACCCAACCACAATCTCTAAAACAATGATCAACAATTTCCTCCTTCTCCACACAAAAAGGGCAAAGAACATCACCTAGCCAACCCTTCATAATGAGCTCCATTTTATCTGGAATGTAGTTTTTCCGAAGGCGCCAAAACAACTCTTTTGCTCTATGAGGTACATTCAACTTCCAATTTTTTCTATACACTGTACACCCACTAGAGGATGATGCAACACCTCTAGAAGTAATCTCCATAGCTACATGATAGCCGCTTCTAACAGTGTACTCCCCATCTCTCGTGTAGTGCCACATAATAGTATCTTCAGTCTCATACATAGGCAATGGATGGATAAAATTGCCTCTGTATCATTCTCCAAAAATAGCAATGACAGCATCCCCATATCCACCCATGAGTGTCATTATCAATGAGCTCATGAACATACGTGTCATGCACATCCAGAAACTTTGGAGAAATCAATCGGAATGAAGATGGGCGAGGAACCCATCTGTCTTCCCAAACACGCAAGGATCGACCATTTCCCACCCGCCAACGAGATCCACCCTCAATTATGTATCTAGCATTGAAAATACTCCTCCAATTAAAACTTGGCCTAGAGCCTAATTTAGCTTGGAAAAAATCATCGTGCAAAACATATCTAGCCTTCAGCACACGAGCCACTAGACTTGAAGGATTTCTCAAAATTCTCCACCCTTGCTTAGCTAACAAAGCCATATTAAACTCCCGAAAACTTCTAAATCCCATGCCTCCCTCGCCTTTAGCAACTGCCATATTCTTCCAGCTTGTCCAATGAATACCCTTCTCTTCCCCGGTAAGGTTGTACCTCCACTCCACCAAAATCTATTCATTAACATTTCCATCTCATTAGAAAGATAATTAGGCAGTTTAAAAACACTCATTGCATATGTAGGGATTGATTGAACCACCGCTTTAAGCAATATCTCCTTCCCTCGCCTTGAAAGAAGCTTCTCCTTCCATCCACTTAACTTCTTCCACAATCTTTCCCTATGAAACACAAATAACTCCCTTTTCGACCTACCCACCAAAGAAGGCAAGCCAAGGTATTTACCATGATTGTCACACTCACTTATTCCCAATTCATTACATACGTCCAACTTCACCAAATGGTTCACATTACTGCTGAAAGATACAGAGGATTTACCAAAGTTAACACATTGACCCGAGGCACATTCATAGGCTTCAAGGATGGCCTTAATCCTGCGGGCCTCATCCGCAGTAGCACGACCAAAGATAAAGTTGCTCAGCGAACAATAAATGGGAAACAACGGGAGCATCTCTGCACACTTTCACTCCCTCCAAACACCCATCACTAATCATCTTCAGCATCAAACAAGAAAAACCTTCCGCATCCAGAATGAATAAGTACGGAGACAAAGGGTCACCCCGTCTAAATCCTCGCCCTGGTACAATAAGTCCAACTTCTACATCATCAAATAAAACAGCATACGAAACAGAGGAAATACAATCACTAATCAACTACACCCACCTCTCAGTAAAGCCCCATCCTCCTCATAACAGAGCACATAAGGTCATTTCATCCTATCGTGCGCCATACTCATATCTAGTTTTAAAGCTATACTTCCCATCTTCCCTTTTTCCTAATTTTCAAAGCATGCATTACTTCAAAGGCTACAATAACATTATCGGTAATTAGTTTACCTGGAACGAAAGCGCTCGGTTCATTGCCCACCAAACCAGGCAGAACCAATTTTAACATATTAGCAAGCACCTTCGCAATAATCTTATATAGCACATTACATAAACTTATTGGTCTCAACTCACTCATAAATTCAGGTTGACTCTTTTTGGGTATCAAAGTAATATGAATGAAATTAAGTTTAGCAGGAAAACTTCCACCATTTAGAAAACTCAAGCAAGCATTACAAACATCAGCCCTGATAACATGCCAGAAAGTTTGGAAAAAAGCAGGACACATACCATCAGGCCTGGGAGCCTTATTAGGATTCATCTGGAATACAACTTCTCTGATCTCATCAGCATGGAATTCACGCACGAGCATACTTGTCTGCATTCTCGGATGACCAGCAGCTTAGCCCACTTCGACACTTCCTATCTCTAGCGTCTGCTGTTGATTTTTTTTTTTTTTTTTTTTTTTTTGTATAACAATCTTAAATTATTTAATCTTTATTAATTAGAAATTTTGAATATATATTGTTAAACTTTTTATTTAATCAATTTAGAAAATGAATGTGTCTTATAACTTCATAAGTATTCTTTTTTGTTTTATATATTTGTCATTTTAGACTATTCTCTTTAAGAATTTTTTGTCTTATTTTTTGTATAACATTGTGCATACCCCATTTGTAAATCATGGATCCGCCAATGTGTGTAGCATTCATATTTTAAGGGTGCTTGTGTAAGAACTGAATTGTACTGAACTGAATTCAACATCACTAAACTGGTTACTACTGATCTGAACTGGACACAACTAAAGTGAATTGAACACAACTTGATATGTGAGACAAAAAGTAAGTTTCGGAACTCATCACCATTAAACTGAACTGAACATCATATAACTGAATTTGAAATCACTGAATTGACATCTGAATTGAATTGAACTGACCGTGTGTGTAAGCTCTAACAAACGTACCCTAATTGTCTTGAAAGTAAAAGTTGAAAATAATATATTATGTTATGTAACACAAAGCTAATGAAAACTGAAAGTAGTAGCTTTAATCTAAAAAGACAGTTATTTTTGCCAAACATATCCTTCATATTAGAATTGATTTAAGAATGTTTAATTTCGTGGGCTATATTCTAACGTGGTTGTTTCACATACTATATTATCACACAAATTTAAATGAGTCGCCCTTAACCATGAGCCATGATACAATGATACCTTTAAGTTGGTGTGTTTGTTAGAACTTACACAGTTAGTTCAGTTGTCAATTCAGTGATTTCATATTCAGCTAAATGATGCTTAGTTCAGTTCAGTGGTGCTGAGTTTAGAAGCATACATTTTCTCTCCCTTGAATATTATGACTAGTATACTCAAAAAAGACAAAAGAGAAAGTGAGAAGAGAGAAAGCACAACATAATTGTGAGTATTGTGACTGGAAAAGAATGATTTGTTCGAATTTTCAATATTGACTGGAAAACACATAATTTCCATGTTTTATTCTTCTTCTTCTTCTTCTTCCAATTATGACTTCTTGTTCTTTAGATAAGTGTTCAGTTGGGTTTGGTAATTTGGGAAATTTTGGTTTTGATTTTACTTTCAGGGTGGATATAGATTTGATGTTGAGAGGAGAGAGAAAGGGAGGATCTGCCATGTACAAGGTTGAGATGAGAGAGAAAGAAGAGGGAGGCATGAGGAGATAATATTTCCACCAAATGAAAAGAGATTCGGTCACTTAAAAAGGGGAAAAAGTTGAGACGATAACCGGTTAAGTCTGGGTTTAGACCGAACCAAGCCGTCCGGTCTGGGCACGCAATTGACCGGAGTGCTAGGTTCAATCATCAGTCCTCACCTTTTTATTTTTCGGTCTCCGACCTGGGTTGGTCCGGTACGGGTTTGGACCACTGTGCATTTTTTTGGTGTAAACGTAGTAGCGGATTTATATGACTGATCATAAAAGCATCAAAATGAAATTATCGATTGAAGAATATAGAATAAATCGTATTTCCAAAATGCGGAAATTGAAGTATTGAGTAGTGAGTACTATATCCAACCAAATATATATCAAATTAATCACAAACAAATATATGCTAAAGGTTTAGTCAAAAATACAAAAGACAACGATGAGAAATATATTTCAGTCATTGCCACACATTATTTTTAGTACTAACAAATTTTGAATACAAATACGAACAAGCTTATACAGCTGCTTGTGCAATCATGCCTTACAAAACCAAAAATGAAAATCATACTGATCGATCAACCCGACGACATTTGTCGTTGTCTGGTTGAGGAAGACTACGATTAAGGGCTCGTGAGGCAATCCTTAGTATTAGGCTATGTTTGATTTACCTTAACTTTACTTAAATTCAGTTCAGTTCAGTCCAATTCAGTTCAGTTCAGTTCATGCGTAACTTTAGCACTCATATAACTTTTTATTCCGTAATAATTTCATGGTGATAATTATGTCACTGGAAAGATCTCAAAGCATACTTTCAAATGAGTCCAATATTGACTATGTTTGGACAAATTTAAATGGTTAATGATCAAGTTTAAAAAATCAATCCAGTTCAGATCAGTTTAATTCAGTTCAGAACAGTTTTATCCAGGTGAATCAAACGGAGCCTTAGTTAATACACCATCTAGTCTTATTATTGCAATAGAAATGACATACAAAACATAAATTTAGCAAATAGGAGTACACTTATTATTTTTTTCCTTTAGCCTTTAGAGCAGGCACAAAGATCTAGCTAAGAATCGTACCCAGTCAGAAACAATACTCCTAACAACTAGAGCATCTCTAATAATCGCGCTCCTATTTAGGGCGAGGCAATATAGTGCTCAAAGCCGCGCGGTGTTCCTTGATTGGGGCAGGGCCAAATGCAATTTTGTGTGCAGTACTACCAGGAGTAAATTCGATACGAGCGTACTGATCTCCCTTGAATAAAAAGGCTTGATTAACACCTTCAAACAAAGTATAGGCAGCATCAATCCCATCCTCAAAGATAGTCCCTACCAAACACGGCCAATCTCTACTTATAGGTCCCAAGCTTCTGACAATGGTGGAACCAGGACTATAGTCAATGCATGCAACTTGGTTACCTCTAAAGAGGTAAGCTTCATTTTTGACTGATGACTCAAAGGCGGCATCAACACCATGTCGAAACACAGTTCCTTTCAAGACAGGGAACCTAGTCGGAATAGGAGTTGGGGATTGGATCAGTCCATCACCAGCACCACCGTAGGGAGAATAGTCGATCTCCGCCACCTGGTTGGCGGCGAAGATGAATGCTCTGGTAGGAGTATGAGACGCAAAAGCACACTGGATACCGAGATCCTCAAAGACGGTACATTTTAGGAACGGGTATTGCTTAGTAGTAAGAGATGGTGCTCTTAAAATCTTGTCTTCTCCTAATTGTTGGTGTCGTTGCCCGTACTCATATGGTACATTTTCCTTCTTCATGAATAGATAGGCTTCATTTGGACGAACGGACCGAAATGCAGCAGTTAGGTAGATGTCTTTTTGACATACATTTTTAGTAGCCATGTTTCTTTTTTTGAAATCTTGCTAGCTTTGCTTGAATATGATTGATCACCTGAAATATAATATTCCTTAATTAATATTAGTACCCAAAAATAAATTTTTAATATTGTACAACCAGAGATATCGTTTTTATTTATTCTAGTTCAACGTAAAAATCCATATAAGGTCAGGACTCATACATACATAAAAATTTGAATTCAAGGGATATATCATATACGTAAACAATGAAAAGAAAGGTATACTGAAGATATGATATGAAAAGTGTGACATCGGAGTTATACATGCATGTGGATGAAATGAAACAACGATAGTTTTTATTGCATGAGGCAGTCTTATGGCTTATACGAGAATTACTAGTAGTGCGAATCACGCAGATGAAATGTTACACAGTACACTTTGATTTTATTTTTTTTCTTTCAGCTACATTGAACGGAAGTTAAATGATTATAATAGGTGAGAGAATAAGTATGTTTCAGAACTAAACATAAATAAAAAACTGACCCAACAAATTAAAAGACATACCCTATGTGATTGTTTCACTAGTAGCTAGTGGCCATTTTTAAGGTAGTTATCAACTTTGTGTAACCACAATGATACCAAAAAATAAGTGTTAATAATAAGTTACAACCAATAATCTCATAATTAAAGTGCCAATATTAGTAATTGATCAAAACCAATGCAATATGTAATTAAAGAGCCAATATTAGTAATTTATGGTGAATCACGATGGTTTTTACCATTTACATAATTGGTTATGACTATCTCAACATTTAGCGAATGAAAATATCTAGAAGAAGAAACAAAGTCTCATAGGAGTAACTTACTTTATCAATAGTTTTAATTGATATATTACACAAAACTAAAGTAAAAAAAGTCAATATAATAAACTACTGAATCTAAATTGGTCATTATCAAGTACTAGGTTGTGTTACTTAATCTTGTTGGGGTGTTTACCATATTATAATTATTATGCTATAATAACAAAGCAAAAAAATGGTAACCACATCCACAATATATAGTAGTGGACTAAAATAATGACAAATGTTACGAGTATATTCTTTTTCATGGAACAGAACTATTTAACTGAAGTGAACTGAATTGGAAAAAAACACGCCTATACAAAGTCGATAGATTCATAAAAATGAAAATATTAGTATAACCTGAATAATGAAAATGAACATTATTACTCTTATGTATAAAACCCATACCAGAATGAGAGGAAACTTTCACCTGGCTCGCTCTAACTTCCTTGAGTTCTGATAATATGATGCCACCAGTAGTGCGCTGTAATTTATAGACGAGGGGAAAGAAGGCTTAGCTAATAAATAACAATTATTAACAAAGTAGATTAATGATGTTGTGTGATTGATGCATTAATTTAATATCAATGCAACTCGATCTCACACATGCTGTATGAAATAGTCTACGTGCTTCTGTACGCGCATCTATGGCGGATCTACAGACTTATTATATTAGTGCACTATCCCAATTATAAATTTTTTGTTCAATAGCTTCAGTGTATAAAAAACACAAGTAATTAAATAAATAAATAACCAAAATTGATTTTATGTACATGACGTTTATTTACATCTATTGATAGATAGAAATAAACGCAAGACATTTCAATGACGAGTGTAAATCCACCAGTGATTTTGTGAAAACAATAAACATGAAATTCTAAAAGCAAGTCTTGTATATAACCAACTTACATTAAAATAGGGTCACTTATTATATACGGTAATATTTATTTTATTTAAGTGTGATTCTCGTTTCATCAAAAATTACAGAATTATCATCTTATAAAAGTTTTTGTGAAATCATAATTACAAGAGCATGTGAAAAGAAAGAAAGTGCAAGATTCACTTTTTCTCTGGTAATGAATAAGCTAGCGCAAGCTTGTTTGGAAATTCATGTAAAGTTACCCTTAGACATGGTTCTTTTCAAATGGCTTTCGATTTAGTCGAATTTCTCCCAATTATTGTTTCCCAATTTACACCGATTTTCAGTTACAATGTCTAATTTTTTTTTGCAGTTTTTCCCAATTCTCCCAATTTTATCCATTTTCTCAAATTATTATTATTATTATTATTATTATTATTATTATTATTATTATTATTATTATTATTATTATTATTATTATTATTATTATTATTATTATTATTATTATTATTATTATTCACTCAGAAATAGAAAAGTCTTGGTTTTCCTCTCGTTTGTTCCACTTTCTCCTATTTTTCCCCAATTTTTGTTTAATTTTCACCAATTTCTTCTTATTTTCTCCAGTTTCCAGTTTTCACTAGTTTGGGTGTGTTCTTTGGGGTTGAACTGAACTGAATTGGACTAAATTCAACACCATTGAATTGAACTGAGGCCCTATTCTCTTCGGAGGAATGGTGCGGGACGCTGAGGAACGGAATGGAACTCAACGGTGTGGGGCGTTTAATGGAAGACAATGTGAGACAAAATGAAGTGCAAAATGCGGAGCAAAACGGAACGGAATGCAGCATGAAAACGATGAAAAGAACAGGGCCTAGATTGGACACCACTCAACTGAATTAAATACAACTTGATATATGATACAAAATGTATGTTTCTAAACTTACCGTCACTGAATTGAACTGACATCACTTTCCTGAATCGGAAATGAGTGAATTAACACGAGATCACCCCTGAACAGAACTGATCTAAATTAAACTACTCTAAAGAACACACCCTTTGTCCTAAATATATTTTGTTCAATTTCTCCCAATTACCGGTACCAACTTTCAATTCAAAACAACGTGTCCTTGGATTAGGCCGACAACCAAGCAAGATTCGACTAGGCTAACGAGTCAGGCATTTAAATATTGATCAAGGTCCAATAGGGTATGCTTAATCAGTCATCCCACCTGTTATTAGCACAAGGAACATAAGAGGGGCGGTGAATTGTGTTACTCCAAATTTGCGAAATTTAAAATAGGTATAAAAGAACAAGAATTAAAACACTCACGATTTACGTGGAAAACCTTTGTAACTCACAAAGGATAAAAAAACCACGGCCCGAAGGAATTTAAATACTACTTCTTTTATTAAGAGAATAGTACAAATAGATCAACTTAACTCTAACTTAATCTCGCACTCGAACACTCGTCCAGGCCAAATGCACTTAGAAACTCTTCCAAACCAAACGTACTTAGGAACCCACCCAAGTCAATCTCTAAACAACTAACTCTAGCTGTTGTAATCAACGAACAATGTTTAACTTGATGAACTTCAATAAGTGGAAATGTATAATAATAATAATCCTATAGCTTTGCAATGAATAATGTGTGAAACTTATAGCTATTAGACAACGTTCTGTGTAATGTGGAAACATTTGTTCATTAGACTCTCTTAAACAATTGTTACGTTTTATATGGTGAGAGGCATAAAGACTTGATTTAGGTTTCAACTTCTTTTTATACACATAAACAAGAAGTAAAAAAGCAACTAGAAAACCTATTTGCAACTAGGAAATCAAATCTCTTTTTTCTTTACTTGGTAAACAAGACTTTCATAAAGAAGAATAAATATCTTTATCATATAAAGCATTTATATTAAAATCACTTTTTATGAAGAAAATAAAATAAATATTTTTATAGAAAGTATTTTCTTCCTACTTAAAAACCATGTAGCCAAATATAAGAGGTAAATAGATTTTAAAGAAAATCTTTACTGATTAAATGTCGGCTAGGTTGAAACTGTTTTAAACCAAAATTATTTAACAAATAATGAAGAAATAATTATAAGTTACTCCACTTAAAATTACTTCTACATCACATGTATAAATGTGTATGAATATAGAAACGTTCCTTTGGATACTAAGGATTTAAGAAACGTTCTCTCTCATACTATCTCATGTGTAAATTATTGTTGCCCAATAATTATAAATTGCACGTATTAATTATCGCAATGGTTTAACATGAACTCTAAGAAATAAATAAATAACCTAGAGAACAAGTGTAACTTGTGTCTTCTTCTTGATCTTTATCTAGCAAACTCTTGCATAAATAAATTCCTGAAACACTAACACACGAGTTAAGCAGCATCACTTTATGATTAAATAAGTTTGTCATCTTCAAAACTCAATTGGTCAACAATTTCCCCCTTTTTGATGATGGCAAACTTGTGATGCAAAATAGTGCTAAAATAATATAACCAATTATAATTGAGCACATATAAAAGATTGTAGAGCTTTCTATTTATAGTGAATAGAGGGAGCAATCAAACATAATAATTATTATCATTCATTAAAGAGCTCATTTGTTAAAGCAAGATAATCGAATAGCTCATTTGTGATAAATAGTGTCATCCATGTATATCATTCATAAACAAGAAGTCCATTGATGACCACAGTGGTATTAGCACAAAAGACAAAGATAGATCAAATTTAATAAGACCTTCTTTGAAACTAGATAGATCAAAGCTCAAATACCTACCATCACACCATATTCTTCCCCCTTTTGACATCATCGAAACGATTAATAAGTCAAGACAAGGAATATAACTCTTACAAATCCATAAGATAGAGTCAAGAGTACCAGCCATAATCATAACATAAGCATAACTAAAGTAGCTCAAACACAATCTATTGATGTTATGACTACACCAAAAGCAATCTAATGTTCAAGTACACATCATGACATCCAAGGAATTAGATCAAAGGTTATTGTTTAAAGTACAAGATGATAGAGGTATTGTCATGATTTGATCATGATGGATAAAGTATACGTGAATCATTTATTGGTTCAAGGAGATGATTCCCCCTTAGAAGGTGCTTCCTTTTAGATTTAGCAAACATTGGTTGAGATGAAATGGTTGGGAAGTGAAGAAACTGATTGGTTTAAGGTTTAGCCAATGTCACATTATAAGGAGAAAATTGAGAGGGTTTTGTCACAATGTAAAGATAAAAATACTTTGAAGCACCATTGATGCAATAGTACCCTTATTCCTCCTACTAACTAATATGAATTCCTTATCTCTCCACATGCATGGTAGACGATTAGGTAGTAATGAACTTAGAACAGTATATACATGCAAAAGCCTAACATCCTGCCTTTGCCGTTTCTCCCCTTTTTAGTCATAAACATGAATTCCACGAACTTTTCCATACAAAGTAGGCATCCATGAGATTAGAAGAAATTCTTCCTTATATCCCATTAAAACAATTTCAATAAATAACTCCAATTAGGAATTTCTCCTCCCTGTACACATAAAAAAAAAAAAAACAAAAAAACAAAAAAAACAAACCTCTTTAGTTTTAGAAACGTTCTAAGAATAGAGAAAATGTTTCATAATAGAGTAAATGAATGTCAATAACGTGTAGGGAAAATCACTGTCGTTTCGCCTCTTTTGTTTCTTTTTATTTTTTTTTCTTTCTCTCTTTTTTTTTTGTATCTCCATTAATTTTATTTTATTTTTGTTGAAAAAATTCCCATGTACAACAAATAGATATGACTCCAAGATATGCCACACTACAACTTCTCCAAAAACTATACCATGTCTCAACAATAATTTCCCCTAACAAAATAAGTAACGTGACATTAGCAAGGGGTAAAAAGATGGTCATAGAATTTTTCATTGTGGAGCTTGTTTGTGTTTCAATAACTCAAATTTTCAAAGACTGATTTAGCTTGTAATGTGGTTTCAAATTATAATCAGTCTTTTAAGAAAGAATTCGTCTTTCAGAAAATAAAATTTTGGATTTGTATGATATAGTAACAAAAAACATTAAATGTAGTATCAGTATAGCATTTAATGAGACATAGCGAATCCTTTGTATTAATGCATTATGTAAATGAAATCAACAAGACTCCTATGTTATACCCTTGTAAATAAACATCGATTATAAACAATGACAAATCAATAATTTCGAATCAATCGTTGAGGGATCATATTATGTATGATACTAACTAATCAAGCATAACCAAATCTAGAACAAGCGTGATCCTTCTCAAATTATTTTCTATGTAAGGCTTTTGTAAAAATATCAACCATTAATCCATCAACAAAAACCTCAATTTAGGTTGTTACCCATCTATAGTAAATGGCTGCCACTGTTATACCACATTAACACATTGCAATCAATAATAATATTTCATCATTCAAAATTGATATGCAAGTTAAACTATTTTCAATGAACAATTTCAAAGCATATTAAATATATATTGTCATTGTGAACAATTCAACATGGAGTTTCCTAACTAAATGATAGGAATCAATTAACATAGTAATTAAGTAAGTTCCCCCTCTCAAATAGCCAAGTATATATTATCAAACAAAAAATTTCATTGAAACATTTATCTACCAAGAACACATTACTTAGAGAGTATATGTGAGTGACTTACTAACCTTATTGCTCTTGACAATTTTGTGTTTCTTTTTGTCAACAATCATCACCACATTCACTCTCAAAGACCATGGGTGAGAGCAACTCAAGATATATCCAAACATGACATAATTAGTCAATACTAATGTTTACTCCATCTCATATAGCCTGCACAAGTCAATCAATTCTTGGTTTGGGAACCCAAACCTTTTTGGTTACCTTTGGGTTAGTCAATCAATAATATGCAAAGAATCTTTCCTAATCCATATTTGTTGACATTCATAAGTAAAATGACCAATAAGACCAAAATGCATACAAACACGATGTTCTGGCACATCAACATATTTTCTATATTTCTTTATGGGACTAGTTTTAGCTACAGTCCTAATTCTTTGATTGGAAGGTGTGTTGACATGTTTTATATACATCTCATAAGTTTTCTGTCCAATATACCACAAATTCTCTTTGTGTGTGGCATTAGTTTTATTTTTCTCCAAGTTAGACAGATTCTGTTTAAGGGTTTTGTTCTCCTTACTAACTTTGTCCAAACGTTTCTGTAAAATTTGGGAACAGTCCTCATAGCTAGTGGAGGCTTCGATTCCTTTTAAGAAGTTCAACTTATATTTTTAATTTCTATAATTCCACGAAACGTTCCTTCAACTTCTTATCCAACATTCCTTTATCTTTTACTAAGTTGTCGTTTAAGCGTTTCTCCTTTTCTAACTCTAGGAAACGTTCTTTCAATTTTTTTCCCAACGTTCCCTTTTCCTTTTCTAAGGTCACGTTCTTTTCTTTCAGCGAACGATTTTCTTTTTCTATCTCTTTTGTTTTATTTTTCATAAATTTGTTTTCTTCCTTCAGATTTTTGTTGAACACAACCAACGTTTAATTACTCTTTTCTACTTCACATATTTCTCAAGGGTATTAATCCTGTCTTTTAGGTCATTGATTTCATTCATCAAAATTAAATTGCTATTTTCGGATTCTTCTTTAATTTTAGACAATGTCTCTTGAGAACTATTAATAACAACATTCATGGCATTCATCAATTTTTCTTTTGAAAAAGAGTATATTTTAGATTTTAATTCGTTCATAGATACCTAAATATCTTCTTCATCATCAGTCTCATTATCCAAAATTGCCATAAGTGCTATGTGGGCTTGTGAAAGATGTTCTTCTTCTTCTTCCGAATCTATTTCTTCTTCTCTCAATGCAGCCATCACTTTTGTCTACTACGGTGGATAGATTTGCTTTTTTATCTTTCTTCTTCTCCATATCCAACAATGAGCATTGATTTGTCATATGTCCAGGTAACCTGCATTTATGACAAAGTCCATCTTTAATATTTTGCTTGTAAACATTAGTGGAGTAATTTTTATTTTTGCTAGAGTTTTTCTTAGATTTAAAAATTTATAAGAACTTGGAAAACTTTTTGACAATGAACATAATATCATCTTCATCAAAGTCTCCGATTGGCTCATCATCATCATTGGTCTTGAAAGCAAGTCCTTTATCTTTGTTAGATGACTCCGGGGCTCGGGATTCAAGTTTCATCTCATGAGTTAGTAGAGATCCCATTAGTTGGTCCAATTGTAGTTTTGTGAGATCCCTAGCCTCTTGAATTGCGTTAACTTTAGGCATCCAATGTTTTGTATTCGGTAGACTCCTCAGAATTTTCCTAATTTGATATTCCACTGTGTATTCTCTACCAAGAGACTTTAGTTCATTTATAATAATAGTAAAGCGAGTAAATATATCCTTAATCGATTTGTTTTTCTTCATCTCAAAATATTCATATTGTTGAACTAGTAAATCGATTTTAGACAATTTCACTTTATTAGATCCTTCATGAACAGTTTGTAAAGTATCCCGAATTTCTTTAGCAGTAGAACAAGCAGATATTCTATTAAATTCATCAGAATCTAAGACACAGTGTAAAAATTTCATTGCTTTAGCATTTTTTTCAATTTTCTAAAATTAGTTTCAGTCCATTTATCCTCTTCTACTTCTTTACCCGTCGTGTCAACAATTTTAAACGGTCCATTCTTAACTACTTGGCATACCTAATAGTCTTCAGATTTAATGTAAATTTGCATATGATTTTTCCGTCCAGAGTAGTTGTGCCCGTCGAAAATGGAGGTCTCACAGCAGATTGACCCTCTTTAATACTATTCGATGTGTTCGAGATCGACATTCTTTCAAGCGCGAACCTATATCTAAGAGACAACGAGGTTATGATACCAATTGTTAATAGCACAAGGAATACAAGAGGGGCAGTGGCGGAACCAGGAATTTTTTATTAGGGGGGCCAATGTTTGTATTGAAAATTGATTTCAAAAATCGTTTTCTACCTCTACACAATTATTATTTTTTCCCAAAAACATCAACAATACGTTTTTTTCGTAACTTTTGGTAAGACAATGGTCACTTTTTAATGAAATAAGGGTCATTGTTCATCAAAATTGACCTCTACAATTCCAAATAGTCATCCATTGTTTTTGTAAGTTGGTCTCAGATAAGACTCACTATTATTTTCTTAGTTAGTTAGACAATCAAAAAAATCATAATTATTTGCAAAATCTTTATTATTGATTTCGTGACAAACTCTTTGTAACTCACAAAGGATAAAAAAACCACGGCCCGAAGGACTTTAAATGCTACTTCAATTATTAAGAGAATAGTACAAATAGATTAAGTTAACTCTAACTTAATCTCGCACTCAAACACTCGTCCAAGTCTAAGATGCTTAAAAACTCTTCCAAACCAAACGTACTTAGAAATTCACCCAAGCCAATCAATAAACAACTAACTCTAGATATTGTAATCAACGAACAATGTTTACCTTGGGTCGGTGGCAACTTGTTCTAATAGAGTGTTCAACGAGTGTGATTGTCAATTCCATATTAAATATAGTGATCTATTGCCCGCTTCTCGATCAAAATTATTGCATAAAAATATTATCAAATTAATAAGTTTGTGAATTATAGCATAAAAGATACGTCAAAGATATTGTCACATGTAGAAACTAGAAAACCGAGATGCAATAAAAGTGAATTTAAGAAACCAAGAGGAGTGGCAGGGAATCAATGACTATAGAATGATAAATTTAGTACTTCAAAGATTTGGTCACATGTTAAAACTAATAAAACCAAGATGCATTAAAGTGAAATGAAAAAACTAAGAGTGCCAGCGGTTCAATGACAAAATAGAATACTCATCAAATTTGTTTACTATTATTTGAAAGCACTCATAAAATTTAATAATGGTGCTAGGGATTAGGGAAAATCTTGCGTCAATTTTTGCACACCTGATAGAGTCCTCGTCATTGATTGTAAACATTTTGCGATCCACATTTCTCGGTTGTTTTTTTCCTCAAAATATGTTCGTACCAATCCGAAAAGCCCTAATTTTGAATAAAGAATTTCAACCCAAATTTGAAAAAATCTCGGCGCGAATAACTGATAATTACTTTCTCCATTTCATAAAAATGTTCACACTAATTTTTTTCACAAAGCACTACTTTACCGCAAATAATTACAATTATATGAATATATAAATTATGATTTCTCGAAACTACTATTTAAAATGAATCCAACAAAAGAATTTTACATTATAAATTTTTTTATTTTTTGACATTTTTTATGATCAAAGTTTGTAAAGATTGACCTTTAAAAAACTAGTGTAAACATTTTCATTGGACGGAGGGAGTAGTTTGTAACATCGAAACCCTGTTGACACGTTAAGTTGGGCTGGAGCAACGTCTGAATAAAGACCGGTAGCCGCGGATAGAATTTTCTATAGAAGCCTTCAAATTTCTGGACAACGAGATGACAAAAATGGATGCATCAAAATGTCTCATCTTTTCTTGTCTATCATCCTTAATTGTTCACATGTTATTGCATGTTTACCATAGATTAGAAGGGTTTTCTATTTCTTATGCAAATATCTCAAGTAATAGTCGTATTGTTAACGTAATTAAAAAAGCTTGTGCTCAATTCGCTAGATCAGTGGGTCACCTCGAACCCGAACACCTTGCGACATGAACAAAGAGTTGTAAATGACTCGACCGAAAATGAGCATACCCGAATCCGACTTGACCAACTTCTTGGCAATTAAGTAGTGTTCGTTTCCAATGAGCAAACTGACAAGGAGTTCAATGGAATCAAAATTGATAGGCACTCCAAAGGGGTCGCCCACCTTCTCTTCACAGACGACCTGGTTGTTTTCGCTCAAGCTAATGAGAAGAATGCAATGGCAATCAACGAGGCTCGCTCTTGACGTCATGGAATCCTGGAGTGGGCTAGGGGCTAGTAAACAAAAGTCAGGGGTCCTTTTTAGTCCTAACACCCAAGCTATTACGAAAGGGAGACTCAAAGGCACCTTTAAACTTACCTTCCTTGGACAAAGATGCAGTCTATCTCGGCCTTCATTTCTTTTGAGCGGAAGGGAAAAAAAACATTTCTATGCTTCAAGGAGCAGATACAACTAAAATTGACATCATGGAAATCTAAAATGTTATCATTTGCTGGAAGAACCACCTTGATCCAAGTTGTCGCTTCAACTACCCCTTCATATGCCACGACTAGCAGTAATACTCTAAGCACTTCACTTACCAAAGATATGGATGGAATCGTTAAGAGACTTTTGGTGGAAAAGATCCTAACAAGCGAAGCCTTTATGTTAAGTCTTGGAAGTCGATTTGCACTCAAAGAAAGTTGGAGATCTAGGAATTAAAGGGCTCAAATATTTCAACGAAGTCATTCACTCAAAATTAGCTTGGCAAGTTTGATTTTTTCAGTGATGCAAAGCGCTTCTGGGTTACTCTCCCTAAGAAGAAGTATTGTAGGAGGCACGGATTTCACCCTACTCCACTTAAACCACAGTGACTCTTCAGTTTGGAAAGAAATTGCCAGCGTAGAAATATTATCCTCAAGACGGGATGTATCCTAGTTAGTGACGATAAGAAAATCAATATTTGGATGGACCCTTGGCTCCCTAATATACCGGGGTTCATTCGAACAGCTCAACCTAATGCAAATATCAAAGTCTTCGAAGGTGAAGATTGTTTTGTTGGCTCTTCTTGGGACACCACTACTGTCGACGATCAGTTTGATGCTCCTTCCGCAGCAGTTTTTCTACAAATTCCTCTTTTCTAGGATCATCTTTTCCTCTGACGACTTAGCTTCCAGCCAAAGCCATACCTCTCAAAGCTACCCTCTACCATAGAATTTCATTCTTTGACCTTGCCTGCCCTTGTGTGATTCGGCCCCGGAAACAGGAGAACACCTCTTTTCTCCCGTCCCTTGTCCCATACTATTTGGTTTTAATCTCTCTGATTCAAAACTGAGCATGTCCATCTTTGTCCCTTTAAATATTGGCTCTAGGTCTTCCTGAATCATCGCTGCCTCAAAAGCGGCTTGTCCCAGCAACACAACCCAGTGTCGCGGCCTCAAAAGCGGCTTTCATCCTTGACTCCCCATGGTGGTTCCGCAACAAAAAAGTTCATGATGTTCAATTTGATACCTCTGATACAGTTGTTTTGCTAGATGCCATCAACAAGCGTTGGTTGAAATTGACCTTTCTTCCTCCCCCTACCACGCCTTCCCCTACTTCGCCAGCCCCCAACTTATCCTGTCCTATTTGGGATCATGTCTATTTTGTCGATGCGGGGTTGTTCACCATACCCTCTCGGTTTCTGCTTGGGAGAAGTTTATTGATGGAGTTCCTATGGCAGCTGGTGTCACTGATATCGAATTTTCTTCGCCTGGTTTTGTGGAAGCCAAAGCCATCTTGGGAGCTCTCCCCACCTTAGTTCTTGTGGAGGCTCTTGTGGGGTTGTTTTTACTGATGCGATAGTCAACGTGGATGATCTCAAGTGAGGTCTTCCTTTTCCTTGGGACACTGGTCCTGTCCTTAGTTCTACTTCTTCTCTTGCTTCTGTACTTCGTTCTGATGTATGTTTTGTACCCCGTTGTAACAACATTGTAGCTCACAACTGTATCGCATGGGCCTCCTCTTTATGGTTTTCTAGTTCAATGCCCCTTGAAGATATGTACATGTGTGCCCCTCTTTTGTAATAACTGTGGTTTGTTTTTGGTTTAGTGAAAAGCAGTTGGTTTAGCAAAACAAATAGTGTTCAAAATTGCTCCAGCGGTAACTAGAAATTAAAAAAAAAAAATTGTAACTTGTTGACTTAAGTCCAAACTACAATACAAATCTTCTTTCTCCTTATATGCACCACTCCATGTCCCAACCACATCTTGACCGACCTTAATTTTTTTCATGCATTCCACTTTAATAAAAAAATTTATTTAAATACTAGTGAATACGTTAAACTAGTCTTTTCTCTCTCTAAAAAAAATGCTCTCAGCGCATGTTCAGCTAGCGTCTGCTAACGTGCACTTTTGAATTTTTTTTTCTGATGACCAAAAGAGACGGTGCTATGGCCGTGGCAGAGGACAACCACCAGGCCAACAAGGTGGTTCTGGGCGCGGCACCCTTCTCTATTCTCTTGGCACCTCTGGTAGTACTTGAGCAACACCACCAGGAAAGGATCGCGATGATAGGGAAGCATCAGCCTCTAGGGTTTCTACTCCTGTAGCACTCGCGAGGGTTTCTACTCCTGTAGAGCTCGCGGGCAGTTCATTGAGTTACGGGGTGGCAACCTCGACTCCAACACTTGTACACACTGGCCCAGGGCCGGCCCGTCGACTAGATCTGACGATGGAGGCTAATCTCAACACGCCGGAGACGAATCAACCGAAACCTGCTGAGGATACTACTTGGGCGGATCGTTTCTCACAAAATAGGGCATCTTCTAATGGTATGACTCTATATTTCACCCCCCTGTGATTAAGGATGGGAAAAAAAGTTGTTGTGCTTGATGGCGATGATGATGGGAAAAAGAAAACTGAGAAATGGGTTAATGCTATTATGCTGTATGTTGTGGGTAATACTACTGCCTATAATTTCATGATATAGTATTTAGCTAAACTCTGAAATTTTGTGAGTGAACCTGAATTGTTTTTCCATGAGGATAAGTTTTTCATTGCACGTTTCAATTCCCAAAAGAATATGGACAATGTGCTTTTCTCTGGTCCTTATTCTCTTAACAACATTCCTATTATCAAGTGTAATTGGTCAGCTGCTTTTAATTTTTCCAATGAATTTTTGAGAATTCTTCCTCTTTCGGTGAAATTTCCAAACCTGCCTTTGAAATGTTGGGGAGGGGATTCCCTTAGCCGTATCTCTAGGGGTTTGGGGAAACCAAAATATGTTGATGAGTGTACTTCAAAGTAATTAAGGGTATCTTTTGCAAGGGTTTTAATTGAAGTTAATGTTACTCAACCAATACCTAATGAAATAAATGTTGAAGTAACTGACGGAAATGAGTTTAAGCAAAGGGTCACTATGGATTCGAAACCTGCTTTTTATGCTAAATGTCTTAAAGTTGGCCATGATTGTGCAAAAGCCAACTTAAATCAAAGAGAGCCTACTCAGGCTCCTGCTCATGATCAGAACAGGAACAGAAATAGAAATAGAAATAGACAGAGAAGGCAGGGGGCAAAGACCACTCAACAAGTCTGGGTGGAGAAAACAAGGTCAGTGGAGAGCAACATTGACAAAACAGTTGAGCTTCCAACTGATAAAACAATTGAAACCACTGAGTGGTAGGTGGTAGGTAGATCTACTGGGGAGGGAGCTTCCTCTAGCTCTTCAACCCGGGCTGATGGTCCTGTAATAGTGAGACTAGGCAGTTGTTATAGTGCTAGTGAATGGCTTATACCTGACATAATTAAAATCCCTGCCTCGAGCAATCTTTTCCAAGTTTTGGAGACTATTTTGGAGCAAGTGGAACTACCAGGCCCTCCCAGTGGTTGTGATGGGTCCTCTCTCTCACCTACTCAATGAATATTCTCACATGGAACGTGAGAGGCTTGAACAAGCCATTCAAGTAAAAGGAGTTGAAGATTTTTCTGAAGAAGAATAAGATTGTCTTTGCAGGTGTTTTAGAGACTCGTGTAAAGCAGCATAAAGCTAGTGTTATTAGCAAGAAGATTGCTAAAGATTATGAGTTTATTACTACCTATAATGAAGCCGCCAATGAGAGAATTTGGCTAATTTGGCAATCATCTTTTGTTACGTTGATGCTCATATTATTACCAAGCATGCTCAGTATATTCATTGCAAAATGGAAAGTAGACATAGTGATTTTAGCTGCATTTGTACTATTGTGTATGGATATAATACTGTGGAGTAGAGGAAAGACCTTTGGGATAGCTTGACCCTTGTTGATCAGTCTATACAGGAACCTTGGCTTCTAAGTGGTGATTTTAACATTGTGTTGGCTGCAAGTGATAGAATTAATGAAACCCAACTTACACCTCATGAAGTTATTGACTTGCAAAATTTCATGACTGATCTTAATCTGGCTGAATTACTTGCAGTGAGCAGGATGTATACTTGGACAAATGGCATAGTGAGTAGCAAGATTGATAGAGCTATGGGAAAAAGCTTTTGGCATATGAAGTTTGATTATCTTACAGCTGATTTTGGGGAACCTATATTCTCAGATCATTCCCCCATGCTACTGAGAATTGCAGACACACCTACTCAAGCCAAAAGGCCTTTTAGATTCATTAATGTGATCTCTTCACATGCCCAGCTGGCTGAGTGTCTCTCTAAGGTGTGGCAAGCCCCTTTAAAAGCCCTTCCCCCCCCCCCATGGTGAGATTATGGGAGAAGTTGACGGCTTGCAAAAACCCTCTGAAGCATCTCTTTAATAGGGAATTTGGCAACATTGATCTGAGGGTTGAAGCAACAAGAGGAAAGCTAGAAAATGCACAGAAACATATGAAGCAGGGATCCAATGATCCTATCATCAGAGCTCATGAAAAGGAATGTCTTGTACATCTACAGAAGTGGAGTAATATTCAAGAGGTCGTGTATAAACAGAATTCAAAAGCCCACTGGATTAAAGAGGGTGATGCTAACTCAAAAATATTTCTTCTCAATCATGACTGAGAGATCCAACAAAAGTTCTATTTCTACCCTAGTCACTGATGATGTTAGAAGACTGAGTAAAGCTGAGGAGATCAAATAGGAAGTACTTACTTTCTACAAGAGTTTGATGGGATCTTCTACAACCAGTCTACATTGCATTGATATTGATATTCTGAGACAGGGACCTATGTTATCTCCTGAGCATCAACTTCTATTATGTGCTGAGATTACAGATCAGGAGATCAGAGGCCACTTTTTCTATTGATGATAATAAAGCCCCTGGTATTGACGGCTTCAATGCACATTTCTTCAAGAAAAGCATGTAATATTGTTGGTCATTCCTGAGGTATGTTTAGTTGTTCATGAGTTTTTCAATACTAGCTACATGTTATATGAGATGAATGTAGCTCTGATTACTTTAGCTCCCAAGGTTCCTCAACCTTCTTCTATAAGAGAATTCAGACCTATTGCATGTTGCACTCTTACTTACAAGATCATCTCAAAGGTCCTCACTCATAGGCTACAACATGTGATCTATACTGTGGTTAGCAATAGTCAATATGCATTTATTCCTGGTAGGCTCATTGGAGATAATATCCTGCTTAATCATGAGTTAGTTAAGGGCTACTCTAGGAAAAATATCTCCCTCCGGTGCATGTTGAAGGTTGATTTACAAAAGGCATATGATTCAGTGAAATGGTGTTTCATTGAACAAATTTTAAAGGAATTAGGTTTCCCTAATGAGTTTATTGTTTGGTTAATCACATGTATCACAAATGTTAGGTACTCTGTAAATTTGAATGGGGTTTACACTGAGTCTTTTCCTGCAAAGAAAGGACTTAGACAAAAGGATCCTATCTCTCCCTATACTTTTACCCTGGTTATAGAATACCTACACAGAGTGCAATATACCCTACAGTGTGAGCCTGCTTTCCATTTCCACCCTAGATGCAAAAAGTTAGGTATAGTTCATTTGTGCTTTACAGATGACTTGCTACTTTTCACTAGAGGTGATTATGAATCTATTCATCTACTCCACACAAAATTTTGCCACTTCCCGGCTGCCACAGGGCTGAAAGCTAATATAAACAAAAGTCAAGTATATTTTGGAGGTGTACTAGTGGCTGTGAAAGGGAAGATCCTAGATTGTATGGGTTATTCCTAAGTACTCTTTGCTAGTTAAATATTTCGGTGCTCCTTTGTCCACTAAGAAGCTTACTGTTGCTCAATGCAAGCCTCTATGTTGATAAAATGCTTGGGAAAATCAAGTCCTGGACTTCTAGATTCCTTTCCCATGCAGGCAGGATTCAATTTATAAAAGCTGTGCTATTTGGAATACATTCATATTGGTCTCAACATTTTTATTACCACAAAAAGTTATCAAGCTCATTGAAGCTGCATGTAGAAGCTATTTGTGGTTTGGTGATGCCATAATTACAAAGAGAGCATTTGTTGCGTGTAGAAACTATGTCTACCTAAAGGAGCTAGTGGTTTCAATCTTATGAACATGAAAATCTGGAATCAGGTTGCAATATGTAAACTGCTATGGGATCTTAGTGCCAAAAAAGGTGCTCTTTGGATACTTTGGGTTCATACCTACTACATCAAAAATTCAGACCTGAAGAGTATGGAGTCCCCTAACCAAGCATCTTGGATGATCAAGGAGATCTTCCATATGAGGAGGCATGTGGACACTTTGAAGGATTGACATAGTGTTGTAATTCAGAATAAGTTCTCTATCAAGAGAGCATACCAAAAGCTCAGGGGGGAAGTCAATAATGTCCCTTGGAAGAACATTAGTCTGCACAAACCCAGTTGCACCAAAAATTGTATTCATTCTTTGGTTGACTTTGCAGGGCAGATTGAGGACAAAGGATAGATTGCTCTCCTGAGGGATAACATGTGACTCTGTGTGTGTTGTGTGAAACTCATGCTGAATCTCTAAATCATTTGTTCTTTGAGTGCTTGTTTTCACGACAGGTATGACAAAGCATTTTGAGATGCATAGGTGTCAAGACCCAAACAACTGACTGGCAAGCTACTTGTGAGTTGATCCATAGAATATCTAAGGGTAAAACTGCTCTTGTTATTGCAACAAAGATGAGCTTTGCCACGACTGTGTATTGCTTATGGATTGAAAGGAACACAAGGAGCTTCACACAAAAAGCTACTGACAATATTATTTATTAGATTCAGTCCTTGCTGTGTGCACGAAGCCAACAATCTGTTAAGTTGCTGAGTTTTTTTGAGTCTTTGTGATACTGTAACTTCCCAGTTGCATTGTGTTATTTGTGTGGAGTATGTAACTCACTGTGTTTCCTGTGTTGTGGATGAACTGAACAGCACATAAAGGAAGAGGCTAATACAATACCCTTCCTAGAAGGTGAGTGTATTACCTACTGATGCTTTGTAAGTTCATCCAGCCATAGTCTGTGATGTAGTTGAGTATGCTTTAGAGAGGCTCAATTAGTTGGGCCCTACTGTAAAACGTTTATTCTGGTGATTAATATGAGAATTTTAGTTGCCCAAAAAATAATAACTAAAAGTTGACGTGTCGAATATTTAATGGAGTGGGATAGGAGATGACACACAAATTGGGACAAGAAATCCTTACACTAAGTGTCAAGCATTTTCGATCTTTTTTCCATTTTTTTCCCTTTCTTGCATTTATTCGGGGTTATTACATTTCATTATTAGGGTGTTTATTTCGAAAATGTCATTGGAGTATACCTCAAAGTAATTTGTGAAACGTCAGTATACCTCAAAGTAATTTGTGAAACGTCAGTATACCTCACCGTAATATCGCTATACCTCAGTATACCGCATTGAAATTTATCTTATTTAATATAAGGGTCACTTATTATGAGCAGACGAACAGTGAGCCTTGTTTCACTAATAAGTGATCGTTGTGTCACTAATAAATGACCCTTACCTTATTAAAAGTTACATTAATGAGACCGTCTTATATAATTTTTGTAAATCAGGATTCAGACACGCACATCGGCACATAGCCACATTGCATCTCATCTTGTAAAACGCACATCAATTAGCATCTTATAGTGATAGAAAATAATAATTACATATTATACAAACACACAATGGTTTCTTATACCTTGGGGTTTGGGAAATGCATAAAAATAGCTTATAGGAGTTATCTAGGGAGATGCTGAATTTTACACTAATGCCCCTCTAGGACAGGCCTCTTCATCTATAAAAGAGATGAAAACTAGTCTCCATTCACAACTAAATTAAAAGGAGTTGCCTCATCATATTCTGGTATGGTCGCTTCTCTTATAATCGCATTGCATTTTAAATATTACTATTAGAATGCTCTTCGTAGTTTTCCCCTAAGATTTATTTGTGATTTTGTTTGGGTGCATCAAGATTTATTTGTGATTAACAACTCTATTTCTTTCCTTTAGGTTTTTTTTATATATTGTTTTTTTTTTTTAATTTTTGTTTTGTTTTGTTTCAGTGTGCTTTTCGATCTTATACTGATTAGTACAATAGTGATAGTAACATTACATCTTGGTGATGCATGACAAATTGACAATGCTTGATACTCACCTTCAATTTGTTTTTCTTTATTTTTTAATAGTTATTTATTTTATTAGACTGATATCAATATTCTAGTGCTTTGAAATTAATGATTCGAGTTCGTTTTTAAAAGATAAATATTGTTTCAATGTTTATTTTCTTTGATACTTAATTATTTTCCTCGCCTTTTATAACATACTGTAATGGAGCATGAAATGATATTTTACAGGTGGTGTTCAAATACTATAGTGCTATATATATCAATATTATTCATCAAGAGTTGGAAAGAAACAAACAATGGCTGTGTGTTCAGATGATGTCTATATAACCGCTGCATTTCGTTCAATTAACCACGACTATGTCATGTTCATGAAGAAGGAGTGTGTATTATATACACGTACTGCTCCAGCGAGAATTTTAAGAGGACCAGAACCCGTTGTGAGGATTTTTCCGTGCCTAAAGTGCACCATCTTTGAAGACGCTGGAATTGATTGTGCTTTCAAGTCTCATAATCCAGGTAATAAGGCATTCATCTTTGCTTACAACGAATGTGCAGAATTCGACTACGCTCAATACGGAGGTGATGATAAGATTGTCAAAGGCCCAATGCCTATTTCGGAAATGTTCCCATTTCTCCAAGACACAGAGTTTGAAAACGGGTTAGATGCTGCATTTGAGTTAGATAGAAACCAATTTCAAGCATTCATCTTTAAGGAAAATAAGTATGCTCTTATCGACTATGGTACTGTAAATCCAAGGATCATAAGAAGGGGGCTTATAGTCGAGCTTTTCCCCGGTCTCAGAGGCCGAACCTTTGTGGAAAACAATGATTCTGCAGCTTCTCATCCAAGCAATGGAATGTTTTTCTTTAAGGAAAAACAGAGCAATTACATTGTAAACATTAACACTGCCGCTAATGGTTCAGGCACTATAGACGCACAACGGCCCCTTGCTACCCATTTCGCCAATTTAGATAAGATCTTGCCTCGCAAGAAATCAGCCCAAAGGTAATAAAAACACACACATACTCTAAAATAAGAGCTTTATTTGCTCAAGTATGTACTATTTTAATTTTCTTTGTTGATTTGCAATAATAATAGCTAGTAATAATAAGAAGAGGGTATGATGTACTGTAATTGGATGAGATCACACATTTACGGTAGTATATATGCTCTGTAATCTGTATGCAGCTTGCTTTTTATTTCTTACTCAGTACAAGTTGTGTCGTTTTGTCTATGTAAGGCGTAAAGCTAGCCAATGGCTTCTTAATTCAATAATTATGCATTTGTGTGTTGATCAGGATGGTACTAACTATCCTGGATTTTGGTGTGTTCTTTTCTATTGATTTGATGTGATTTAATAAGGTTCGAACCGCTAATTTTCACTGATTTTCTAAGTTCCCGCTACTTATTTCGACGTACGTATTTGGTAATGTCTTTTCAGGATTTTCTACTGATTCAGAGACATCATACTAATATACTATAAATTTTCACTGATTTAGTAACAAGTGTTTTCCACCGATTATATGAGTAGAACGGGATGTGCTCTTTTTCACTAATCTCCACTGTTTCGGTAATATCATATAAGTGACTCCAACTGATTTAGTAGGATCTTACCACTTATTTTCACTGATTTGGTAAAGTTCGTTCACTTATTCTTACAAATTCTGTAAGAACCCGACACTGATTTTCACTAGTTTACTAAGGTCCAATAGAAAGAAAACAACACCATTATTTCCTCTTTTATTATGACTCCATGATTAATTCCAACTCTAATACGATATGCTGATCTCAATCGCTTCTGCAAATTGATCAATGTAAACGATGTGGAAACAAGTTTTGAAGGCCTCTAACGAATCCTCAAAGTCATCATAAAAGAAGGCGAATTTCATTTTCTTAACTTAAAAAAACAAAAATAAAAAAAACTACTTTCTTTGAGGATAATAAAACTTGATTCCAGCATATCATTACTAATAGGTAGAGACAAATGAAAATATGTCACTACACTAAGATTATAGAATTTATTCCATGGTTTAGGACTTAGGAGTCAACTCTCGTATTCGTACACGGTACACTAGCGCACCTAGGACGGATGTAGAATTGTTTTTAAGGGTACGTACATTACAAAATTTGGTCCAATAGTTATTACCATATCCACCATCTCCAGTAGAGCCAAAAGCTTTAATAACTTTTGGCTTCGAAATATAATGGACTAAAGCAAAATGGCTCATAAAATTGTCAATACTTTTTATTTATTGTGAACTTACCGATAGTCATCGCACTTTGGATCTCGGGTCAAACGGAAACAACCTATCTGTAAGGCTCTGCTCTCATAGAGGTAAGATTGCGTATAACCAACCCCCCTTATCCTGCCTAAGCAAGAGCCTCTTTAAAGATACTGGGGTAATGATAATGTTAATGTAATGGTCCAATAGTTTTTTTTTTTTTTTTTGGTTCACGACCAAGGGTATTCATCGTCGACCACAGTAACTATTCCTCGCGCTGGCTTGTAGGCACCTCAAAAAGTGGGACAACTGACCAAAAAATTTAAAACTGCTCCATACCCAAAGGGATCATCCAATAGTTATTAGCTTATAAAAGTTCGTAATACTCAGTAAAATAATGAGAACCGTTGGTGTGATTGATGTGCAAATATAGCATCAACGCTCCTGTACGCGCACCTAGGGCGGATCTGAAGTCAAAGTGCATCATGCCTATGCACATGCATGCATATTTATCATAATTTTAGTTTATAAAAATGGTAATAAAAAATGAAGATCAATAATGTTGTGTGATTGATGTATTGTAATATTGTATTCTTTAAATCCCTCAAAAAAAATATTGTATTCTTTAAACATATAATATATCCCGACTAGCAAAAAAAAATATGATACATCCAGATCTAATATACAATTATATATGCACTCCTATACGCGGGCCAAGGACGAATCTACATTGCATTATCCCTCTTCTTTCTTTTTTTATTTTTTTTCACATAAGCACATGTATATATATATATATATATATATATATATATATATATATATATTAAGATGATAAGGTGGCCCCACCTAGGAGGGGGGTAAAGGGATAAATCCCTCACTAGGTGGGTGATAAGATTTGAACCCGGGTCTTTCCCGAATTCAAGTGAGGTGGTTGCCATCTCGACTCTCACCTCAATCCTAAGCACATGTATATATACCGATTCAACGATTCGGTCATTATTCCCCACATAAAAAATAAAAATAAAAACAATATTTCCCTAGCTTTAGATTAAAAACACCATAAAAATATAGAAATAATACTGTGTGAGGTGATATACTCACTACGTAGCTATTCATATGAGAAATTTGTTGGGGAACTTCCGCCCCACTACTTATTAAGGAATTTCATATAACACATATAGGATGAAGGAAATACAAAAAATAAATAACTACTATACACGATATATTTAATACGGAAAAGCCTTCTTTAACTAGGGATCAGAAAAAAGAGGTAGAGCGCAAAATAAATCACTACTATCATCAAAGAGATCAGTTACAATATTGCATTGGCAATCAAACTACCAACATCTCAATCTTTTCTAGCTAACTCTTAGCTCTACCACTCTAAAACTCATATTCAATTGTCTCACAAATCGCAAACGGCACCCCTATCGGGATTTGTTGGTGGTCGTGCTATCTACCTCACCATAATACATTCAATTGCAACAATGAACACTCTCTTCCTTGGAATTAAGCCAAGTTCTTTAATCTACTAACACTTATAGTAGAGATTTTTTTGGGGTTCAAGAGGAAGAAATTCAAATGGATTCAGACAAAGGGTTTTCAACCGATGAAACTCATAAATACACCCGACCATCATACAATTCTCCCTCTAAAAGTAGACTATATTTGGTAAAAATAGTTGTAATTGCAGCTATCAAAGATTAAAAGAGGAAAGAAATTAGTAGAAAACTTGGAAAAAAAAAAAAGAAAATAAAAGGCTCCTTTTGGAACATCATTTGAAGAAATCTGAATTTTACTTCTCTAATATGGGCAAGAAAATTAGTGAGGCTAGAACTAAACATGAGCAAATTCAAACTGCTTTGCAAAGCAACCAACTTGTTTGATTCTGAGCTGATAAAAAGTGAAAGGGTTGCTACTGGGAATTTTGAGCATCTGTTGCATATGGAGGAACTGCTTTTACAGCAAAACTCAAGAATCAACTGGATGGTTGAAAGCTGGAGACTCTAACTCTAGGTTTTTCCATGCTAGTGTTAACTGTTAAGTCTAGGAGAGCTACTAACAGGATCATTTCTATTCACAACAACCAAGGTGTGCGCTTTACAGAGTTGCAGGAAATTCAGCAAGAATTCCAGGGATTTTTCCAGGGTTTCATGGGTTCTGCAGCAGAGGAAACTTCCAGCTGTGAACCCTGCTATCTTCGCCAATGGGACTGTTTTGTCTGTGGAATAACAAATCAGTTTGTGTGAACCCTTCTTTAATCAGGAGATCAAGGCAGCTCTGTGGTAAATGGATGGTGACAAGGCGCCTGTGCCTGATGGATATACTGCAACTTTCTATAAGGCTACTTGGCACATCATTGGTCATGAGGTGACACAAGCTATTCAGAGTACTCTTCATTTAGGTAAGATGCTAAAAGCTCTAAATTGTGCTTCTATTACATTGGTTCCTAAGAAGGATAATCCTTTGTTGGTGAGTGACTTTCGCCCCATTACTTGTTGTAACATATTATACAAGATATTATATAAAGTATTGGCTAATAGATTGTGTAATGTGTTAGATAGTCTTTTGATTATGGAACAATCTGTTTTTATATAATAAAAAAACAGGTTTATTGGTGATAATATCATCTTAGCTCATGATATGATAAATTTCTACGGTAGAAAGGGTATTTCTCCTAGATGCATGTTGAAAGTTGATTTTAGGAAAGCATATGACTCTGTTGAGTGGTGTTTCCTTGAGCAAGTACTTCTGGGTTTGCAGTTTCCTGTTAAATTTGTGAATTGGATCAAGATGTGGTATATGCATTGTTAGCTATTCTCTTCTATTCAATGGTGCACCTATGAAACCCTTTTCAGCAAAGAGAGGATTGAGACAAGGAGATCCTATCTCTCTTTATCTATGTGTGATAGATATGTCTGAAAGAGTTGAGTAATGATGCATGCCGAGCGCTACCAAAAAAAAATACCTGACTCTACTACTTAGCAATAGTGGTGAGTAAGGGTCGAACCGCAGAGAATGATAATTAAATTATGTAATAATGTGCTGATTTAGTAATGGTATTGGGGGGGTTTGATTGAACCAAATTCTAATGTAAACAAATAAAAGAAAATTATGAGTAATGAATAACAAAAAGAGACAAACCTTGGTTAAAGTCAACATCCATCATCGGAATTATAACTGATCATCGATATAAATATAACTTATTTTATGCAACAATATCTATCATGGAATATGAATTCCTATCTTTCCTTATTTATAGTTAATTAGAACGACAACAGTTTAATTAACTCTAACTATTAAACAACCTAAGAACAACACTTTTGGTTTAATTTAATAGCAGCTTAAAGTAATAGAAAGATCGATAGAACAAGACTACACAAACAACAACAGTTTCTGTATGATCAAGTTGAGAGTTCTCCCTAAGATATAAGAGTTAACAACAAACAATTAAATCTTAGTTGCTTCGCAGATTATAGGGATTAAGCAATTACGAACTTAATATATAATCTAGCAATAGATTATATCAATTAACAAACTAAGTGTCCATCTTAGAAATTAAAAGATATCATCATGAAAATAACCATTGAAGAACTATCAAAATTCATGCACAAAAAATATTATTAATAACAAGATAATCTCACAGTTTTATTAATTCCGAGGCTTCAGTTTCCTTCAACCAAGATGAAGAGTTTAGTTACGCATATACATGTTTTCAGAAAATAAATAAGAATTTGATATCTTTCTTTTTTTTCTTCTTTATAGTAATGTCTCTCTCTTCCTCAAGAATAATCTCTACAATAATCGCTAAACTGTATTTATAATAACTTTCCTCTTCCTATAATAATGGAAGAGTTACTGTCACAGCCTGACATTCCTTAATATATGGCATGCTTTTCTATGTTGTTCAGAGCACATACAGTTGCGCAGCCAACTCACTGTTGTTGTAAATTTTGTATCCATAAAAGGTATCAATTCTTTAACACCGATCCAATTTCAATCTTTTATCTTGCAGAAGATAATAGTAGCAGAAATCTTTCTAGTCATTCCACAGCAATTTGAATCACATCGGAGAAGAGAATCATGGTCAGATCACCATGAATTATCAAGTTGCCCAAAATAGTGATTTTAGCTTGTTTTATTCCAAATGTCTTTAAAATGTACCTATACCAAAAATTAAGAATAATGAATATATTTAGGAACAACATAAGTATAAAGTACTAAGTATTAATGGATATAAATATAGCATATTATGATCATATCAAGTAATAAACCTGAATTCAAGTATCATCCGAGGTGTAAGAAATTTGGGCTTGTGCACAACATTTTTGCAGATGATTTACTATTATTTTCTAGAGGGGACTTTGAATCTGTCAAGCTCCTGTTCAAGTAATTCCAAATGTTCTCTGAGTGTTCTGGCTAATGTGCTAACAATAGTAAATCACTGTGATCTTCCATTCCTATATCTTGGGATTCCTCTCACCTCCAAGAGATTGCAAGCCAGATTTTATGATCCTTTGATTCAGAAAATAACAAGCAGAATTCAATCCTGGACCACCAAGTTCCTTTCATATGCAGGAAGATTGCAATTGCTGAAATCTGTATTATTTGTCGTGATTGAGTAGTTATTGGATACAGTTTTTCAATATTCCCATGTCTGTAATCCATTCTATTGAGCAACTATGTAGGAGATTCCTTTGGACAGACTCAGTTGATCCAAGTAGCATGGCACTGGTGGCCTAGACTACTTTATATACTCCTGCAAACAGAGGTGGTCTTGGTGTCTTTAATCTGGCATTATGGAATAAAGTTGCTCTGGGAAAATTACTCTGGGATGTTCAGCATCATAAGGAGAAATTATGGGTGAAGTGGATTCATGCATACTATATGAAACAAGGCTCATTTTGGAATGCCACTAAACCCAAGCATCTTGGATTGTTCAAAAACTTTTTGATCTTAGAAGTGAGCTTGCTGCAAATGTGATCAATCAGAGTTGTAGTAAGTACACTATGGGGCATGTTAACGAGTAACCCTAATGTGGGTGGATTAGGTCAGGGAAATGCAGAAATAGTACTTCAAGACCCATTACGCGTACAAGGTCTTTTGTTCTTGTTTGCATCTATTAATTATTTTGGCACAAATCTTTTTGGTTCTTAAAAAGAAACAGTTCGAAAATGTTCAACTGTCTAAAATGAATTTCTAGATTCGTGGATTTATCAACATCAAGTTTGTAACAAGAACAAAATTATTGTTGATAATTCTTTGACAATTTTGGATGACCAAAAAAGAAATAGGAGAAGGTTTTTTTTTTTTTTTTTTTTTTTTTTTTTTTTTGATACTCTTTTTCTACATTTACAAGAAGTCCGAAATTACTTGTACTACATTTATAAGAACTCTATTGCGAAGAAGATTTTTCACCATTTTCCAACCAAATTTGGAATGTTTTCACCATTAGCATATATCATATGATATTTCAATATCATAACCATACCATAGCGTATATGAAAAGTTTTCTATTCGGGAATCAAATTCGACTAGATACTGGGGAATATAACGAATAGATAAACGAGAACCGTAGTTTTTAGCAGATAACCCTAATTTCGGTGTGCATCCAAATAAGGGGCGACCATACTTGTTCAATTTATCTCTCTCAACTAACCCCCGAATTTGGAGTATACTACTTTCACGCAATTCACAAGGTTCAACAAGCAATCGATATTCCACGATCAAGGGTGTAGTGCTCTTTGTAGTAGTGGTCCTTATGTCTACAAGTCTTTGCTCCCTATGATTGAGAAGAAGCCTTGGTCTCCTCTGGTCCGGTGTTCGTTATCCTTCCAGTTTTGCTTGATGAACAGACTACCTACTTGGCACAGGTTACAAAAAATTGGTTTGCAGGACCAAGTACGTGTGTATTGTGTAGATCTGAAGAGGAAAGTATTTCTCATCTGTTTTTTTACTGTGCATACACTAAAGAGATGTGGTGTAAGATGTTCAACTGGCTGCAACTACCATTTACTGCTCTCAGCTGGGAGAAATTGATTCAGCAGGCTTGCTCAATTACTAAAAGCAGGCAAGTCAATGCTCGAGCTTATGCAACAACAATATCTGTTGTAGTGTACCATGTCTGGAGAGAGAAATAAAAGGCTATTCCAGAACCATGAACACAGTGTTGCAAGCATTGCAAAGCAACTTGTGTATGATCTCCACGCAAGAAGTGCTGCTGAAGGCAACTGGAAAACAAGAGACCTTTTGTGCAGAAATTAAATTACTTGCCATGATTTTGACTTATTTTTGTAGTGTTATAGTGAATTTATATGTGTTTAGTTTTTTGCTCTCTCTCTCTTTCAGAAGTCATGTTGACTACTGGTTAGTAGATAAAGCTGGGTTGAGCATGGCTAGGGGTGTAAACTAGCCGAGTCGAGCCCGAGCCAGGCCTGGCTCGGGCTCGGCTCTGTTTGTTTTGGCTCGGCTCGGGCTCGGCTCGAAACTCGCCGAGCCGGAAAAATCAAGGTTCGGGCTCGGCTCGATTTAGGCTCGTGGTTCGGCTCGGCTTGGTTTGGCTCGGCTCAAATTCAAACTTATCATTACAAACGTTAGAAAAAATTGATTTAAAATAATTGCAATTGAAGTTGACTATAAGTGATCTCTTGCATTTTCTCGATCATATGAAAAAAAAACCTTAAAAAGTAAGAAATCTCTAAAAATATTAATGGTTTTATTCGAAAAGAGAGGAAAATCAACTAAATCGAGCCAACCGAGCCGAGCCATAGTAGGCTCGGGCTCGGCTCGAAAAGCATTCGAGCCGGTTCGGCTCGAGTTTGTTTGACCCGAGCTCGAGCCGAGTTTTGACCGAGCCGAGCCCGAGGGCTCAACGAGTCGGCTCAACTCAGTTACACCCCTAAGCATGGCTATCCATGAACTCAATTATGTTTGTTCACCACTCTCTCTCCTACTTTCTCACTCCTCCACCTCACCATGAACTCAAGTTATGAACTTCACCAAAATGCAACTTTATCCATGAACTCAAATGTGATGTTCATCCATTTCTGTCTCCTACTTTTAACTATACCCCACCACATTTTCTCTCTCCTTCCAACTTATGTAAATGTTTTCTTTTTTATTTATATTAATGAATTAAATATATTAATAAATTGAATTATCATTTAATATATAGTTTAATAAAAATTGACACTAATTAAATTAAAATTAATTAATTTTTTTTTTTGTAAATTTTAGAGCAAATATGAATTTTTAGATGAATAAAAGCAATTTAGGAGAGAAAATAGATGATTTTTAAATTTGTGCCAAAAAAATGTCAAGATTGGTCTCATTTTATAGATCACAAAAGAAATATAGCCATTGGTATTTTTTTTTAATAATTTTTAGATTTTTTTTAATTTATAACCGTTATAAAATCGCAAGGATTAATTTTGCGTAGACCAACCAGGGTCTGACACGTGGCGCGCCAGGACAGGCGGCCTGACGCGCTTTTTTTTTTGGTTCAAACGCTGCAAAACGCAGCGTTTAAGGAAGCCTTAAACGCTGCGTTTTGCAGCATTTGAACCAAAAAAAAAAAGAAAAGCCGTGCAGTCCCCCCAAGGACGCGCGTCAGTTGGCTAGAATTTGCCCCACCCATGAACGTTCACCACCAAGTTTATCACTAGCCATTTTGGTGAACAATTTGCCCCAAGTTCATCACTCTCTCTCTTCTCATGAACATGGATGGTGACACTTTTGTTTATTCACCACTCTCTCTCTCTTCCTCTATGAATTTGGTGATGAACATGGATAGCCATGCTCTAAGGGTTGTTTGAGCACGTCTTGATTGCTCGTACTTTCAATGTCAGATCCTTTTAGAAGTAGTTCAATAAAATCTCCTTACTTTCCAAAAAAAAAAAACTAATAGTCGAGACGGTAATTTGGAGAAGCAACAAGTAAAAACGTACAGTAAAAACGTGGGAAGTTTACTTTTGTACTCACTTCATTCATCAGTCTCCCAAGGTTCAAATTAGTCATAGGCGGTCAAAATTATGACTTTAACAGTAACCGTAGATATGCAGAAAGAAAAGTGCAGCGAGAGAAACAACCAAGTGCAGCGACAGAAACAGCGAAGTGCAGCGAGAGCAACCTGATTTTAACAGATCGACGGCCACAAAACTCCGGCGAGTTTTTTACCTTCAAATTTTTACTGCTGGAGTTAAAATCGCCGGAGATTTATCTCCGGCCGTCGAGTATTGACACTATGCGCGTAAAGGTTCGTTTTCTCTCTCCTCTCTCTTTCTCTCTCTTTATATCTTTTGAACAAAATCCATGGAGGTTTCTTGATGTTTTCCGGCATAATGCGAAATTATTTGGAGTGAGATTCATTAATATGGAGAGTAATTTGTTTGAGAAGGTAGAATTAGAAGGAGAGACGGTTTTATGGGTGAAATTAACAAGAAATTTACCAGAAGGTTAGGGATTTAGAGGAAATTTAATTTTGCCCTAAACCTAAAGATGAATTAAATGAGCTTTTCGTTGGAGGTTTTGGATTAAGAAGTTTGGGTGGTGGGTTTGTGCTAAATATTAACAATGTGCATCGGTTTACATGGATAATTGGATGGATTAATACTGATTGAGAATTTATTATGTAGATTTTGGTCTCTTTGAATGCAATTTTTTTAGGTTTAGTGCCCCTAAATTGTGGATTGCAATGTCTTAAAGAAATTACCCTGGTACTAGTAAACTGATAATAGCAGGTTTTAGCTTCGATGAATGAGGCACCATTTGTGATTGTACACTTATGGGGTACCAACTTTCTTGCAAACTTTGGTCGAGCTCCCGAAGTTGATCAGTTCCCCATGTTTCGGAACAATGGAAGACAGGGAAATTCTTTCGAAACGTGGTTTTCATACTCCACTGTATACCATTTTTAAATTAGTCAGTAGCGCTACCAAATTACCCCTTCTCTATGGGAAAGGAGAGTATGTCTCATGGAGGTTTAGTAAGATAGTTTTTTCTGGGAATGTGGGTACTTCACAGAGTTCTACGAAATGCCTTATCAAAGTAGAAATGGGATGCTATTCTCCTTGCAGTAAGTGTGATACCAGACAGCCAAAATGACTTCACAGACTCATTTATGAAACCCTACATTTCCCTTCTATGTTCTATCAGTAGTAAGTATCATCAGTCCAGAAGAATGATAAGAATGATTATGTTACTAATATGTACTAGGCCTGATTAGGTTTTTTTTTTTGGTTGTTGTGATACTTATTGTCTAAATTTCGGGCTTCCTTGTTTTCTTGATACAAGAATAAAGTCCATTGTTAGATGAGCTCCCTTTTTACAGCCTCAGTTGTACAATTACAGCATTGTAATTATGTTTACTTCTTGGACCTTTTGTTTGATCAGACTGTGGAGCAGAATGGTATTGAAAACATCTTCAACAATTTGGTGAAACAGTTGGGCGATCCTGTGGAGTTTGAACTTCCAGAATGGTTCAATAAATCGCAGCCTGCTTCATACATATTTATAAGGCGCAGTATCCATCAAAGCATGTTTACTATTCATTCATGCATAATCAGTTGTGGTTGCATATGAGTTAGAAATTTTTTGGAAAAGGATGTTACCATGGTTCATTATGTTCCAGAGGTGAGCATACTGCAAAGTGCAACTGGCTATGGCTTTTTTAACCGAACCCTTATACACTAAGTATATATGTGCATGAAATAGATCAAGTTACTTGATTGTGGTATGTTCCGAGTCGCAGGATGAATATCGGTCATTCATTTTTTTACCATGCTACTCCTTTTCTCCTAGCTTATGCCCTTGGTATTCAAATACCATCCTCCTTTTGTTGAGCATTGCTTCCTTGTTGTGTTTCTTTTGTTTACTTTAACAAACATAGACATATATCTTGCAAAGAAACCTAAGAGGCGCCATGAGGACGATGGTATCTTTTGCTCTTGCAGTCAGTCAGCGGGATCTGATGCTGTATGTGGTAGAGATTGCCACTGTGGGTAAGTGTTTGTATATTCATTGTTTTCCTTGTAGCTGGTGAACAAAAGAGATTGTCAATATGAATAAATATTTAGGAAACTGCGTGTCTTATGGAACTGAGGATTATATCAAACACTATGTCTAATTTAGGGCATGTAGGATATTTCTGTCAGCTGCTACTTTTGTTTCGACAGCTTATAATCAGATTTGATTATGATGTAATCAAATACTGTGAACCATAATTCTAGCTGGTGGCTGTGCTAAATAGTTAAAGAAAGGTAATTTACGACACACCGTCAAGTAAAATATTTAGTTCCGAATATCTTCTGCTAACGAATACGTATTAGTTCGTATGCCAGTGACCTGGTCTGAGTCAAATGAGAGCCACTAACCGTAGTTTCAGCATATCGTGTTGCACTGTAACTACATTTTGGCATATTAAGCAAAGAGGTTTGAAATAGAAGGGTCAGTTATTGTTTATCTTTACTTGATATGTATATTTACTGCTCATGTTTTGAGTGGGCTCTCCTTATTATTATGTGTCAGATAAATGATCTGCTTTTATCGAGGATTTATTTTCATGAATGTCTTTTTGACTGTTGTGTATCTATTTACAACTTTTGTGTTTACCTTGGTATGTGGCTACCAACTTACCACTTAGCTGCATTCAATGACAACAGATTGGTAAATCTGATGCTTTGGTTGTTCCAAAGCGATTGTGGTAGCAGCCCATACATTCCTTTTGTTGTTTCATGGGTGAAATTTGGTATACTTGCTTGGTGACTAGTTGAAAATTCATGTGCTGCCTGAGGATAGGTTTTTTTTAGTCAAATTTCTGTTTTTTGCAGGATGCTACTCTCTAGTTGCTCTTCTGGCTGTAATTGTGGGAGTGAATGCATTAACAAACCATTTCAAAATCGCCCTGTGAAAAAGATGAAACTAGTGCAGGTACATCTTGTCATGGTAGTTATAGTTGCCTTATGTTTCTAACCTTTCTACAGTTCCTTGCAATAAGAGCAATAGGTAGATACTACAATATGACTTTTCTTCTTTGACCTGTTTTTTCTTCTAACTGTCTTTTAGAAACAACCTCTCCAGGTCTCTGATGATGTAATCACCTATCTGTCGAGTCTACTTTATTCCCATATCCTGTCAAAGAGTTTCAGTGCTTTATATATTTAGTTCTGACTTCTGATATATATGGAAGGAGCATCTAGCATGTTGGAATTGTTTAGCAGGTTTGACCAGTCCTGGCTTGTTCACTGTTTGGTAAATACCATATTGGTCCCAACATGCTAGTTTCCAAAATACTATCTTGCTTAGTTTTTGGAAAGAGCACCTTGGGTTCCTAAGAACAAAAGGAAATAGTATATGCACAGTTTAGGTAGCAAATGAGATTCCTGTATCCCTTCTATGTACCGAAACGTACCACGTACCATGTGACACGGGATTTGTGTATGAAAATTCAAGAAAAGTCAACTTGTAAATGTTTCGTTAAGCCTGAGCTGCTTTACTTGGCCTGGGGAATGGGGATGGTTTTTTGGTCGTAAGGATGGAGCGTAAGATCTTTCTGTTTACCTTTCTTTTGTATGTGTTGAGAATGAAAGATGCAAGAATGAAAGATGCAAATGTTTTTAATTTTTAGTTTCTCCTAAAATTCACACATCATTGTGCATTTACTTTTGCTAAGTATTTCAATTGGTTAGTTAATTCACTTCATGCCATCTTAACGTTAAGTTTGTGTACAGACTGAGAAATGTGGTTCTGGCATTGTGGCTGATGAAGATATTAAGCGAGGGGAATTTGTCATAGAATACGTTGGAGAAGGTGGTCACTCATGATTTTTCAAAGTTGATGTTACCGTTTTCTTTGAAAGTTACTTATTTATCTCACTGGTAAAATGTTGTTTATATTTTGTTGCAGTTATTGATGACAAAACATGTGAGGAAAGGTTATGGAAAATGAAACATCGTGGGCAAACAAATTTCTACCTTTGTGAGATTAATCGAGATATGGTGATTGATGCTACAGTCAAGGGCAACAAATCAAGATACATTAATCACAGTTGCTCTCCCAACACAGAGATGCAAAAATGGTTTTTTTTTCAGACTTTCCAAGCTAATTCAGTTAGAGTGGTGGTGATTCTTTGAATTTTACTTGAACTGTTTTATACTTATATTAGGACTGTCGATGGTGAAACGAGAATCGGCATTTTTGCAACCCGTGACATAAAAAAGGGCGAGCATCTGACATATGATTACCAGTGAGTACTGATTTTACTCTATTTTATGCGGATGAGTGTCAACTGCTTGCATTTAAAGCACAATTGAAATTGTTGAGGTTCTTGTTGTCTGCAATTTGCAGATGTTTAAGGAATCCAGGCTAACAAATTCGGCAGGTTTGTTCAATTTGGTGCAGATCAAGATTGCCACTGTGGTGCTCTTAGGTGTAGGCGTAAACTTGGTGTCAAACCCAACAAGCCAAAGATGCCATCTTCTGATGCTGCATTGAAATTAGTTGCACGCCAGGTAGCTGCATCATCTCCCAAAGTGAAAGCAATGTTATCAGGAAGACATGTATGTTATAGTGGTTTATTTTTATCTGAAGTTAGTTCTGCTTTTGGGTTAATATCTCGCTGCTTTTTGTAGCATATTGATGAAGACTACATTGGCCTAACACCGAGTTTTGCTGGTCAATGGAATTGTTTAAATTTGTTGTTGAAGTTCTTATCAATTAAATCCTTAGAACAACAGCTTACTGAACTCAATGTGTCGAGAAATATCTGGAGTCTGGACATCTGATTTCGTGGTATTAGTAGAGATTTGATAGGAATGGGTAGGTTTAGAGTGAGGAAAATGAGGTAATGTGGGCCTAGGAACCGTGAATAGCTCTTATGAGCAAAGGACACGGGAAATATGAGATTCTTTTGATGCTTGGGGAAAGTGTCACTCACTTTCAGTTCCCATTTGACGTCAAGCCAACAAAAAAGGAAGGTTGATCTGAGGAATGTATGAATCATGTGATACTTTATTGGTAAATGCAATCTTCTGAAAGTGGAATCTTAGGTATCATGTCTGTCTGCTGTACAATTTTCAGTCTGAAACTCTGTATTTACCTATCTGTTCGCTTAGTATCTTTTCTAGCAACAAATTTTAAGGCTGTACTTGTTGCTTGGATATTGGAGTCATAAAGCAATGCACATTATGTGGATTAGAGGATATGCAGTTTTGGTCAAATTGAAATAAAAAAGTGAGAAACTGGACTTGATGGAGAATCATAGGACCACTGAAATATTGGTTTTCTAACAATTAGCTTGCAATCCCAATTGAACAAGGTTAACTGCATTTTGTGTCTCTTTTCGTCTTGGTACTTTTGGAGTTTGGACCCTCAGTGAGTTTGATCTATATGCCTTTTTAATTGTGCATCATCATCTTCTTTTCTCTCTCTCTCTCATTTTTCTCACACTGTCGATTATCAGCCCACAATGTGCTCTTCTTCAGTTCTTTTCTTCTTTTTATTTTTTTTCTGGGTGGACGGTATCACGATTTGATTACTGGTTATTTCTGTAATCTTAACTTCAAAGTGATACGTGAATACTGTTTCTTCCCTTCGTCGCATTTCTATTCATACCAGTTTGCTTTTCACTCTTTATTTTTATTTTTATTGGTACATAAATTAGCATGGAATACTGGGACTGATTAGTTTTCTGTTTTCTTCTTCCCTCTGGAAAAGGTCTATCAGAATGGAGGACTAGTTGGAGGTATGCAATATCAGATGTTCATTGCCTTTTTGTTTACTTCTCTTGAATAGATTTAGTTACTTTGCCTTAAATAAGTTGGATAATTGTGAATGGTCTGGGAAGAACTAAGTTTTTGGATTTGATGTTCACTTTTGTCACTCAGGAATGAACGCAAATCAGAGAGGGACTTGCAGTAATTGCATTGGTGAAGTTGTCAGGATTCTCCGCCCAGAATATGGAAGGTACTTGTGAAAGTTTTGTCCCTTTCTATATCCTGCCTTGAATTGTGGACCATTTTCATGATTCTGGGCTCTGAACTTAAAAAACGTTTTTTTCCCCATGATGGACTTGATTTGCATTTTGTTGAAAGATACAATTCTATTATTTATTTTTGTGCTGTTCTGGACAAAGAGCAGTGGATGTTTTGTTTCGTTGAATAAAAAAATTCGATCTTTATGTATAGAACTTCTTGTTTGTTAGTCTTGAAGAAGCACCTCCAACTCCAAACTGGTGGTTTGAGTTTCTGTAGTGGAACCTCCTGTTTTGTAGTTTCTGCCATGCTAGTTTTCACATGGTTACAATTTGAAACAAGGTCCAATAACCATGCCTTAACTAGTCTTTTTAGGGCTACCACTGGCCTACTCTAGCATCTGCATCTATCTTTGACTTGCCATTGCCCAAGCTGCTCTTTTGAATGTTCAAAGTGCCAATCTGATTCTGCTGCTCCCTTGGTATCCGTGTTTTTCCATACTTGTTTTTTGGTTTATTTATTCTATTTTCACTAAGCTGCCTATAATGTGTTTTTACCTTGCCATTGCTGCTCTTAAAATTCCCTGATTTTTCCTGGAAAACTACATAATATTTAGAAATATCTAATCAGACCTGATGGGTTGATACTGTGAGGTTTATGACTGTTGAATCTGAATCATTCCTTTGCCTTTTTAAAATGCCCATGGGGTGCGACATTTTCATAGAACATGTTATGCAAGTTATGTTTATAGCTTATAAATCATTAGATCCGGTATCACATCTTAATCCATTGGTAAATGTTTGTTGGTGGAGTGTAAAAATCTTGGTATGTGGATGGTAAAGTAAAAGCTAGTGTAATATTTGTGTGGTTTCCTAGAGGAAAATCCACTATTTTATGCATTCTGCAAACTGAGACTGGATTTTACCAACAAGGTGTGGTTGATGGTGATTAGTTGTATGGTTTGGTGATTCTAGATGTTATCTTACTACTTGGTCCCTCTTTTGAAAGCACTAGCGTATTTTATCAACTATTGTATTGTGTAGTTTATTTATTCTTATCGCAACTATTCTCAGCGTACCAAAGAAGAAATGAGTTAAGGAAAATGAAAAAAAGAAGGAAAATCATGGTCGATTTCATAAGTTGTGAAATTATTTTTTATTTTTATTTTCCTTTGTGCCTTGTGATTCAGACTAACTGTCCTCTCCTTTGAACCATCCCAGGTTTTATGGTATCATAAAGCGTTTTGATAACATTTCAAAGAAGCATTTGGTGAGGATTACTTTTCCTGCCTAGGGGTGACCCTTTATCTGTACTGTGAGCTTATTTGCCCCTTGAATAAGCTGCTGATCATCTTTTATTCTGCAGATTATGTTTGAAAATGGAAGTGTTGAATATATAGACATGTCAAAAGAAGAGTGGGAGTTTTGTAACTTCTTATTGTAGTTTAGGGTGAGTACAATTCTACTGACTTATCTATTTGCTTGACTGAGATGTGCTTGTTGCTTTTGCATCTCCTCTTCTTCCCGTTGCCTTTCACATATTACCTGCAATCATTTCCCCTCTGAGAAATAAGCAATCATCTGCGTTTAAGTTTTAGCAACCTTTATTTTTTTATTTAGAATTTTAGATAACATGGTACATGGGTATCCAAGCTTTGCCTGTTCTTTATCTAAATAAAAACAATTTAGCAACCTTTTCTAAGTATGTCCACAGGCCAAATAAAAGAACCGGTTATATGATATGCATGAGTTTTTTGCTCTTTGTGTGTTTGATGAAGTTTTTTCTTGGTAAGTAGATATTTGTCCATTTACTCTCCAGAATGGTTACTGAGCTTCAGAGAAACTGGCATAATTTGTTGTAATATCTTAAGAGGACAACTTGTCCTTTGGTGCTGTTTTCACAGCTATATTAATACAAATTTTCTTTTATCTAAAAAGCACTCCAGTATGGCATGTACTACCCCAAGTTTGATACAATTTGAGTTCAAAATATACTAAACAAACTGTGACACAACACGTAAGACTTTAACATTGCCATTGTGAATAATTTTCAAGTTGCTTGTCTACATTGCCATTGTGAATAATTTGCTTGATTATCTGTTTGTTAAGTCATGTTTTCTATTGGTTTCTCTGTTCCTTGAGTCCTGAGTATTGACAACTGCTGCTATTGTTTTTCAAAATCATTTTCTGTATCTTAAAAAAAGAAAAGAAAAGAAAAACTACTGTTGCTATTGTTTCCACTGACCTCCTATGGTTTCCTGGTAGATGAGTTCCTTTAGTACCAGCCTTTGACACTTCCTCCGATCCAGTTAATGATAGTAATACCAACTGCACCTTACCAAGTAGCGTAATGAAAGGAATAAGTTTAAATAAATTTAAGCTTTGTTGTGTTCTCTTTCAGTCATTCAGGTAGCTGTGAGGAACTATGTTATTTGAACTCAGCAGCTTCTGAGTTGTCTGACAAGGATGTCTCTTTGAGGTGTCCGACTTGACAAGTTCTTGAAACTTTTGCATGCTTCTGGCATAAATGGAGTGTCGAGTGGTGAATCTGGTGATTTGCTCCAAAACCACGTCATACTGTGTAGTCCTCTTTTTTGACCTAAAGAAAGGGACAAAAATTGCGCTCTCTTTCTTTTAGGCCTATCATCTGTTCTCCATAGCTTCCAGTAGAAATCTCAGAATTCACACCTGCAGTACATTATGAAGATTTTGAGAGGAGTCACCTTCAATTAAAATAAATTTTGGAAGTTTTATCTGGTCGAATTTGTTGGCGCTAAAAGTGCACCGTGTCTCTCTGCGCTATAATTCTCTGTTACCTACTTACCTACAGCTTGACCACAAGGACAGAGTGAGGATATAGAGTTGAATATTGCTGTGAAAAAGTTTTTTGCACTAATTTTGAAGTTACTGCTGATACTTTGATAGTCATTGAAATTGAAGCAATCATATATAACGACATAATTGTGGTTCTTCACTTCTTTTCCACCCCATCCGTTTTCTTTTTCAGGTGGAATCATTGCTTAAGGAGGGCTTCAGTTGTACTGCAAATTACACAATCTTCTGCTAAACCTCATCAACAAATATGCCCACAGACGAAAAAAAGAAAAAAGAACGAGGCAAAAGAAGAGCACATGTATTATTATGTACATTGTGTTATCATTCATTTTGTTCTTTGTGGCAATAAAGTGTTGTAACATTTTGTACCATATAGTCACAAAACTCTGTTGTTCTCTTACACGCGTTTATGGTTTACGAATTTGTATCTGTATGCTCAATCCACGAAAGCTCCGGTTCAGAAATCTGTAGCGATCAACTTTACTAAGAGAAGCGGGAAAATAGGGACATAGGGTACTGCATTTTTCAACGTAAGTTTGTTCTTGACAGTGTTGCCAAATTTCCTTTTCTGAGTAATTAAAGAACATGACATGAGGTGAACCGCCATTGTTGGCCCACTGGAAGAATGTGAACGGTACGTCGTGGATCACATGGAGACCTTGAAATGGAAATTTTGAAACTTGGTGATATTAGTCACCAGAAATTGTGGTTGTCAGTTTTAATAATATCTGACAGCACAGCATTATGAATGTAGATACTTATTGTCAGAAAGCTACATTTTCAAATTTTTACCCTGAAAGTCTTGATTATGGCGTCCTAGCAAAATTGATTGTGTATTATAGTTCTGCGACTCTGGCCCTCTGCTCCATATCTTCACAAGCGAACTATCGGTCCAGGAAGAGGATGGCGTATTCGCTAGACTTGGGTATGTTCTTTTCAAAGAAATCAATACTTCTCGTTGCAATCTTCTCTCTCAGGTCTCAAATGTGGCATCTACACTCTCATTGTTGAAGATTAGAACATATCATGTCTTGTCAACTTGTCCTCAAAGTTGATTCTCAGATGGTTCACATGGCAGTTTGCGAGGATCTTGTGCTTTGAAAGTCGATCTATTTCATCATCCTCTAGTATCTTACGCTCTTGGTGGATCAATAATGGAAGGTGAGAGTTTGTCATGTGCATCTCGAATCTAACGTTGTTGATGGTTGACTCGCCAATCTTTGCGTTGATGTTAATTGTCCTCTAGAGGAATTCATGATATGTTGTATGCTGATATTACTAGGATTGCTAAGCTTTGTCGTGCCATTCTCTAAGGGGTGTTTTTTTTCACTAAACTAAAGTAAAGTAAATTGGATTGAATTGAAGTAAACTAAACTGACCTTCATTGAACTGAACTCAACTCAACTCATTACTGACTAAGTGGAAAAGAACACGCTCTTACGTAGTTACCCTCCTTCAACTTAGTATCTCTTACCTATCTATTTCTAGACAATCAAATCAAACGAGCCTATTTATTGAAATATCCTTCTTATTTTTTTTAGTAACTTCATTTACTAATCAAATGTACAATGAAGTTATTTTGACAAAATTAGGAGCAATGCAGCATTATGGATTGCTGATAGGCAGTTTGTCAAATAAGTAGTGCTACATTCTTTAGTCTTTACCCAATTATATATTCCTCGGCAAAGTTGGTGGAATGGGTGGCTGATGCTTGATGGCAGTGGTGGTGACTCCAAAGACTTTGGTTATCAATTCTCTCACTTGTTTTCCTTCACCTACCGACTCTCATCCTACGTGGCTACGTCGTCTACACTTTACGTCACTCATGCGCACTCCTTTTATTACTACCAACCCTCCAACTTGCTTTCCCAATGCTATAGTTTCAAACAAGGAAGTTTCCATTCTACCCTTTAGCTTTCCCATATGATCAATTAAAAATGAAAATTGGACACGAAACAATCCAAACGTTTGACTAGACCTGGCAAACAGATCAGATTCGGGTTGGGTCGTATACAATTTTCTCCAATTTTGTCGAATTTTTTCCAATTTTACCTGATTTTGATATTTTAACAAATTAAACATAATACAATATATTATCTCAAAATATAAAAATTATATATTAACATTATATTCAAACATGATTAAAAAGTCCTTTTTATAATAATAATAATAATAATAATAATAATAATAATAGTAATAGTAATAGTAGTAGTATTAATAATAATAATAATAATAATAATAATAATAATAATAATAATAATTATTATTATTATTATTATTATTATTTTTATTTTTATTTTTTTTATTGTTGTTATCACTATTTTTATTAAATTACTATTATCATTACTATTATTGTTATTATTACTATTTTAATTATTATAAGTATTACAATTATTATTATTAAGAAAATATTCAAAAATACTAAATTTTTAGTTTGTCCTTAATTTTCCTAATTTCTCACAGTTTTCGTCAGTTTGACCCAATTTTTATTAGTTTCTCTTAGTTTTCAACATTTTCTCCCAATTTTCAGTTATACTTCCCAATATTTATCAATTTTGCTCAATTTTTCCTAGTTACTATGTTGAAACAAACGAGTCCTAAATGTAAACAAATCCAAAATGTGAACGAGAAATCAAAGCTAGACTATCCGACTCAAAGACATAAACATGTCAGGGCATGTTCTTCTATATTGAAATCCAATTTCTTCGTATTTTCTTTTTCAGTTTTATTATTCAAGTTTCTTTCACCTTTATGCAGTTTGCATTTACAAATTCTAGTTACAATTTCTCTAATTTTTGCTAATAATTAATATTCTTAGAGTTTAGTTTTGACATAATTAAATATCAAAAGTTAGAAATAAATATGCATTAACTTTGTATTTAAATCACATTTGGAAAAGTTTCATGTATAATAATAATAATAATAATAATAATAATAATAATAATAATAATAATAATAATAATAATAATAATAATAATAATAATAATAATAATAATAATAATAATAATAATAATAATCCATCCTTATTATTAAGGGGATTGCTTAATGTAAAAAAAATTTCAATAATACCCCTAACTATTCTTGACCCATTTTCTTTCTCCTTCTTTTCTCTCTCCTTTTCTCTCTTTACTTCTCTAATTGAGTCATGGGTGCGGGTTGCAACGGGGGTGGAGCGGGTCGCCGGAATGGGTGCTACGGCATGGACGTGGGGTGGTGGGTGCGGCATGGGTGTTAGTGGTTGTGGTCATGGGGGGTGGGTCGTAGGTGGTTGTGGTCGTGGGTGGATGGTTCGTGGGTGGCTGTGGTAGTTGGTGGATGGGGTCGTGGGTGGCTGGGGTCGTGGGTGACTTGGTGAGGGAGGGGTGCACGGTGGTGACTTGGTGAGGGTGGGGTGGTTGACGGGACTGTGGATATGAGGGGTTTCATTTTTTTTTGAAATAACTTCTTGTAAAAATTAAAAACAAAGTTACAAAACCACGACCCAGCCAACCGGCCCCTCCCTCACCACCGCCCAACTGCCCCCTTTCCCACCACCGCCCAACTGTCCCCTCCCCCAGCACCACCTCGCACCACCACCCGTCCCCGCGTCTGACGACCACCAGACCACCGCCCACTCCCACCCATTTTTTCTCTCTCCACCTCAAAACTCAGTTTTTCTTTTTCTCTCCAACAACCCCGAGCCCACCACCTCCAACCACCATCCAATAAAACCTAACCTACAACCCACAAAAACCTTAAAGAATTAATTAGTTGAAAAAGAAACTAATCTGAATTATAAAAATTACCTAATACCATCATTAATTTGATAAAAAGATATTGTCTTGATGGAAAGAATCATCCATATTAATTGACTAGAGAGAGAAAAAAGAAGAATAATGAAATGCTCATTTACAAATATAAAAATAGTCTGGTAAGTTTTTGTGTAAAAAAAATTTACGTCAAGCAATTTTTAACTTACATTAAGCAACTTTGATTATTAAACACATAAATATGAAAATTCTTACTCTATTTGTTTCAATTTTTTCGAATTTATTCCAATTTGTTTCGATGTTCTCCGTTTTCGAGTCAAAAAAAACGTGCTCCTACATTGCCATGGGGATAGTGGAGGGGCAATATTGTCCCAACAAAAAGTGCACACCAAAAGTTACTATCACCACACCAAAGTTGTAGTAGGTAAGCGCCCTCTTCAAAAATAATTTAAAAACAAAAAAATTGAAAATCCCAAATCTGATATTCCTAACCTTTTTGGTCACACACCAACTCTCTCTCCTCCCTACCTATATTTAGCTCACTCTCTCTTTCTCTCTCTTCCCACCATTAACAACCCTCTCCACCATTCTCAGATTCATTCTCCAATAGAGGAGAGAGAAACAAGAGAAAAATGAAGGTGATAGAGAAGATCAGAGAGGCAGAAGCCTCAAACAAGACAGTATTTTCATTCGAATTCTTCCCACCAAAGACAGAAGATGGAGTTGAAAACCTCTTTGAAAGAATGGAGAGAATGGTGGCTCATGGACCATCATTTTGTGATATTACATGGGGTGCTGGTGGATCTACAGCTGATTTAACCCTTGAAATTGCAAATCGTATGCAAAATATTGTTTGTGTTGAATCAATGATGCATTTAACTTGTACTAATATGCCTGTTGAAAAGATTGATAATGCTCTTGAGACTATTAAGGCTAATGGGTTGCAAAATGTTCTTGCTTTAAGAGGTGATCCACCTCATGGGCAAGATAAGTTTGTTCAGGTTGAAGGTGGATTTGCTTGTGCTCTTGATCTGGTATGTGGGTTTGTTCTTTTTCTCCTCATTTTATATAAAGTTGTGTTTTTTTGTTTTGTTTTTGGGTTTTAGATCTGGGTTGTTGAGATTGATTGTGGGTTTGATTTTTGTCGGTGGATTGGTGGGAAATTGGATTGAGTTTTTGATTTTATTTTTTATTGTATGTGATCAGGTTAATCACATGAGGAGCAAGTATGGAGATTACTTTGGGATTACAGTTGCTGGATACCCAGGTTTGTTGAGAGATGATTACTATAATAGTATTAACTTTTTATAGACTTGTTTGATTTGAGATTGAGTAAACTATGGCAGAACTGCAGAAGTGACCTTGTGTGAAAATGTGGGAAATTTGAAACTGTGTAGCTTAAATGATATTTTTGAAGATTATTATGCTGGGTTGTAAGAGGAGAATGATGAGAATATTGTATTTGATTTGTTAACAAGTCATAACCATTTAGAAATCTTGTTTTCCTATTATATTGTAATTTGATAGAAAATTTTGATTTGAGCTTGAGTAAATTATGGGAGATGTAAATTGGTGTAAAATGTGGAAAAAGTAAGGTTGTGTGCTTAAATGATCATTGTGAAGTTCTTATATTGCTGGGAATGTGGAAGATTCAGAAATATACTTTTATATAGTTATATACATGTTTTCCATTGTGACAACCAATTTGCAAAACTTGTTTTCGTCTCATAGGCTCTAACTAACAGTGATATTTCTTTTTGAAAAATGTATAGAGGCTCACCCTGAAGTTATTGGAGAAAATGGTTTGGCTACTCCAGAAGCATATGCCAGTGATCTTGCTTACTTGAAGAGAAAGGTACCACATCTTTCCTGCCCTCCTCCCAATAAAGACAGTATGCCAAAATTTACATTGATGGTGGCTATGCATTTATGTTGGCATTGTGTTGGTTGTGCTTACATTTTCATTTGTCTTCCATAAGAGTTAAATGGATGGGTTATCTCCCACTGCTTGATAGCATCTGTTTATGTACTTGCGGAATGATTGTTGCTGGATTTGTACCATACTTTGAATTTACAGTCAGGGCAATAGTGGATGTATGTTGATGTCATTTCAGAGCATAGGTTATATGACACTTGCTGTATAGCATACACATTGTTTGATCCTTGCTAGGTTGCTTATTCTGGCATGGTTACAATATGATATTGGTTGACCGATGTCTCTTGTTCTGCATGCTATATTTCTTTTTACACAGATTCTTTGCAAATGTCTCAGGTTGATGCTGGTGCGGAAGTTATAGTCACTCAGCTGTTTTATGATACTGATATTTTTCTCAAATTTGTCAACGATTGTCGTCAAATTGGGATCACTTGTCCGATTGTTCCGGGGATCATGCCCATCAATAATTACAAGGGATTTATACGGATGACTGGTTTCTGTAAAACAAAGGTACTAGATATTTGCAACCTCACTTTATACAGATTCTATGAATTCTGCTCTATGTTTTACTGTGATTTGACCATCAACATTTTTCATTTGTATTTATTCGTATTCATTTCCTGTGTCTCAACCAAAGGTTATTTTTCTCCTTTTTACTTGAGCAAAATCTGAAGCTACTACTAAAAAAGTAGACTAGCTCTGGTGTTTCTTCTGGTTGATATTATTCCTCAGTCCTTGTAACTCATCTCATTTTTTGAGTTTGGCATCACTCGCTCACTTGTCTTCAGACCCGTTTTTGACCTTTCATGGTTGGTAGTTGTGACTTCAGAACTGACTTGTGTTGGTTTGAATGGCGAAATGTTGTAGATTCCTCAAGAGGTCACTGATGCATTGGAGCCAATCAAGGACAATGAAGAAGCCGTGAAAGCCTATGGGATTCACCTTGGAACTGAAATGTGCAAGAAGATTTTGGCTAGTGGAATTAAACAGTTGCATATGTACACCCTGAATATGGACAAGACTGCATTAGCAATTTTGCAGGTTACTTCCAGCACCCTCTTTTGTATGATGAATGGATATTTCATTTAATATGTGTCACTATAACCTGTACCATCCCTACTGCAGAATCTTGGATTAATCGAGGAATCCAAAATCCAAAGGTCATTACCTTGGAAACGCCCTGCAAATGTTAACCGTGTTAAAGAGGATGTTCGTCCCATATTTTGGTATGCACAATTCTTTAAATTTTGGTCCTGGAGGGTAACTGATGAATTGATTTTGTTGCTTCCCTCTTTTGTTTTCTTATAAACAGTATTTACTTGTTTGTCTTTGAGAGTAGTTTTACTCATTTGTTTGGCACTCTTGGTGACTGAATGCAGGGCCAATCGTCCAAAAAGCTACCTTACACGGACAGTTGGATGGGAACAGTACCCACATGGGCGATGGGGTGATTCTCGCAATGCTTCTTATGGAGCATTAAGTGACCATCAGGTAATGTGATTATCTTTACTTACTTATTCAAAGGGCTTCATAGGCATTGCTTCATGTCAACTTGCTTAGTTGAGCTTCCCAAGTTTTCATGGCACTTTAGGCTCGAGTATTTGTATCTCTACTTAGCTAACCATCGACCTAAATCATGGTGAACCTAATGCATCTTCTGATCTGGCAGTTCATGAGGCCACGTGCACGCGATAAGAAGCTCCAAGAAGAGTGGGTTGTCCCACTAAAAAGTGTTGAAGATGTACATGAGGTAGACTTTTATAACTGCTGTAGATGATAGTGATGGAATGATGACTAAAGTGAATCTTATGATGACTGGTGGTTTTGTTGTCATTGCAGATGTTCCAGAGCTACTGCCTTGGTAAACTAAGAAGCAATCCTTGGTCTGAACTAGATGGCCTTCAGCCAGAAACAACAATCATAAATGAACAGCTGGCCAGCATTAATAAGAAAGGCTTCCTCACTATTAACAGTCAACCAGCAGTTAATGGAGAAAAATCTGACTCCCCCACTGTTGGTAAGTCTTCTGTTCCCCCCCCCTCCTTTTTTGCTGCACTTACAAAGCGTGGCATCATAGCCCACTTTTGTTGGGACTTGGGGCCAAGTCTAGGGATTAAGCGGTCTGAGCCAAGCCTCAACATAACCAGAATGCCTAAAGCCAATCCATTGGCTACCCTCAGGTCCCATTACAAGGGGATATATGGTAGTAGCATTGGAACCTTGTTGGCCTTTTGGCAAGTGTACCACGTGTCTACTCCCTAGAGCTCTCATATCTTAGCAAAATATGCATAATCTGCCTCCTATTGGTTTCCTGTTAAGATCGCTTGTCATTGAATGATTAATTTCCTTGCTCCTGGGTTGGTATGTCTGGTTGCTTATGCTGAAATACTTCCTGTTAAATAAGCTGAAAAATTGATTGTTTGTATGCAGGATGGGGTGGTCCTGGTGGATTTGTATACCAGAAGGCCTATGTGGAGTTCTTTTGCTCAAAGGAGAAGTTGAATGCACTTGTTGAGGAATGCAAAACGTTCACTTCTGTCACCTATTTGGCAGTGAACAAAGCAGGGGAATTGACCTCAAATGTTGGCACGTCTGATGTAAATGCCGTGACATGGGGTGCATTCCCTGCAAAGGAGATCATCCAACCCACTGTTGTCGATTCCGCCAGCTTCATAATCTGGAAAGACGAGGCTTTTGAAATTTGGTCCAGATCTTGGGCACAATTGTACCCAGAAGTTGACCCATCCAAGAAATTGCTTGAAGAGGTTTGTACCTTTAACTTATCTTCTCCCTTGAGTGAGCCTATTGGCTTTCTGACAAGTTTCTATTTGCTACAATATGAGACAGGTTTGAGTTTTTGACCGACATATATGCCATTTTTACAGGTGCAAAATAGCTACTACCTGGTCAGCTTGGTGGATAATGATTATGTCAACGGCAATTTGTTCGCTGTTTTCTCAGATCTTTGAGAAAAGCTTATGTTATGTATCCTACATTTGTTTCTCGCGTTGCTCCAATGAAGCTATAATACCCTACGGCCTACATGTTGGTCATTTATTTTTCTTTAGATTTAGTATGGATTTGTATTGTGACATAATCTTGTGGGATTTTGTAATTCCCAAGCCTCCCAGTGCAAAATTGCACGGTGAGTAGTTAATGTCATTGAGTTGTACCATTTGGATTTCATACATCAAATATCTTCTGTTTAGCTATTCTCTCTCTCTCTCTCTCTCTCTCCAGACTGACAGGCTTCTCACTGTGTGATATCTCGATGAGGAGCTAGTTTGCTAAGCTGTTCTTGGGCGAGATCGGATTCTCTCCGATATAAATGTGCGGTAAATCCTGCTGTACCGATTTTATTTCATTACGACGGGATAAATTTTTAAAAAGACGGTATTAAAAAAAGTTTGCATCAGAATTACAATAATAGGTCATAACAATATAATTTAGTAGTTGTTTATTGCCCATTTTCTTATTGCATGACCCCAATCAAAAAGTATGATTGCAATATTTTTAGGAAAATTTTTATTTAGGTGCTCTAAGATTTTGCGTATTATTTTTTAGGTGTTCTGAGATTTGAATAATTTCACTTAGGTGACACAAGGTTTGGTAAATAATTTCACATAGGTGATAACTGACAAGTGATGATGGATGCTAACTTCCGTTAACTTTTGATGAAGTGTGAAGGATAATTATCTTTGATGATCCCGATTAACATGCTAAACTATGAATTAATTATTATTATTTTTCCACCAATTGATTTAGGAAAAACCAGATTTCCGAAAAAAAAAATTCTTAAAAAACCCCCAAAAAATCCCCAAAAATTGAGAGAAAACACATCCAAAAAATTTAGAAAAGTGGCAAGAAAAAGACCTGCTTCTCACTATTTTGAATAAAATGAATTGTAAAAGAAAAGAAAGGTTCAAAACTGAGATATTTATTTTGTGGGAAATTATGGGTGACGTGGGGTTAAATGATTTTGGATGGAATTGAGTTACAGGAATTGGCTGGTTAGTTACTTTAAGAAAGAAAAGAAAAAATAATGGGTTAGTTTACTAACATTAATTACTACAATTAGATCTATAATTTAACGAAGAGTTAACACCGTTATCTAGTGTCACCTATGTGAAATTCTTTGCAAAACGTAGTGTCACCCAAGTGAAATTATTCAAACCTCAGAACACCTAAAAAATAATACTCAAAACCTCAGAGCACCTAAGTGAAATTTTTCCATATTTTTAAGCGCAATTTGGTGAAAACCACCTAAAAAGTTTCATTTTTTGTTCAATACCCCCTGAATCGTTGTTATTTGTTCAGTAACACCTTAAATGTTACAAACGCCCTGAGACTCACACCTTAAGTGATTTTCCGGCCTAATCTCTTACTTTTCTTCCCGTTTTGCTCTCATGTGTGCCTCACATGACTAGTTAATGAACTAGCCTATTTGACCAAATAAATTAATTTAAATTACATAAAACTCAGTAATTGGTTAACATTTTATTTGACTCTCTCTCTCTCTTCATTAACATCTCTTTTTCTCTCTCTCTCTCTCCATCTGTCTTTCTTTTCACCAATCTCTTGCATCTCTATGCTCTTCAACTCTAAAACTCAAATTGCTCTTCATCTCTGTACAAATTTTTTCAATTCGACAGGTTAATCAACCGATCTTTAATAGAAGATTCACGAGCAAAATTTCAGAAAAACGAAAGCTTCGCAAACAAACACAAAATTACCAACCAAATTTTAATAATTAAAAGAAGGAAAAAAAAGAAAGAAGAAATACATAGGTAATGAAATGAAAATAGATGAAAGTGAATGAAAATTACAACAACAATTGGAGAGTCGAGATTAACAGTGAAGGAAATTAAAAGGTGCAATTGATTAATAGTGAAGGTTTTTTCTGTTCAAAGTTTTGGTATTTGTTTTTTGTCCATAACGAATGAGAGAGACTTGGTGTGTGCTTATTTTTCCTCTCATCAATCCAGTGGCAAAGAGATGCGGGTGGAAGATGTTATTTGGGGGTTGGATTAATGGCAAATTCATAGAGCAAAATTTCAGAAAAATCGAAATTTGGGATTCATGTTAAACAGTTCAATGGAGGAAATAGATGGGGAAGAAGATAAGCTTTACAGAGCAAAAATGAGAGTTTTTACTTTGTATTCATGGCTAGTAACAAGTGACGAAGCCATTAGAGGAGAAATGAGATCTGATGAGGATATGGGGTTTGGGGAATTAGATTTGTTAATGAAGTCAGATATTAATTAATTAGAGGGTCAAATGGGTAAATAAGTCAGTCAAACAGGGAGGGGTTATTTTAATTGACATGTGCTTTACATGTGAGGGTAAATCGGAAAAAGAGTTATTAAATTTGGTCGGCAAATCACTTAAGGGATGAGTCACAGGTAGTTTGTAAATATTTAAAGTGGTACTGAACAAATAACAACGATTCAGGGGGTATTAGACAAAAAGTAAAACTTTTTAGGTGGTTTTCACTAAATTGCGCTATTTTTAATAGCGTCTTTTTGAATATTTATCTCGTTGTAATCAAATAAAATCGGTACCGCACGGTTTAACGCACCAGTTGTACCGGAGATGATCCGATCTCGTTCTTGGGCAGCATATCCACTCGTCATCTTTGATACTTTTCCATGCACAGAATATACTCCATTTGTTTGGAAATAATGGTTATATTGTCTAAAAAGCCACTTTCTTAAAGTAATCTATTATGATAATGTCCATTATTATCTTCCAAACTTCTGCTTTTGTAGTTGTACTTATCACTTCTGTTTTATAAAAGAGAAATGGATTTTGAAAAAACATTGAACCATCATCTGAAATTTGCCTATTATGTTCCCTTTATAAACCTCAAACTATCATGAATGAAAAATATTTTACAAAGTAAGGCCTTTCCTATATTCATATTCTCCTATTTGTGTATGAGGCCGTCTTAAGGTGAGGCTACCTCTATATACAAGTATGACATCGACATGATATCATGCTTGTATGAGAGGTCTCAAGGTGAGACAGCCTCATACGAGATTTTGTGAATGAAGAAATATAATAGCACCTTATCATTTTAAAAGCAAACTTAACAAGAATAACTAAAAGTGGTCATTGAGTATACTTTGAACTATTGGAATACAAAAAAGCTTTGACCACCATCTAGAACCGTTATAAGTACAAGGGTACCAACTGAAATTTCCCTATTATAAAGTATACTCGACTATTGATACTAGATCTCTCCACTGCACGGTAGCCAATTACTCAAAAATTTCCGCCAAGGATCACTAAGAAATGGAACCAAAATGGAATGAACATGAAGTAAACCCATAACAGCAGTGGCTTGCATAACTTGAAATTAAAAGAATAACATCAAGCATCAGCTAGATCTCCTTTCATCAGAAAATTAAGATATATTTGCATTCTTGATAGATTTAGAAATCACAGGACCTGCAGAAGTCCTCATGCAATGCCCGTCAAGCATTGCGATACACGCAGCATCAGTCTTGAGATGAGGTTGAACTGATTCCCAGACCTTTTTCTTCTGAATCTGTAATTTATGGAGCAATAAACAAAATATAACAACATAACGTAACGCAGAAGGTTCATGGCATACAGTAAACAATCGAACTTCTTATCTTGTTCAATTCCAAAAATAAAAATATAGTTTTATACAAACCCAGTCCTTTCCAGACCCACTCTAGAACACCAGTTCACTTTCTAATCTTCCCCCACCTCAGGATAGGACTATGAGTACCATAGGGTTCACTGCTTCGCTCACAGGCACAAACATGAATTATCTATAATCTGACACAGCCAACAATTGAAGTAGCATATACTTCGACTGCACACGTTAATCTTGGAGACAGGTTAAGGCTTGTAACAACTACCATATGCTGTAGGAAATCATGACAACAAACCATAAAGTAAGCAAAACAGAAAATTGCACATGTTAAGCTCCCAAAAAGACATTTTTCAGATTGCAAATGTTATCCGTTCCCGTCGAAATTCTGTAATACCCACTTTGCAGTGAGCTTATCGGGTTCTGTTTCAATGAATAGTTTTACTACGCACGAAAATGCAAAGACAACTGAAGGTTCAGTGGTGGAATATTGTCTATTTTCTTTCTTTTTTTCCTCTCTTTCCCATTCGAAACTTATTATTGGATATATGCAAGTTACAAAGGGTTTACAGCATAAGAGTGTTCTTCCATCATCAGTTAGCTCACCTTATATCAGATGCTTGTGATATTTCACATTGTTCACCCCTAACGAGTTATGAAATAACAAGTAGTTTGAGGTGAGTAGCAGCACTAGGACAGCATGCAAGTTAACCGAAAAGGCAACGCAACAATGTCACCTGAAAAGTATTGGACTACCCTAGTACCCTTAGGGCATGCTTGGATTGACGGTAATGCATTAAGGGGTAATAGAGAATATTTAAGAGTAAAATAAGAGATAGAGGTGGTGGTGAGTGTTAGATTTTTAATTTTTTTTTTGCTAAGCAAGTGTTATATTTTAATTGGTGGAGAGTAATAGTTAGCCCAATTTGGGGGTAATAGCTAAATTACCTTCTCTCTAGGTTAACAATTTCCCCCCTTTCCTCTTATTTTTCTCTCTCCTCCACAAGTTGCACGTTGCACCACCTCGAACCACCTCCACCTTCCCATTTAAAACTTGCTCCATTACCCCCTTATAACATTACCCTCATTCCAAGCATGCCCTTAGGAAGCCCTTCAACAGCCTATGAGGTGGCCCAATATAATGCCTAAGCTATACTAACAACTCGATGAGTTCTCTGCAGTCCAAAATCTGTCTCTTTGTTTATTGCGTCTTCTGTTCTGTATCAGTATTCAGTGGTGATGATGAACTGAGTACTACAACATGTAGGGAAATTAAGGGGAGCCCCATTGTCGTCACCACCTTCCTGTTCCCCAGTCAAAGCACACAAAGTTAATGCCGGATGCAGATGATCTCTTCATTTTTCCCTCTCTCCTTTATCTTATACTACGAAGTTAATCTTAGGTATTCGAATCACCAACTTCTATTCTGTAGTACCACAGAAATTCAATTTTCTAATACTCTAAGTCTTTAATACAAACTTAGTTTCAAAAAGCGCGACGCACTTCAAGGCGATAAGAGTCTTCGGAGTCGGAGCACGAGGCGCAAGGCGAAGGCGCACGCCTCACGTACGCGAGGAGCACTTTTTTTAAAAATACTTATAAACTATTTTATATTTTATTTTTAACTCAAAACCCTTTAATAAAATACTAGAATGCTTAAAGTCAAGATAGAAATAGAAAAACAACTTGCTAAATATTATAGAAATTGAACAAATTAGTAAATTTAGAAGGAAAATTGAACAAAATCAGCGTTTTTGGAGTGAAGTGCCTCATCTCGCGCCTCGCACGCCTCAGGTGCGCCTCGCGTACGTTGATGCGCCTCTGAGGCGCTGAGGCTATCGCCTCGCCTCACGCTTTTTAAAACTAAGAATACAAATAAATGGAATCATACATATTCAATGCAAATGACAAAATTGGATGAATTTAAATAATGATAAGCTCAATGTCGAGTATTCGGCTTCTATTAGTTAATTTATATTCAGCTTTGGCGTCGGATGTTGCCCTTTCATTTTAACTTGTTTTCATACAGAAGATGAATTGGACAAGGACAATGGATCCACAGAGAAATAAAACCAAATTACAAATCACCCCAATGACGTTGCAAGTCCGTGAGGGGCACTCCCACAAAAGGACCCCGAAGCCTTGGCAAGTACATCACCCATCCCAAACATAAATTAGTTACAAATTTGGCTTCAAAGGGTACTTTTCGCCCCTAGTTATTCCAAAACAAAGTACAGCATACATTTTGCAATGCAGTTCATACCCAGTAATGAAAGGGTATGTTACCCCTATAGTTCAAGCAGCTCAACTTAACATTTAAGCTTGGAGACCAGGTTTATGTATATTGTTTCAAAGGAAAGTAGACCCAAGAAAAAAGGAAGAAACATCATACCTGATTGGCAGATGCTGCATCAGGTTGATTGTCCTTGTCCTCTTCCAAACCAAACCATATTCTTTCTCCAGGGACTGAATCCTCGGGCGGAACAAGAAGCTCAACATTCTCATGTGCTGCATCTGATGCAGCCATAAGCATACCAGATGACTTGATACCACGCATGTTCCTTGGTTTGAGATTGGCAAGTACTACCACCTTTTTGTCCTGTTTTTATCACATATATCAAGCTGATCCAATTTAGAATTTCCAACTCGGATTAAGTTGTTAAGAAGGAGGGTCGCAATTGTAAACTATACAGTCAATACCTGAATAAGCTGGACGCTTTTAAGATTACTTCTAACTAAAATCATCAAAGAGTGCTCATAAAGGTCAAAAGCTAATGTCATTCAAATGTATCTGACAGCATTTATTCACTTCGTATCTAGTACTCCTATTTTGCAACAATCACCACAAAAAGTCTTTTTCAGTAAGTTTACTTTTGAGGATAAAGAAGTTCCCCTTTTCATCATACAAAGTTTGACAGTCCAAATGAGTATGAAAACTTGATTAACACTCCCCCCATTTGATAGTGATTGTCTTTGCTTACTATTTGTTATGTAATGGCTCAACTATGATCACGAATTACGACCCCGCAACTGGTTTCTTCCCTCATGTTACATTTTAACGATGTAAAATCACAAATTCACAATAGATCAAAACCATGAATAGCGCCAAACCATAACAATGTAGCAAAAACTCAAATATTCATTATCCTAAACATTATAGAATAGCCATAACACCATCAAATTGATTAAATTGAGAGAGAATAATTGTACCTGAAGATCATCAATTGGAACATACTTAACAAGACCACTACAAATAGTCCTAGGCTCATCTTCTCCAACATCAACCTCTTCAACATACAATGAATCAGCATCAGGATGTCTCCACACCTTCACAATCTTCCCAACCCTAATTTCCAACATTTTCGCATTCTCCTTCACCGACTCCATATCAAGCGGTGGCGCCACCTTCTCCTCACTCGCCGGCGCCACCGCACTCACCGGCGCCGACGGCGGAACCGGAGAATTCGGAGATGACGATTCGACGGCGGTTGAAGCACCATCAGTGGAGGTGCAATGACGGCGACTAAGATTTAGGTTGGGGTGTGGAGTGGTGGTAGGTGAGTGGAGGAGAGAGAGTGAGGAGAGAGAAAGAAAGGGTTTAGTTGGGAAGGAAGAGGAGAGGAGAGAGAGTGAGAAAGCGCGGTAGGAGACATTGGTGGTGGTGATGAAGGTACGGTTGCAATGGGAGAGAAGAAGAGTTCCTCCGCCTTTGAGGAAGTGGTGTGCGGTAGCCATTTTTCCTTTGTTTTGTCTGCCTTCTCTATCTTTTTGACTTGAAATGCTCATCCATTTTAGAAGTATTTTATTTATTTTTATTTTTATTTTTATTAAAAAATTATTAATTTTATTTTAATTAAAATTTATTTATTTTATTTAAATTACACATTTAGTTATTTTATTTTTTGAAAAGAAGAGGCAAAACTTATTTGTGATATGGAGAAATTCTTGTGTGGATTGTGGAAGGCGTGAAGATGAGTTTTAGTTTGTCATGGAACAAATCACAATGAAAGGAGCTTGGATATGACAATGGATTATACTCTATAGTGAAAAGAGAGACTAATCCAATCATCAATACGAGACTACCAGTACTTCATATCGTATTGATTTGTTGTAGCTTATAGCCTATAGGTGTGTACTTTTCAGTTTTCACTGAAGTGAACTCAACTGGACTAAACTGAACTCAATTAAATTGAACTGAACACCACTGAACTGAACATAATGGTAATATGTGAAAGAAAAAGTGAATCACTGCACGAAAGTGAACTCCACTCACTGAACTGAACCAATTAGTAAGTAAATGGAAAAGAACATACCTTATATGAATATATGATATTCATGTTTCAGTTCATAGTGCTCATTTGACTTCATAATTAAACATGCAATCTCAAATCATAAGGCCTAAGCCCTAAAGCACAATAACTTGAAGGGGTGTTTGTTGAAGAAGTTCACCAACAGTTGTTTAAGCTTTATCCTTTGTCAATAATATCTGGTTAAGCTTAATCCTTGTACAAAAGTATCTGAATAAGCTTTGTAAACTGCTACAGCATCAGGTAGATACTTTTCGTCAACAACATAAAGCGAAGTATGTGTTCATTAAATTACAGATCAAGTATCTACCTGAGCTCCTTTGCCTCTCCCTCTCAAATGGGTGCTACCAATTCAAATGTGACGATAGAGAAATTTTGGAACTTAATTTACACAAATCTGATGTGTTAACTAATGAGCTAACAAACTACAATTTAGAGAAATATCATTAATACATGTTTAGAAATACATACCAACTCGAACCAAAAAGTTACAGAATAAAACAGCAGCAGAGCTCGGGGGTTTCCTTGTCCAAACGGCTTAGAGTACAACTGGACACTGGTATCCGTATCCAAGAGTGTTATTGAGGTCAATAGTCGTCACCTCTTGATACAACCTCTTTGCAAGTAGGTCGAAGTAAGAATGTATGCTCAAACTGAGACACATAGCTGCCCTTCACGTCGCAAACAGGAGGGCAGGGCTGCAAGTACGAAGTTTCCTTGTGAATATCACAGCTACTTCATGAAATAGTATACACTGACCAACAGAAGAACTTCACAAATATAATAGCATTAACAGTTGAAGGAAAAGGAAAACATTGACAATAGCACTATAACAATTGTTAACTTCTCTCCACAAAGGGAATCCACAAATATTTATGGGAAATAAGTGATTGAATGACAGGGTTCGATCAAAATCATTTCTCAAGCAGTTATTCAGGCATGTTGGGTAAAACATCATGAACACGACTCATATATATTGTAAGAAGAATATCCTTAATAGTTAGAATACAATCAAATATCAATGTCACTAATAAAACCTATAAAGCAGGTAAAAATACTGAAATACACAACCCTTCACACATATGTAGCATGCATTGAGTGAGAGTATTTCAGCCAATATTTAGCTATCAACTGTAGTGGTGCCACTTCAGAATGTATACGCATGTGAATCCATCAAAAGTTTATTATAGTATGAACTTGCGTTACCTGAACAATGCCAGCATCACACAAATTTTTTAGTGCCATCAAATATTTAGTCTCTCCAAGGCGATCCAAATATCGCCTGCAGAAAGCTAGTGTGGAGAAATTTTTATTGATAGTTGCCAACAGTTGCTTTGCTCTAGGCAACCGCAATGGAACGTGTCCAGCATCAAAGTTTTTCATATAATGGCTGCACTCCAGATCTTCTCTGATATATCCTTTACCTGCATTTCACGGAGCAAGCATCATTGCAGGTAACACTTTCGTCAGGCTCCCATAAGCCCATCCCAATTATTCAGAAGCTAAAGGAATCTCCAAATGCAAGAAGCTACATACCTGTGGACGCAAATGTCTCAATTGCATAGACTTCACCCTCTTCCATCTTTGTCTGTTCACCACCCTTAACATTAGGTACAGATTTTCCAGCATGTATCTGGTATGGGCCGATGCTATGTCCATTCAGGTTACGGATGCTTTTAACTGCCAATAAGCCACAAATTTTAAGTAACTGAAGAAGACACAAGGTCGAAGACCCCACAACACTGAGGCTCTAGCATCATACAATATACATTGTAAATGAGAAACGGAATCAAGAAAAGGGATGAGATTCAAGAGAACATTCCAACGAGCTGTCAAATTCCAGTAAACTATGATTCTGTCATAGTCTCAACAAAACTTCACCATAACAGATGTCTTAGTTAGCTCCTCACTCCCACAGCTGGCCCATGAGTTTCTTTTAAGAATGATACATGTTAGTTGTGACCACAACAGTCGTGTAAATAATTTAGAAGTAAATAAAAAAAAAATGTAACTATTACCAAAAAAAGAAGTCATCTAATCAATCTAAAGCATATTCAATTGCATAAAAAAAATTAATTCCATTTATTTATTTATTTTGGGGAGGGAGAGAGGGGCGGGGGGGGGGGGGGGGGGGGGGGGGGCTGTCTATGGATCAAAACTCATTAAGAAAATGAACCAAGCAAACTATTCCTTAAGAAAAAACTTCAATTTCTATCCATACAGGCATAGAACCTCATCTCTTTTTACATCAGCATGCAACTGTGCATTCAGTCACAGGCTCACAGCTGCTCCTTACAGGATTAAAAAGCCATATACATGAGCAACTATATCTTCACACAAGTCCTACACAAGATCACCAACTAACTTGAGTCCTGCTGTTCATGGGCCCTGGGAGATCAGTTACACGCAATCTCACCCTAACAATCAGAGAGGCTTTGACAGGGAAAGAACAAAGGTTCACAACATGACTAATAAGCATATTCAGCAGCAGCATATGTTGTTCTTTAAAAGAGGTCTTAAACATGGATGTGCATCGTGAATTTAGATTTTTAATCATTGAAAAGTTCAGATGCTGGAGCGGCAAAGGCAAACATGAAAAAGATAAAGCTCAACAAGGGGTACCAAACTTCAATAACATTTTACCTTGATAAACCTTGCCATTAATTTCAACCTCATATGACTCCATCACTTCTTGAATTGCAGCACCGACATCCCAAAGACGTACATCAATTCCAGCTTCCTGACGTTTAGCACAGAGAATTTTGTTCAAGTAGTACTGTATAAATTTGTATTCAGATAAAAAAAGTAATAAGAAATGGTATAAAAAGGACATCAATGGTCCAACAAACAGAAGGAATGCTAAGAACAAAACTCCCATCATGCCAACAGCTATCTTGTGAAACTTCATCCACAAAATCAATAAAAGACAAGTGCAGCTCACAATGAAGCAACCGACAATAGCTATAATAGCCTCAAAAAGGAATATTGAGCCAACCGTCCACCGTCGACAAGAAGCTTTGCCATCAAATCAAAATTGCGAACAAAGAATTATGACACCCATCTCCAACTTTGGTAGGTCTGTAATGTAATAATAAATACCACTAGAAAGAAGCACGAATAAGACAACTTATAGGCAGAAAAAAAAAAAGAGATCCAACTCAAAGCAAATAGATTCAGGAAGCAAATTAACGACAGTATTCTATCATATGCATCTGCAGACATGTCAATGGTGGCTTTTGACACAAAAACATGATATCACACCCCCCCCCCCCCCAAAATCCCCCCATTTTGACTACGGATTTTTGTTTTCCGATTCTCATCTTAAAGGAGCAAGGGGGCTGGGGTTGGAGGGTCTAAAATGGAATAAGATCAAAGACTCAGACCTTAGTGAACGGAAAATATGCATGGTATGGGAAAAGACAGAAATAAGACCGCTAGCTTGATTGCTCGAATTGGTTTCAGATGAACAACTTTACAAGACATTTAGTTTAAATTCCTCTCCCCGGCCCTTTTCTTTGGTAGGTAAGAAAAGGCCACCGGGGCAGGACCAAGCTAGGGGAAAAGCCCCCGCATTCTCCAACGTTGTAACATTCTGGCCAGTCCAAAAATGTTCTCACACTCCATAGGAATTATGAAGCTCCTGAACTGGAGTCATGAGTGGGACCGTACTGGTAACTAGGTAACGATTGAGGCAAATAGCTCTTGCTCCCATTTAGTCTAGCTATGTGTTGGCAACTACTAAGTGGCATATACCTCGAATGACAATGGGACACGCATCACTCGCGAGACTGGCAATTTAAGTCAAATGGTCGCAAAGTTCCTCTATTTACATCCAGAAAACACATAATAAGCAGCAGTCCATCAGATTATTTCGTTTGAATATATCTCCTACATATCAAACGTAAATGATTCTCAAGATACTACAGAGAGCTATCTTTCTACATATAGGCTAGCATAAATGCATGTTAAGAAATAGCATACCTTGATCCCTGTATTGGTGGCTTCACGTGAAGCCTCTAGTAGTGGATCAAACATAGGATTAAAAGCTACTGTGAAAGCAGAATCTACAATATTTCCTGCAAATCACAAACGAAAAGAGAGAGAGAGAGAGAGAGAGAGAGAGCTTACTATACAGTAAAAATGAAAATTGAATAAAGCCCTATGGACTTGCGCCATGCAGAAAACTGCAAACATATCATACTTGAGTGGTAAATGGTTTTACCATCAATATGAGTTCCAAAATCTAATTTCATCACATCATCATACTGTAGCACAGTTTTATCTCCAGAATTTGGTGTCCAATGAGCAGCAACCCTGGTCAGAAATTGATCAATGAATTCATATGTTATGATAACAAATATATTCTAAATAAAATTTTACCAGTTCAAAGAGCACCCAGTGGGGAAGGCAATGCCAGCTTAGCTTGTAACCCATTTTCAGATATTAATTTACGAACTGTATTTTCCAAAGTCTCACACAGGTCAATCATCAACATCCCTGGCTTGACAATGCTTCTGATGTATTTTCGGACCTAACCACATGCAGAAAGATGTATCTACGATTTTAGAAACTGCATCTGACAGCAAAAAACATGGTTATTGTAAGCAGATAAACCTGTCTATGAACTTCAGCAGCTTGGCGAACTGAATTGTAAATAGGCTTTTGTAGACGCTCCAACTCTCTCTTTTCTTCAGATGTCACCCTCCATAAGTTACTAGAACATGAACAGTGAACTATCTATTAGATCTCAACCATCAGCTCTAAAGCACTCACATTGTGTCACACACACAACACAACTACCAAAAGTACTAAAGCCAGTATACTGGGAACTGTAGCGTACATCTATTGCACAAATAGGTGATGGAAAGAACTGAGCAACAAAGACAGAACGCAAAAGGGGAACATATTTCTTTTAGATAAAAAAATTGTATTAATGAGACTGCCAAAGTTACTTACTCATCTTTGTACTGCTGTACTTCACCCTCTGGAAAGTCCCCAGAAGGAAAAAGCTCAACAACAGGAATTGATGGAGGATCTGTCTGCTGAGGTGGTTCTTTCTTTTTCCTGAGCATATAAGTGGCAATAAAATCAATCTTGCAATTATATGTCTAACCCAAAGTAGTTTTGAAGAGGTAGAAAATAAAGTGAGAGCAGACCCTCACAGCCTCACTTGCTTTTATTTTTCTTCTTCTTCTTCTTTGCAACCTCTGCCCAAAAGGTTTCAAAAAGAAAAGTGAAATTTTAGTTTTCCTCAACATGACTGTACACACACAATCAAACATAACAATGTGAAAGAAAGCTTGGAACTCATTTATACTATGTTAGCACTCACAAATCAAGTCATGAAAGCCGAAAAGGGAGAACACAAAACAAGTGGAGTACATAATGTGATGACATGACAAGATCTCGTCACTCACACCTAAACATCAGTATGCATGTTGGCCGTAGAGGAGTAGGAAGCATTGATTTCCCGGAGATAAAGAATAGGGTAAATTCCACCTGTACGAAGACGCTTGACCAATGTTTTTAGTCGCCCTCACGATAGGGGAGGAATGGACTTTCTAACCCTAAAGACTAGGTAAGATTTAGTTCGCATATCACGAGAGGTAAAGCTGCTAATCTAAAACAGGAGTTAACCATACAAGGAGTGCTTCCAAGTTTCAATACTTTAACAAAAATGGCAGAAATTTTTGCTTCCCTTTCTCACAATTAGAATTAAAAAACAATCATCTTGTAGTAACACCAACGATAAAACTGGTGCGTGGTTATGACAAAGACAACGACGCTTTCTGAAACAAAAAATCTACATTGGAAAATAAATAATCCCCCTTAATAATGGGATTGGTTACACTATTCAATGTTATCACAACTGTTCAACTCTAGCCCATGTAAAGATTATTACATTGCATGGTGTATTCAATCCCATTATCCCAATCGCTCTCCTCCCCCTCCTCCCTTTTCCACCCCATCTTTAATATATAAAATGGTGTATTACCTTGCAATCAAGATTGCAACCAAGTAAACACCATCTAAGTGGTAGGTGACTTATCCTTAAGATGAAGGAACGATATTCAAAAACCTCATTTAAGCAAGGAGCTCCCTCGCTCCCCTCACACACGAGAAAATTCCTTATAAAACATAATCAAATGGGGCAATAATAAGATAAACCTAAAATGTTTAATGATAGGACATTTTCCCATGCTACCTTCTTAACACAATCCATAGATATGTAATGTCTCTTCCCAAGGTCAAAAAGGGCTTCTGATGTTTATCAATTAAAACAAGAAGGATGAACAATGAGCGAGACTACCATACTTCTGATTCGCCCTCATTAAAACTCTCACCAGTTTGCATTGCAACATATAGCTTCTCTATATTCTCCTCCCCCCTCCCCCCCCCCCCCCAACCTGTCTCTTGACCAAACATGTATACCTACAATAATCTCATAGTTGTTATATCTCACTAGTCTACTTACAAGTTTTTCAGTTTTCTTCGAGAACACATAAACCTCCTCTATTATCAGAAGCCATTAGCCGCATCATCATCAACAACAACAGCTTCTGAAGTTTCCCCATTCACATCTTTACCCTTTAAAGTCACCTCATTGATATCAGCAACAAGTTCCGGAGCACCTTTCTCTCCGATTTCGATACCGGAAATTTCAGTCCCCATTCTCTGAGCGTGCTAACATTATGTATAACAACCCATAGATTAAATCATGTAGACATAAATTTACTAGTATAAGTGCTTGTTTGGTTGACATACAACTAGTATAGGAAGTGCAACTTGTTGTTTGGTTGACAAAAAAACACAGGAATTAACTTCCTGCAGGAAGTGACTTCCCTCGTAATGGAGAAAGTTACTTACCTTGTCCCCCTTAGGTAAGTCCTTCCCACATCATTTCCCATGAAATTAAAGTTCCTCTGTGCAACCAAACAACTTTGGGCACTTCCCATGAATTTCTAATTCCAATGAATTAGTACTTTCCATTAGAACTTACTTTCCATATTCAACCAAACAAGCACTAAATAATCACAAAATAATTTGGTCGAAGAAAGTTCCAGTTTTACTTGACAAATAAAACCAAGACTAATAAGTTAGGAATAAGACAGTAGATTGTGAGAGAGGATTGAGATTCAATCTATATACCCTGTTCACATTATATACAAACCCCTATACATAATTACATTAAGGAACATAGTCAAAAAGACAAAAATAATTTGCTTCATAGTACCAACTTATCTAATAATTGCCATATGCAAATGAGTGGGACTATATTAGGGTGAAGATGGAGAAAGCTAGAGAGAAACCTGAGATGAGAGAAGCGATCAGACCACTGTGGTGGCACTGGTGGTGGTGGTGGTGGAGGGTGAGAAAAAGACAAAGGGGGATGAGAGAGAAAATGGAGTCAAATTAAGCGGCTTTATTACACTTTTTAAATTCAACTTCAGTCTTTCTTTGTTGTTTTTGGGTTCAGAGTCGAAGTCGACCACAATGACTATTTTGGTACAGTATTTCCCAGTAATTTTTAGTATTTCCTTTTTTCCCGGTAATTTTTAGTGTTTCGGTATTTTCCGGTAATTCTTAGTGCTCATGGGAGCATCTAAGCACGTCATGTCTTTTTCCACATGTGCTTGATGCTGGGTGAAGTAAGATGCACTCGAGATAATCATTCAATCGCTGATATTTTTTCTAACTTGTAGGCACTTTAAAGGATGAGATCGTTGGTTCAAAGGATTTAAAGTTGTCCGTGGTCAAGATGAGGTTTGAACCTTCAACCTTAATTATTGATGGGTCATGGATGAGTCTTCACCACACCCGTTGGTTAACCCAACCAGTCCATTTCCGATCAATATAGTTTCTATATTTAGCACTGAATGCAAATGAATCCTCAGTTGTCATTGCCCTTTTCAAATTGATGATGAGTCGATGATTCAGTAAAACAGTGAAACATTGATACTGATTCGTGGTTACTCATTCATGCATTAAAAGCCTTTCATCCAGTATATTTCTGTATTTCTTAAGGTTGTTCCTGTAGTTGCTCCATGCCCCAGTAATTCGATCTTTATCACATTATGGCATCAAAGAATGCATTGACTGTTGGCCACTCTTGAAGCCTCAAACGCCAAACCTCGAGTATTTAACCTTTGAAGGGGGAAAAAGAAGGTTGAATGTATTGACGGTTTATGCTTTTAGGTGATACGTTATCGTTTAACAATGAATTCAGTTGTCTAAGAAAATTGTTGGTTCGTTTACACTAAGATCTAGATTGTGGTGTAGGAAAGCATCTTGCAAATGAGATCTACGGAGTTGCTACTTGCGTCAAATCATCTTTGAAATTTGTAAGCGAATGACATACATCACTTGATTCATCGACCATACGAGCTTCTCCCATTTAAGGATTGTATCGGCAATAATCCATACAAATAACCATTGAACCACTAAGGTAACTCGAACTTCACATGCATGTTTGCTAAATGTCACCTAAAAAATTACTAAATGTCACTAAATTAGTTTAATTTGGACAAATTTACCCTTATCATAATTTCTCATGACCTCCTTTTTCTCTCCCCTAATCCACCCTCGCTTCATTTTCTCACTATAAAAAAAAAACAAAATAGCCACAAAAATGAACGATAAAATATCGGCCAACCAATTCCTCCCTCCGTCTCCGTCGATCTCAGCGGGTCGGTGCCCTGGGCTTCCATAATTTAGAGCTTCGTGAGCTTCTTATGGAGCTTACCAATAAGCTTCATGAATTGCTCACAAAACTTGTAAATGAGTTTCATGAACACTTCATGAACCTCACTGATTCCCTGTCTTATCGTAAACAATTACATGAGAGGCTCATGGAACTAATTAACGAGATTCATGAGACTCTCATGAAGCTCACAAATATGCTTCATGAGTTACGCATGAAGCTGCCAGAATACGACTAACGATACTTAAATACGTGGTTTTAAATTTAAAACCTTGATTCATCATCAAATATGTTGTTACTTTCCTCCATCATTTAATTGTATTCAACATGTTGTTGAATCCAATCAAATGGATTGGTTATTTTAATAATTTTGTAAGCTCTTGAAAAGTTTCAATTAGAGAAAGAAGCGGAGAGAGTCAAAAATAGTTTCTCTACCTTTTGAAATATATGTTAGGGTTGTTTTGGGAAACCTAGGGTAAAAGTTGGTGGCATTTAGTAATTTTTTTTGGTGGCATTTAATAATTTGGTGGTTGCGTTTAGCACCACCTTAATATGAAGATTTCCATTTCCAAATGGATACCATTGCATCCTAGCACACGAGGATTGAGCCACTCTTACGATAATAATGGGACAACATAACAGTGCTAACGGATATTGAGATGATGAAACAACGCAGTTCAATGAAACAATGCGTGCAAGTAAAAACACCCGGTACTATACAAACTATGGTCCAGGCAAACTTAATCAAATGTGATTGCTAAAAGATCTTGAAAAGGTAATGTATTCTCGAGCAATAAAGATGCATTCAGATTCACAATAAGCTTTATCCTTTGAGGTTTTAGTCAAAAATAATTCGATTAAGCTTAATAAGCTGCGACAGCGACAGCGACAGCCGCCAGGTAGATACTTAATCTGTAATTCAATGAACGCATGAGAGCATGGAGCAAAGTATTTCCAGCCCTGAGCTCCTTTGCCTCTCCCTCTAAAATGGATACTACCATTCAAATATAAGACAAATTTGCGATTTAATCAGATGCAGAGGAACTCAATTTAGAAAAATTTGAGGTGGCAAGTAATGTGCTAATAAGCTACAATATCATCAATACATTTTTAGAAGTACGTATCAATTTGAACCAAACAGTTACAGAATAGAACAGCAGAAAAGCTCCGGGTTTCATCATCCAAACGGATCGCGTACATCTGGCATCCAGCTCCAACAATCGCATACTAATGTTATTGACATCAATAGTCGTCACCTCTTGATACGACCTCTTTGCAAGTAGGTCGGAGTAAGATTGTATGCTCAAACTGAGACACGTAACTGCCCTTCACGTCGCAAAGAGGAGGGTAGGGCTGCAAGCATGTAGTTTCCTCATGAATATCATATGTTACTTCATGAAATAGTAATACACTCACCAACAAAAGAAAAACTTCACAGATATAATACATTAACAGTTGACGGAAAAAGAAAAACAAGGACACAATCACTAGAACAATTAATAACTCTCCACAAAGGAGATCAACAAATATTAGTGGGGGAAAGAAAAAGATTGACAGATGGAGGTTGATGAAAATCGTTTCTTAAGCAGGTTGTCTTGCATGTTAAGGAAAACATCATGAACAAAACTGAAATATTTTGCAGGAGGAAGATCCTTCATTGTGAAAAACACAATCATATCAATGTCACACATAAAACAAAAAAAGCAGGTACGATTACAACCCATATACAAAGATTTAGCATGCATAGAGTGAGAGAATTTCAGGCAACTATTTAACAACAGCTGTTATTGGTGCTACTGCAGCATGTATATGAGACAAAGATTATTAGAGTATAAAATGCGCTACCTGAACAATGCCAGCATCACACAAATTTTTTAGCGCCATCAAATATTTTGTCTCCCCAAGGCGGTCCAAATACCGCCTGCAGAAAGCTAGTGTGGAGAAATTTTTATTGATAGTTCCCAACAGTTGCTTTGCTCTTGGCAACCGCAATGGAACGTGTCCAGCATCAAAGTTTTTCATATAATGGCTGCACTCCAAATCTTCTCTGACATATCCTTTACCTGAATTTCATGAAGCAAGCATCATTGCAGGTATCATTATCTTGTCGGACTCCTATAAGACTGTTCCAATTATGCATAGGCTACAGGATTATCTAAATGCAAGAGGTTCTACCTGTGGATCCAAATGTTTCAATTGCATAGAATTCACCCTCTTCCATCTTTGTCTGCTCACCACCCTTAACAATAGGTACAGATTTTCCGGCATGTATTTGGTATGGGCCGATGCTATGTCCATTCAGGTTACGGATGCTTTTAACTGCCAATAAGCCAGAGGATTTTAACTAAAGAAATCACACGGTTCAAGCGCTGCAACAGTGTCAGGTTTCTAGCATCATACAATATACATTGTGAATGAGAAACTCTGCTAAGAATAGGATCAACATTCAAGACTACCACATGCTAGACTTTTAGCATTATAAGTATAAATTGTAATGAGAAACGGTGTCAGAGGAGTGCCAACATTCAAAACTGGGACGTTCCTATGAGCTGTCAAACTCCACTACACTGATTCTGTCAGTCTCAACAAAAACTCACCATAACAGCATTCTTAGGTCTTCACACAAACAGTTAAAGCTCAGAAAGTAAGCAACTCAAAAACATACAAGTCATCATCAAGAGCGTAACAAAGACAATACAAAAGTGTTATGTTCTTCTTCCAATATCAACTACATTGGGACAATAGTGGTCCTGTCACACATGGCCTCCAAATTGACTTCTGAGAAACCTTAGTTTATCTGATAGCAAATGAATTGAGCTGGCTCAAGAGTTTTGCTTTATCATTTATAAATGTTACTTGTGACCACAGTTGTCATGGAAATAATTTAGTAGTAAAAAGTCATATGATACCCACATAATTACGAGAAGTCATGTACTGTAACCATTGTTGCACGGAACGAGGTACGAAGCGAGTCGTGGGACGGGAACGGGGACGAGATTCGCAAATTCTAAGAATCCGGAACGTAGGGGGTAGGCTTAGAAGGGACGTTGTGGTACGTGGCAGGCTAGGAATGGTAGAAATTTTTCCTTTTTGGTCTCGTTTCCTTGAAACATTAATTGGCCTTTTTTCCCTTCAATTTAAAGTAAGTTTTTATTTTAAAGCAAGTGTGTAAAACAGGAGTATAACTTTTACCGTAGTGATTATTTGACTAAAGCCCATAAACATCAGTGACAGTGGCCCAATTGTGTTTTACTATATTTATTTCCTTCCCACCTTCCCAGGCCCACAAGTTAAAAGGCAAAAAAACCTAGTTGCATTCTCATAACTTCTACAGCCGTCAAAGAGAGAGAACAGAGAGAGAAGCTTCTGGCTTTCTCCCCCCTTCACGTGCTCTGCTCCAGTCCATCCATGGCGGATGGCGCAACTTGCAAGAGTCTTCTGGCTTTCTCCCCCTTTCCTCCTTCTCCCACTCTTCTAACTTCTACCTTCTGATCGGGATCGCCCAGATTCGTGATGGGGTCGCGTCTCCGGCCGTCCCGGTACGGTTTCGTACCCCGTTCCGGAACGATCGACCCCGGTTCGTGGAACGTGGGTGCGTCCCGCGTTCCCGACAACACTGACTGTAACTAATTCCAAAGCATATTTGTCTACAATTTTCCTTTTCTTTTTTGGTAGTTATCGACAAGATAACAAATCTAGAACCTCATCCCTTTTTACAAAACTGTGTATTCAGATAGCTGCTCCTTCCAAGATGAAAACGCCATTTACTTGAGCAACTATATTTTTACGTAGGCAGTCCTCACCAAAAAACAAATTAATATAAATTTTTTAAATCCTGCTATTCATGGGATCTGGTAGAACAGATGCATGCATGCAGTCTACGACTGGGGGAAAAAAGGGTTCATTAGTTGAACACTAAAAAAGTAACTTCAGCAGCAGTATATGTTCTTCAAAAGAAGCCTGAAACAGTTGTATGTGCATCAAGAATGTTGATTTCAAATATAGAGAAGCTCGAAAGAATGCAGATGCTGGAGCAGTAAAGGAGAAAATTAACAAGTCAAAGCTCTTGAATAACATTTTACCTTGAAAAACTTTGCCATTAATTTCAACCTCATATGATTCCATCACTTCTTGAATAGCAGCACCGACATCACATAGACGTACATCAATTCCAGCTTCCTGACATTTAGCAGAGCAAATTTTGTCAAGTAACACTTAATAATATTTTTTTGGATAATAAGTAATGAGGGGTTATAATAAAAGGAGATCATTAAGGAGGGCTAAGAACAGGAATTCCATCATGCCAACACGCTATCATGTGAAACTTATTTACAGAATCACTAAAAGGCAAGTGCATTACCCAATGAAGCAACTGACCCTAGCTATTATAGCCTCAAATTTTAGCACTATACCCATCTCCAAATTTTGGTAGATTTGAAGTGCAATGAAAACAACCACAAGACAGGAGCACGAATATAAGAACTCATAGGGAGAGATACATAAAGGAACACAACTCATAAGCAGATAGATCTCAGAAAGCAAATTAAGGACGCTATTCTAACAAATGCATCTGCAAACATAGGCTACGGAATATCTCTCCATTTCTTTTTAAAGGGGGGGGGGGGAGGTTGGATGTCCCCTTATTTATTTTAATTAATTTCAAAGAGTTGCAAAATTTGCGAGAATGAGGGAGTAACATACCTTGATTCCTGTATTGGTTGCTTCACGTGAAGCCGCTAGTAGTGGATCAAACATAGGATTAAAAGCTACCGTGAAAGCACAGTCTACAATGTTTCCTGCAAATCACAAAAGTAAAGAGAGAGCTTACTATCAAAAATGAAAAAATGATAGTGAAGCTCTATGGACTTGCACCATGGGAGATTTTCCAGCAAACATTACAAATTTAAGTGGTTTTACCATCAATATGAGTTCCAAAATCTAATTTCATCACATCATCATACTGTAGCACAGTTTTATCTCCAGAATTTGGTGTCCAATGAGCAGCAACCCTGGTCAGAAAATAATCAATGAATTCACATATTATAATAGCAACTGTGAAGAATTGAAGCATTCTATGTAAAACATGTTACCAGTTCAAAGAGCATCCAGTGGGGAAGGCAATTCCAGCTTGTAGCCCATTCTCGGATATTAATTTACGAACTGTATTTTCCAAAGTCTCACACAGGTCAGTCATCAACATCCCTGGCTTCAGAATGCTTCTGATGTATTTTCGAACCTAACCACATGCAGCAATATGGATCTATGAGTTCATATATTGCATATGACAGCAAAAATGATGGTTATTTTAGGCAAGAAACCTGTCTATGAACTTCAGCAGCTTGACGAACTGAATTATAAATAGGCTTTTGTAGACGCTCCAACTCTCTCTTTTCTTCAGATGTCACCCTCCATAAGTTACTAGAAAATAAAGAGTACGCTATATATCAGATCTCAACCATCAGTTCAAAAGCACTCACAATGTGGCACACATAAATAAAGCCAATGTACAATGCAAATTATAGCAAAGGAAGATGTACTTGCCCAAAGTGGTGATGTAGAAGACAGAGAAACCAAGATACGTAGAAGGGAAAAGGGAAATAATTGCAGTAAAAATTAAGTAGGAGAAGAAACTATGATGGGACATAAAAAACACAGAAGAGAGTATAAAGACTCATGTTTTTAAAGGAAAGTGATGTAGAGAAGTGGGAAATGCCCTAAATTTATTTAAGGCACCACTGGAGATGCTCTCCAACAAGGACCTCAAGTTAATTCATTTCTCACTTTTCCACCTCACTTCCCTCCAAAATATGACTTCTCATGCCTCCTTGCTTTTTCTCTATCACAATGGTAACTGAAGTTATGCCACTCCCTCAAAGTTATTTCATTTTATTTTATATTTATAAAGATATGTGCAAATTACTACAAAATGGGTGCCTTAATTATTATTACTTTTATTCAAATTTCATCGTAAAGTCGTTTTGAACCTGAATAAAATAAATAGTTGATTGAAAGGACACATGGCGAGCTTTGACTCGCTGGAGTCATGCTTGACCTCTTCCACAGAAGGAGTCCCCATGCCAATCCATTTTCTCCAAAGGGTCCCTTAACACTTCTGCCCTTGGAAGTAAATTTTTGGAGAGGTCTTTCCCTTTTTCTCTCTTAAAGACCTCTCCAAAGGGTCATGAATGGAGATGCTTAAAGAATCTACAACTGTCACTCACTTTCTCATTGGCCATTCACTCCAAAAGCATGACCTCTTTAGGATCTAATAGCATCACCTTTCATGACTCTTTGGAGAGAAAGGGAATGACCTCCTTAATAACAACTTCCACGAGGATTCAATGGTGACTCAATGGGGAAAAGGGGCTCCGGCTGACAAATGACTTCTTCCGTAGAAGAGGTCAAGCATGAATCTAGGCAATCGAAGCTCGCTACATGTCCTAATTGTAACAACTACTTATTAGAGTATTTTCAAGTAGTTTTAACATAAAAGAAATAGAAAAATTACCAACATCCATACAATTTTGATCTCTAGAAATAAGCACCCAAATCGCCATACTTTGCACACACCTTTCTTATATTAATAAATAGTTTTTACAGAGAGTACCATGACTCAAGTCACAATTGTGGAGACTGGAGAGAGAGTCTATAATCATGACTTGAGTCAAGTCATTTCTCACTCCTTCATCTCACTTCCCTCCAACAAATAGGAGACATCATCACTTTTTACATTTTCCATCTACCATGGTGACTTGAGTCATACCTCTGTTCAAATTATCATAATTTTTTCTACTAATGACAATGTGTGCAAAATATAGCAAAATGGGTGATTATTCAAATAACTATTTTTTTGTATGGACATTAGTATTTTCTTTATTTTATGTTGAAGTCCTTTCGTTGTCAAATGTAGGAACCCGACGAGCTTCGAGTGGTTAGAGTCATGCTTGACCACTTCCATATTTCCTACGTTTGGTTGTATTAGAAATTAAAGGAAAATAACTCATATTTCCTACGTTTGGTTGTATAAGAAGGAAGTGAAAGGAAAACATCATTTTCCATTGTTTGGTCTTTTCCCTTCATATTACTTCCTATTTGTTTTAACAAACCAAATAAACTCTAGCACATTTCTCTTCCCTTCCTTTTTTTTCTATCATTTGCTCTCTACGACTCTACCAAATAAGGTCTAAGAGGTAACACCTCCCATGGAAGAGGTATGGAATCTAGAGGAAGCTTGTCACACGTCTTACATCAAACAACTATTTATTGTAGCTATTTTCTAATGACTTAACTTTAGAAAAGAATTAAATTTACAGAAGAAAAAAAAAACCAAAGTCATAAACAAACTATAAATAGATACTATCACATCCTTGTATAAGTAAAAATAAATAAGTTCTTAAGAGAGATGGCATGACTCAAGTCACAATTTTGGATGATGAAAGGAGTCATGTTTTTAGAGGGCACTGAGGTAGAGGAGTGACAAATGGCTTGACTCAAGTGATGGTGAGATGCTTACCCATTTCCCTCCTATATTGGTAACCTAGGTTTATGACTCTCTCCTACTTTTTGCTATACTTCACCATATTTTCCTCTTATCCTAGTCCTACTTTCCTACAACGTTTTTCTTTTCTTTCACTTTTGCAATGCTGTTATATTTTAGTAGCTATCATTATTGCTAATAAACATTAATCACCACAATTTAATATAGTTCAATTATGATTAATTGCTGTCATAGCTAAATTTATCATTACTTGTAATTGTGAGTTTATCATAATTTATCTTAGATTATCATCAATAATATAGCCCAATCACTAACATTATTTAAAAAAGAAAATAAAAAAGATTTAAAGAATAAATTGGATGAAATATTTTTAAACACAATAAGATTGGAGATATAGGGGAGGAATTTGTAAAGAGATGGGATTTGAAAGATTTGTGCAAATGATGACACAATGGGTGCCAGTTGTCGTTCATTCCCTCCCCCCAAACCGCTACTTGCGAACCTTTTGCATTTTTAGATATCATCATCTCAACTGCTACTGAAATGGCTTCATTTACCAAACTTCTCAATAGGCCATGCAGCACGGGTTCCCTAAGGATGTCCCTCACAAAGATTCATCAATTATAAGGTCTTTTTTGTAGTTACTAGTTCTTCGAAGAGAACTCTGTTTCCTCATACACAGCTTTCTTGTTTGCTTTATTGTAAGTTTCTTGAGTAGCTAAAAACAAGAAACAGTAAAAATGGACGAGCCGGTAAAGAAGGATAACAAGCTTGAAGAATTTCATTTGGCAACTCTATTTTGATGTCACTCATTTCAAATCAAGAAACCAACAAAATCATGATGGAACTGATCCAACTGAGAATTTTCAACTTCTCATAACTCCCCAATCCACCATATTTCACCTCCAAATGCTCCACAACTTTGCACAGACAAAGCCATTTCTCCCCTTTCACCTGACGGATGATCCCAAGGTCTACTATTAATTTTTTCGAGCTCACCTATCACCACACTGGTGATTTGCCCTAGTATCATTGGTAGCAGACCCCACATCCACTACCAAGAACGTTAACCTCAACACTAACATCTCACTTTACAATCCACGAATTCTTCTTCAAAGATAAGTTCTTGCAGCTACAATAAAGACAGAATCCCCAAGGATAAAGATAAATTTATAATGTCTATAAACGCATAAGATAAATTTACTTACTCGTCTTTGTACTGCTGAATTTCACCCTCTGGAAACTCCCCTGATGGAAAAAGCTCAATAACAGGAATTGAAGGTGGATCTGTCTGCTGAGGTGGTTCTTTCTTTTTCCTGAACATAACATTAGCAATAAATTCAATCCCACAATTAAAGGCCTAACCCAAAGTAGTTTTGAAGAGGTAGATAATAAAGTTTGAGCAGGCCCTCACTTGCTTTTATTTTTCTTCTTCTTCTTCTTTGCAACCTCTGGCCAACAGATTTCGAAAAGCAAAGTGAAAAGTTAGTTTCCCTCAAAATGGTTTTACAAACACATTCAAACATGATAATATGAAAGAAAGAGTGGAACACTTTTCTACTATGTAGCGCACACACATCAATTACGAAAAGGGAGAATACAGAACATGTGGAGTACATGATGTGATGACATGATTTCCTCACTAACATAAACACCAGCATAACTTCATAATGAACTAATTACCTGCCTCTCAAATGCCCTGCCCTCCCCCCCCCCCCCCCCCCCCGCGGTTCTGGGAGCTGGGGAGCAGTAAAGAGGAGATTCATTTTAAAACAACTGGGGTTACCCTAAGTGGTAGGTGACTTGGTCCTTCCCCCAGGAACTCAGGAAGACCAAAAACATCATTTAAGCTGGGAGCTCCTTCCTTCCCATCATACACGTGAAAAGTTAAAACATAATCAAATGGAGCAATAAGATGACAAAGGCTAAATGTTCAATGATAGGAGAATCTCAATTGTTACCTTCCTTTAATCCTAAATACAATCCACAGATACGTAAGGTCTCATCCCAAGTTTGAGAAGGGCTTCTTGGTTTTTAAGAATCAACAAGTAAGAAGGATGAACAATGAGGGAGACTACCATACTTCTAATTTCACCCTCATTCAAATCACTCTCGCTGGTGTGCTTTGCAGCATAAAGATTCTCTATATTCTCCTCAAACCACCCCCTCCTTTCTTGACCAAAAATGTATACCTAAAGTACAATCTCACATCTCATGGTTGTCACATCTCTCTGCTAATATGGTTGTTAATCCTCAAGTAAACATAATTTCACGTCCATTTTAATCCAAGTTGACGAATCACTATTGCTAGTTTTACAGCTTTACGATCATATTCGCGCCGAAAATCAACTCTCACTATGTTTTTCTTCACTTCTTATCTTTTTGTGAATATGGGGCCTTTCCAACTAAAATAAAAAGATAACAGCATTTTAAGTAATAAGCAGGCACTGGCATTATGTTATGTGTGTTGTGTTACATTAACAACATATGATTACAACATCTTAAGCTCAAAATACTTCACTCCTCAAAACGAACCTAACCCAAATAATCAAAACTAAAACATTGATTTGATTGTGCAATACTCAAATTTGCCATCTTTTTCATGTTTATTAAAACCAGCTACTACCAAAGTCCACCACTCACAGCTTAGGATAAGAACAAAAGTTCACTACATAAAAATTATACTAGTACAAAAGAACATATTACTATGATGGGGCTATTCTCAGTAATAAACATTATACATTTAGACTCCATTACAATATGATCAACACAATCTCAAACCAATTATAATACCTCCTTTTTTATCAGAAGCTTCTTCAGCCACATCATCATTATCAACAGCTTCAGAAGTCTCCCCATTCACATCTTTAGCCTTTGAAGTCACCTCATTGTTATCAGCAGAAACAGTTTCAGGGGCAACTTTTTCTCCAACAGAAATATCCATGCCAGAATTTTCACTCTCCATTGTATAATTTCTGTCACATATAATGACCCATAAACATAAACATAGTTTTAATAGTATAATCACCAATAATTTGGTCAAAAGTTCAATTTTTTACTTGTCAAATTCAATAGGGACTCTATTCTAGAGTTTAATACAGAAAGGGAGATAGAGAAGAGAGAGAAACCTGAGATGGGATAAGTGCCAACGAAGAAGAAGATGATGGTGGTGGAGAAGCGGAGGAACGGCGGAGTGTGAGAGAGGAGAGAGAAAAAGATGGTTCGTCAAATTAAGGGTTTTTGCAAAGCAAGTTTTTATTTGACACCTTTAAACTCAAACAAAAGTACAAAAACTGAAGAGAAGTGTCTTGTTTGTCAAGATAGTGGAATTCCTGATATACCCCTAAAATTCAACTGAAATTCCCAGATGTGTCCCTTTCTCCATTGATTCATAATTCCCTGATAAACCCTCTCTCTCTCTCTCTCTCTCTCTCTCTCACCGCCGATCATCATTTTCAGGTACTCTTTCTCTTTCTCTCTCTCCTAATTGTTTCCTTTCTTCTCTTTGTTTCTTTTTGTTATCCCATAAAAAATCTTCAAATTACTAGTATGATTATGTGTTTGTGAAGTTTGTTCTTTTACTTGTTGAACTAATTGGATCTTTACAGCATCAAAGTTGATGGCTTTGTCCCCTCAGGAAGCCCCAAACTTTAAGGAGAATTGATACTAAATACTTGCATGTCATTGTGTAAAATGGGTATTTCTTCTTTATCAAGCTACTTTTGTGAATTGTTATTGGGTTGTATTTAGAGATATTATAGACATGATCTCCTTAAAGTTCAATTTTTTTGGAATGCTTATGGTAAAATGGATGTCTCGGAGATAGGCTTTGACTGTCATCCTGTTTCCCTTTTGGGGCAAATTGTGGGTTGGGATTTTGGTGATGGAAAGTTGTGGCTGAGTTGTGAGATGGTTAACCTGCTCTTGTCTGAATGGGATTTCATACTGGATGAGAGGCCAATGATTTTAACCTTATAATTATATCCCAAGTCATGACAACTCTAGTGACTTCAACTCTGAAATTTTAGCATCTGATGGGGAAAAAAAAAAACTTATGGGGCCTGGATTCAAATTATTCTCGAGTGTTTAAGAAACAAAATCTCTCAAGGAATGTCAATATTGATGATGGGGTTGTTTAATCATCTGCAGTCATTTGGTTCTTATTTTTTTGCACAACTCTACAGAATAGAGATTATCTGTTAATTTTTTTCAGCATATTTTGTTAGGGAGTGATGGAATTTTTCTTTTTTCATATCTGTGGATAAACTACATGTCTACATGTATGGGTTGGTTTTATCAGCATCTAGTTAGTGACATTTTTTCAGTTAATATCCACCCCATTATGACTAGCATCCTGTACTTAATAGCACATCTTGGAGTTGGTTCTTGACCCCCAGTGCAATGAGTATTTTTACTGTATGCTATAATGAGCCATGGGCCTTGACTACTTAATCACAACCTCCTCAATCTGGCAAATGAGATTCTGTTTGATGTACTGAAGTGGATATCGTTGTCATTTATTTACACTAATAATGTTGATTGCTTCATGCCGCACAGGTGTTATGGTGGTACTTGTGCTTTTACAATGTTAGCCTGATTTGTGAAGGATAAAGCATGTGGGTACCTAACGTTGCAACTGTGGCATGATATTGAATCTTGATTTTGCTAATTTACTTTAGAGAACGGACAGTTGCTGTTTAAAGATGTTGCGGTTATTTTCCAATAGAAGCTGTACCACTTCTTTCTTCTTGAGATGTAGAAACTTTAGTGACAGAGCTGGCAATGGGAATGTCAGCTCGTCATTTGCTGTCATGAGCTTTGGTGATGGAAGCCAGGGAGCTCTGGGCTTGCCGTCATCTTTAGTAGGTGTTGGTGCAGATGCTTATGAGCCAACTATAGTTCCGGGACTGCCACCTGATGTTGTCGGTGTGAGTGCTGGGCAATACCACTCTCTCGCTGTGACGGCTAAAGGGGAGTTGTGGGCTTGGGGTAGAAATGAGGAGGGCCAGCTTGGCAGAGGTCTACTTACATCCAGGTTTCTTACTATCTCTTCCTTTTTTATCTCTTTTGTTCCTTCTTTCTCTTTTTTCTTGTGCACACTTTGCTTCTGAAGTATCAATTTTGGTTGTCCTAATTTCAATGTAAAGCATTATTCTTGCCTTTATGAACCATTTTACTACTTGTTGAATGGTCTTGTTTTTCTTGTATCGCTCTGTTGTTCTTGCTTAAGTAATTTCCTTGAAGTTTCATAGTATTAGTCTCTGTAAAAGTACCTCTTGTACCCTGTGGTTTTCTCTACTAGTTTTGCTCCATCAACTTTTCTGCCTTGATCTGCATGTTCTGAGGTAGCTTTAAAGATGTCAATGAGTTTGGAATGTTTGGAATTGGAGAAGGGAATAGATACTCATGATAGTTGAATATGAGTCGTGGGCCGATACCCAAGGGCTCTATGCATTGTTTTTAGACATGCATGAAGGTAAATTGCCAGAATTGTTCCCTTTTTTTGTTTTTTGAGGAAAGCAGAATTCGTCTTATTTTGGTAGGTCGTAGGAGCATATATATTGAATATTGGCTGATATGCGATGGTTTTTTAGATTGCCGGTACGCAAGATCCCAATACGTAACGGGGTGTCCGTTACATGGCCAATATGACTGGTTACCTAAGTTTATGGCGCGTATTATTGTCTCTCGTCTTTAGCTCAAGTAGTATTTTATAATAATTCGTAGGTATCTGAGACAATTTCTTGTGAACTAGCTGGTTATGTGTTTTTCCATTTATGCATTTTAAGCACTTTTTGTATGTTGTTATGTGTTACAAATTTACTGCGTTGGCTGTTAAATCCTTGTTCCTTGATCTCACCGGCAGTATTGAATCTTAGTTGTTTGAAGTACACTTGTCCACTTATCCTTATCACACTACTTAATTTTAGTTTGCTTTCAGACAATCATGGAATGAACCAAAGCGAGTTGAAGGACTAACAAATGTGAATGTTCGAGCTGCATTTGCATCGGGTGTTATTTCTGTTGCTATTGGTGATGATGGGTCTATGTGGACATGGGGACGGTCCAAGCGTGGGCAGCTCGGGCTTGGGAATGGAATCACAGAGGCTGTTGTACCATCTAGAGTGGAAGGACTTCGTGGGGAAAATATAGCCAAGGTGGTCACTTTCTCATGCCTTTTAAGGTAGAACTATATATTATGCACTGCTGGTTTGTTTTTGTTTGTATTGTGTTTTTTTTTTAACTTTGACTACGTTGTCCCTGAGGCACTGCTTCCCCAAATCCCAATTCAATTTAATCTCCTTTCTGCCCCACTTTTTTGAAACGTTATTAGCCCTCCCTCATTTGATTATAGAGAAATTTAGTGATTTCAGCATATGCTTACAGGTTGCACTAGGTTGGGGCCACGCGCTTGCAAAAACTGTTGATGGGAAGTTGTACGGCTGGGGCTATTCAGCAGATGGTAGACTCGGACGACTTGGAGACACTGTAAAGACGTCACCATTGGACTCAAGTGCAGAGGTACTCGGAAGACGTGAAATGAACTCGTCTGAAGCCTTAGAAGTTGCTGAAAAACTTGTCTTAGAAAGCATGGAGAAGGAAAAGGACATGCCAATTGCATGGGAACCACTTTTAATAGAAGAACTACAGTCTATCAAAATCACTGATGTTTCCTGTGGCCTCGATCATTCCTTAGTCATTTGTGGTAAGCCACACTTATATAAATCGTATATATCATGTTAAAATCTTTTCGTTGTCTTTTGCTTATAGTATTCCGAAATTCCAACACTGCCTGAAGTATCTTGAAATTTCAGCAGTGCCTGAAGTATTTTGAAATTCAAACAGGCGATGGCACCTTGCTAAGCGGCGGTAGTAACGTCTACAGTCAGTTGGGGAGAGAAAAACAAGATGTAGGGCTTCTTCCCACTGACATAAGCTTTGGTCCGCTATCTGTAGCTTGTGGGCTTGGTCATTCCTTGGCAATCTGTAAAAAGCCAGCATCAGAGGATGGGGACAATTCGGCAAAAGTCATCGTTTCTTGGGGATGGAACCAGCGTTCTCAGCTTGGGAGGGCCGGGCCAGAGAGACAACCTTTGGTGGTGGAAGGTTTGAGTGAAATGCCTGCAGAAGTTTCTGGTGGTCGTGTGCATACACTTGCTGTTACTGCCAACGGGGAGTTGTGGGTTTGGGGTTGCGGTAAAAATGGCAGGCTTGGTTTAGGGAGCTCCTTCGATGAGCCGGAGCCTATCTTGGTTGATTGCGGAGGTTACAAGGTTGTCCAAGCCGCAGCAGGGTTTGATCACAATCTGCTCTTGGTTGCTGAATCTTGAGGTGTTTATTCCATGAAGCTGTTTTTGTTACTTCATCAGAAATGATCAAAGGATTCCATCAAACTTCCAAACCTATTTCTTCTGACTTTTCTGGCTAGGAGGCTCGACGGCCTAAGGATTAAGTGTTCATACTCGACTAGAGTTGTTTTTTTTTTCTTGCTTAAATACTCGACTAGAGTTTAGTAAAGGCTTATACTTCACTTCTATGTGGTGTCTGTTGTATTCAGCTGATACACTGAGGATTACGCTCCTTGACCATGGGAAATCTTTGTTAATCAATTCTTGTGGCACTAAGATGGGACAGAAAAGCTCTCTCTTTCCAATCCCCAAGTCACATTGACACAATGATGTTAAAACCAAAGTGTAGCGAGAAAATCCTTGCTTCTTATCCTTATTGTCTAATTGAAGACTTTAAGTTCTCTTGTTGTGGCTGCTATAGGCCATGTTTTTGCAGAAACCCTAAAGGTAACTAGTTTCCATCGATTAGGTTTCATTGATAGTTTAATATGTCCACCATTTTCAGTGGAGTCAAAAGCTTCACTACTTTTTGGCTTTCGGAATATAATGGATTAAAGCAAAATGGCTTATAAAACTGTCGGCACTTCTTATTTATTGTGAAGTTGCCGATGGTCATCACACTTTGGATCTCGGGTCAAACGGAAACAACCTCTCTATGAGACTCTCACAGGGGTAAAGACTGCGTACAATCGACCCCCCTCACCCCGCTTAGGTGGGAGCCTCTTTGGAGGCACTGGAATAATGTTGATGTTGATGTAGATTTCATTGATAGTTTGAGTTCATATTCTCAAGATGTGAGTGTTATTTTTTCCCCATTATCAGAATTTTCATCTCTCCTCCACTGCCATGCCCTCCACAGGAGTATATGGTTTTGTTGATGTAAGTATTAGAGCATGTACAATGGTTGCAAAATTAAGCAGCACAGCAATGACTTGAATTGTCGTAACCATCATGAACGTATAGTAGCTCTTTTTCATATGCAATAAAGAGCATGAGCAAAGGCGCGGCAATTTTTGGACCAATATGCGCTGAAGTGTTAAACTACATACTTGGGTCATCGTCATATCTCACAAAGACATAAGTTTATTTATTTTTTCTATATTTTTATTTTGGTCTTTGTGAGGTATTCGAGGGACTATAGGACAGGATCTCATCTCGGATATTTAGTATACCCATTTGGTAATTTGGAGAAAAGGAAAAAAAAAGGTAGAGAAAAAAGCTAGGCAGTTAACACAAATAAACTCAAATGCTAAATAGTTGACACATCACAGAAATCAAAATCTCTCCTTCTACTTCTCTCTGCTCAATGCTCTTCATTTCTGTCCCCTCTGCCAAAACCATTTCTGATATGCTCGAAATCAACAACAGCACACCAGAGCTCCGCTTTCCAACGGCCATACTCCCAGTTGATCTCTAACCTCGGTACCCGTTTTCAGTGTTTATGATTGTTGCTGGGCAAAACTGCAATTTTACATCAAGAAAAGTAAAAGGCTTGGATTACAGTGGAAAACAGTTAAATGCAGCTTACTGAATTTCCATACCCTTTTCCAGGTAACTTCTTAAAACAAAGCTTCAATTTTTGTTTTGTGTTTCTTCATATATTAACAGCCTTTTTCCCCAAATAGCACTAGAATTACCATTTACCAATATTGTGCCTTGATTGATGTTGTAGCTGTATACTAGTATAGTATAGTCAGAGGCTCCAACATGATCAATTGTAGAGACTGTAAAGTGTAAAATGGTTGGGATGTTTTTTTTGTTTTTTTTTGTTAAAAATCGAGAATTGAAGATGTTTGACCAAGTCAATATTGATGGCACAATGGAAACATGCCCCTGTGTCCCTCATTTTCCTCTTACTTAGTTGTCTAAACTTGCAAAAACAACAGACCTAGTACAGTCACATGATTCTCATCCAGATATAGCTTCTGAGTGATAAAAAATCTTAGAGAAGAGGGTCAAAAAAATTGAAGAAAAACAAGAGAGAGTCAGGGGAACCAATAAAATAAAAGAGAGGAGAAAACAAAAATAATGGCAGAAGGAATTCTGTATGGTGTAGTGGAAAAGATATTGGAGTCCTTGGGCAAAGCTGCTCTTCAAGAGGTGGCTTCATGGCGGAGTGCGAGAGGCGACTTGAAGAAGCTTGGTGATACCATGATAATGATCAAAGCTCGTCTTGTTGATGCTGAAAAGCGAAATGCAGACGAAGATGATGATGGTGTGGTTGTGGTTAGACAGTGGGTCAAGAGATTGAAGCATGTACTCTATGAAGCTGATGACTTGTTTGATGAAGTGTTCACAGTTGATGAGCAAAGGTCTCACACTCAGAATATGGGAAGGAACTATCATTATCTAGGCAAACGGGTACGCATTTTGTTGCTGAGGTTAACTTTTAACAAAAGAGTAGCTCGAGAGATTAAGGCCATTAGGGAAGAGCTGGATGTGATTAAGTCGGATATGGAACTTTTAAACCTGCTGCGAACTGAAGATGCGCGGCAGGAGTCATTGCCAATGGCGGGTTTGATGGCTAAAAGGGAAACAGCTTCTTTTGTTCACGTAGGGGATATCATTGGCAGGGAAGATGATAAAAACAATATAATTGAGGCGGTGTTGTTGGAACCCAATGAAGCTGAGGAAAGTGTCTCAGTAATTTCGATTGTGGGGTTTGGGGGTATTGGAAAAACAGCTCTAGCTCAATTGGCCTTCAATGATGAGAGGGTTAAACATCATTTTGATTTGGTCAAATGGGCATGTATTCCTGAGAGAGGTAACACGAAAGAAGTGATAAGAAAAGTTTTCAAGGCCTTCACGGGGAAAAAGTGTAGTGATCTCTCGCTAGAACAACTTCAATCAGGCATTCGGGAATCAGTAACCAACAAGAAGTATGTTCTTGTGTTGGATGATATATGGGATGAGAGTCGAGATAGATGGCTTGATCTCTTTAGCTTGCTGAGATGCGGTAGAAGGGGGAGCAAGATAATTGTAACTACTCGCTCTGATGTAGTGGCAAAAATTGTCGGAACCATTCCGGAACCGTACAAGTTAGGACTTCTTTCAGATGATGAGTCTTGGAATCTTTTCAGAGGATTAGCATTCAAACCTGGACAAGAGGAGCGGAATCCTAATTTAATTCCATTTGGGAGAGAAATTATGAAAAGGTGCGGAAATGTTCCGCTTGCCATTAGGGCTATTGCAAGCATCCTTTACACCAAAGACAAGGAGACTGAGTGGATGCAATTCACAGGTGTTCAATTCTCAAAGAGCAAACAAACTGGAAACATAGACATCATGCCTGTTTTAAAGTTGAGCTATGACCACTTGCCACCACAATTAAAGCAGTGTTTTGCCTGTTCTGCCTTGTTCCCTAAGGACTACGAGTTTAGGAAAGATGAGTTGGTTCCTCTTTGGATGGCTCAAGGGTTCATCAAGCCATTAAAGGAGAATGACAGTCTGGAGGACACTGGCGATCAGTATTTTGAGGAACTGTTGATGAGAAATTTCTTTCAAGATGCCATTCGAGATGATGAATTGAACGACGTCTCATGCAAAATGCACGACTTAGTGCATGACTTGGCTCTACGCGTGGCAGGTGATGAGAGCATTCTGGTGGATGTGAAGGGGACCACAGAACAAGTTCATAGTGAGCTTTGGCACATGAGTGTCGATTTTGGTGATGGGTCTTCATCATGGGAAGCTCCATCATCACTTCTCAAAGCAAGGCAAATGCGATCAGTTCTCTTTCTCCACCAGACATTGCTACCTGTAAATCATTTACAAAACTGTGAAAAGATGGTTTCAAGTTTGACACGTTTGCGCTCTTTGGACTTGAGCTTACTGGACATAGAGACGGTTCCAGATTGTATAGGGAAGTTGAGACATCTGAGATACTTGAATCTGTCATATTGCTCGAGTATCAAATGTCTTCCACTTTCCATCACGACCCTATGGAACTTGCAGACATTGAACCTTTATAATTGTAGCAGGCTTGAAGACTTACCAATAGGCTTTTCAAAATTGGTCAACCTTAGGAACCTGGATGTAGATGGGTGCCATTCCCTCATTGATATGCCAGTAGGTTTCGGAAAACTCAAGTCACTCCGAAAGTTAACTTATTTTATAGTGGGCGAAGGCAATGGTGTGGATGCATTGGCTGAAATGAATCTCAGAGGAGCACTGAAGATTGAATTTGGTAAATGGCGAGACTGTACTATATCAGAAGCCAAAAGGACTAATTTGAAGGGAAGTCAAGGATTAACTGAATTAAGATTGAACTTTTGGCCTATTAAAGATGCTACTACGTCTACACCTGATGATGCGGCGCTGTTATTAGCCTGTTTGCAGCCACCTTTGAGTCTCAAAGTGTTGGAGATTTATGGGCACCATGGGGAGAGGCCTCCATGTTGGATGGGGGATGTGTTACCTTCTTTGCTTCCTAACCTTACAAAGGTACGATTTTCATTCACAAGATGCCGACTTTTGGCAGCCTTCAGTCAACTACCATGTCTCAAAAGCCTTGTTCTTGATGATCTCATTGCCTTGGAGTACGTAGAGAGTGGGGGCTCCATAAATAGTGAGTCTTGTTCTTCCGCATACTTCCCATCTTTGAAGTATTTGTCTTTAATCAACTTGCGAGAACTGAAGGGATGGTGGAGAGTGGAAGATGATATTGGTGGACAAAGACATGATCAGAATCATCAGCGCTTCAACTTGCCGCCATTGCCAATTTTCCCATGTCTTTATTTACTTAAAATATGTAACTGCCCCAAGTTGATGTCAATGCCCGTTGCACCAAGGCTTCGGTCTCTGGAAGCCAGCCAAATCCAAGGGAAGCTGCTGAATCGACTTCTGATGACTGCAGAGGAAGCAGCAGCAGTAGCTGTTCCGTCGTCATCTTCAACATCAACTCATCTTTCCGAGCTGAAGAAGCTTTCAATTGCCTCAGTGGATGGACTGGATTATCTCCCAGTTAAATTCCCTTCCCTTGAGTCATTAAGAATTGAGTGGTGCGATGACTTGATCAGGGTGACTGCAGTATCTTCGACCTCCCTTCGCCATCTTATGATCAGGAGCTGTGGCATTATGAAAGATATAAGAAGTGCTCTGGGAAACCTCTCTGTCCTTGAGAATTTAGATATCAGGAGTTGTCAACAATTGGACTTGTGGGATGATGATGTGGGTGATTGTGATGATAAGGAGCACAATGTCAGTGTGAGAACATCAGCTTGGCAAACCCTTGCCAAAATGGAGGCCAAGGGCCTCTGTTGCCTCAGAATGCTTCAGAATTTATCAATCATTGACCTCCCTAATATAACAGCCTTGCCAGAGTTTATCGGGCACCTCCCTCAGCTTCATTTGCTTGAAATTGATAATTGCCCTCAATTGACCGCACTTCCAAACTCATTCAGTAACCTCACCCAACTTACTGACCTTATCATTTCGAGATGCCCTCAATTGAGCTCATTTGGTGATCTGCTCTGCTACCTCACAAAGCTTGAACTACTATCAATCAATGTGTTATCTAATTTAACAGCCTTGCCAGAGTCGATTGGACACCTTTCCCAGCTATGTGATCTTTCAATACGTGAGTGCCCGAGGTTGACCTCATTCCCAGACTCATTCCGTAACCTGACCGGGTTGCAAACTCTTCGGATTTTGGATTGCCCAGATCTCACCAGAAGATGTAAGCCGCCCCATGGAGAAGACTGTCCCCTTATTCAACATGTCCCTCTGGTTAGGTTGCGTTGAATTCACGTACGCCTACCGGAATCATAGAAATATATAATTTACTGGTAGGTTCATCCTTCAAGCTTATTTTGATTTATTACTGTGGATTATCATTCCATTCCAGATCTTCCCAATCCTTTACGCTAACTTGTAAACTTATTTTACAACATATGCCAACATGAAAATAACCCCCAATCTAAATCCTTCGAATGATCACTTTCTGCACTCAAGAGACGAACACACACTTGAAGTTAATATAGTCTAGTTTCTGTACAAGTAAATCTTACCCTGGGTATTGTGCTGTTAAATTGCTTTTCCAAGTTAGTTTTCAAAAATCAATTCCATTTCTCGCTCGGGCTGCACCTTTATTTTTAGTTTTCTGGAACTACAAATTGTAGCAGGATGTATGGTGGGTGAGCAAAAACACTATTTATTTGCTGATCTTTTTGATACATATGGTCATAGCAGCACAAGGTATATAAAATTTGTTAAGATTGTCCAAGTCATCAACTAATTTCATAATTTCACTAAGAGGCATAGGAGTTCTCTCCTATTGCTTGTGCTCATAATACTTGTTGGTCCCAAGGATAAATAACTTAAACTCGAGTAGACGAGTAGGAGCAAATGTTGTCTTAAGGACTGCAGTATGCCTTTGATCCTTAGGTTATCCTTAAGAAATTATTTCGATAACCACTCTATCTTCTATGACTATGGCTGTGATTGGTGGCTAAGACCATTTAAGCATAATAACATAGTGCGTATGACAATACCTTAAATTTCAAGAAGTTGTTGTAGCTAGAATAGTGTGATTACCCTCATCGCTATATCACTACACCACAGGTACCTTACAGGTGTATTGTTTTTGTAGACTTTATAATGAATCATGGCCCTTGACTAGTAATCACAATTTCCCAAATTTGGCAAATGAGATACTGTTTCAACTGGATAATGGAATATATTGATATTGTTGTGTAAAATATAATGCTAATTCTTTCATGCTGTGCACAGGTGTTGCAGTGATGCTTTTGCTATCCGGGCCTAATTCTGTGAAAAATAACGAATGGGGGTACCTAACGTTGCAACTGTGGCATGATCTTGCTTTTGCTAATTTGCAATAGATAGGGACAGGGGCTGTTTGGAGATGTTGCGATTCTTTTGCAAGAGACGCTTGTACCACTTCTTTCCTCTTGAGATGTAGATACTTTAGTGACAGAGCTGGCAATTGGAATGTCAGCTCATCATTTGTCGTCATGAGCTTTGGGGATGGTTGCCACGGAGCTCTGGGCTTGCCGTCTTCCCTAATTGGTGTTGGGCAAGAGCCTTATGAGCCAACTATAGTCCCGAGGCTGCCACCTGATGTTGTCGGTGTGAGTGCTGGGCACTACCTGTCTCTTGCCGTGATGACTGGCCATTTGCCAAAGGGAAGTTGTGGGCTTGGGTGGAAATGAAGAGGGTCAGCTTGGCAGAGGTCTTCTTAAACCCAGGTTTCTTACTACCTATTCCTTTTTTGTCTTTTTCTTTCCTTGCTTCTCTTGCTTCTAAATTATCCATTGATTTCGTTGTCTAAATTACAATATCAAGCAATTTTATTGCCTCAATGAAGCATTTTAATGCTTGTTGAATGGTCTTGTTATTATAGTATTGCTCTGTTTTGCTTATCAATAAAAGTCCACTTGTAAGCTGTGGTTCTCTCTACTAAATTTTGCTCCATAACTTTCTGTTTGATCTGCATGTTCTGAGGTAGCTTATCTTTTTTCAAAGATGTCAATGATTTTGTGATATTTGGATTCGGAGATGGAAATAGAGACTCATGACGATTGAATGGAAGTCATTGTGGGCCAATACCCAAGGGCATGATTTATAGTTTCTAGACATGCATGAAGGTGGTTTGTGGTATATGCATATCTGTATCTTTCGACCTTTACGGGTGAGCAAAAAGCAAACCTGTATGAGGTGACTGATAGCTATCCTACTCATCTTCGGACATAACCACAAAAATCCCTACCAGTGAGCACAGCCTGACAAGGCACCCTGCTGGCCTGCTTCACCAAGGGTTAGTGGCGTTAGCTGGTTTCATGTGCTCCTTACTCCTGCATTCCTGTTGCCTAGCAACTCAAAAAGGTTGCTATTGGTTTGTCTGGAATCAGTTCCTGACTGACGTTTGGATTATGTTTTGCGTGTTTTAACACGTCTTATCCCTGATGATCAACCCCTTGAGTTTTTCTAGATCTTTTTGGTCCTGTTTAAGGCAATACAGAACATGAGCTAGAGTTTTGAACTGAAAGATTGACTTGATCCAATATACTTATTAGGAAGCACTAAGCAGTAAGCAGTCACTGGGAGAGAAACACTAATTAATTGTTCTTTTTACTCTATCTGTTCAATGTGAAGTTTCTACTAGGCTTTGGACTTCTGAAAATGTTTTACATGCTACTGTACAGTGTACACCAAGAATTGGCCAAAATTGGTCGTATTTTGATTATCCAAAAGTAAAATAAAATTAAAAGGTGTTATTATTTAATCTCTTCATTTCAGTTCAAGTAGTCTTAATTCATGGATATCTGGACTAGCCGGTTTTTTGTCTTGCCATTAAGCACCTTTACTATGCTGGTTGTTGCAAGTTTACTGTGTTGCTGTTAGCCTGTTATGTCCTTGTTCCTCGAGCTCACCAAAAGTACTGAACCTATCGAGACTGCTAAACTAGCTACAAGTATTGAGCTCATTTACACTTACATAGGTTTCCAATAACATTTGAAGGATCATACCTAAGTACCATTGCCCATTTGAAGTGTCAGAATTGTGAAATCGTTGGTATATGGGTCAATCAAAGTTCTAGTAAATGAATTGGTATAATTATGTTTTTTAAACTGTCTTAGAACACCTTTTGCTTAGAAATTTCTTACGCTTACAGCATTTGAAGAATACTATGCTGGAATTTCCCTTATAAACATAAATCATCACATAGACCCTGGATATGATAGTAAACCATAGCCTTTGGACTTGATGAGCATTGATCGCTCTAGTTTCTCTACCTTTGCTCTTGCCTTGTTTCTGACAACGCACTTGGTTGATTTACGTATACTTGTCCTCATCACACTAGTTAATTTTAGTTTGCTTCAGACAATCATGGAATGAACTAAAGTGAGTCAAAGGACCGACAAATGTGAATGATCGACTTGTTTTTGCATCTGGTGTCATTTCCGTTGCTATTGGTGATGATACATCTATGTGGGCATGCAGACGCTCCAAGTGTGGGCAGCTCGGGCTTGGGAATGGAATTACAGATTTACAGATTGGCACAGATTTCATGGGGAAATTATAGCCAAGGTGGTCACTTTCTCATGCCTCTGGCTCTAAGGTAGAATTATGTATTACTGCTAGTGTTTTTACTTTTTGCCCTGAGGCCTGCTACTTTCGAATTCAATTTAATCACTCCAATCTGCCCCACTTTTGAAGCAATAATGGCCCCTTATATTTTTCAATAGAGAGATTTCTTGATCTTAGCATTTGCTTACAGGCTTCACTAGGTTAGGGCCACTCGTTTGCTCAAACTGTTACGAAAATTTGTTAGGCTAGGGTTATTCAGCAGATGGTACGGTAGGACACCTTGGGGACACTGCAAAGACATCACCGGTTGGATTGTGAGTACAGATTGGGTCGGAAGACATCGACTGAAATCTTCTTAGGTCTTAGAAGCTGACGAAAAAGTTGTCTGAGAGCATGGAGAAGGAAAAGGACATGCCAATTGCATGGAAGCCTCGTTTTAATAGAAGAACTACAGCTCACCAAATCAAAGCCACTGGTGTTTCCTGTGGCCTTGATCGTTCCTTATTCATGTGCCGTAAGCCATAGTATATCTTGTTTACATCTCTTGGTCTTCTTTTGCGTAAACTCTTCCAATTTTCCAACTGGTAACGGCACCATGCTAACGGCGGGAGTAACATTTATGGCCAGAGAGCAAGGTTTTGGTGATGGAAGGTTTGAGTGAGCTGCCTACAGCAGTATCTGGTGGCCATGTGCAATCACTTGCTATCACTGCCAACGGCGAGTTCTATTGGAAAATTTATTTGAATAAATAGGGGAATTGAATTCCGGTCAATTTAACATACCTCATACTTTGTTCATTAACATGTATAACAGCAATACAAGTACAATTCTTGTAAATAAAACACTCAAAATACATCAATATATGATTAATAGAACAATAATATAAATGAAAGAGAGCTCCTTCAAAAATATTGGGATTGTGGAAAAATTGGCAGGCTCAGTTTAGACAGCTCCTTCAACGAACCCGAGCCTGTCGTGGTTGATTGTGGAGGATATAACTGTAAGGTTGTCCGAGCTGCAGCTGCCTTTGATGACAATCTTCTCTTGGTTGCTGAATCTTAGTTGTTTTGTTAGGGAACTGAACTGAAGCGAAAGTTAAATTGTGACCACGAAAAGAACAAAGGCTACCTTCTATGGCCTCTCTCCCTCTTGTGAGATATTTAACTCTACCCACCGGATAGTCTACCGATGTGATGCGTGTACTTGAAACTAATTACTATGTGACACATCATATGGGTAGAATAGCAACCTACGTTTCTTTGACTCTTCATTTCAAGAGAAGTATCCGTGTCGGATACTCAGACACTAGGATACGATATAACACTAGGACACACCTAATTAGCCACAAAACAAGAAAAAAAATCTTTAAAATAGGCGAGTCCGATCCTCGGATCCTCAGCCGAACCCGACCCTTGAATCCCCGAGTCAAAGAAACATAGATACCAACTAGGTAGACAAATGTTTCTCCCAGATTATGGTAAGGACGTAAGGTATCAGACTGGATGCATAGAAAGTCTGGTAGTAAATACACTCAATTTGGAGGTTGTTAAGATGTAATAGTTCAACGTCAATTGAATCAAGCCAACTTGTAATTCCTACCTATCAATAAACAGAACTAACTTTGGAATATTAAGGAGTCATATTGAAAAATATCTGAACAGAGTAAGATTTGAACTTAATCTAACAGTGAGAAGTCAAAACGATCAAATAATGGTTGGGTGAAAAACTGATTGTTTTTCTCTAGGAAAAAATTTACTACGTAAGTACGTGTCAAATTAATACTCCATCGTAATTATGCCCCTTCATATGCCTTCAATATAGTAGAACACAAAGGACAGTGGGTTCATAAATTGAATTTGCTCTGCTAATGTAAGCTTTGCTCCCTCATCAGAGAGAGAGAGAGAGAGAGAGAGAGAGATCAAATGGGAGTGTTGTCCAACAAGACATCAAGGGATGCCCTGAAGCCTGGAGATCACATCTATTCTTGGAGAAAAGCCTATATCTATACCCATCATGGTATCTTTTACTTAATTCTGTCTACTACATTTATAAACACCTTATTTTGTTTTTTCTTCATCTCATTTCTTGGTGCTAAGTTCCATTCTTATGATCATGAGATTAAATAAGGGATATAGTTTGGTTAAATTTTGATTTTCATAGTAGTTTAGGGCCCGTTCGGGGTGGTTGTGAGTTGCAAGTTTTTGGTTTTCAAATTTTTTTATCTACTTATAGAAATTATGTTTAGAGCTGAAATTTTTTCCCATTATAGTTGTCTACTCTATTTTTGAAACTGACAACTGAAAATTGGAAACCAAAAATTGTGGTTTCCAAAATCTGGTTTTTGGTTTTCAAAAAAACTGAAAACTGAAAACTCAAAACCACCCCAAGCAGGCCCTTAGTTCTTGCATTAAGATTTGTCTGATCATTTTACAACAAAATTCCTTTTTGTGTTAAATTGATTGGCTTAGATCAGAGTAGCTATTTCTACAGAGTATATAAAAGAAGGTTGTTTGTTTTCTAAGAACTGAAATAAATTTGGCCAAAACTATTTTAGCTTTGCATGTAGTTCTTATATATGGCCAGTTTTTGAGAATTTGTGTGTGCTTATTCACCATATTCTGAATTACCTGTCTTTTTTAGCCCATTGTGACTTATATTTGTGCATGATTAGTGAAGATTCTTGACAAGAGAAATTTTCATGTATGTAATTTCTGACAGGCATATATACTGGTGAAGGAAAAGTAATTCATTTGACTGTAGGAGCAGGCGAGGAAACTGCATTTGTTCAGGAAATGTGCTAAGCAGCTTCGCCTGCAGCTCATCTTCTTCTAGTTCTGCTAGTCGCTCACTCTTTCCATGCCTAAAATGTGGTTACCAATCAAATCACACGGGAGTCATCTCCTCCTGCCTTGATTGTTTCCTTTGGGGCGGTGAACTGTACCGGTTTGAGTATGGAGTCTCGCAGTTCTTCTTCTTTGTTAAGGTACGTAAGGGGACCTGTACAGGAACAAAATCAGACCCACCAGAAAAAGTCCTTTACCGCGCTACTTTTCTGCTAAGAAATGGTGGCTTTGGTGTTTACAACGTCATGAAGAATAACTGTGAGGACTTTGCTATTTATTGCAAGACAGGCTACAAGAGAAAGGTGCTCCCAATCGGAAAACTGACCAGCTTTAGTGGTTTGGTATCTGTTGGTATGTATTTTCGAAGGAGGTTCATCTCTGACATTCGAGCCAGAGATAATATGATGAAGGTTTCTGTGGAGAAGCTTGTTAAAAAGGAAAAAGAAAAAAGAAAAGGGGAAAAAGAAGAATGAATATGATGCATAGGCTTAGATGAACTGGCTGAAAGATGCAAAGATCAGTAATAGTTGTGGTTTAGAGAAACTGGCTTGCTGGCTACTGCAACTTCTATACAAGACTGAACTAAGTACCAAACCATAAGTGAGATGTTTTGCTGTAATTATCATTGTGGGGAATGAATTGATTTAGTCCAGGATATCATTAATCCTTGATTTACCAAAAGTGAATGGTCATGTTATTAGTTTAGCTGCAAGTTGATCTATTAGTCGTCGTGGGATCGATACTATGTGTTAACTCTGTGCTTTATGTTAGCTCATGGCAATGGAGTAAGCTACATGATGAGGTCCATAAACAGTACTCTTGAAAAGAAACAATAGCTAGTAGGTAATGTTGAGATTATAAATTTTTGGCAAGATGATTGAGTGTTTTATTTTCATTGTGATTGTAATTCCAATGAGCCTCTTAATATTCTAATGTACAAGAATGGTAGTTGGGATACTAGACCTCACTTTAAGGCGGTCTCATATGAGAGTTTGTGCTAATTTTGTTAGAAAGGGTTGTACACCAAGACAATGTTAAAATTATGTCTAGCATTCTTGTCCCCATTATAATTTAAGGATAAAAAGTATAATCATGATGGGGTTTTGGCCTTCTTTGGTAATTAGCGAATTGGGGCAAAATTAGCGGATTGGGGCCAATTAGAGGATTTGACTAGCGAATCCGCTAATTTAAGGTGTTTGGTAAATAGCGGATTCGATTAGCGGATTTGGCCGAATCCGCTAATTTCGAATCCGCTAAAAAGTAGCGGATTCAAGTTAGAGGTTTGCAATTTATTAACTAATTGACATGATTATCCACAAGTTGGCATAAATTACAAGGGTTGCCACTATTTAAATAAAAGTATTTCCCATTGCAAACCCTTTTTGTTCATCTGCCGTTTTTTTACAGTAGGTTTCTTTCTTCTATTTTATTCAACTTTTTCTTCTTCCTTCACCCTTCCTTCTATTTTCTCTTATTTTCTTTAATTTATCCATGTATACAGAGCATTTAGGAGGCATCAAGAAGGAAAAAGGTTCATCACTTGGACAACAACAATAATAATAATAATAATAATAATAATAATAATAATAATAATAATAATAATAATAATAATAATAATAATAATAATAATAATAATAATAATAATAATAATAATAATAGTACTAGTAATGGTAGTAGTAATAGTAGTAGTAGAAGAAGAAGATAATAATAATAATAATAATAATAATAATAATAATAATAATAATAATAATAATAACAATTAATGTCCTTTTTAGTCATTTTACATCTTCAACTAACTAACAGCTAAATCTCATCAGCTAACAGCTACATCTTTAACTCAGTTGTAAAAGGGTTGTGAAAATTGGGCCTGATTTTAGTAGTGTTAGTAGCGCATGTTTTTCTCTACCCAAGCTAATTAGCTAGCTTAAAGAATTAAGGACGCTTATGAAAATTGAATGCAAATTGGGTATGTAAATAACCTTTGTATTCCGATTAAGCTTTAGATTTTACAAATAATGGTATAAAAAATGCAATAAGTTTTGTTGAAGCTGCCTCAAGGTGAGGCTATCTCTATATACAAGTATGAGATCAATCAGCTTGACATCATGCTTGTATGAGAGACCTTATCTTAAGACCGTCTCATGCAAAATTTTGTGCAAAAAATATATCAGGATAGTATAATGAGCAAATCTTATGTGATTCCAACTATATTGGGTTAAAAATAATAATTATGGAGTACGAGTAATATCTAAAAGATTGCTTAACGTAATCATAAATTGCTTAATGTAAAAAATTTTCCCCAAAATACCCCTAATTACTTTTTCGACATTTTGCTCCCTCTTCTCTCTGTTCTCTCCTTCCCTCTTCCCTTTCTTCTCCATATTCGAAGCGAGAATGTACAATAGTCACTGGGAGTTCGATGTCGACCAGGCTCGGGCTGACAGTGCGAAATGGCAGGCAAGGGGGGTGGTTCGCCGGTTGGGCTGGGAGCGGCGGTGACGTATGCGGCATGTTCTGTGGGTTCGCCGGAGGGGCTAGGGTCGTGGGGGACGGGGATGCATTTGCGTCGGCTCAGGTGGTGGTGGGGGCGGCCGGGCAGGCAGGGCGGCGACGGTGAGGGAGGGGGGGACGGTGTTGGAGGTGGTGGTGGGGGAGTCGTGGTGTGGATCTAGCTAGTTAATTAATTTTAACAAAATCGTAAAAAAAAAATATAAATAAAATAAAATACCACCCAGCCAACCACCGCTCCCAGCACTGCCCAACCGCCCTCTCCCCCACCACCGCCCAACCGCCCCCTCCCCAACCACCGCCCAACTGCCCCCTCCCGCGTCCGACCACCAGATCACCGCCCCCCTCCCACCCAATATCTCTCTCCACCACATAACCTAGTTTTCCTTTCTCTCTCCAACCGCCAAGCCCCAACTGCAGCCCATCAACAACCTCAGCCCTCCAACCACCCACCGATGAACACTAACCTACTACCCACAAAAACCTTAAACAATTAGTAATTTGAAAAGTAACTAATCTAAATCATAATAATTACCTTAATATCAATCATTAATTTGATCAGATATTGTTTTCATCGAAAGAATCATTCTTATTGATTGATTAGAGAGAATGATGGGAAAAAGAGGAAAAGGAAGATGGAAAAATCCTATTGGTACTCCTCAACTTATAAGTTGTCTAAGTGGTACCCAATGTTTTTGAAAAATCCAGTTGGTGCCCTCAAGTTATTTGTGTTGTATGGAATGTGACCTGTGTTTATTTTTTGACGTTAAGTAAGCTGTTAGTACGTTTTTTTGGCCCAAAAATTCGAAATTACCTTCCTTAACACCCAAAATTGTCCCTCCAACATTTGTGCCTATAAGCTGGACTCTGCACTACTAATGGCCGCCATTGTTGGAGTACATTTGTGCCTATTTAAAGCTGGACTCTGCACTACTAATGGCTGCCATTGTTGGAGTGAAACATAGATTTGAAGAAGTGAAAAAAAGAAGAGATTTGAAGAAGTGAAAAAAAGAAGAGAAAAGCTGATGACATGTGTTCTTATCTTAGTACTGGGGTCAAAATCATGTTTGCCATCTTTGTATTTGTGATTGCTTTCAAAACAATAAAGTTAGGGTGTTACTAAATACCGCCCCTAAATTACCACCTACCGCCCCTAAATTATCACTTACCGCCCCCCCAAATTCCAATTTTGCCCTTTTATAAATTTTGCACTCATCCTCTCCCTCTCTAACTCTCACACCAATTCTCCCTCTCTAACACCCACTCTACCACCCACTCTCATAGCCAACCTTCATCAACATCGGATGTCTGCCGGCGACCAGGAAGTGCCGTCGACGGTGGCGGAGGTAAAAAAAAATTTTGCGCATTTTTTTGCACGGTCGTCTGCCGATCTCGACTCACCTTTGGATGAGTCGTCTGCGACCGGCGACCACCCAAGGGTGAGTCGTCTGTCGTTGTCGACTCCCCAAGGGTGAGTCGTCTGCTACAGGCGACTCACCCTTGGGCGAGTCGAGATCGACAGACAACTCACCCTTGGGTGGTCGCCGGTCGCTCGAGATCGGCAGACGACCGACACCAAAAAAAAAAAAATTATTATTATTTATTATTATTATTGTTATTGTTATTATTATTTATTATTATTATTATTATTTATTGTTATTTTTATTATTATTATTATTATTATTATTATTATTATTTATTGTTATTATTATTATTATTATTATTATTATTATTATTATTATTATTATTATTATTATTATTATTATTATTATTTATTGTTATTATTAATATTGTTTCTTCCAGGTCCAAACGGAAATTTCATACGTCTGTCCCTTGGTTCAGTCGGTTTTATTAGACGTTTAAGATTAAGCTAACATTGTTTTCGTTGTTTTCGTTAGGTTCCTTTGGAGCGGTTCGGTGGTGATGGTGTTGATTACAGTACGCATTTCGTCACTGATGAGTTATTTGATAGTGATACAGATGCAATTAATTGGGCAAAACAAATTTCCCTTACTATCGGATTTGAGTTGATAATTTCGTCACACAAGAAGAATGGAAGCGTAAAATTGTTAAAATGCAATCGAGGTGAACGCTACAGAGGGGAATTAAGAGACTTAGATACTGCTGCTCGGAAGAAATCGAAAACAAAGGCTTGTAAATGTACGTTCCAGTTAAGAGCTCGGCAAGTGTATGGGTCCAGTAGTTGGATGATTGTCACATTGCCTGGGATTAGGGGTACGCACAACCATGACTTTGCTGTGTTTCCTGAGGGATATCGTCAGATGAGTGGTCTTAGTCCTGGGTCAAAGAAACTCGTTCGTGACATGACTTCGGCACAAACAAAGCCATGTGCTATCTTGGCCGCTATTAAGGAAAAATTTCCCGAGGACAATGCAACTAGACGGCATGTGTACAACCACAGAGATCGTATAAGGAAACTTGATTTTGAAGAGAGAGATGTCATTGGTCAGTTTCATCATTTAGCTGTGGAGAATAAGTACGTACATTGGACAAGAGCCGACCGAGCTACTAATGAGGTAACTCACGTGTTCATGGCACACCCTACATCAATTCAGTTACTTCGGTCTTTTCGTTGGTTGATTGGCTTAGATTCCACGTACAAAACAAACAAGTATAAGATGCCGTTTCTTGAGATAGTGGGGATGACTCCAACCAATAAGAACTTCCTCATAGCTTATGCCATTATGAAGGATGAGACTCAGGCAAGCTATGCGTGGGTCTTAGATAAGTTGAGGATGCTTATTGGAAATGATGTACACCCAACAACAATTGTGACCGATCGTGAGCTAGGGTTGATGACACCTATTAGAGAGATATTTCCCGAGAGTGCCCATTTGCTCTGTACATGGCACATTAACAAAGTCGTTGAAGACAAAGTGTATAGACTTTGTGGAAAAGATAAGCTTGTCGCGCAGAGGTTCAAGAACGGGAGGTGGAAAATTATCATGGAAGCTTCCACAGAAGCTGCGTACGATAGAGCAGTGCGTACGATGAAAGATAGTTGGAGGAATTACCCTCACGTGATATCCTATGTAGAGGAGACCTGGCTGAGATACAAAGAGATGTTTGTGGCTGCGTGGACGAATAAGGTGCTACACCTTGGCAACACTACGACTTGCAGGGTGGAGAGTGCACATGCCGCGCTAAAACAGTGGTTAAACTCCTCAACTGGAGCTTTGGACAATGTTTGGAACAAGGTCAACAAGTCAATCGAGTCACAAATAACTGAGATCAAGTACACACTTGAAGAGTGCAGAAGACGAAGAAGTGTGATGTACTCGGGTTTCCCATTCAACTATCTGACCGGGTATGTTTCCCATTACTGCTTACAAATATTATCGAATGAGCTGAAGAGGATGAGAGAATTGAGTCACCAAGTATTTGATCGTTGCGGTTGTGTATTGAGATCCACTCATCAGATCCCGTGTGCGTGTGAGTTGAAAACGGCCACGGATACGGGCACGCCAATTAGCTTGAATAGTGTCCACAAATTTTGGCGAACACTCGTTATTAGTGATGCAGTGGAGATAGCTACGCTTGACATGACTGAGCATCCATCTGAGGACCATCGATACTTTCAGTCTCTGGTCGACGAGGTTAACTCAAGCGACCGGGCAGTTGTGCGCAACATCTCTGTCCTTATGAATGAGCAGCTTCATCCTGAGGAAGCGAGTTACGTCGAGCCGGGAGCGAACACGACAGTTAGAGGTCGACCGAGAGGGAGTTCCTCTACCAGACGTGATCCTAATTCATGGGAGTACTCCCAGAGGGGTCGTGGTCGCCCTAGGTCATCCAGTTCGAGCCGCGGGCGTGGTCGTACCTCATCCTCATCGAGTAACTTCGTGCGGAGTACTGGTATGAAAACCCATAATTTATTAACATGTACATAATGTTGTTAATTACTTTTTGATAAGTACTATTAATGACTTTCTATTATATTGTCTTGCAGCTGGACACGCAATAGATATCACTGAATTCTATCATGTTAACAAAATTCCGGGAATCATCATACCTTTCATTGAAGGATATCTCGATGTGGTTGGGGATGGTAATTGCGGTTTCCGTGTCATTGCGGACTACGTTTTCAAAGACCAAGAGCAATGGCGATTGACGAGAGTTTGCATTGCAAACGAACTCTTAGCTAACCGAGCATTGTACGAAACCCTATACGTTGAAGGGGTCGACGCTGGTTACCGCCGTATTATGTGGGACGGAGGTGCGTGTAACTATGATCACTGGATGATAGTAGTTGAGGATTTGTTCCCGATTGCCAACCTCTTCAATGCAGCGATTATGTTATTCGGATACGGCAGCGGAAGGGGGTTATATTCTTGTTACACAGTGCTACCGTTGCAAGCACCTTCGACTGCTACACGTCCAAGTAGGGAAATTGTCATGTGTCATTTAGGTGATTCGTACATGCATTATATCCGTCTGGATTTAGCCTCAGATTTCCCTGTTCCTCCGATATGCGAAGCATGGTTTACTTCCCGTTCTGATAGTGTCGCTGGTTGGGAGCAAATGTATGTTAGGCGAAGAGCACATTGGGATCGTTTAGCGAGGTCGACGTAATTGAATGTTTTGCGTGATTGTTATACTTATATCATTGTCACATTTTTGTGTGATTGTTATATTTTGCATGTGGAGAGTGGTCGTGATTATTGGAGGTAAATAAAACAACAAATTACAATAAAACAAAAAATGTAAATAAGAAACAACAAATTACAATAACACAAATAAATAACAATAACAATGAAACTCTTATATAAATAAATATATAACAAATTCATCTAGGGTCAATACATCATTTGGCAGCCCGCCAATCTCTCATATACTCGTCCATAATCGATCGAGAACCTTCCGCTTGCTCCGGAGGAATCAAACTAATGAAAGACTCAGCTGCGACGGCTAGACGATTCACCCACTGCAAAAAAGTAACAATGAGTGTGACTTCAGAGATATGTAATACGTAAAAAAAATATATATTTTAGTTAATCACTTACATAATCGTTGTTGGATCGTGGAGGAATCACAGGTGCTGCAGCGTCACGTATCAGCCGAGGGTGGGAGTGAAGGTAGTACCATGCGAGGTAGTCATCCGTACATGCTGTGGGATCTGACGTGGATGCCTGAAATCCATGGAGACCAAGAATGTAAAATCCCGGGAACATACCCCAAGCATCAGATGATATCCGTTCGGGGTAGACAACCTTGTACGAACGACTGCTCCATGACCTGATCGCTTTCTCTGGCCTAATGATCGGGGAAGGGATACTCTGTACGTACCCGATTTATCGTAAACAACGACCAGGCATGTACGGTTCGATAATATCCCGATACCGTAGCCACCCCATGAATACAGTCCTCGGTACAGATACTGCCGGGTCAGAACCGTACGGCAGCCACACCACCTACGTAGAAATGTTGAAAGTTACGGTGAAGTAAAAAAAACATAGCAAACGACGAAATAAATCATGAACACCGATAACTAAATGACGTACCTCTGGCGCTCGCAGACGATCCAAGCGTCTACGTAAGGAGTGCAGTCGAACCACGTCCTTGCCCTCAGCATGGGCACTCCATACGGACGCACGGGGAGCCTCGTCGTCCCCGACAACCATCCGCTCCCGATGAGGTCGGAAGCAGGGAAAGTACTCGTATATCCATGCCTGGAGGAGAGTTAGGCATCCGCAGATGCCCTGAGAATCCCCGCGACTAGCTATACCGAGCTGACGATATAGGAAGGCGAGGGCAGCAGATCCTCAAGAGAAGTCATGCACCGTTTCGAAACCATTGTCCATCACCTCCATCACGCAGGAGGGTCTAATACGGTTACCACTCTTGTCGACAAACAAGGTGGATCCAATAAGTAACCACATCCAAGCTGTCACCTGGATGTCCTCCACTTGCTCACGGCAAAGCTCAAAAACCGACTCCGTGAGGACCGCACCGCCCTGCCAGTGGCTACACATCAGTTCATCTCGGGTGACCCCGAGAACCTCCATGGCCGCCATCTGCAGCTGCCCATCCCGTCCCTCATTGGAAACGAGCTGTCCGTCTACAGGAATCCGAAGAATATGCCATACATCGTGCAACATGATCGTCATCTCTCCGAACGGCATGTGGAACGAGTTCGTATCCGGCTGCCACCTTTCCACGAATGCAGATATCAGGGGGAAGTCAATATGTTTGAACATAATGTCTACCAGGTGTGATAACCCAGTCCCCTCGATCTGGGCCCTCATCTATGCCGACAACTCCGCTCGCCACTGACTCAGCCGCTGACAGACACTGAATCGGTTCTGACACTTCAAGAGACCCCTCGTCTCTCCATTCCACATACGAGACGCTACGTGGCCCAGGAAGCTCGGTATGACGCTATCATCCGCCGGCCCACCGGGCACAGGCTCTGTAACAAGCCACGTAGTGTCGTCCTCCGCTCTAGATCGTTTGCTAGTACTGGACGACCCAGTACTAACAAACCTACCGCCTCTGCCCTTCACCACGCGCCAATCAGAGGATGATTCGACGCCAATCTGATCATCGTCCATGGAATGATCCCCGGAGTAGAACTCGCTAGTTGCGTAATCGTCTTGCTCAGCAGTCATCTCCCTCATCCGAACTGCCTCTCTCTGTCTCCGTACAGAGGCATCAATCCCGCGCGTCCTCGTGTGACGCGGTCCTGAACCAGCTAGTTTACTAAATAACCTCGGCACCGATTTACCGGCTCCTCCCATCTATCATTTCACATTTTTAATTAATTAAATAATAATCAATAATAATAATAATAATAATAATAATAATAACAATAAATAATAATAATAATAATAATAATAATAATAATAAATAATAATAATAATAATAACAATAAATAATAATAATAATAATAATAATAAATAATAATAATAATAATAATAATAATAAATAATAATAATAAATTTTTTTTTTTTTGTCGGTCGTCTGCGACCGGCGACTCACCCTTGGGTGAGTCGTCAGCCGATCTCGACTCACCCTTGGGTGAGTCGTCTGCGACCGGCGACTCACCTTTGGGTGAGTCGTCAGCCGATCTCGACACACCAAGGGTGAGTCGTCTGCGACCGGCGACTCACCCTTGGGCGAGTCGAGATCGGCAGACGAATCACCCTTGGGTGAGTCGCCGGTCGCAGACGACTCACCCAAGGGTGAGTCGAGATCGGCAGACGATCGACACAAAAAAAAAAAAAAATTCAACACAACTTCAATTCATAAGTTCGCGATTCAATTCAAGGTAAAAAATATTCAATTCAACGCAAAAAAAATTCAATTCAAACAAAAAAAAAAAAAAAATTTCGAAAAGTTACCCCCCCGCGATGCGGTCGGTCGTCGCCTCCCTCGTCGTCGAAGCCTCTGCCGCTGCCGCTAGCCCATGACATTCCGTTGTTGGTGGTGGTGGTGGTGGTGGTGGTGCCGTGAGTGGTTGCCGGTGTTATGGTGTGGTGGTGAGGATGAGTGAGAGTGAGTGAGGAAAAGAGGAAGGATGAGTGAGAGTGAGTGAGGAAGAGAGGAAAGATGAGTGAGTGAGAGTGAGTGAGAGTGAGTGAGGGTAATATTGGAATTTGGGGGGCGGTAGGTGGTAAAAAGGGGCGGTATTTAGCAATTCACTAAAGTTAACCAAAAAAAAACTATCATCTAGTATTAGTAAATCCAGAAATTATCATCATATACCATCCAAAAAATCCTAATTTTCTGAAACGGAACTTCAAACCCATCCACATACAAAATTATCCTCATATACCTATCAAATCTCAAATGAAATATCATGCAATTTCGAATGCAAAAGTTCACAACTTTGAACAATTTCAAACCAATTGAGGGGAAAAAAAACTTAATCTAATGTTGTCAGTAATCTGCCCTTTTGTGATTTTTTTGATGTTGATTATGTGTTCATGTCAAATTTTGAGAAATTAAGGACACTCCACAAGAGAAAAAAGAAAGAGAGAGAAAGAGAGATGAGGAACACATATAAAGAACTGAAGAAGAGAGAGAGAGAGACAAGAGCTAGGCTATGGTGAGAAGTTATGGAAGAAGGCAAATTGAAATGAAACGGAAGGGAAAGAGACGACAGAGAGGTACTGGGTGGTTTTTGGGTTTGGCTTTACATATATGTTTTCCTTTTTTTCTATTTGCTTTGAGAATTAAAAAGAATTGTTAACGTCGTTCATTAAATTGTTAGGATTTTTTGTGCCGAACTACCTTGTTTGGGAGCTGATTTGTGACTTACTACCTTAAAAGTTTTTTTTTTGTGGGGAACTACCTTAAAAAGCCAAAAAGCTTGTTGACCACTACCCTTGACCATATTTTCGGGTATAATTTTCTGAAAACCTGAAAATACTCTCACGTGAGGCGCACGTGAGGATTAAATGAACCCCCCCTTTTGCTGTTTTCATTTCTGTCAATTTTCATTCCCCACTGTCAATTGTTAGATTATATATAGGATGTCGAAGAAATCATAACAAATATATAGCCCAGAGGAAATACGAGGATGTCGAAGAAATCATAACAAATATATAGCCCAGAGTAAATGCAAGGACGACCCCTCTCTCTCTCTCTCTGCATTTCAATCCATTGTGTCCCTAGGGTTGATTTTTATCAATGAAAAGCTCAATAGTTGTTTTAATTCTATCTCTTCTTTCTCTCTCCTACCCTGCTCTCTTGTTTCTGCTAGTGCTACTACTTGGCTCCTGAAGTGAAAATTATTGCTGAAAAAAAAAAAAAAAGATCGTTTAGTTTTTTCCCAGTTAGGGAAAATCAAACAAAAAAACTAAACTTCCAGGCTTTTCTCTCTCTTGAGATCAATATCATGAAGATGAAAACTAAGTCTATAATTACAAATCATCTTGTCACTCTCGAGCTTAGAAGGCATATTTATGGTTTTCTCTCTCCTCGAATTTTCAATTATTCGCCCTATTTTCTCGGTCCATTTATTGGAAAGAATAAAGGAAAGAAAATCGAATTATTGGATTCTCATTCTTTGTGATGAGAATTTGATTGAATTTTGTCGATTTTGCTTTTCGGAGATTCATTTGTAGTAATTGTTTTATGGGTAAATTGTGTCTCATTGATTAGTTGAGTTTAGGGTTAATTTGGTTATATATGTAAATTTGGGGGTGACCTGCCAAATTGTTATGTTTTGATTTAATTGTGTGGGTATCTTCCCTACGAATTGAAATGCAATGAATAATCTCACTTGTCAATTTGATTTTGAAGGTGCTCACTGATCAGGTAGTATGGGGGTTGGAGAGAGAGAGAGCAGTGAGGAGAGACAAGTCATTTAATCCTCACGTGAGGGCATTTTCGGGATTTCAGAAAAATATACCCGAAAATATGGTCAATGGTACTGGTCAATAAGGTTTTTGGCTTTCTAAGGTAGTTCCCCACAAAAAAAAAAATTTAAGGTAGTAAGTCACAAAACCCACCCCAAACAAGGTAGTTCTGAACAAAAAATCCAAATTGTTAACAATCTGTACAGACTAAATAACTTGAGGGTACCAGCTGGATTTTTCAAAAGCATTGGATATCACTTGGATAATTTATAAGTTGAGGGGCACCAATAGGATTTTCCCAAGGAAGAATAAGGGGATACTCCTTTACAAATAAAAGGGTAGTTTAGGGAATTTTGTGTCAAAAAGATTTACGTTAAGTAATTTATGATTTACGTTAAGTCTTACCATTGATTAAAGAGTACAAGAAGCATGAAACTTGGGATCTGAAAGAGATAATCTTCTTCACATAGATGCACATTCAATAGATGAAAACCCTTATAAATGATACAAAACATAACTTGCATTTCTTTGAAATAATGTTATGTATGAATATATTGTTGTTGTTTTTCGTAAGTTTCACATTGTGTTACATAAACAAATTCAATTAACGAGCAAAAAAAAATGTAAACAAATTCAATTGTGATTTTTATGTCGGATAGGGAGATTGTGTGAATTTTACACTCCTAACTGAACTCTTTTAACAAAATTCTTAAGCATCTTTCTTAAATTGGAATCCTTAAGAGTTAAGATAAGATAACTAGGTAAGTAATTCTAACTTCCTTGCTTCGACCAAATCCTTAAAAATCTTTTGTTAAGAAAACCATCAAACTTAATTAACTGGCTTTCCCTTGCTTAAAATATAAAAACTCAATCTATGGGATAAGATTTTGAACAAAAATTAACGTGTCAAGTCAGCACGGTCAACACTCGTTTTAGGAGCGAAGATCCATGCTTAGATTCCTTCTTCCCAAAAAAAATAAAATTTAAAAAAACAAAAAACTTCCATTCCATAAAGTTGTTGAATAACAACGCCCTTTTTGTAGGCCGCTGTTATTGCAAGGTCAAAGAAGACTACTGCCAGATCATTATTTATTTGAATTGACAATTTAACCCTTCATTATAAAAGAAACAATCTAAATTATCCCTCTCCATAATATTGTTGTGTACACTTGCTTTTTTTACATATTGACTATAATATAGAAGTAAATCATAATAACAGCTATAAAAAGCTTGTCAAAAATATTAAAGAAAGCATTTTCATTCATACAAATATCCAAGTTTAATTAATAGAGAAGTTATCATAGACTCATACACTCAAATCATATCAGTTTGTGATTGATATTTGCATGTAACGGATCGATTTTGGCATGTAATCATACTCTAATACCATAAAAGTGATCACTTACATTCAAATTAAAATGAAATGAACTATAGAGCTTTGCATGAAATTGAGTTGTAATAGTGAACCATTTTATTAAAGCTTTCAACTTCATCATTCTCATTCTCATACAATTAGATAATTGAATTGAAAGAGCCCTCATATCTACAACTATCGGCCTAACAGCCTAAAATCATATCAACCAGGCTCTTATTTTTTTCCTATTGTGTCATCAACATGAGCTCAAAGCTAGGTTGCCTATTGCCATAGAGATGGGGTTGAAGTTTCTATGCGTAGGTATTTCTCTAGGAAGCAAAAAGAGCACACGAATGAGATTAGAGCAATTAAGGAAAATAATAAGTTGATTCTTATCAATGCCAATTTGCTAAGTTTGTAGAATTATAGGATCCCTAATTATAATGTCTTTCCATAAATTTGTTGTAAACAAGACAATAAGAGATAATAATGGAGAAAAAATAAGTGTTTTGCCTCATATATGTAAAGAGCTAAGTTGTCAACACAAATAATTAATAACCTGACATTAGTGTTTTTCGGCCTGGCAATAACATCGGCTTTTTTGTATTGTATGCCTTAATCACAAAGGAAAGTTGGGTTGGGTTTGATTTATTTTATTTTATTTTATTTTATTTTATTTAGTTTTCTCTGATTTTTTGATCTTTTCCCCCATTGCTTTGCTTTTCTCATCATCTTCATCAATAAAGAGAGAGAGAGGAGAGAGAGAGAGAAGGGATCAAATCAAATGGGGGTGTTGTCAAATAAGATTTCAAGGGATACCCTGAAACCCGGAGATCACATCTATTCTTGGAGGACTGCCTATCTCTATTCTCATCATGGTATTTTTCTTAAATTTTTACACTTTTTTTTTATTTTATTTAATGTAATTGATCTCTTTACATTTGTGTCTAATTCATGCAATCTAGCCGCTTTTTTTGGAGCTAATTGATCAATTTAGCAAATTGCTGGGTATACACTAAAAATTGTTAGTTTTGATTGAATATGGAGGTTGCTGGATATTTATTATATGGGTTTTTAATGTTTAATTTTTAATTTTTGGATTTAGTTCTAGCCTTCTGGGTTATTATGGGAATTTTGGTGATTGACTTTTTTTGGTTTCTTCTGTATGTGGTGTGTGTTAGGATGATGTTGTTTTGGGGCAGAAAAAGACAATGGAGATGGGTTTGGAATTTATATCCTATATAGTGGTTGAAGACTTATTAGCATATAAGTTAAATTAATGGTATTTTACAAGGTTTTGAATTGGGTTCTAGAATTCAATTTTCTTCATAGTTGCCATAGTTTTAAACCCAATAGAGCCAAAAGATATGAACTTTAATGGTTGAACTGTTATCTAATAAACATTATGGAATTGGAATAATGCTAAAAAAAATCCTGAGTATTGGCTTTGCTGCTTTCCCTTTCTTTGATAAAGACATAAACTTTGGATAATGGGAGATCATTGAAGGTTTATTTGACACATTATTGTGTATTGGTCATTCTGATTAGCCTAGTTAGCTTGTGCTTTTATTGGAATGATGGGTTCAAGCTATCCATTAGACCTATGAATCAAATTGTTGGGGAAAAAAGATAGAGCATGTGTGGATTTTTGTGCTGTTTGAGTATAGAGATTGAGTTGTTACTCATTGAAATAATATGACTCGGACAGAGGAGCATTTGGGATGGTGCAAGGAGTGCGATATATGATATTCTAAAAGTTAGAGGCTTATATACTGCCATTAGAAGGCTGTACAAGGTCATTTAACAAGTAGTATAAGTGCGATTTGTGACTGTCACTCTCGAAACTGCATAACATCTTTCAATTACCCCTACATCCCAAATTTCATAAACAATAGCTAAAGAAGCAGCCTTTACAAACTGTGAAGAGGACTTTCCCTCCTCTTCGTCCTACTTAGTCATCTGAACTTGCATGATAGGGTAAGAGGTTTATTTTCTTCTCTGTTTTCTTTGTAAGTGAAGAAGAAAAGTTTCTACTGAAAAACTAAGTACAGTAACTATGAACAAGGTCTTCAAAAGCAAAATCTATTCACCAATTGGTCAACCTTTGAAATGGAGTATCAGTTAAAAACCAAGTTACCCTATCACAGAGCTACTTTTACAGGGCCTAGAGATGACTCACAGTAGCTAAGATAGTATTTGTGCACAGCATCCTCTTCTTCTTGTCTTCCCTAATGCCAACATAATGAACTTGAAAGAATTGCCTAATAGTAGATGGACAGAGCCAAGCTTCCTCGGAAACACCAAACAGCCTACTCTAAAGGAACCCCGCAGCCCACTGTACATTGCTGGCACAACAAAGTACACATACCCGTGAAACAGCTACGCTGCCCTACTCTGCTGGCTCATTGCATTCGTGTGAATCCTCCCCGATGCCAAGGTCCACACAAATGCCTACACCTTAAGAGGTGCCTTTTCCTTCCAAAGACAATTAGCTATGGGAAACCAGGGAAAGGGCAAGGAGTAGCTAGCTGTTGAAATAATGACTTACTGGAAAATACTCCTGATATCTCACTAGTTCACCCCCTAGAATCAGCGGATCAGAAACCTGAATAGACTCCAAGATGCCTAACCAGGATGTAAACTCATGCATTTCCCAGTTGCAAAGAAGTCTCCACAAATTCTGAAATAACTCTGAAACTGGGGCATCATGAAGTTCGGGAAGCTGAGAAAACTAAAAGTAAATCTCATTCAGAAATGTTCGTCCCCATTCCAAGGGTCCTCCCAAAACTATTTTCTTTCCATTCCCTAGAGGTAGGCGCACCGCGCACAAATGGATGGAAAACAGAAGACACTTGACAAACAAACTTCCACGGGTAAGCATGTGTAACCCTATCATCTCCCGAGCATCCAACCCATTACGAAGTAAACCCGACTTGGGTTTTTATGACCTGATGCCAAAGCGCATCTTCTTATACCCAACAAAGAAAAAAAGCCTTCCCATACTGTGGCAGCTAGGGAAAAAATCAAACAACAGATGCGCACAAAACTCGTGATATTGACATAGACCACACAACCCCTGGATGACCTGTGCATCGTGTTTATCTATCCAAAATGGTAACATTGAATTCTTCTTATATCCAAAAACCCTAAAATGCGCTCTCTCTCTCACCTCTACCTTTCTTCTTCCCTCTTCTCTTCTTCTCTCTCCTCCCATGGCTTCCCCACCTGCTAATGGGTCCTCTACTGCCCACCACGGTTCAGATCGAAGGGAAATCCTTCGATCTGTACCCTGAGAAACTCAGGGAAGGAGGTTTTGTCAAAATCTGGGAGAAAGGCCGCAATAAATGTCGTCGGGTCCACATGACGGCGACGATGGCGCGGTGGTTGGAGGGCCTCATCGGTTCAGATCTGCTAGCCAAGTGTGGATTCGAAGAAAAGAGGCGGTTCGGGAGAACCCTAGGATGGGTTAAGGCCAAATCGAATTCAAAGGGCTCGTTCCTGGAAATTGGTTTGAGCCGACATGGGAAGTCGACTGCGGTGTTTGTGCCTAGCGGTAAGGATGGCCGGAGGTGGGACGATTTCAAGGAAGCTCTCGCCAAGGGGGTCGGGTGCTTAGACCAATGGTGAGCGTAGCTATCGGGGTGTGGTAGCCGGAGCCACGCATCACCGGTGCTCGGAGTGCGGTCAGGTTAGGTCATCTAACCCCTTACAGGCACCTAGGCCTCGGGTTTTTCAGATCGCAGCGCCGGGAGCCCATGATGGCACAATGGAGGCGCGTGAGCCCACGCGCCCTTAGCCCATTGAGACGCGTGAGCCCACGCGCCCTGGGACCATTGAGGTGCGTGAACCTAAGCGTCCTGAGCCTGTTGAGGCGCGTGAGACCATACTTTCTGGTGTGGATGAGGCCTCCAGATTGTGTACGGCGCGTGGTGATGATAGGGCTCATAGTTATGGCGTGTGCACTACAATGACTTCATCTAGAAGCCCAGCAGATCCCAAAATCCAGGTGAATATTGATTTGGGACTTGTTCTGGCTTCTCTTCCTCATTGCCCTTCCTCTACTTTGGTCTTAGATGTAGGGGGATTAAAGGTGAGGTTATCTCTTGAGGGTTCCTCTACTAGTCAGTTCTCCTGTTGCTAATGATATACCGGTGCAAGTGTTAGCTGGGGTCCCTGTAGGTCAGCAAGAGGGAGATGCTATACAAATGCTAGACCAAGGGGCTGCTCCCATGGTATTGAATCAGGTTCAAACGAGTTCGCCAATAAGGGAGGTTAATGTTAGTGCACCAGTTTTGGATACCTCAAACAAGTTCGCCCCGATTCTTTTTGCTGACAATGGGGTTAGGAATTGGGCGGATGAGGTTAGCACGGAGGATGAGGATGACTTTGACTATGAAGACGACTCTTTCTTTGTTGGTAATGACTTGTTGTTGGACAACCTCAGAAGCAATGAGGATTTGGAATTTGTTCCACAAACACCAGGAGTTTATCTAGACGACACCCAATTATTTAATGAGGGTGGGGTTATTGGCTCGCAAAGTGAGGGTCTAGAGATGCTTTTTGGTTCCACTCAAGGTGCAACACCTCGAGAAGGGGAACCTGAGGGTGACGGGATTTTGCCAACACCAAAATCTAGCATCCTGAATTGCTATACTCTAGGCAGCAAGGAGGCTGATGACAATGGTAATGCGGTAATGGCTTTGGGGGGCATGTTCCTCACTGATGTCCGAGGCCAGAAGACTACTCTCGGTGCCAAGGAGGGTAATGACGTAGGAATTGAGGCTACTCTCGATTTTAGGGAAGCGGGTGATGTGGGTACAACGGCAACACTCAATTCTAAGGCTAGGAGAAAGAATCGGGAGTTGGAAAATCTAAAATCCGGTGTCGATTATGACGGGCTAGGGTTGAGGAGGGGTTTCTTACCTAGGAAGTAGACTCTGGCTTTTGGTTATTTCTTCATTCTGTTTTAGACATTTGGGCTCTATTATTTTATTTGGAGGATACCTTATCCTCTCCCTGTGTACTCTCTCTTCCATTCTTAATAAAGTCTTTTTCTTATCTAAAAAAAAAGGAGTATTCTGGAAGTTTTGTAAACCTTTGACTTAAGTTGTGGAGAAAACAGAATGTGCAAATTTGATGAGGTGGTTTGCGTCCCTCTTGTTTTTGCTCCCGCTGTGGTACAGTAGGATTTTCCGTAGGATAATGATGCTCAGAGCCTTAGACCTAACATCTCCAAAAACAATGTTTGATTATTTTATAATTTTCTTTTGTTACCTTCTTCTCAAGCCTACTACTAAAATTTAAGCTATATATGGTAAATAAGATTCTGTTTGGGTCCTGTTAGAGTTACTGTTTGACTATGTGGCAGTGTCAATGTGTGCATCAAAGAAGATTGATTAGCGGCTCAGAACTGAAATAGTTTTGGCTAAAAGCACTGTAGTTTGCTAGTTTGTACATCTGCAACTGCAATTGTTGGGAACTTGTGCTTCACCAGCTCTGGTGATTAGTGGCGCCTTTTTCCCATTGTGACTTATTCATGTGATTTGTGAAAAGAGGTTGACTAGCCTCATTATTGAAACATGATGATCTGACGTATGTACTTATCCAGCTTTTGGTGTAATTTCTGACAGGCATATATGCTGGTGAAGGAAAAGTAATCCACTTTACACGAGGAGCGGGCCAGGAAATAGGCACAGGATTAGCTGCTCTAGACCGAGTCATCTTCAGCTCATCTTCTTCTGACTCCTCACGTCCTCCATGCCCAGAATGTGGTGACCAATCAGACCTAACTGGAGTTGTCTCATCTTGTCTTGATTGTTTTCTTTCAGGGGATGAGCTTTACCTCTTCAAGTATAAAGTCTCACCACCTTTATTCCTTGCCAAGGCACGTGGTGGGACTTGCACGCTCGCCCCATCAGACCCACCAGAAGACGTCCTCCACCGTGCTTCTTTTCTGCTAACTAATGGTTTTGGCGTTTACAACATCTTCAAGAACAACTGCGAGGACTTTGCTATTTATTGTAAGACAGGCCTGCTTATACTTACAAATATCAGTGTGGGGCGAAGTGGGCAGGCGACAGCCTTTGTAGCTGCTCTGAGCGCGGTTGTGTCCTCCCCACTTAGATTCCTGACCACCAGCTTTGGTGGTTTGGCAGCTGTAGGTTGTGGTATGTATTGTGTAAGCAGGTTGGTCTCTGACATGGGCGTGAGACGTGATGTGATGAAGGTCCCTGTGGAGAGGCTCATTAATCCATGTGAGTTGGAGGTGCTGGCTGAGACAACACTTAACCATTGTGGCTCAGATGAGACACCTGCGACTGTAGTTAACAGTTGCTTAGAGGCCACAGCTGGGACTGCAACTGCTAAACAAGATTAGTATTATTCTGCGTTGGTTGTGAACAGATTGTGGATGCTGGCATGCCATTTCTCTCCTGATTTCTTGTTTCATTCATTTGTGTGATATCTATCGAACTGAACAAGTACCTAATGTATACATTTTGGGGTATTGAAGTGGGTGTCACGCTTGAACTAGTCAATGGTGTACATACTGAACGTCCCTGGATTGAGAAACAAATGCTTTCCCGTTGAAAGGTTGTAGTTATCTTCTATGCATTGGTTTATTATTTCTGTTCCTAAGTCTCAACTATATATTGCAGAATTTGACATAGATTTTCTTTGTAATTTTAAATCCAGCATGCAGTTAAATGATGAAAGCATTCTTAGAGAGTTAGAGTGTGTTCTATTTCGCTGAACCGAACAAAGCAGAATTAAAGTAAACTCTACTAAACTGAATCGATTCTAAAATAAGTGGAAAAGAACACCCCCTTAATCAAGAATCTACACAAGATCAACTTCCCCAAGCATAACACTAGCAAGGCTATGGGCAGCTTGGTGAATTAACGCTCACATAGTGAAGGCAAAGGAAATCACTCAAAGAGGCTTCCAATTTCCTGTACCAAGCCAAAATGGTCCCTTAAGGCCCTAGCAAGTAGCAAGTTGACGAACTTGAAATTTGTGCAACTTTTCTATTATTTCGTAGCAAGTCGAGATTAAAAAGTTAGTTTGAAAACCAATTTCAAATCTTTTTGTTATAAAAGAAGTTTTATTAGTGAACAAACTAGCCTAATCAACATTGTGAAATATTATTATAACCTTGTATAAATAGCGAAAAAACACCATATCATGTGATCAAGACTAGCTAAATAATAGAGAAAAACATACACCAATTTAAAAATCCATATATAACCTACACACAATTAGAATTGATTTTCATCTTGTGATTGTGGACTTTAATTTTGCTCATTGGACTTCACATTACAACCCATACTTATTGGGTTTCCCATTACATCCCCTATGAAACTCTCACTATTCATATCTGTAATGAGAGGACTCGACAAAGTCATTATAGTTTTGGATATTCACACGCAATGAATAATAACATGTGTGAATAAAAAGTAATATGTGACATAAAATATAGTTGTTGCGTTGAATTACACCACATATGCAAGAGTTAGATGAAATGAAATGAATGTGTAATTAAAGGGTGTTAAACTCAAACTAGTATTGTCAAATACGTCCTTTAGCAAGTGCAAGGTGATCACTTGCACATAACCTTCAATTTGAGCGAGCCTTATCTTTGTCAAATTTCAAATACAAAGAATGAAAACTCTCTTTATCAAATTTTCAAATACTTTCCAAGACTCTTCTCGATTGAGATGATATTTGTACAGTGATTGTTATGTTTACCTCATTTGTAAGGAGCACAAATTTTATATTCGTAAGGAACCTTTTAAAGAAAATTTATGAACAAAATTTATGAACATCAGAACAACTCTAGTTTTATTTGTATTTTATCACATTTTAATTTTATATCGATCATGAAATTATTTTTTATTTTTTTTGAATTGACGATCATGAAACTATAAAAAGTTTCATTATACATAAGACAATTACCCGTCTTAGTATTTCCTTCAACAACTTCAAAACTCATCACCATTGAGCCATTGATCTATATCTATGCATCTTATTTGCACCAAACAAAAAAGGAAAACTTCCTTTGAAAAAAAAACAAAAAAGGAAAATTTAGTAGACGACCAAAGTACACTTTCTTGAGAAACAAAACCCAAGAATCTCCATTGCGCACAAAGCAATATATTAAGTAATTAAAGAAGTAAAGAATATAATAAATGAACGAAATATAGGGGGGAACCTAAAATTGGACAGTGAAAAAAACTCCACATTTAGTCATTTACACTATTTGTACACAGTAATAAATGGAAAGAATCAGAACACTTCTCTCTTCCACACTTGAAAAACTTGGGCAAAGAAGCTCATAACACAAAAACTCGTCTGAGGCGGTCTCAAGGTGAGGTCCCCTCTAACAAGCATGATGTCATCCTTATGTCATGTATGGCTATAGAGGAGGCCTCATCTTGAGACGGCCTCATAAAGACCTTTTGAGCTCACAATTTTCCATCTCCTACTTGTTGGCTCTCACCTCTTCAGCCATAATCAACAACTTCTTCGTAAACATAGCTCAAAACACATTCACATTTACCAGTTCCGAAAATACGCCTACCTGTGGTGTAAATTTACAGCCCAAAAGGCACAAATGGGTAAAAGAAGAGAAACTGCCTACCCCCAGCCCTGGGAGACAAAAAAAAAGCCCAAGTATCCTTAGTTTTCAAAGCAATTGGCGAAGTTGCTCATTTTCTTTCCTTAGAGCTTGAACTTCTTTCATTAATGCAGCTTGGTTATCAAGTATTGAGTTCATAGCAGTTGACATTTCCATCTGTACAATGATGCAAAGAAAGAATCAACTAACCACAGGTGAGAGGACCGCCAAAAGTAGAGGACAATGAATTTTCAGTACAAACAGAAGTCACAGAACAACGAATCTTTAGGCTTAATGATATACCTCTTGCATGTGGAATTGCCTTAGAATTTCAATATGAAGGTTCCTCACATCTTCATGCATTGATTTTTGAAAGGATCCAAGAGTCTCATCAAGTGTATGTTGAAATAACTGGAGGGTAAAGGAAGAGGTCCCATGCTGGAGGTCAGCCTGAGATGTTCTCTGGTGCGGAGTTGATGCTCCCTGCACAGCAGAATTAAAAACAGGCAATTTAGTCCTGGACATGTCATGTCAGCACTGAAAGTAATTGTATAGATGCACAAGATACATCCATCACCACACATTCCAAGAAAGCCAGTTCTTCGATACAAAGTTGAATGGGGAGCTTATACAAGAAAAGAAGAATGTGGACTAGCGTGAGGAAAACGTGAGACTTGAACTGTATATAATTGTAAAAGCTCTGCTCTGCCGACCCTATTGTATGCACAAACAATCAAGTGAACAAGGAGAAGCCCGCAGCAATGAGGGATCAAGAAGGGACCCCAAACTGAGCCATGAAAATTGAACCCGCATCTCACGGTAGGAAGGTGGGAGTGGTGATACTGCACCACACCCGAATTCTCCAAGTAAATATGTGCATAAATAAAGGCAACTGAGTAAATCAATAGAAGTTCATACATTTGCAGGTTGAGACAACCCAGGTTCGGCAGCATTTGCTGCATCTGATCGTGACAGTAAACTGTTCAAAAGTTCTTCCCGGGTTTCAGCTCCTGTTTTCTTTGTTTTCGGGGAAGCTAAGGAAGGGGAACCTCCATCGGTAAAGGATGCTGAAGTGCCTATCCTCTCAGCATAGGTGGAGAACCGTCGCGAAAGACTCAAAGATGATGGTCCAATAGCTTCCGGATTTGCTGGGCCTGTAGCAGATTTTGGCCCAAGATTCAGAGGGAGAGAACTAAAAGGAACATGTCCAGGGATTCCAGGGGAAAGATCCTGAGCGGATGAGATATCTTTTGCATGCAAATTTCCAGAAGTACGACTCAAATTTGTGGAATAGTTCATCGTTGACTGGCTTACTGAAGATGGATCTTGCAGCCCAGTGAACACTGAAGTTGAAGCACTACCAGATGTCAACATGCTAAAACGAGATGGCAAAGTACCCATCTGACGGTGAAGAGCAAATGTATCTGAAAGCCTCTCACCACCCCAAGCTTCTGGAGGAGTAATAGATGACGAATCATCACTTTTGGACGATGCAGTGGGAGTTGATCCAGCAAGTGGAGATAGAATGGCATCCTGAGAAAGAGCAGGTCCATCAAAATTAAGCTACATTGCAACAGAAAGTTTCACCTTAAAATTTATGGCATCAAGTAACCTGAATTATTCTTTTTATCTTCTTGCAAAAAACCAAGTTACAGACCCAGACATTTGTCTATGGGCAGCCAAGAGTTCACAAATTAAGATCACTCCAACTTGAGGCTAGACCTGCATTCATTACCATTAACTGAATACGATGCAAAACCAAACACGAGTTGAAGCATTTCTTAAAAATAACACATACAGATTCATTAAAGCTAGACTACACTCGAAATAGGGACAGAGATACCATAAATAGGACTCTGCTCATTCCCCACAGCCTCAGTCAAATGTCACATTTGATCATATTTATTTATTCTTTATCTCCTTTCCCTTCTCTGCATATTCTTTTAAGATCGATAAGGAATGAAAAAACCAAGGTTTGCCTGCTTCTACGAACCCAATCACGAATAACTAAATGCACATGTCTCACAAGTAAGCCCAATCTAGCTTTGAGGAACAATCCATTAATTTCTTTTCATTATTTTTTAAAACGGCCTCAGAAAACTCACATAACAAATAACTAAATGCACATGGCTCACAAGGATCCCAGTCTAGCTTTGAGGAACAAACCATAAATTTCTCCTCTTTCATTATCTGTTTAAACTACCTCAGAAAACCCACATAACATTCCCTCCAAAGAGTTAAAAAGATATACGCCTACAAAACAACAGAGCCTTGATATGAGAAGGGACACAAAAGAGTCGTTTAAGTTTCTTATGACCAGCAGAAACAAATTTCTGAAGTGCTAGTGGTAAAGTTGTGGCAATTTCACTTTTTTGATAAGCAACTCAATAGCACTAACTAAGACAATACAAAATTCATTCATAAGCTCCAATAATCAAAAAAATTAGAGACTATCAAACCTTAGAAGTTGAGCTGGGTTTCCAGTCAAAAATTGGATGTATCTCATTGAGACCTTCTGAGATGGCGAATTTTGGATCAGGAAATAGGGAAGAACTCTTCTTATCACCAAGTTGACCTTTTCTGGATCGATCAGGATCACTCCAGAGCTTATCAAGTGAGGGTGTAATAGGCTGAACATCAACAAGTGGGGAGAAAACCTCCATATCGTCCTTGAAATTATGACTTCGAGTGGCATGTAATCTTGGCAATACTGCACCTGTCCACAGTAAGCTTCTATGAGGAGTTTCCTCTGAAGAGGGCATATTTGTCAATGATTCAGCAGTTGGTGCAGAGAGGAATGACTGTTCAATAGAAGAGCTTGAGCGCCGAGGCCCTGACAATGTTGTTGTTTGTGCAACGCTGGATAAAGTTACTGAAGGAAGTGGATCAGGCATCAATACTGAGTCCTCAACAGATCTTCCTAAGAGGGCGGTCTCAGCTGTACAATTTTTTTCATTTATCACAATAGGTTTTGATCTCTGCCAACATAAACTTGTAACAGCCTGACAGTTAATACAAAAGGGACAAATCAGGTATGTTAACAAATGATTAGAAAGAAGAAGAAAAAGATCTCAGATAGCCAGTCTTGTAAATAAGAACAAATCAACAATCTTTCATCAACAATCAACACATCCAGACCACCACAAGTACAGGCTATATTACATGGATTCGCTACATGTATACAGAATGGCCACGTGTCAATGCATCAACTGGGCAATTTTCTGAAAATCTAGCACCTTTCCACCTAATTGAAGGGACGAATAACCCATGCCTTTGTTGGCATTTCAAGATTCTAGCATAGATACTCAAGGTGAAGCAAAGAGACTGTGCGACATAGTTTACAGGAAACGACATAACCTTGTTAACAGAATAAAATGACAATGATGCGGGGAAAAATACATCCCAATTTCCCAAAAGCTTTTAATTTTATACATCCCAAAAGAATGAATACAAAGTAAGAGGACAAGGAGCTCTCACAAAAATAAAACTAATCACATGTCCCCCAATGACGTTGACGGTTCCAAAAGGAGTGAATTAAAAAAGAATGCTGAAGATTCCTCGGCAGTATACTTGAAATCTTTACACACACATGCAGCTCATACTTCTGAAAGAAACTCTATTTCAAAACTACAATGTCTCTGGCAAACTTCAAATGTACAGTTTATACCCATTGTTTGGATTTGCATCAAACTTAAAGCATTAGCCCTTCTCTTTCTCATAAGTTTCACCTAATTAACAGTCACTCTCTGACTCTCTCTCGCTCTACAATACCATTCACACAAGCTATTAGGATACTTGTCAAGTTAGATGGGAGGAAACAACAATAATACAGTAAGAATGACAACATGCTCCCCATACCCTGTTCTTTTCAGTAGCCTCATGTGTAGGCTATCCTTTTATAATATAACAAAAATGAGAAAGTTCCAAATGTTGAATTGCAACAACCAGCCAGGATAATCTTGCACAGACTGAGGAGGTCCAGATGTACGCACCATACCTCTATCTAGTAGGGAGGTTGTTTCCAACAAATGTTGTATTGCATCTCATGTAAATACCAAGCTTGGATAAAGGTGAACCAATTTACTTACCTCCGAATTACCATAAGCACGAAGGACAGTGAAAGGGTCAGGTTTTCCACGAACATCATAGAATACCACATGACCATCACTTGTGCCAGCAGCCAGTATCCAGCCATCATCTCTGAATGCCAATGATGAAAATGGCGCTTCGTAAGAAATGCTAAATGAGGACCTTCTCATACCTGAGTCAAAAGTGTATAGCTTTTTATCCAGACCCACACTAGCAATGATCTGTCATTGGAGCCAGTTAGCAAATTCATTAAGCTTTCCGATGACTTCAAAAGAACTATGCCGTTAAGAGAAACTTAAGAAGCAGACCTTATCATTAGAAGGAGAGAAACTAAGACCAGCTATAGGTGCTGAATGTTGCTTCAACCAAGACACCTATGGAGAACAACAGAGAGCATACATTAGGGATTACACACTGACAAAATAAGAGATGAGTAATCTGTTCCTCTCTGGATGTTTTATGAGGGCTGAGAGCAAACCATTTACCAATGTGTAAAATGAGATGTGTTATGTTTTGGTGAAAGCCTCACAACAAAATGGAGTTCTAATTTTCAACAAGAAAGGGTAGGCTGAAAGTCATTTATTCATAACTATGAGTGTCAAAATGTAGGACCATAATCGATTAGAGCAATATCCAAACTGGCATCTTAACGTAAAACATATTTGTAGATACACAAATGCAACAAAAAAGATCATGCTAAGTTGCTAATAGTGTTTCTTTAGGTGACAACAAGAACTAGATCACCTACGTACATACACACATGCATGGAAGTGTTTCCGGAGGTGACAATAAGAACCAGATCTCCGAGATTGTACAATACCAGAGATGGGATATTTTCCAACACAAAATAAAAACAGATCGAGCTCGAGAAAAGAATCAGGATTGAAAAAAGTATCGGCATCTATGCTTCAAGGTACCGAAAAAAAAAAAAAGGTTCTATTTACACACCTTTGGACTTCTGCCGGTTGTATCCCACATATGCACAGAGCCATCATCACCAGCCGTTGCCAAAAGATGCCGGCTAACCCGAGAATAGTCAAGTACTCTCAACACCTGATCTTAAAATCCAATACATAAGCAATTTCAGAATGTATGGACATTTATCCATGAGAAGGTTAAAAATGTAGAACTAACTTGTTCATAAGGATCCTTCAATTCTGCAGCTCTTGAACCAGAGGCAAGGTTGTGGACAATTACATCCCCTTTTACACTAATGGAAGCCAAGTGCTCGTCTTTGCAATTGTACATTGCCCCTGATATTGAACCAGTGTGACCCTTCAACCATTTGATACAGCGCTTCCTCTGCAGGTCCCAAATTCTCACAACTTTACCGCTTCCCCCAGAACACATATACCTAGATGTCTTGTTGCTAAAGTTAATAGATGATATAGCCTCCTGTAACATATCAGACAAGTCAGAGTACATCCCCCGATATATTAATAAGGAAATGGTGCCTGAAATTAAAAAGCATATACAGAAAAAGTAAATGATGCCAAAGAGGGGAAGATCCAACTAAACCACAATCTTTCAAACAAAATTCATGAAAATGATTCAGGATCAGTGAAATTTATGCTCCTCTTTTTTAGGAAAAGAGACTAATTTCATAAAATAAATAATCAACTTGTAATAATGAAAGAACAAGACGTCCTCCTAATCATACAACGATCAGTGAAATTAAAAGAACAGAAATTAAAGGTAGGTATTTACCAAGGTTAGTTGCCACCATCATTTCATCCTTGAGTGAGAACACATGAGATCAATTGAGGGCCACATTAGGCCCATTTTTAGCTTAAAGGCAGATATAACAAGAATAAATGTCTTAAAAAGTGGTTTTTGACCCCCAACAAAGATTGAAAAGGTAACTTTTTTGCTAAATGACCTAACCAAAAGGTGGTTTCTACCAAATCTTCCTTTACATTAGTTCAATAATAGGTTTAAAACAATAACAAGTAACAGAACATTCATCCAAGTTACAACAACAAACCTGACCGAAGAAGATGTTCCAGACAAAGCAAAGGAAACCAGTAGAAACATGAGTTTATAGGTGTTTGGACTATTGCAAAGTTACAGCAAAACACCAAGAACCAGCAGTTACAAAACCATATTACACTGTTTCTGTTGACTCTGTTGTGCAATGTGCATGACATTCCCAAGAAAATAAGAAGATTGGAAAAGGTAGAATAAGGCAGGAAACTTCTCTAATTCGATCTAGAGAAAGCACTAACATTGGAAAGCTAAATTGTGAAAGCAAAGTAACATCCACATAGGGGCAAGTTTCGGGCTGGTCCGGGTCATTCTGGTTCAGTACGACCCGGAACATGATCTAAGCTATTCCATCATTGGCCCGGACCGGTCCAGCCACTAGTCAGATTTTGGACCTATGACTAGCCTACGGCATCAAATGATTAAAACAGATTAAACAAGCATGTGGTGATGTGTATCAAGGCTATAAAGTCGAGGAAAAGACAGAAATTAAGGAAATTCTCCTATCAAGCCATCCGTTGTTAACATATCTTTTTGGCCAACTTAAAAGCTAACCAGATGAAGGTAGGTAACTAAATCTGAGAAATGAACTTCCAAGTACTAGCAAAAGTGACGTCAACTCAGGGATAAGCACCCCAATCGTTTTGTTGGCATCCATTCCTACACTGAATTAGCCTGTGTGTAAAGAGAGTCTAGTTGTAAGGGGAACAGCCACAATCTTTTACTAACCAAGGCAATGTCGCCCTCCTTAGGTATGGTACACAGTTACACACTATCCCAAGCAACAAATGACCCCTGGATCTATTACTCGTTCTCAACCAACAAAACCGTTCATGATGTGTTCAAGCTCACCAACTACTTAGGAACCCCAAAAAGGGATGGATAACAACTGACAAACAAGGCTGAATTAGGGTACTACGCGCCTCGAAAGAAGTAAGAACAATAAGCATCCTTCCATCCAGCTAAGCGTTTCAACACCTTCTCAGCAACAGAATCCCAGAAAACAGATGAGATCAGCTTATACCCAACCAAGATAAGTAAAAGGCAAGTGAACAATGGAGCAAAAAGAAAGGAGACAAAATTACCCTTGTGGGTCCATATTAATCCCACTTATGCCACTCTTAGACATGAAAATAATCAACTTGATGATAGTTAGAACAATCTTAAATAAGACCACATCATCCACGAGAAAGAAAATGGTATTGAGGCATACCCACCCCAGAAACCCTACCAAATACCAATTTGTCCCAAATGTCATGACCATCCTACTAAGAACATCGACCACAGATGTAAATTGAAGAGTGGATACATAACATCAACCCTACAGACCAAAAAAAAATTCCATCCTCCACAACATTTCCATTATGCCTATCAATCCTCATAATCAAATCATAGCAAATGTCTGAAGATATATCCATGAAGCCCGATAAAGGTATAGCCAACATACAGAACCAATAATGAATTTATCGGCCATCAGTTCATTCCTAATGGGAACAAGCAAAGCTAATCAGACAGGTAATCACAACACAACTTGTCTCATATTCAGCCAAACTAGTTAATAACTTTTAAGCAGCACATGGCTCCTATCTTTTGTTAAAACAAATTCCGCACTAATGCGGTTATGGGCACTATAGCCTTATTGCACCTCTTAGTTTGTGCTCCAAAAATAAATTAATTAAAATTACACTCTAGTACTAAGGTGGCTATATAGCTTCCTACAAATTAGAGTTAGGGTTGTTTAGTGGTTTTATGGGACATGTTTACCGACTTCCTTGATGATTGCTAGTGTTTGGTTATATTAGGTTAGTTGTTAGCCTATTGGTTAATCCTTGATGATTGCTATTTGGTTAATCCTAGATGATTGCTATTTGGTTAATCCTTGATGATTTCTATTTGGTTAATCCTTGATGATTGCTAGTGACTAGTGCACTCTAATCCCTCTTGCTAGTGTTTAGTTATATTCGGTGCACTACACAAAATGGTAGTGGGTAGGAGAATTTGGAACGGATGTAAAATGAAAGAGTGGGGAGGAGATTTAGGAATCGGAGGAAGTATAATCACATTCGGAACGGACACATTCTAAGTATAGTACTACACTTCATCATGGTATTACACCCAAAATTCTTGGAACTTTAAGACAAAATGCATAAAACCAATTCTTTGTCCTATAAAATTCATTCCCCAAATCCCCAGTCTTGATCATATTACTTGGTATAAGAATACATAAAATAAAATAAATAAAACAGGAAATTAACAAGAATTGTAAAATGTTTAACCTCAATATTGTCTCCAGAATCAGAGCCAGAAAGTGGAATAGTACCCATACTTTGCCCATTTTTACGCCAAAGCGAAATCTTTTTATCATCTCCGGCACTCGCAACCACCAAATCTGCCACCACCCAAAATCAACACCCACAATTTCAAAATTAAAACCCAAAATAATAACAATAAATAGCGACAAAAATCGAAAGCAACAAAAGGGTGAAATTGAAATTGAAATGATTTGAGATTTGAGGGGTTTTTTTTTTTTTTCTTACTTGTATGATTCCACTTAACGGAGTTCACTTGAAAACCTGGCGATGGTGTGTAACTGAGTGTGCAAGGATCGCCTGATTCTACCGCTACCTCGAATAGCTTCACTGTGTCGCCACCACTGGCCGCTAGTAACGCCATTTGCATAACTCTCTCTCTCCTCTCACTGTAAGAGGAAAGGTATATGAAAATTGAAACTCCTGAACTTTTCAAATTTGAAATCCAGGCAAAATGTACTCGTATTTGTTAGGTACTGTATACTGTGTAAGTGTGTACTCGTAATAACAAAGCAAGTGCGACCGTCTGAGACGATGTGAAGTTTTTTTTTCTTTTTTGTTTTTATCAAGGGAAAACTGACATTTTGCATTTCATAATTCTGTATGAGGCGGCCTTAAGGTAGGCCTCTCATATACAAGTATGATATTATGCCGAAGTTATGTTTGTATATAGAGGTAGCATAATATTTTTGTTATTAGTGATACAATGAGAGTGACCTTAGAAAGGAGGATCTCTTAATCGTTCCTTCTTATCTTTACAAAAATATAATAAAGTAAATAAATTAAAAAATAAGAGCCGTTAAAATATCGTCTGAATTACGGGATTTAACCTCTTACTGTGTAATTCCTTTTTTTCCAGAATTGTTAGTTTCTAACCGCCTGTTTAGAAGTTTTGGGTGGGAAGGAACTGAGATGGAAGGGAAGGAAAGGGAATGGAGGAAAATGAATGTGAAATATCTAAGGAGAATATTTAGGAGTTTTCTTTTTTTTTTTGGTGCAAAGGAGGGTGAAGCCCTAAGTTTATTGAATTAAACTAATCGAGTGTTTGCGAGCCACCCCTGTTAATTCTTCATAACAAGACATGAGAGCAGCCCATAGGCGGGCTATTAAACAAAGTAAATTCCTCAATGCAAGAAAAGCTAATGCAAACCAATGCGCATAGAAGTTAGCTTCATGATGGACATGGCGAATCCGGACACTCCATTCATCACTGACAAGCAGAGCACGGCATTGGAGAATAATGAAATTGTGCAGGTTCCATGGCTTTGGATCTTCACGAACAGCGAGGAGTACTACTTCAGAGTCGATTTCGAGAATCTATTGTGAAATGTCAAGATCTCATACAACTAGCAGACCCTTTAGAGCTGCCATGAGCTCGGCTTTAACAGAGTAACATGAGCCACACTTCATGGCCCTGTATAAACGCCCCAAGGGCCAAGCGGAGTAGACCTCCACCACCAGCGGGCCCTGGGTTTCCCTTAACTTACCATCTGTGTTCAGCTTTATCCATTCATCAGGTGGAGTGGTCCAGCGAATCAAAACTTACTCGCGCTTTTGCCGCTTACCCAGTTGCAACGAGTTGGTTTTGACATTCACCACACGGACTTAATCGTTGATTCTATCCAAGAGAAATTAGGCTCGATTATAGGGAATGTCTTCAGAGTGCCCAAATGATCTAGCATTATTCCAACATCACCAAACCTACCAGGCTACCACACCCTGATAGAAAATGTTGAGGCACAAGCCTCCGGGGCAGCCAAGTTGCTTCTTAACCAAGTATCAAAGGAGTTGTTGAAATAATCATTAAAGGCAAATGGGGATTGAAGGATGGCCCAAACCTCACAAGTTTTGGGACAATCTCGAAAGACATGGCTGCAATCTTCCACCACTACGCCGCACTCTGTACAGGCGCTTGAGTTGGCTAGATTGCGACGAACTCTATTATCATTGTAAAGGAAACTTTGATGAGTTGCTATAGCCAAAAAAAAAAGCATGACATCGTATTTGGGGGTTTAAGTAAGTAGAATGGCAGAATGGAGGTAGGGATTAGCGTAATCGGGTACTCACCGGGTATTGCACTACTCGAAATTGAAATTGTATCCACCAGTTCGTAATTTTTAGGAATTGGAATTAGTTGCACCGTTTTCTAAATCTTAGACATTGGAATTGGATCCACCAGGTACCCATCGGTCACCGGTTCCTAGTACCCAAGTCCATATTAAATCCAGTTATTATTATTTTTTGTATCAAACTAATGTTATATTTTAATAATAAAAACATCAATTATGATATTACACTAACAAATATTAGTTTCCAAAAATACAACAACCTTTTTTTTCTTTGAGGGAAATAAAACAAACTTAAAATCAAATATTACATTCAAAATACTTAATATTTTAAATCAAAATTTAAACAACGTATACAATCTCAATCTTTTAACCATCAATATTACAAATATAATCATTAAATCATTAAAATTACAAATACAATTTTCTAGCCACTAATATTACTAAAACGTTATCATTCTTTGTTTCCAACAAAGAAAAAGGTAACATAATTTTTCTACCTGTTTCCAACAAAGAAAAAGTTCTCATAATATTTTTACACTTGGTACCCAACCGGTTCGGATTCACAAAAGTTAGGAATTGGAGTTGGAAATGGAATTGGTTGGTATCGGTCCCTAATTTTGGGAATTGGAATTGGTTGGTATCGGTCCCTAATTTTGGGAATTGGAATTGGTTGTACTGGTTCCGATTCCAAACCAATTCTGGTTCCGGTACTGGGTACCCGTATTTTCTGGTCACCCCTAAATGGAGGGGAACAAACTGATATCACTTTAAAATTCTCCTTCCCTCAACCCCCCCTCCAATTTGGAGGGAACAAAAATAGAGTTAATAGAGGGGAATTGAACAAACAAAACCTCACAAATAAGGAGAATTTTTTTCTCCCTCATTCCCCTCCCTTTTCCTCCATTCTCTAACTCCCAAACAAGCTCTAAAAGCTTGAGGCAATTTTGAAATAAAATGAGGTGTTTAGTAAGGGTGGTTTCTTTAGAGCTGAACAGAACTGGACTAAACTGAATTCAACACCTCTAAAATGAAATGAACACCATTGAACTGTACTAAACACCACTGAACTAAATTGAACCCCAATGTGGGACAAAAAGTATGTTTATGAATTGAACACCGCTGGACATTACTGAACTGAACTGGAAATCTCTTAACTGACTCGAAAACACTCCTAAACTAAATTGCACTGAACTGTACTAACTAGATAAGTTGTAAAGAACACACTCTTAGACTAAAGATTAAACACGCAACCGAAGGGAATAGGTGTTTCATTAAGAAATTGATTGGGTCATTATAGAAATACCCTCAAAAAAGGCTTTATTATTAAATCTGAAAAGTTGTAAAGTTTCATGAAGGGAAAAAACTAAATGCCCAATAGCAATTAATAGACTAAAATTGAGGGCAAATTGGAAAATCGCATGCCAATTTCAGCTCTCCTAAACTCCCGTATAAAGTTGAAATATTCGAGATTTTATGAGAAGGTGGGAGTAGCCCGACTACAAAAAATCGTTATAGTTGTAATCACCATTTATCGAGGCGTTAGTCTTCGATTTTACTCTTTCGTTAGGTCACATATGTTATTTGGATAATAATCATTCATGGGTAAATTAGGTAGTGTTGGAAGTATTTATACAGCTTTTATTTTTAATTGACTAAAATCAATGTTGTTGTTTTTGGTTTATAGAAATAATTTTCGGGGAAATAAAATTGTTTGGTTATAAGTTATGTAACACTAACATGTCTTCTCAAAAAAAAAAAAACAGTAACACGATGAAGAAAGGGGGTGGGGACGTTGGTTTGTGGGGGAAGAAAGGAAAAAATGGTTTTTGGTTTGTAAAAGTGAAATTTTTTTACTTCTGGTTTTTCTGTTTTTTTGTTTTTGTTTTTGTATAAGACTTTGTTTGTTTCAGCTTTGTTTAAAAACCTTTAGTGTTTCTACTTCTTTTTTTTTTTATTTTTAAATAAGTGCAAATCTAAATAAAAGGATGAATAATTTCCCAACACTACTGCTTAACGTCGATGTCTTGCACGGCTCCGTCGAATTAGTTTTTTCCACTTTTAACCAAACATCAATTTTGATTGAAAAACTATTTTTCTACGATCATTTAAACAGAAAAAAACAATTTTTAAAAGTGGAAACAAACATCCTAGACTACAACGGTTGGCTATTCAGAGGCTAATTTTGTGTGTGTGTGTGTGTGCATGTGTGTGTGTGCGTGTGTGCGTGTGTGTGTGTGGCGTCTATCAATACGACTTTCTTGTTACGATTTCAGTCTCGTCACTAGCCTTACGCCCTTACCTTTGGCATTCATTGTATTTAGGAACGAGTCGCTAGCTGCTATAAGTAGCCACGCACATACATTCAATGAAGACGAACTACCTCAAAAATAATCAAAATTGAACCTGCATTTTTTAAATCTGTACTATTGTTATTGTAGTTTGGGCTGTTGCTAGACGAGTATTGAAAATTTTAATACAAGTGAAAATATTTTTAAAAGGGTTTATTATAGCTAGCTGACTAGTTGAAGGAATTTTCTTACGGTATGGTTAGATATTTGAATTTTCAATAAGGTCGTCTCAAGGTGAGGCTACCTCTATTTATAAGCATGACGTTGGCATGACATCATACTTGTATGAGAATACTCACCTTGATGTCATCTCATACGAAATTTTATGTTGAATTAAATATTCAAATTATATATTTCTCTTGATAATTTGAATTTTTACCCTTGTTATCAATCTCTCAAAACCTTTCATGTCTAACTTTGTAGTAGCTCGTGAGTACTTGTTATTAGCAAAGAATTATTTTTTCTATATATTAATACTTCTTGAATCTCATATGTCAACAACATTTTTTTCTTAATATGGGATAAATTAATTCATGAAAAATTATTTAAATTTAGCCACTTTGAAAAAAAAAAATTGAAGCCAAAGTTAAAAACAAAATTCTAATTATCATAACTGAAACATTATTTTTATATTTAGAACAAATGTTTAAATTTAAATAGTTATAGTAGAAGATTCTTATAGAAATAAGATAGTGAATACATATTTTTCATATGTTATTTTGGTGCATAGTATGAAAAGGGAACAAATCATTAAAGATATTATCGAACTGTCTTCAAAAAGAAAAAAGATATTATATGACGTTGCTGATTATTTCCATAAAGAGAAATAAAGAGCTTGATGATAGGTACGAGTTGAATAATCATTGGCTACTCATCCAATTTCTCAACCGGATTTCAGAAAGGGGTAATAAGAATATTTATCCGGACTATGCACTTTCGCAGATTCAAGTTATAAATGCAAAGTATTGAATATCGTCGTATTCTTCTTCTTTTTTGATCCTAAAGTATTGAATATCATGTATAACATTTCTCCCATTTCTATAAAAGTTGTATAAGGAAAGAAATAAATCATGACCAAAACAGGTGCATGCATACTCAAACCTATATAAATCCTTATGACATTCAGATTTCCACCAAAATCACATTTAGTAATTATAGAACAACTTTTGGTAGGAGAAAGAAAAGCCAAAGGAATGAAAATGAGAGGATTAGTAGTAATTTATCTAGTGGTAATCATGATGAGCACAACTGTGCACCAATCTTCAGCCTCGAAGTTTGGTTGTTTTACCAAATGTCTTATTCCTTGTATTAGCAGCGGTACCAGTGGCCTCATTGTTTGCATAGTAACATGCAAACAACAATGTAGCAACGGATATACAAATGATCCCAATCAATTTTGCCAACTTGGTTGTGCTGCTTCATCATGCAATCATTTAAGCACAACAAGAAATATAGGTTCTTCTCTTATTAACTCTTTACTTGAAGAACCTCTCATGTGTTTTATTTATTTATTTATATGTTCAAATAACAGTCAAATTATTTATTATAGATTCAACCGAACATGATAAAGAATACGTTACTTACAACTATAAATCTAAGAAGAAAATGATGTACGAGATATACCGCATGATAAATAATAGTTATATATATTTCATGTTGTACCACAACATCTATTTGCTTATATAGAGTTACGTTTATTTTTTGTTTTAAAATGCTTTGCTCATTTTCTTTACAGATGAAGAGATGGTGGAGCGTTGCCTTGATCCTTGCACAAAAACATGCAACAAGCATTATGTATTTGCTTGATGGACGTAGGTCGGACACAGTTTGTTTGGATGTGTTGATTACGCACTAAGTTGGACGGAATGATTAAGTTGTTCAACAAATTAGTTATTATTGTGTTTTTACTACTTCTTGCTCTGTGATGTATGGGATGCGAGTTTAGTGATCTTTACCCTTAATAATTTATATTTTTGGTCATATCTTCATTTTTTAATTAATTTCAGTTGATTTTATTGGAATATTAGAAGGAAAAACTTTCGGATATAAAATTTGTCATAAGTAGAATATACTTATATTAATTATTAAGTGACTTAACTACACTACAATATAGAAGGAAGTTTTAGCGTCACTTAAATTAGGGTAAACCTCATGAATTTTACCACAATTTGCTAAAATGTCATAATTTATCCAACTTTATCTAGTACTATACCTTATAAGAAAGTAAAAGCTTAGCTTAATTCCCCTCAACGTCTTTTACCGACCATGTTTTGGTCGAATATGACCAACATGTTTTCATTAGAGTCTCATGAGTGTTAAACTGTACTTATGCCCCCATCCCTAATTACTCCATTTTAAGAGCTAGTTAATTGCTTTTAGTTTGGTCAAATATGACATATATTCTCTTCCCCAACGTAAAAGCGGTGCATTAAACATTTAAATGAGCTCTTATTGAGGGCGTATTGATAACATTTTGACCAAAATTTGGCATTACAAGACAATAAGGGGTGGATTAACCAAGTGTGTTTTAATTTTTTTAGGGAGTACTGAACAAAGTCGGATTGATGAGGAGTTTATAGCAAATTGTGGTAAACTTAAGGGAATTTTTGGCAAATTTCCTTTGTTTTATTGTGATCAACAATTTCACACAAGATAAATAATTGTTACTAAATATTTTTTTCTACAAGTATTTGTTGCTAATTTAGGAATAAGTAAAAGTTGATGACATAAAAGTTATAATGTAAGCGTGTTAGCACAAGTTTACTCCTGATTTAAACTCATTTTTTAAGGACTTTTATAGTTCATCTAGAAGGGTCTGTTCTTCTCAACTTTCCTATGAAGTATTCAGTAAAATTCAGTTCAGTTCAATTCAGAAAAATTCAGTAGAGTTCGGTAAACCAAAGTTTACATTTACTCTTTGTAATTGTATATTCAGTAAAAATAAGTCCAGTCCAAAAAAATTTAGTTTAGTTCAGTAAATTTCAGTTCAGTTCAGTATTGTGCAGATAAGTTTAGTAAAAAAAAAAGTGAAGAGAACAAGCCCTAAATTGTGGTTCCAGTGATAAATTGGCAATTTTTTTCCTGATAGAAAGTTAAGAAAGCTAATAACTGATTGTCAATGGGGTCCTAGGAAATGAAGGACTTGTTCTTCTTCTTCTTCTTTCTTGAAAGATTTAAAGGGGAAAAAACATTAAAGATGGTTGCGGTTTTTATATTTGATGATTATTGCTATACATATTTTATACACATATTTTCTTCGGGGGAGGGGTATGTGGGGCACAAATTAAAGGTTAGTACAATTATATAGTTACAACAAGGTATGAGGGTATATAACTTGAGATGTAATACAATAAAAGCCTGGATTCTAACAACTAACGGGCACTAAGCTACAACCTTGTTGGCTAAAACAATGTTTTTAAATTATATCATTGACTTACTCATCTAGCTTCTCAATCGGAATAGGGGTTGTTGTTAATAAGAATCATTAGTTCTTCCCAATCACTGCACCAATAGGCAAATCTGGCCACTCTCCCATATTCAAGTTACAAAACTTAAAGAAGATTGATCATTTATGATTATTTCTCTGTTTTCTAACTAATTACAGTAAGTTTTGAAGCACAAAAAGTTAGAGTTGATTGAATCGAGTTTCTCAATTAAGAGAAAGTTTTAAGGTTAGGATTTTAAGAATGTCAATTTAAGGGAATCTCAAATGTGAATTAGTTAGTAGAATGTGAATGGAATCGAAAGATTTGTGGGAGTGATAGTAGAGGAATGAATAATTCTTCACTGTATATATGTTTATTTTACAAACCTTTATTTGAAAAGGTAAAAATATCATTAATGATTTTCTTTGGATTTCTTTACTTTAAATTGGAAGAATAGGAAGTGGGGATGGAACAATTGAATTCGATACCTGATTAGTTAAAATATATCTATCCTTAGCGTACACATCCAACTTCTCTATTAAAATAGGTTTAGGTAGTAAGAACCATTATTTAAAATCTTCCTATTCTTCCAATTTAAAGTTCAGAAATACAAAGAAAATCATTAATGATATTTTTCCCTTTTCAAATAAAGGTTTGTAAAATAGACATATATCCAATGAGGAATTCTTCATTCCTCTACTATCACTCTCACAAATCTCCCAATTCCATTCACATTCTGCTAACTAATTCACATTTGAGATTCCCTCAAATTCACATTTTTGAAATCCTAACCTTGAAACTTGCTCTTAATCGAGAAATTCGATTCAATCAACCCTAACTTTTTGTGCTTCGAAATTTACTGTAATTAGTTTGATTTCAGTGTCTCGCGTTTGAAACCTAATATACCAAAATCATCAATTTTGACCACTAGACTAATCTCTTGTTGGCCTAATTTTTTGTTGTTAAATTATATCATTGTCCTACTTATGCAACATTTGGGGGAAATCTCTCCATTCTTTCAGATTCTCAAGTTACAAAATCCAAGTAAAATCAAAATCAATTATGATACTTGGTTAAGATTTTATGATAATAATAAGAAGTGCAAGGTAAGAAATAAATCATGATCAAAACTGGCTTCACCATACTCACCCTATATAAACCCTTATGATGCATTCAATCTTCCACAAAATCATCTCCACTAATTAATTTATAGAGCAAGTTTTTATAGAAGAGAGAAAACCCAAGGGAATTAAAATGAGAGGAACAGTAGTAGTTTTTCTAGTGTTAATCTTAATGAGCTCAATTGTAGACCAGTATATGGCTTTTAATATCGGTTGTTTTGCCGGCTGTCTTCTTCCTTGTGTAGTCAGTGGTACCGGCGGTGGCCTCATTGGTTGTCTAGTACTATGCAAACAACAATGTAGCAACGGAGATCCAAGTGATCCCAACGAAATTTGCCAACTTAGATGTGTTGATTCATCATTCAATTGTTTAAACTCAACCAAAAATATAGGTTCTTCTCTTTCAACTCTTTTTTTCAAACTCTCATTTGTGTTTTAGTTATTTATTTACCAAAACTCGTCAAATTATACATTTAAGATTTTAAGTTATGGAACCTCATTAAGGTCGGGTATTGTAATACAACTATATAGCCAAGAAGGATATGATGTGTAGCGCTATTCTCTATCCCAACCACATCTTGGTCGTCAATGATTTTGTCATACATTCCAATTTAATAATAAAATAAATTTAAAATCTAATGTAACAAATGTATAAGGGAGTGGAACTAGAGAGGACACACAAAGTAAAACAGATAATCCTGACCGTACCTCATAGTTACTTATATATATATATATATATATATATATATATATATATATATATATATATATATATATATATATATATATATATATATATATATATATATATATATATATATATATATATATATATATATACTTATATCATGTACTATGCATAATACTATGTTTTTAAGGATTTGCTTCATTTGTTTTGCAGATGAAGGAATGGTGCACCGTTGCCTTGATCCCTGCACATCAAAATGCAACAAGTATTATCCATCTCCTTGATGTGGACGAAGAAGCACAGAGTAATCTGGTGTTGGATGTGTAGATGAATAAAATAATGGAAGATATGATTAAGTTGTTCAAAAAAGTTTTTGTGAATTTGTGATTGTAGTTATATATACATATACTCAATCAATCAATGGACACTTACATTATAAATGAGCATTATTCGTTAAAATTTGTCTTGAGTTTGTGAGAGTTCTTGCTTTTTGAATATCATCCAAAGAACAAGTCTTGTGTGAGACCAACTCACAGTAAAAATAGGATCACTATTTAGGAGTCATTTATACTATTAGCACTCACCTATCTTTAACTAAAAAGTGATCATTGTCTCACCAAAAGTTATGAAAAGACCATCTTATACAAATTTTTGTGCGAAACGAAACCACAAAAACGATAGTACGAAACAGAAAATAAAGATGAATGATACAACCATACCATCAAAGAATGTCCGAATAGAGCGAGAATTCGCCATGCAAATATGAACTAACTTTGAATCTGGAGGGAACTGCTAGTAAGCTCGACGAATTTAAGAGAAGCCATAGCTAAGGACCTTCACTTGATGAACTAAACTCAACAATATTTAAAGCTCGTCTAGTAGGAAACTCTGGACATGGCATATATCATGTTTATTGAGTTATACATGTACTAATCTTAGGAATAGCTATTTATTTAGCTCAAATGCCATTAACCCTCAGATCAGCTCATTCTGAACTAATTAAACTTCATTTCGAGGCATGTTAAATCATAAATAAATTATGATTTCAGGATTAAATTACGAAATCTTTAAGAGTTTGAGAAATGGTTTTAAACCTGATGTATATATAAACAATATGCTGAGGATTATGAGGATTATGGGAATAGCTATTTAGTGCTAATTTCATGAAGCTACTTGTAAGCATATTATCCTTTTAGTTGATGTTATGCTTATTGCCTATTGAGAGAGAAGTACACATTATTCACAGTTCATGGTTTACGCAGTAGCTTTTAACTGAAAACATGGTATGGATGAGGTTATGTTTCTCAGACTCGGAAATCTGAGGATCAGCTTCGGGTGTGGTGCCGTGGATGGACATTTTGACTCGTCTAATTTCAGGATAATTTTCTTGTTATTGGTGTATCATAGGTATCATCTTTCTAGATCTAATTACATGGAGTAGCTGGAGGTTGAAAACAGAGCTAGACGAAACAAAGAGCTTCATTGCAAAGGTAACTTCATTTCTGGAAACATAAATAAAACAAAAGTCTCATCTACTTTCAAGTTTCAATGTCAACTTGTAATTGCACCACAAAAAGAAGTGAATATTTTCATCACAATCATGTGTTCTTCCTCTAGGAAACTGAACAACTGAGGAACCTGGAAACAGATTTTTGGACAAGGGAAATCTACATACAATTAGCTTTTAGAAATCAAGGCCATTATCTCTCGCTGCTTGGGCGAGGGCTTCAATACGTCCATGGTAAGGGTAGCCACCACGGTCAAAGGCCACCTTAGTTATCCCTTTCTCCAAACAACTTTTGGCAATGGTTTCACCTACCTTCTTTGCTACTTCCTGTCACCGAATTTCACAGCAATAAGCATCGCAATCAAGAACAACAAAAAATTATGATAAGTGTTCTCTAGAAAACAAGCTAACTAATCCCAACCAAATTTTCTTCTCCTCCTAAAAAATAAAGTTGAACAAAGCACATTCCTGAAATTGTGCAACAGTAGCAAATCCAAAATTCTGTAGCTTCTGCTAGTTACTCAGAACAAAAACTCGGTTACCGAACTATTCGGAATTAGTTTGTCCGGCTCAACAAATTCTTCGACTTATTTCACCAAGCTTCTAAAGAACAAGATATGAATACAACGATTTTGAAATTTATCAGATGAATTGCAGAACCACAAGAGAAGACAAATGAAGCATGACAATGCAGATAAATTAACCCATATTGAGAAGTCCTTGAATATACTTACAATTGTGGGACCTGCTGTAAAGTCAATCTCCTCTGAGATAGGTTTCTGCATCGTAGAAGCTGATGCTAAAGTGTGCATCTTAGTATCATCAATTACTTGGACATAGAGATGTTTATTGGAGCGAAAAACACACAGTCTAGGCCTTTCTGGTGTTCCTTCAACCTGGAGACAAGTGAAAAAAACATGGGTGACAGGTTAACTCCAAAGACCATAGAGCTGGCTTTTAAAGTGACTTTAACTTCAAAAAATGATAAAAGGCCACAGAAGACATAACATTGAGGGGAAGAATAGAGAAAATTAGAAAGATGCAGGGGACAAAAAAAAGTGCATGAAGCAGAGTATGGGGGTCAAAGTTGATTCCCATGTTCATGTTACCTTGGGCCTCGACATCTCAAGTGGCATGAATGGAGAAGCTATAATTCCATCCATATTTTTGTATTCTTTTTTCATAAGCTTATTCATTCACCTCAACTCACCACTAACTTTCGTGCAACATAATAAACCACCACCACCAGCTAGAACAAGTCCTTATGTTGGCAGGGTTTAAGAGGTCAATACATATTATCAGCTTAACCCACTACAAAAGACGACAGCTCTCATCTCTACAAGAACTGCTAATAATAATAACAATATTAAGTTCTATAACCGAATCATAAGTATGTACTCAACATGGGAGCACAGTTACTCTTGAATGGTTTCACTGAAGAGATTGGATGTGCCCATGTCAACCACACAGTCATTTGAGATAAGCCCTTATTAACCATAATCTACCCTATGATCGCACAAAAAGGGTCCTACAGTTGTTAAGATCATAGAAAGGACTAAGGTGGTGGTTAGAGAAGGAAGAGGAAATGAGGAACCGTTGAAGTTAGAAAGCATCAAACATCACCCACTACTATGAGCTTCATTAAGTAGTATTAGTTCCAACATGCTAAACCAGGCTCCAATTCGCTTTTACTATCATGTTGACATTTACAAGTCAAACATGATGAACTGACCGAAGAATCCTTCTCAGTATGCCCTTCCATAGATAGGATAATGTTGAATTGAGCTAAAGCCTTAAAAATGTGGTTTGTTTCATACTATCACATATAGCATAATAACACTTTGCCAAGAACCGAGTGTAAAATCACCTTGTACTAAGTGAATCAGCTTATACCATCAAGTAAAATGGTTTGTACCATAACATGTTAACAGTGAGGTACATCAAATTTGGGGCACTACATGGTGTTACTGCAACAATAAGTAGCCTGAATCTGGCATAATGGAATATAACCAATAATAAATCTCAAGATAGTACAACCCTGTATGCATATTCTGGCGCCTTCTTCGTCCTGATGAACCATAGAATTAGTCTTGTCGTCTAAAGACTATGTAGCTTTGTACCCTTCAGCAAATGAACATAAGACAATCTTGCACCTCATGATGAGTGATACTAATTCACATACACCACTTAAATAGCTTGTATATTTCCCCTTTGACAGCCACTTCCCTAAAGGTTGGAGTGGACTTCCAATTTTTAGCATTTTAGGGTTCCAGTTACATATTTAAACAAGGGAAAGCTTAATGAATAAGGTAGAGAAATTTTGGTCGAGATTTCATACAAACCTTTGCTATCTTCCAAAGTTCTATCTAAAACATACATCTTCTACTTGCATATAAAATCACAAAAAGTATACTGGAGTAATTTTGTTTATGTGTCAAGAAAATAGAGGAAATTATTGTGCAGCAAGATGATTACTATTCTCGCTTGCAGTAAATGATAACTTTTTTACCAAAATCCATAATCTCTTACTCTATTCCAATTACCTGTAAGGCTCCTTTGCACCACAAAAGAATAGAAGGGAAACAAATAAAACTAGGCATAACAAGCCAAACCATGAACCCAAGTTTAAGTTCATATCCATCATACTCATCTCGCACCTTTCTCTCCTATTTAAGATCTCTGAATGGTGAAAAGAGCATCCAAATAACTTCAGCATCATACATTAATGTTCCAACAACAACATGATCACCATCTCAAATCTTTCAATAACTTTGTTGTTCAGAGTAATGTACCACTTAGTTCAATGACACTCAATCACCAAGGAAAGTAACCCTTTTAACTTACATGAACCGCATTGCTCATACAACCACCAGATGATAAAAGGGCAGCAGCCAGTCAGCCACATAGGCAAAGGCAACACAACCACATAAATCTCAGCAACAAAATTCACTCAAAATTCCAAAGATTCATCTTATCCAACCAACTTACCCTAATAGGAAATACATTTCAAGACAATCAACCTAAGCCAATGCCTGAGAATAGGAAAACAAAAGGGTGTATCCAGCAATTGCAATAAACAAACCAGCAGCCACAAATACCCAGAAATCAAAATTCAAAGACAATTTTGGACATTTCAGCAGCAAATTGATACAAAAGACCCATTTAAATCAAGATAACCCAAAACTCACCAAACATTGAACTCCCATTTGGCAAATTCCATAATTGAAGCACATACATTGCACAAAACAACTATCAACAATACCCAGAAAGCAAAAGAATGAACAAATTCAATTATGGCCAATTTCATGCATAACTATCAAATATATATTCACGGGTCGAAAAATAAAGGATTGATAGTTTGATACCTTCTTCCTAATACGAGTATGACGGGCAGTACGGTCTTCCCTGCGAGTTGTGGCTTTAGCTTCAATGACAGGAAGTGTTTGGGGCCTTAAAGTTACAAACTTGGGTGACTGACATAGCTGCGAAGATGAAGAAGCTAAAGTGCTGTGGAAAAATGAAAGTGAAGATGAGGCAGCCATAGCCTGCATTTTCTTGAGCTCTTCCACACAGTCTCTCTCTCTCTCTCTCTCTCTCTCTCTCTCTCTCTCTCTCTAAGTTTCCCTCTTATTATCCCCTTCTATCTCATATTTTGATTGTTTTTGTGCCTGCCTGTTTATTACTTTTGTTCAGGACCTTATCCAGTTTTTCAGTTTCCACTATTGCCCTTGCCATCATTTATGCTTATTGAGGTTTTTATTTTTTTAAATTTATGGAAAGTTGCTTGTTAAAATAAGTATTTTGTCAAAAATCTTCAATAAAAAGTTTTTGAGCCCGAAATCCCCATAAATAAAAACACCCAACCTACACCTCGTAACATGCTTGTACAAGGTTGTTTTCGTATTTTGAACACTTTTTGAGGATACTCTAACTTAATCTCATATGAGTGACACCTAACTCAATGTCCCATTTTTTTATCATACATCCTAATTTAATAATAAATAAAATTTAAAAAGTGACGTGAAGTGAGACAGTAAATGGCCCATAAAGTGGGACAAAAAATCCTTACTACTCAAATTGATCCCCTCCCTCATTTGCCTCGATTGATTATCTTCATCCCTCTCCTTCTCGTAGTGACAAGTACTTACACCATACAATAAATAATATAAACAATTCAATTATCATTACTCCTTCCATAATCAAGGTAGAGAAAGAAGGGGAGATACTTTGACAAATTAAGAAGTCCAATCGAGGATGATCGTAGTGTTGTTTCTAGTATTTTCAGTACAGAAGTCTAATCTTTTTCCATGATTTGCCTCTCATTGTGATATACTGATATTGGTAAAAAGGAGCATATTTTACAAAGGAGATGGATAATAAAAGGCAATAACAATTTGAAACGGCTATATACAAACTTAATAAGTGTAGAAGTCTCTATTTTATGATTGCCATAGTAGTGGAGAATTGCTCAAACATCGAAGTTTGATGTTTGGAGTCTCCCTGACAAATTCGAAACTCTGCAAAATGAAAATAAGCCTACAAGCGTTTGGGGAGGTCAATATGGAGCACCAACCCAACTTCAATTTAGCTCACTAATTAGACCTACAAAACTAGCCCAACGAGCAAGGACCAATGACCATCAAGTGGCTCAAATGTTAGTATCAGGCTCGCTAACTTGGATGTCAAAGGCTCCGTCTCGCATACCCCAAACAGGAGAAGCTCATTTCGCAGCCAACAGCGACCATCATAATGCAACACCTACATCCAGGTATACCACACCAGCACAAGAAGCATATGGTCTGTTGACAGAAATGTTTAGAAGAATCAGTTTTCTATTATTTTTCTTGTTTTGAGAGAGGGGGGGGGGGGAAACTGGAATTACAGATTCTGAAGTCGAAAATTACTCTGGCACAATCAGTATAAACTCCAAAAATGGACTGCCAATTGAATCAGCATGAGGAATAATGCAACGAAGAGCTACAGAAATAACTTATCAATCAAGAAATATAAGATCAACTAGTTCAAGGAGCTCTGTCAAAAGGTTGTGTATCATTGTAACAGACATCCCAAACAGCTTCCATTGCATCTTTCGCAGCTGCCTCAGAGCAAAAAGGATTAGCAACCACAGATTTCAATACTCTTCTTTTCACACAATCCTGCAATAAATTGGAAAAAAATCAGGAACATCATTTGATACGATATCATACCTAGAGCAAGTGGCAAAAATATAAAGAATATCTGCCAAGTCCATGAATCTATACATGGCTGGTGCAACCAAGCATTAAGAGCTTATTAGTAACAAAAGATAAAAAATTGAATAAGGAAAAATGAAGAGTAAAAGCTTCCAATATACTGTTTTTGGTTCCCTAATATTCAGATCTAAGTGATAGAAGAAAAGCAACATTTAAACACAATTATAATCCTCTCACCGGGAAATATTAATCATTCTAATAGTGTATTTTTCAACTAGGAATGTGACTAGTAATTCTGTGGATGGGGTGGAAATAGTTTAGTAGAGAAATATAAAGAATGAGCACAAGCAACAAATACAAGGCCACAGAAGACAGTAACGTGCTGTCTGGCTGGTCATAGCCCCGGGGAAGCTCAGCGCGCCAACTCCAAGACTGTTGGTCTTGTGCCTTAGCACATGAATCAACCACAGACTGCTCCCTTTGTTTTTCCCAGTACATTTTTAAGTCGGGTGAATCCACTCGCTCGAATGCCAGCCCACTCGGGCTTTTGAAAGGATAGTCAGTGTGGGTTGGGTCTATATCTAAAAGGTATGCACTACACTTAGATGCAATATGCAAAGCTAAAACATAAAAAATTGATCTCTTGCCTATTCCATCCATATCCAATTCCCCTAGTTTCCCAATTACTTATATTGGAAATCTGAAACTGCTTTTTATGATAACATGGGTGTCCAGGCATTGCCCAACTGATCTCATGGGCCCCGTTAAGTGTTAACAGCCAGGAAAACTTCCAGTGGCCCTAAGGGCCTCAAACCATACATTGAAAATGATTCGTCTTGTAAATTAGAAGAGTGTATAATTGAACATTAGAAAGAGAGCAAAGAGGATAAGGTATTAAGGTATCCGATGGACCTCTGAAACAAGAATTTGAAACCCCTGCTGCTCTATACCACAAAGAAGCTAAAAACATGACCATATTCCGTAGCATCTTAAGAGAAGTAGAGGGACCCAAAGAAAATCCTCTGATTCCTCTCCAGCCAACTACACCATAGAACTGCCAACAGAGCATTGCGCCACAACAATTCCTTTCTCTAAAGCCCACCAAACATGCTTGCAGGAACTTCACAACAGTAGATGAAAGCACAGAAGACTCCTCACTATATTACTTTGCAAGAAGATGTGTGCCATAGTCTTATTTTTCGCTCTGTAAAGTAGGCAGATAACAGGAGAAATAGCTAACCCATCTCCTCTGGTGTAAATCAGTAGTATTTATCCAAAGTCCTAACCAATGCCAAGTTCCACATACACACCCACACCTTTAGAAGCCCCTTGGTCATCCAAAGAAAACATGCAATTAGAAATGGAGATGTTGTAAGGACATTACAAACATTGAAGATAGGAATAGGACTTACACTACCCAGACAGTCATCAATCCAAAGCTTAAGAGTCATTGCTATCAGACTAACCAAAATTCAAACAATATCCAAATTGTCGAGTAAAGAAGTAAGCTGAACCCCCAGTCCTGACGCAATCTCCATAAATGAAGATTCCATGAACATCATGAAGAGTAAAAAGCTGGTAAACAGAGAAAAACCTCAGGATGTTTTGTTTTTAGATAACATGGGTATCCAAGCTTTGCTTGACTAATCCCATGGGCCCTGAAGTTAACGACCAGGAAAACCTCCAGTGGCCCTGCAAGGACTCGAACTTCATCCCATTATCGAGTTCAGATTGATTAGGGGAAAGAAACTACAGATCTTCTATCCCTTCGCATTGCTTGTTCCATCCGCCGCCCAACTCCCCTGATTTCTTCACATATCGTACGTTGAAATGATATCAAAATCCCCTTACTTACAAGCAAATAGTTGTTTGTACATCCACTTTCTTAGCATTCGAATTGAATATAGAATTTTAGTTCTTATATGTGTTTTATAAGAACCAGCCTCTTTTTACTTTCTATCAAGTTTGGCCACAACGTTACCCATCATACAAGTATGTGTTTGAGGCCGACACTGAGTAGATATTTCAGGAAGAACTCAATTTGATTGGGAAATAAAGCAAAGTCTAATGAATTTATCAAATTCTTGAGCACTCGAATATCATTTTTAGTTAAATCAAGCGCTCTAATATATCAAAGTGATGTAGAGCTCTAGTGACTCAAAAACTGTCAAACCCAGATAGCCCAGAACTTCAAACACCTAATGAGCATGTCTGCTTATCTCAAACTCAATCACATCAGCATTAGTTCATAACGTCGTTTTGCGCTGCTAAGAGCTCCACCTACTTCAAAGGATCTTTACTCACACTACTAGAGTTCTAACTAGTTCCCTGGGTCCATTCAGAATTTCCATCGCCAGTCCTGTTCTCACCATGTCCCCTAATTCAAGCTCAGCTTGCACTGCAAGTTCGAAACAATTATATTTTTGGTTTCGAAGAAGTTCGTGAGCGCTTGTATCTTTGAAAGAATACTGTGAAGATAAGAATTCAGAGGAGTCAAACCATTCAGGCTTAGCTTTTTCTGTTTAAATGCTTAGGTAGGAATGCAGGGTGTCTCACATGAAGCCGATCCAGCAAAATATGATACCAAAACTTCAACAGGGTTTGGAAAGAAAACAGAAAAACAACGGAAAAGATCGAGAACATGTTAAGTGCTTCAACAAATAGGCAAAGGACCAAAACTTAAATGCTTTTACAAATGAGGCATCATGACTTGATTCATGTGGAGACCCTGCAATTGCAACTAGCTATTGACATATCAAAGCCTCCAGTACCAAAAGCTAGAGAGCCCCAAGATCATACATGCATCAATCAAGATAATGCTTCAATCAGAAGTAATTTTGCACAAGGGTTCACATTGAAAAAAGCATCAATTTCAAATCACAGAACAATTTCACACATAAACAGCTTAACCTCCCTCACCCAGGGCAAAAATTTATAGGAATCCTGGTAACACAACGATCACAATATAAAACCACCAAACTGTTTAAGTAACATTCCATAAGAAGGCCTGGTAACTATGCTCGAGTCCCATTACAATTCCCCCCCCCCCCCCGCTCCCCCATGCTAAAAACAATCCGAAACAGAAAAACAAACATATAATCAATAATGTATAAAAGAAAGTAAAACTAAATGAAAAGACAATAAAAAAAGTAACTCACTTGCTCATGACCTCGAAGCTTCATATAGCCGCGCAATAGCTCTCGTTTGTAATGGCAGTCACCACTCAAATGGCCTGCACGTATCTAATCCACAAAGGGAAGGATAGATTAAATAAGACTTTGATGGAATAGTACAAAAAGTTAGATGAATTACAGTACACACCTCACTACAAGCATGATGAGCACAATTCGCCCAATCCAAGTTTGCAGCTCGACAATCATCATATGCATGAATTAGCTCATGGATCACCACTTGGTCGACCTCGTCTTGCATGTTCATGTGGTTGCTACATACCATTATCTGCCCAAGCAATCATCAACCACACAATTAGGTTATCTGTCACCATAACTGATCATGCAAACTGGAAAGGAGCTCTGAAGAGACAATAGTCATGAGTGAGAATAAGATAGTCATAACAAACTAGAAGCATCATACACGTTCAAATAATGACTAATGCACCAACAAACTTGAGGCACTTAAATGAATTCATAGAACAGAAGATCAATAGTATCAAGTTACCAACTCCCAACAATGGTGAAGAAAACTTCAAAAGATGCCTAGTTAGGCTCATTAGCCTTGAACGAATATCAACCAAAATGAAAATATGATATGTTTAAGATTGCATAGAAAGGATATGATGCTAGGTGTACTCACTACTCAAACAAGCCTCTTTTGTTGAGAATTGAGATGTAAAATAACCAAAGCATTTGGATAACATTGAAAATTACTGGAGGTAGTCCAGCTAAATCAGGCTTGACGGTTATGCGAGCAATGATATAAGAAACTAAGTAGTATATAGTCTTGGGCATCAAATGCCGTTTGTTGATATAAAACACCAAGTAGTCTTGGGCATCAAATGTTGTCTGTTTAGATATCTGGCAATCAGACAACTGCTTACTTCAGCGGAATTTAATATTCTCGTGGAGTCCACTTTGTTCTTGAGGCATTGAGGTCAAGTGTTCCCTAATATAAAAATGAAAACCCTTTTATTCATTCTTTTGTGTGTGTGTGTTGGGGGGGGGGGGGGGGGGCAGGGTGCTGATACTAGATGGCGGAATTTTGAGCTTTTAGCATGTTCTCTTCGTTTCTAATGGAGCCAAAAAGAATTCAAGACTTTTTGACTTAAACATATAATGGACTAAATCAGAAAGGCTAATCAAGCTATATGATTGCCGCTCATCGGATCAAGGATCAAATGGAGACAACCCCTCTATGTGTAGGGTTGCTTACACCGACCCCTTACCCAGCCTAAGCAGGAGCCTTGGTGCTGGAGCTATGTTGATGTGAATATAGCAAACCCCACTTACCAAGTAAGGCAGTTTGGTATAAGGCCTACAGGCTCTCAGCCCCATATAACAGGTTGGGCCCAGTATCCAACCTTTGACAACCCCGCCATACCAGCACATGGAAAAGAGGGTAATCCAGGTTCAAGTGCTAGCATATAGCACAAGGCAAGTATCTTCCTTCATCAAGCTTAGACTTGTTCTTTAGTAAAAAATGATGCAATATTAGTCAGCTAAGGTTAATGTCAAAATAAAAAGAAAGGAGATACACTGGATAAAAATGCTTAGTCACACAAAATGCCAATTAAGCTGGAAAGAGAAAGGCCTAGTGTCAGATAAGGACAAGAAATTATAACTGAAATGAGGAAGTAAAGAAGGTTACTCCTTGGCCTCGAGCATAGCCACCAGCCATTTGTTTTTCACACTTAACAGCCTTTATGAAGTTATCCTTCATGATACACCCAGACTTATCCAAATGCTCTATTAAGAACTTCACCATGGGGGCTGACATTCGAAAACGATAAAAATTAGCGCAAGCCCGAAACCCAATAAATAGAAACAGAGAGGGTAAAAGATGACATTAGCCAGTACTTCGAATACTTCTCTGGATCATCTTTTGGCATTCATCCACACTTACACCATCGCCAATTATGGCAGGCGGATTGACTGTAGCCGATTGTTCATCAGCAGTTTTCCCCTCCATTGGCGGCTGGTTCAGCTCTAGTCTCCCTGAGCTAGCAGATAAAAGCGACACCTCCTTATTTAAGTGAAACGCCAATCGAAATGCATCACAGAGATCACATTATAGAATATGGACTCAAACAGAAGGCAAGTACGGAGCCCATTATTTGATAACCAACATCATATTATGCACATTGAAGCTCCAATCCAAGTGCAATATAGAGCACAACATAGACATAAGCAACAATGGAGCCCATTATTGAAAACTAAACCACCATAATATTTTCTGCGAGACTTATGTTTACACTTTGGGTTTGTCGTGTGATACTTGAAATCAAGAAAGAGAGACTTCACCCCACCGATTATACTTACTAGTACTAACTAGTTTTGACCATTGGTGTACGTTGGTTCAGGAGAGCTACTTGATGTACCTCTATAAATTTTTATGGGTTGTTATATCTGAGCTGCAGAGCGTCGTGACAGAAAATGAAATACTCGTGCAGGAAAGGCACTACCCAAACTCTACCTACAGCAGGCTACTATTTTTATTTACATTATTTCTTGCTGATGTAATTTGTTGTGCTTCATAAACTATAAAATGTACTTGTATTTGCATTACACACGTTAACAAACAATGTGTATGACTCCAATCATGTCAGGTGACGACAGTCTCACACAATCCTTGATATTCCCACAAGAAAGAGATCAAGCCCTATAAAGGGAGTGTATCTGTGTAAGTGGTAAGGACCTGGAGTTGGGCTGGCGACAAGTCGCTCGCTAGTGACCCGGCTTTGGTCAATTTATGAAATATCTGGAAAGGGGAGGGGAAATGGGAGAATGCCCTAACTTTGGTGACATCTAGCATGAGGTTTTGTATATTTTTCAACCTTTTTCTCAATATAGTTTTCCATGGGTCACCGGTGATTCGGTAAACAAATGATTTCGACTCAAGAGCAATTCAATTACAAAATTTAGATCCAGATTTTCACATTCTCAATCCATATCAACTTAATACGTACAACAAATCGAGTAATAAACACCAAAACCCTAACCTCAATCCAAGAAAATGGAGCTCAGTGATTTCAAATACAAAATAAATTGAATTTAAGATCAAACAACAAGATATAACAACATCAATTCTTAGGGTATCACTAATTCAATCGAAATCAGTAGCTAGTCCCGTAATAAATAAATAAAAACACAATTCAATCTTGCAAAAAAGAAAAAAACAGAGAGAGAAAATGTTGAGAGAGAGCGTACCAAGATCACAGAGGGGGAAAACGGCGACGGACGGCGGGAGGAGGTGATAAGTTGATGACTGAAAGAGCGACTGAGAGCCGTTGAGAGTTATGTTTTCCGCTCGTGCTCTCTTATTTGGTCTGAACCGATGGTGGTCTAGCGGTTCCAAACTTACTCCTAAAATGATTTGTTAAGGCAATGTTATGGGTTTGACTTAATTGCACGGATACGGATACGAGTACGGGTACAGATACGGATACGGGATACTGCAATTTCAAAAATTTCCGGATACGGATACATCAGTATATAATATAATAATATATTAAAAAAAAGGGAAAAAAAAAAACAAACTTTTTAGAAAATACCACATCAACACAACAAAACCATATAGTCTTAACCATCAACATAAGCAAACATTAAAGTCTTACAAAACAACGGTTTTACACTTATAGTTTTACAAGTTACAACTCAAACATAAAAAGAATCAAACTTCACAACTTACAACCCAAAGTTCACAAAATCATCCCTTATGATTTCATTCTCTAACTCCGGCTCATCAAGAGATAATTCTGCCATCTCAAGACATCCGATATCTTCTAAAGTTCACAACATTTTCCTTTTGTTGGAGTAAAGTGGTTCTTAGCCTATTATAACCAGGTGGTACATAACCAGACAGATTATGCTCAGCAGCAAAGGTGTAAGAATCAACATAGTATGGGTTTCTAGAAGGTTAAAGGCTAATCCTCCAGTGTAAAACATCCTAGCAATCTTTGCATCCAATTGATTACGATTCTGAATATCAAAAGCATCAGAAATGGAGTTGGTTTTGTCATTTTTTCTTTTTTTCAAATTCCCAAAAAACCCACTTGAAGAGGGTGGGGGGACACTAGATTGATATGAACTAGAAAGAGTGACTGTTTGGTTTGGTAATGGAGGTCTCTTTTCAGCACAAGATTTCTTATACAATTCACTTTCATCCTTTAGTTCCTAAAGGTTGCAATTTCTCTGGTAGAAACTTTCGCACAAGCAGCAATGCCTTGTCCCTTCTCTTTCATAAGTGAGCACGGATTCTAGTATAAGAACTTTGCTTAGTGATTTTACAAAATGAGCATTCCCAAATACAATTACCACTCCCTGTTATTGATGTTCTTTCACCCCTTTTCACAAATTGCCACAAAGGATATAATTTCATTTCTTCACTGGTAACACTATTATTACATGATGCTGAGCCACTTTGAAATCCCCCACCAGAACTACTACTACTACCATCCATATTTCAACCAATTTACAACAATTCAAGCACCTGGAAAAATAAGGTAGCAAAACAGGAAGCAATCAAGCAAACAGAAAAGTATGGACAGAATACAGATAGCAAACAGTCAATTAAGCAATTAAATAACTAACTAAGCAGAATATAAACTAAAACAGCAAAAAAAAAAAAGCAAAAAAAAAAAGCAAAAAAAAAAGAAAATAAAAGTATGGAAGGGAGGAGGACTTACCGGCTGAATCGATGGTGGCTCGGTTGCTGTCGCTCGATCTGAGCTGGACGCCGTGCTCGGTGGTGCTGTCGCAGGAGCTCGCTCGGTGCTTGGCCTCGCCGGCTCTGTGTTGTCGTGGGCTCGTGGCCGTCGTGAGCTTGGTGGTGGCTCGGTGGCTGAGCTCAGATCGGAGCAGGAGGGAGAGAGAAAGGGTGGTTAGGGTTTGGGTTTCTGATTTGGTCAATGAAATGAAAAGAAAATTGAAATGTAATTTTGAGTTTTTTAGGCTAGCAAACTAATTCCCAATATAGTTTTGGTTGAAAACTATTTCCCAATATATATATCATGTAGGATTGGATTGAGGCTAGAAAAATTGATTTTCTTTTTCTTTTTTCATGTTAATAAAAAAAGATACAAAAACCAACATCAATGAAAGAGATTGACAACAATTTTTTCTCTTAAACAAAACCACCCACTATCATCTTTATCTTCCCTAAACAGCTATAGCATAGAACAAAAAGAAAAGCTATAGTATATTATTACCATGGCAGCACATGGAGCATCACCAACCGTCATGGACGCAACCATTACACGACTTTGAAGTCTCTCTCTCCTCCTACTACATTTTCACACTAATGGAGATCTATAATGTGAAGAATTTTCATGACCCCGATTAATTTTTCTTTCTCCCCATTTGTCAAACCAATTGAGTGCCAAATTTTATCTCAAGATGATGTTATTCTCTCTTTTGCTTTGTCTATCTATTCAAGCATGTTTATGTACAATTGTTGTCAATTTAAAACAACTTGTTTGGTAGATGAAAATAATAAAATTGGGTGATTGTTTGAAGAAAAAAGAATTGATCATGATGGGTGCTCAAAATTTGCAAGGAACTTGAAAATTTTAAAAAATAATAAATAATGTACCAAATTTTCCAATGAAAATATAAAGAGAGTTTGGATTTAAGATCAAATCTGGAGCTCTGCCATGGCCCATGGCTATGTGATTTACAAGAGGAGAGACAGAGGAATTAAAGTTACCACTTACCCACTTTGTTTTTCATTCGTTTAGATTAAGAAAATTAAAGTTAATTAAATTCTCAGATGAAACAAAAGGGCGAGAATGCAATCGGAGAGAAATATTGAACATGTGCGGCAGTGATGCACACTGATGCTACTCATAAATTCTGAATATGAATTTTGCCAGGTAATCTCATGGGTGAGAAAAATGTATAATGGTGAAAAAATTGATGACAATCATAAAGTCAACAAGGAAAAAGAAAAAAAAAATAAAAACTCAACTTTCCTGAACCTCAATCCAAACCTAGGTGGTGTATATATTGGGAAATAGTTTCAACCGAAGCTATTGTGGGAATTAGTTTGCTAACCATGTATATTTAAGGAAATCACACATAGCTAGTAGTTAAATTAAGATAGTAATATTTTAAATTATTTTAATCTCTAACCGAGTACATAAATGATAAAACATGAAAAGATAACAAACTACTTTCTCTCTCTAAAATAGCTCCCTCAAAAGTGTCGCCCAACTCAACCAATTCTGAAGGCTCAGATTAGCTCGCCGGCGGCTGGTGGTTGTCGGTAGACACTGCCTACTCGCCGGCGAGGCCCCGATCTTCAGTTTTTTCAGGTATTTTTCGTTTATAATTTAGGGTTTAGTTTAGAATTGCTCTAATAAGGCACTGGTGTGTTGTTTTGGTGAAATTGATTGGGGGCATCTGTTTTCTACCTTCTTTTGAGTCTCTTTATGGTTATTAATCATGAATTCCGAGTCTTTTCTATCCGATCTAGTGAATGTTCATCTTTGTACTGAAGATGATGATATGGTGGAGGATGATTTGTGCCAACTACTTGCACATTTGGAGGACCATAAAGATTTTTTTTTCCATGTGACTGCTCTTAAGGATCAAGGGAATTGTTGGTTTAGGGAGGGCAAGTTCAAAAATGCTCATGTATGCTATGATAAAGCTGCTAAATTGCTTTGCTTTGGTATGCCCATGTGTGATGATGTGCAATTTAATTTTCATGATTTGGCTATCTCTCTAAATTTAAATCTAGCTGCTTGTGCTCTTAAATTTCGAGATTTTGAGCGTGCTCGTAACATGTGTTCTGTTGTTCTGAGTTGGGAGCCATCACACACAAAAGCCTTGTTCAGGAGAGCTATTCCCTCATTAGAATTAGGATTAGTTGAGGATGCTCATTCTGATCTTACAAAGGCTCAGAATAATGAACCAAAGAATAAGGACATTCAACAAGAATTATGTAAGGTTGAGGAGTTATTGAGATGTGGATTTAGGGCTAAAAGAAGTTATGGGGAGATTTTTAGTGAGTGTCAGTATAGGAAAGGAAAAAAGGTTTTGATATGTGAAGAAGAGGAAGCTTCCTCTAGTTGTCCCTCCCAAACTGTGAGTATAAGTTGTGCAATTAGTGCTGCTAGTGGTTCATCTAGAAATGTGAATTCTCCTATTGCAATGACTTGTGACGCTATTGAGGGTCGGTGTGACGATATTGGGTCAGTACGTTCAGAGGTTTGTAATGAGGTGGAGAATGTCCATGGGGATATGCAAGTGGACTCAAAAGTTGGTGAAGCAGTTGGTTGTATGCAGGGTAACAATGATCTTGCTGAGCCCAAGTTTCGGTTTTATAACCGACGGAGGCAGGGCTCAAGTCTTAGTATTTCTCCTACTGTCTATGAGTTGGTTAAGCATGGAAAAGAGGTCAGTTTCTATCATCCCGGTGGTTCATCCATAGTGAAGGTTAGAGTTCGAAGGGTTAAGCAGATTGCTTTGGAACCTTCTAAATCAGTTATGGCTTCTGAAGGATACCCTTCATCCGAAGAATATTTGAGTCTTGACCCACTGTGTTCTTTGAACCAGAGTGCTTGTGCGGATGATTCTGGTGCATTGAAGCTTTCCGATTGTTCTCCACTGACTAATGTGTCTAACTCGAATGGTGAACCTTCTTTGGATATGGGTGGTATAGATTCTGTTCATATCGAGCCTCATGTTTTTAAGTTCTCCGCCTGTTGTCGTGTTTTGTACTTAGGGGTCACAAACAACTGTGAGGGGCAATCCTACGGCCCTTAAAAATGTCCTAAATAAGGTCGAGGACTATCTTAGAGCAGGTCGTTCCCTATTCGAACCTACTCCTCCACACCCAACTCCGAGTTGACTGTGGACACGGTCAACGATGATAGTCGGTTTCTAATGACTTGACAAAATTCCACACCTATATGCACAATTCGACCAGTTGTTCAACCTTTTCGGGGAGTTGGTAGTGCTTTTCGATGCGTGGTTCAATTTGACTATCACGTTGATAATTAACCTTGTTATTCGACAAAGCTTTTTGGCTTTGTGTTGGGATCGACGATACCTTTACTTTAACGAGGAGGGTGCGAGGGGGTTTGAATACTAGTGATTCGAAAAAAAGACATTCATTCGATTGATGTAAACACAGTACAAACGAGAGGATTTAATGAATATGATACACTAAATTACGTTTAATCTACTCCTAAAACTACACTACACTAGAGACTACATTACTCTACTCCTAACGAATCTTTGCGATGAGACTCAGTCTGATCTTCTTCATTGCTCCGTTGATCCTATTTATAGGAAAATAGGAGAGTCATTGGTCCTCTAGTAAGTAATAACCGCCCATTATTCAATCATGGGTGGAGTGTAGTCAACCACTATCCCATATCCTTCTTTGAATGGTTAACACATTCACTTCATGGGTAGTGCTTAATTGGGTAGTTTTTGTAGGAAATAACTACCATGACTAGTGTATTAGTGGGTAGTGGTAAGAGATAATGGAAGTTATGCATTTCAACCACTATCTTTATTTCATAAGCATCGAGTTGTCGGTCTATTCGAATATCCCGGTAATTTATTTCGAGTGTAACACCGCCGGTTCTTGTTCTCAACATCGGTCAGGTGTGCGAGGTGCTTGTTCGTTTGCTACTTCCTCTCAGATGGTGTCTTGCAGATCAACTAGTGGATTTGGGGTGCGTCTTCGTGAACGGAGGATGAGTAGTCAAAGGGCGTCGATGTTTTGTGCGGATGCAAGCGAAGTGCTCCTGTTCATCCTAGTGCTATGGATTCTCCATCAAAGAAAAGAGTTGACCTCGATTATAGTAGTGTGAATAGTTGTAGTACCACTGTACCAGTGCCTAGTATGTAGTTTGGTTGTAGTGTTTGTTGCTCTGTTTTAGTTTTGTATTAATATGTATATGTATTTCCAGTTGCCAAAAAAAAAAAATTAAATTAAAAAAATGTAAAAAATATAAGGTTTAAAAATAAATTTGTGGATCAGTTTCTTGTAGCTGTATGCCTGTATCCCGCACGTATCCACCCAATATCCTAGCAGTAATATCCTAATTATTTCAGCATTTAAATTAATTTAAAAAAAAAAGGATACTTCAAGAGTACGTATCCGATTCGTTTTTAGCCGTATCCAGGGCGTATCCGGGCAGTATCCATATTCGGTACGGGATACTTGACCCAGCCTAGGTATCCGTGCATCGGAAATGCTTATTTCTCCAATGCCTTGTGTTAGCGGGCTTCTTGAAACTATACTAGTCTCTTATTGGTGCTATGTTGACAGTATTAATGCTTGCGCTGGTTGTTTAACAAGTCTGATATGTTCGCTATTGAATAGGGAGAGTCCAAACATGGCGTAGTGGAGGGGTGCCTCGATCGACATTCACTTGCACCCTTTTTCTGATGAGCAAAATTTTTTTGGTCTGAAGACAACGTTGGAAGCAGGCTATAGATCGATTGTTGCGGAGAGCGATTGCTCTAGTCTGATTACTAAAATTAAGAAGAATGCAATCCTCAGATCTCCTCTTGGTCTAATTTTGGATGAGATTTTCTTATGGGCGGAGAAATTCGATTATTTAGTCTGGTCCTGTGTTCGAATGGTGCATAATGTAATGGCCCATAATTTAGCTAGATTACAACCTTTTGAGAATTGTGATCGTGTTTGGTTGGAAGAGTGGCAGAGGAGGTTGTTGAATTGGCAAACATTGATATGTGTAATTATCTAGCTAATGAAGAAACACCCCATAATAACTATTCCCTCCATTTTCGAAAAAACTTTAACATTAAAATAATAAAAGGATTTACAATGTAAAAATACTATTATTACCTTTATTTTAAGTAGTACTTTTGAAAAATCATATTTCTATAGTTTATGTAATCATATAAATACAAATACTTACGATCAAAGTAGTGCATTACAGACCACAAAATACTAAATGTTAAGGTTTTTCTAAAATAGAGAAAGTAATACATAAAGTTGATCGTTTCATGATAACCTGATCCAAAGTAATACTTTTTATATGTAAAATAACATTGTTATATTTTAAATTAAAAGTGCTATTAACTAGGGGGTGTAATTGAGTGGTGGAGACTCATTTACCTTTAATTAAAATTTCATGGTAAGATTGTTTTAGGGTAACGCAGTCAAAAGTAACATTTTTTTTATTCAAAATGTAACATTCTGTTAACTCCTTTTAGTTCAAAGTTAATACTTTTCATTCAAAATGTAACAGTTGTCTCACGGTGAAACCATCTTATACAAGTTTTTGTCGTGTCAAAAGAAATTTTACATTGTAAATAAAAAGTGTTACTTTTAACTGTTTCATCATTAAATGATCTTACACAAAACCTTGTGATGAGCGACAATAGACCCTAAGTTCACGCCTTCTAGATTATATTTCTTCACTCATAGGCATTGGTTGTACAGTGGAACCAACGCTTATACTTGAACACTTACCTATACAAGTACCATTGTTGTAGGTGTCAGTTGTTATCAACAATCAACATATTTCGGGACGTATATGACAGTTTTTATACAAGGTACATACCATTTTATCCAATTGACTAATTTGGCAATATGATGGTGACTAGCTACCGTTAGTTGACCGATTTGTTATTCGATTTGAATTAACATAATCAACTATTGTTTTTCGATCAAACTTAGCCTATTAACAAATCACACGTTTAGTATAATAATAATGACCATTTACACTCTCCTTACACATAAAATCATGGGTGTCGCATATAGGCCCTACTTAAGAACCAAAACGTCCTTATTGTGCTTAATTTGTTAACTAACAAACTTAATGTCTTGATTTGCAACAACATAATCCCTAGGCTTCCAATTCATTGACAAAGCTCATGATTCATATTTATTTGATTTCAATATTGTACGTATAACACTATTTTGGCTGACAATTGGATCCACAAACCATTAAAAACCTTTCAATCAAGCATGTTATGTCCTCACTTCACACTAATATAGTCCTAAATAAACTTACCCAATAAATCACTCACCACAATATTTGTCAAGCCAATCATCACCACTTAAGTACTATACATAACTTCATTTTGAGCCAGCCAAGCAAAAAAGCAACTAAATAAAGGATAACTAAAAGAAAGAAACTAATCATTCCCACCATGAGCTAAAGACAAATTTATCCTGAGCACAATATCGTAAACACAACTCTGTGTTTGTCCTCTCTTAGGCTTCCACACTGCTCCTTGGATCATGGACTATGACTACGACCTTGCAGAAAAAGAGAAACTCAAAACACTTACCAAAACTTTTATCAATATATTATATATATTCTATGGTAACCGTATACAATCACTATCATTGTTGCCAATGCCATACATTATAAAATCTGCCAGTACTATATATAGTTGTAGTATTTACAGCACAAGAACCAAAACTGAAAAAATTAGATAGAAAGAAAACACAAAACAAAACAACTTGAAATGGATAGCGCAGTTGCATATCCTCTACTAATTTTCACTGATTCTGAGATCGAGTTTCACTTTAAAAAGGCGGAATATTAATCCTACGAAGTGAAATGGGACTACCAAATATTCCCAACAGATCTTGCTTATATGGCAAATATGACCTTCTCCTATTCTCCCATTCACATCTCGCCGGACTTAACACTCCTCTATTCTGATAATAATAAAAATTATTATTATCATTACCATTACCGTTACCGTTTCCACCACCGGTATTATTAATAATATTATTATTATTTTCATTACTATAACTATTTCTCCTATGAGAACTCATCACATTCAACGCCAGATGATGCTTTTTTTCTTTTTCTTTTTTCTTTTCTTTTTCCTTTTTCTTGGGACTACTATTACTAGTACTACTAGAACTACTAGTAATGGAAACTAGAACATGTTTCCCATCACTCTTGCATCTCCTTAGCAGATTCTTAAGCCTCCATTTTTTCGACGCCGTTGTCGTCGTTGTCGCCGCGGGACCCGAACCCGTCGAGTTACTCTTCGTACATCGGCTCGGCGACAACGGTGACGGTGACGGCGATTTTGGTGATGATGACCATAAACAATAGTCAACCGGAACACCGTTAAGTTCTTCATCATCATCGGATGACTCAGCAGGTGGGTCCGGTTGTTGTGGGGCCCGCCGATGGTGGTCGTCCTTGACAAAGAGCTCCCTAAGCTGGATCTTATAAGCCGGGTTATCGGATCCATCAGATGGGTCCGGCCCGAGTAAATGACGATCAAACATAGGGTAAACAGGCTGGATCATAGGGCTCGACTCGAACTCGAACTCAGACTCAGAATCAAACTCGGACTCGTTATTGTAATTGGTTATTGTATTTTCGACAATCTGGGTGATCCGATTGTCGTTGGAGTAAGTGTTGAAGCTAGGACAGTAACCATTGTTGGGATATTCGTTTTCTAATTGGTGATTATAGTCCATTTGATTTGAGTTGTTTGTTGGTGGTGAGGAGAGAGAGAGAGAGAAGAGGGGGGAGGTAGATAGAGAGACGGATGAGAAGAGGTTTGTTATTGATGGAGAGAGATTTATATTAAGTTTGAGGTTGGGAGAGGAGAGAGAGAAGGGGGAGATTAGTTAGGTGAGAGAGGGGAAAGAGTTGTAAAAGTCGTTGCCTTTATATTAAGTTTGTGTGTATTAATTAATATATATGGATGGGATATAATCAGTATCAATATAAGGTTGTTAAGTATAAAGATAGAAATGGCCTTTCTATTTGGTTTGTATGAATTGTATCACGGGACTGTTATTATCAACAGATTGGTGTGTAAAGATAACTCAAACCAATTGGAAAAGAAATGACATTTGTAGTGCGAAACAGAACAAAACAAAATGTTAGAAAGAAATTTGTAACATGAAATAGAATGAAATTGAAGCACGAAATGAAGTGAGTTAAACAAAATGAATTGGAATGAGCCATAACAAAATACAATATGTAGATCACGAAAAATACACACTAAAATCAAGCACGGATGGAATCTGGCAAATGGGTCGGGTTGAGTTGGGTTTGGGTCGGATCGCTTTGGGTTAGGGTCATTAGCAAGTCGGTTATTATTGGGTCGGGTCACTATCAGGTCGATCATTTCGAATCTTTAGTGGGTTGGTTTCGGGTTGAGTTTTCGGGTCAGAAAACTCTTGTCTCATAAATTCGGATCTCGAATAGAATTCGGGTCGTTTCGAGTTATTAGCGGGCCGGGTCATTAGCAAGTCAAACCTTTTCGGGTCGAGTTTCAGTCAAATCCTAAACATATCAGGTTCGGATCAATTTTCAGATCGGGTCAGATTTTACCAGCTCTAACATGAAATATATAATACTTCATCATATAAGGTCACTAAACTAAAGATAGAGGTACTTTAATTTGTTCAGTGATTATTGTAAGTTTGTTACTGAATATCCGGTTATTCTAAATTAAATTAGAAATTTAGAAGCAGGATTTAACATTAACCAAAACAAACCTGAATTTTAGTGGTGATGTTTTATTCAGATTTCACATCTCAATGGATCATCCTCACCCTCGATCATTTTTACATATTTTTCTTCATTAAATGTCTTTTGTTTGCAATTGGAGCAGGCAATTAATTAATTAGAGTACATTCATTTGTTTTTTTTTTTGTTTTTTTTTCATTTAAATATAGTACATTCATTTGTGTTAAGGCTAGTTGAAGTGGTCTATGCTTAATTTTGTATTAAGTGAGTTTGTTTTCGTAACAGCTCTCTGTATCTGTATGGCTATAATTCATCATGTGGACTCTTATAACTCAAGCTGTATATTATTACATCATAAATAATGGCAGTAGACAGTAGTACAGAAGGAAGGTCGTTCAATACCCCCCAAGTAATATCTTCTTCCATTTAATTTTTTTGGTTAGACCACAAGTTTCTTGGACCAAGACTAATCCTACTTGCACTGGGTCAGCCCATGAAGGGGTAAAGTACTCTTACTAAGTAGTTTTTCCATCTACAAGATTCGAACCCTCGACCTTGCTTAAGGGATGAGAGTGTCGAACTACTCACACCAACCACTTATTGATCTTCTTCCATTTAATTTGGGAGATGGAATTTGAGGCGTTCATAATTACAAGTCCTTTGCTGCTTTAAAGAAGAAGGTGTGCAATGATGAGAGAAAAAAAAGAAAACCAAATGTCCTTTTCTGTATCGAATTTGTTCTTCTTTAATCTGTTATCTATTTCTCACTTTCCCTATTTGGGTTTATAAAGTATACTATTTTTTGGCCCTAAAAGAAAAAGTACCACTATTTTTCGGGTGAAAAGTTAGATGAAATTTAATGAAACATCGAAATGGAAAAAATTTATATATGTAATATAGACAAAGTTAGCCATACAATCGGTCTAATATTAATATACATCCAGTTATCTTTTTAGTCAAGAGTTGAAAAAAATTGGTAATTGTTCGTTAAATGGAATAGATTGATTGTTCTTAGTAAAAAAAATTAAAATCTCATTTGCAATCGATAACGAAATGAGTTATTCACTATAAACAACCATCAGTTTAGGAACACTTTTATCCAACAAGGGATTTATTTTCTATATTCTTTTCAGTGTTATTTAATGTATAGCCAATAAAATTTTGATACATCATCCTAAAACGGATTGTATACACTGAGTCTATCGCTAACTTAGTGAGTCCGTTTGGTTGATATGAAAAAAAAACCCAGAAAGTGCAATTTCTTAGAAATTGCAAAATGTAAGAAGTTGTACGCCCATAAAATATGAGGAAGTAGCCAATTAGCTAAGTCTTCTAAAATTCTAACTAGTGACCTCCAACTTTCAACCAAACAACATTTGTCATTTTTCAAAAAATTCTAAATCCTAACAATTACAAAGTATGACTTATGAGAATGACAATTTTATACGGTGAATCAAAGGATCACTTATTTATTATTATTTTTTTAGTTTAGCACTTTTATTTTTAGGTGTGATTAAAGGACAATTCCTAACGTATAAATTCGGATATGCTCTGTGAGTAACAGCCAAAATCAGGGAACGCATTTCCAGCTTTTTGATATTCAAGTGTGCCACGTTCTAGAATGTAAAAGGTGATATGGAGATGTCCATTATACGTATAATAATAAAATATAAAATGGATAAAGAGCTGGACTCAAGTGAAGTGCAGGCTTAAAAGGGGGAGAATTAAAAGCTTTTTGCAAATTAAGAAATAATAATTGAAAAGACGGGTTTTTATTGTAGAAGATATTTAAGGTGGGAGATATGGCGGCTATAGGGATCCATTAGAATATACGCTACACTCCGACACTACTTGTTATTACTCCCGTTTACATTATGTGAAGCAACATATTTTTTTTTTAAGGAAAGAAAATTTATTCATTCATAAAAAGTCATACGGCATCTATAACGATGAATATCCCTAAACAAATCTAAATCTAACATAACCAAGTATAAATCTAATATAACAAGATGAATATGATTTCCACTATCACTGCTTGAAATCGGTGTCTTGATCAGCTCCGTCGATAAGTGACTACCAATCCAAACATCTCTGCCAGAAATCGGTGTCTTGATCAGCTTCGTCGATAATTGACAATGCCTTGATATAGCAAAAAATATGCTATGCAGTAAACGGGAGGTCACCGCTTTTTCCCTACGATCGGAGGTAAGCACGAAACGTGCTGCAGCTATTTGGAAGAACAAATCTCCTTGCCATAGTAGATTGAACTTGTCTTCTTGATTCATCAAACTGAACCTAAAAATAAAAATTCGACTACCCTCCGACGAACGTGGAGAACTCCACAATCTCTCACCAAAGGAGAGTTTATTACTAACCAAAAAGAAAACAAACTAAAAAACTAGATCGAAAGCAAGAAAACAACAACGGAGGGGCTAACCACCGGCAAAAAAATCGATGATAGCCCTAAAATGATTCAAAGAAAAAGGGAAACTAGGATTACTTGAGAGAGAAAAGAGAGAGAGAGAGAGAACGACATAATATTTAGCTATGAAGCAACATATTTTGAACGAACACAGAAATTTCATTACCACATGACATATTTGTATCCTTAACTAGGTTAATTCGAAATGAAAAAAGTTTAGATCATTGAACTCCTACTAGGATCATCAATATAATTTTTCTCCCTAAATATAAAAAATTACGGTTTATGATCGAATGTTTACGATGATAATTAAATTTTTTTAACAAAGAGCATCAATATAGTACTATTTAAGAAAACTCTATTAGAGCAATTTACGCGCGTGAATATATATATTCATTCATTGCAAATTACAATAAGATCAATCTACTTAAAATTTGAAGACCAAAGTAAAGAATACGAAATAATAAATAATAATTCATTTATTTCTTAAGGGTTTTTATTTTACCAATTTTAATTATATATTTCCTTATAGATCGATCAAGCTTAAGGAAGATAGATTTTACGAAACATCTCTTTTATACATAAGTAGGCCTCTTTTATTTATTATTATTCAAATTAACACAAAACAATAATGTTACAAGTCTAGATACTGGTTTATTAGGTGAATGATTAGTAAACAAAATTATTGATATTATGGAGTGGTAACAAAATTGATATTTTTAGTAAATAAAAAATTTAATGTTTGTAACTAATTTCCAAAACAGATATTTTTTAATTAAATATTTGGTGCTTTAATAAACAAAATGGTAAAATAAACAAGATTCGATGTCTATGAAGTAGATATGTAATAACTCTTGAACAAATAAAATAAAGACACATGATATAATGATTATAAGAGGACGCGTAGCAACTAACTCAAAACTAAATTTTAATGTATGTAATAGTAGTGTCGATTCACACATTATGGTATTCTTTATGAAAATGGTTCGCCAGTTTCTTTAAATGTAGCATCGCTTATTCGATTGGTAACAAGAAAACTAGAAAAGAGGTAGGTTTATTATATTGTACGCAATTTCTTTGCCATGAGCGAGAAATGCAAAAAGAATCTAGATTTTAATTTTGTTCTTTTTGCGTACTTCGTAGTAAAATATTTGATTGTTGTATCTATGTGTTTTCTAATAACAAGGATATAATATGTAATGGTCATTAAAGGTTATTATTTGCAGCATAAAGCTCATTGTTTATTAGTACATACTAGTTACATTCCCGTGCGATGCACGGTTGATATAAAAATCCTTTTCTATGAAACCTCTCGCTTAATATGGTACAAATCTACAACATTGCATTGATTGTAAGGTAGAATACCAATATATTGCATTCGTCCAAAAGATCACCCCCAATACTACTAATTTTCCTGCAGTTTACTCCAAATACCCAGAAAATCATATCCTAAGTATCAAATGGATGCAATAAAAGTATGATTAAGTGGTTAACAATTATGTATACCCATCGCTAGAAGTTAGTATACATATTGTTTCTACTATTATAGAACAAATAATGCAAAAATTGAAATAGTAACGATGTACACTTTAACTCGAATATAGTGAGCTCTATTGTCAAAAAATGGGTGTCCCCCATAAAAAAAAGGAAAAGAAAAAAGAGTATTAAGCAAAATAAATATATTTTTGATTATTATATACATCTATTATTATAAAAATTTAAGAAAATGTGTTTAACATTAATGTATGTAGATTCATGCATTAATGTAGATTCATGAATTAGTGTAGATTCATGCATTTTTTATTTGATGACATGTCAAGCAATGTGGGTATGCCTTGCTTATGTGGACGCCTACGTGTCCATCAAGCAATCACAAATTCTTGCCTAATCTCATGATTAGGAACGACCCTAATCTTATTATGGGGTGACATTAAGTGTGCAAGTGGGGGAGGGGGGAGGAGAGAGAGTGGTGAGGAAGGAGAGAGAAAGGAAGGAAAGAGACAAAGAGTAGAGATGTTCCAACTCTTGAGATCATGATTTAATCATTGTCAAGCAATAGTGCAAATCCACTTATATATATATAATAGATGATAGAGTGTTATTTTCCAATAAACTGAATTGAACTCAATTAATTAACTGATTTGAATTGAATCAGAATCAGAATTGAACTAAATCAATGTGGAATAGATTGATACAATTTTCTCTATATATATAAAGCTGACATATTTTGTGAGTTTTGAGCCATGCCACATCATTAAATGTATTATTAGAATAATTTTTCTTCTCTATATATATAAAGCTGGCGTATTTCGTGAGTTTTGAGCCATGCCACATCATTAAAATGTATTATTAGAATAATTTTTAAAAAAATAAAATTGAGAGTTTGACTTGTGATGAATAACTAGAGTTTTATAAGTGTTATAACTTAATCTTTGTCAAAACTTCAAAAGCAAATGTAATCTTCTACACATCTTAAAAAAAAATAGTATTTGTACCATCGTATTTGCATCGAAAAATACTTTAAAATGAGATGTATTTACAATATGTTTAATCTTTACGTATAAGATATATTTTAAAATGTATAATTTTGAAGAATAAAATCACAAGAAAAATAATAAAATATATATATATATATCTTAACCCGTGCATCACACGGACATCATTACTAGTTATATATATGAACGTCCGAAGTCGTGCAAATTTGACAATCTAGAAGAGGTGGAGGCTTCCACAATCTAGAAGAAAGTGGAGCGACTGCAGTAGTAGCACACTAGCTAGCACGTGCTCATAAGGAATTAAGTTCTCTTTTGTAGTTTGTTTACTAATTGTACTTTTTCTTTTTGTTTCCATAACTTTTCTACTAATGCACTCAATAAAGCTCATCATGAGCTGCTTATCCAATATCCACTAACTGATCTTTCTCAGTCATGGCCTGGTCAATGGCAGCTTAGTTCCACCCTTCATCAGTTCCAGAAGAATTAGACAAAGGGGGAATTGTGCTTGAAATAACAAGCTTTGCACCTCTGTCTTTATTGGTAAAAAGAAAAAATTCCATATCTCTCATTTGCTTTCTGCATATTATATTACTCCTTCTTTTTCTGTCAAACGCTACCATATCCTTTTGAAAGGTTATGAGAGAACTTTTACTACTATTGCTAGTATTCTTAGATTACTTTTGTTCACTTTCCAAACAAACAAGGGAAAGAGTTAAGGCTGCGAGACTCTTATTCCCACAGCCACAGGGGTAAAATTGCGTACAACTGATAACCTCCTTTACATGCTGTTTTTGGAGATATTGGGATAATAATGTTGATGTTGATGTATGTTGACTTTTTGACAAATAAGGTCGTACAAGAGTAAGCTCTTATTTTTTCTTTATGTGAAACATGAGGATCAGTAGCTTTAGGGATCTCCAGAAAATTGCTGCTACCGTTAGAATGTGTTCATTTTCACTTACTGGTTAATCGGTTCAATTTAATTTAACTCAAATTTTGCAGAGTTCAATGATAGATAATCAGTTTAGTGATGTACTTTATTTTTCTCACACATGTTAGTGTTATTACTATATATTCACTTCATCAGTTCAAGATATTGTGAGTGTGAAGATTCACAAGTGACATGGTATATATTGATAAGCTCACTGGCTAGGGGTTGTTACTGATCTCCTACTAGAAGTTGCAAGATTGATTTAACATATGGAAGGGGTTCTATTTATGTGTAGGAGTTGGGAAAGCTAAGTAATATGGCCCTGCATTGGGCTGTCAAACGTGGTCTAAAATAATTCTCATTCACTTAATTATTTACGTGGACGTACCAGAGGGACATGGCCCAAGATAGTTGGATAATTGATTATCTAGTTGATCAATTTCATTGAGTGGCATGGCGGTTTTAATGGAGCAGGTCATTAGGGCTTATCCCAAGTCAACCTTTCGGGAGTAAGTTTCTCTTCTTTTCGTCGTCTTTATGGTGCATTTATTTTATTTGGTTCCAATCCGTTTTATTTGTTTTGCGTCGTTTTGTTTTATTTCGTGTCATTCTGTTATGTTCTTTATTTTGTACTTGTACTTCATTTTGTCTCATATCTTGTTTCATTATCCGGATTGCTCCGTTCCGTTCCGTTCCATTATGTTTCTTTCTGTTCCGCGTTGTTCCGTTCCGACGTTCTGTTCCGACGTTCCATTCCTTACCGTACTGCAGCACTCCGCTGAACAGAATAAGACCTAACACTGCAACCCACATTATGTAAGTGAATATTTCCAAATGACCTTCGATGTTTTCCATATTATAGCATTTTTATGGGCGGTTAGGATCTTGCCATATCAACTGTTACATATTTAAAATTCTAGACCGTTGTTTGAATATATAATAATCTAACTCTTTTAACTGGAGAGAGATTTAGGCCCTGTTTTTTTTCGTTGTTTTCATGCTGCATTCCGTTCCGTTTCAATTCGTTCTATTTCGTTCCGTTCCGTGTCATTTTGTTCCGCAGTCTGTACTTTATTTTATCTCACATTTTCTTCCAATATCCGCGTCGCACCGTTTCGTTCTTCATTGCCCCACATAATTCCGTTGACGAGAACAGAACTTACCGTCATCTTTTCATCACCGATGATAACTCTCATCATTAAAAAAAAGTTAGAATTTTTGAGAGAAAAAGGGAGAAAGATAGAGAGGGCTATTTTTATCTATACAATTAACTTATTATATTTACTATTTAATCAAGAGCAAGATGGTATGACAAGCACCTCATGCATCATTGTTTTTTATACTTCAAAATTAAAGGTGTTTTTTTCTCACAAAAAATTAAAGGTGATTTTACCAAAAATAAATAAATAAAATTAAAAGTGATTTTTTATACATCATGGCTTTATTACATAATAGTTTTATTTGAGAGAAAGAGAGACATCATTACGATATTTTGTATTTAAGGTGGTTTTATCGTGATAAAATCTTTTTAAAATGTGATTTCCTAATTTGTTTTTTTTTTTTTTAAGAAAAGTGCTACATAATATTTCTCATAGTTAACTTGACACATGTTAAATTATACATTGACCATAAAGTTATGAAAAATTACATTTTAAGTTATGATATTAGAGTATTTTCATTAAATTTCATTGGACATGCATTTTAGAATATTATCTATTTAAAATTTTTATTTATTTATTTATTTTATTTATTTATTATGTTCTATAATTGTAGTAAAAGTATCATCTTGAAAATCGAAAAAAGAAGCAAATGTGAACTTAATCTTGAGTTAAAAATAAAACATTTAAAATGTGAATTCTGAAAAGAAAAATAGTGAGAGAATTCACATTTACTAGAAATTCGATTTAGTGGACATTTTTAGTCGTAAAGCAATGTTGGGATAGGGATAAGATGATTAAATCGTAAAGATCTCAGATTTGGTGTAAGAGATAGCGACGAGTAGATTTTTGGTTTATGGGATAGTGAATAGTGGAGGGAGAGTGGTGACTAGTAAAAATCCTTTATTCCCAAAGCTTTTTTTATTTTTTATTTTTATCATTGTTGTAAGACTGTAAGGGCTACTTTTTTTTGTTATTTTCCAGCAGAAAAAGATGAACTAAATTTTTTTTAACTGACTTTTAACCAGACAAAGTTGTCCAGACATATTCAAGATTTGAGTCATTTAAAAGTTTGTTTAGAAATCTTTTCAATGACATATGTATCATCAAGAATTTATATTGATTATTAAAAAAAAAAATGAGTAATAAGTTACCGATGAACTAATTAACTAAATTGAACTGAAATGAACTGAATTTAAGTAAGATTAAGTTGAGTAGAACATAGCCTAAATGATGAAAATGAGATAACGGGTGCGTTTTTTAGAGCCTACATAGTCAGTTCAGTTTAGTTCAGGGGTGATATCGTGTCAATTCAATAATTTCCAATTCAGTTAAGTGATGTTCGATTTAGTTCAGTGATGCTGAGTTCAGAAACATACATTTTGTCTCACATATCAAATTGTGTTCAGTTCAATACAATTCAATAATGTGCAGTTCAGTTCAATGATATCCATTTCAATTAAATTCATATAAGTTTAATTCTAAAGAACTCATCCAATATTGTCACATAACATCACTTATTTTTTTCGCACCAAAAAACAAAAAAAAACATCACTCATTTCATGCATCATATATACAAATCATTTATTATAGACTATAGAGTATAAGCAATTAGTAACTTGACAAAGAAGAACTTACATAGTATCATCCTATGATGAAGATGACAAGATCAATGACGTTAAGGAGATTCGGCATCTAGGATGACTAATCTTTCTTGTTACCCAACCTAATCAGTAATCATCAAATATATCCTTCAATACGTATGTGACTATGTGTATATATAATTATATATATTTCATGATTGTTTATTAGAAGGGAAAAGATTTCAAACTTTGCTAATGAGTAATGGGGTCCAATAGATCGAATAGCCGACCTTTTGCCCCATCCTCAAGCAAAAATCTCTAGATTGTCAAACCCCAAGAAAAATCCGGGATTTTGTTAGGGGTTTTGCAATTAAATAAACAGAATAAAACAACATTTAAACAATTTTCCCCCTTAATAAAAACAAAAGTACCCCCTTTTGTATGGGTGGTCGCATGACAACAAACATTTATCGTTACGGGTTGTTGATTCCGTTTCTTAAACTTTATTAAAAAAATACTTGTACAAGTATTCAACGTTATTACTTGGTTTAATATATAAGTAGTTTTTTTTTGTTAAATAAAAGAAACTTGGTTTAATACAGTTGAAACTAAAGTCAATGAACTACCAATATTCAGTGAACCTTATAAAGAACAGTTGAAAATGATCAAATTCCGGATATAGGTTCTTATAGAGTGCGTGCATATCAGTTCAAGTAATGTGTAGTATGGCATGTATCAATCATTTAATTATTTGCAATCCATTTTTAAATAATTGTTAGAATAATAACCTAAGATGTGTGGTTGAGTGGTAGGGACTAAATAATCTTAACCAAGGTTGAGGGTTCAAATCTCGCCTTCCTTGGCCAGCTGTCCCACCTTTTGAGCCTTTGAGCTACCTACAAGCCAGCGCGAGGAAATAGTCACTTTGGTCAATGATGGGGATACCCTTGATTGTGAACCAAAAATTATTTAATTATATGCAGTCCATTTTTAAATTGATTGAAAATAATGTGGGATCCACTATTTGTCAAATTCGTGTGAATATTGTTTTAATTTTGGATTATTTTGAAATTTGTTTTTTTTTAGAAAATTCGACTTTGTAGATTATGTATGACTTTTTATGAATTAAAGTTTTTTTTTTTGTCTTTCGATTAAAAAAAGAGAAAAATATATGTCAATCTAATCAACTACTCGTAGCGAATTTAAATCGGTCATAAATGGTCAAGCACAAAGTTGATCACCAATCTAGATGGAGTGGTTAACACTTACGAAAGTATTATGATGGTAACAAAAACAATGGTAAGTTGGTTACAACCATATAAACACCGAAAATACAATGTACTGCATTAGATGCAGCAAAAGTGAAGTTATCCGAAACGTACATCTAACAGAAGTGATTACACAGAGCCTGATTCTCCTTTGGAATCACAACGGACAGAAACCGTCTGTGACTGGGATGGCCGCCGTGATGGCATCTGAGAACGGTACATAAACTTCTTATATTTGGACCATTCAATTTCTCTTAAATTTACAGGCATTACCACATAATTAACTTCAATGGGTCACTAAAACTATACATATGATCATGGCAGGAGAACACCAAACATCAAACACCAGCTAATCCAACCAGCAAACAAGCACTACCAGAGCTCATATCGTCTATATTTGCTGTAAGGTAAGATCATAAGTTGGTCAGTAGTGAAAACTGAGACCATCTGAACACCGTTTATCTGACGAGGTAGTCAGCACTCTCAACTGTTGGCACTTGTTAGGACCAAAACACCTGCCAAGGATTCATAGTAAATAACAACAAACCCGCTATGGAACAAGATGGAGAGAGCAGAGCAACTTCTTGCGATCCATTATCGGTCGCCGACCATTTGAGCAGCTGATGTTAAATGTATATCCATGTCTGCTTTCCATTGATCATACTCATCTTTCCAATTCATATGCGGAGGGAACTTCATGTAAAGGATGACCCTTCTGGTTTCTATCAATGATCCTTTTCGCCAGAGAAACTTGTTTCCCGACAACAAATATGAAAGCGCTGCCTTGCCCTTCAGCACCTCTGGCTGTTCTTCCAACGCGGCGTACATATTCACTTGGGTCACGAGGGAAGTCAAACAGCACAACATGATCGACACTAGGGAAGTCAATTCCCCGTGATGCTCTGCGAACAATATCCAAAACCCAAAATTAGTGAGAAAAGAAACATACATGTAATATCACAAAGCAACTACTACAAGCCATCTAGCCAGAATCCACACTTTTCTGTGGCATATGGTCTTTGTTGGACGTGGGGAATAGTTGACTAGTTTTTGGCTGTCCTGCAGTCCCGATGTAGCAGTTTTAGTAAAGAGATTATGGTTTTGGAGAGACAAGAAACTGAAGATTCTCCTACAGTGTGCTTCCCATTGACAATTCTGTGGTGCTATGGTGGGAAAGAAGCAATTGTACTTTCTGAATTATAGCTAGTGACCATGGTTCCCTTTGGCATTAGTTTGATTTCACAGCTTGATTTCGCTCCCCTTTATATTCAGGGGCCGTTTGGTTGGGGGTAATGATTAAGGGGGCAATGGAATAGATTTTTATCGTAAAATAGTAATGTGAAGTGGTGATGAGGGTAATGATTAAGAGGGGGTATGGAGAAAATGAAGGAAAATTGGGGAATATCATTTCCCTATGGGGAGGTGGGTTTCAATTATCCCTAAAATGGGGGTAATCATTACCCTCCTCACAAAATCTAACCTCCACTACCTCACATACCTCCCATTTTAGCCTAAAAATCCATTCCATTACCCCCTTAATCATTACCTCCAACCAAACGGCCCCTCAGTGTGACTAGCACACAATACATTTAACATTAGGTTTATCTTGGACTCTTGGTCCTCTTATTTTATTCTGTTCTCGTTGATAAATTCTCTCTTACGTAAAGAACACACTTCACTTACCTGTCAGTACAGATCAAAAACAGGGAGCGGGAGCGGTTCTCTGTATCTGAACTGATAAAATCTTTCATATTTGCTAGTCTCGTTTCTTGTTCCATAGCAGAATGAAATGGCAGAACTCGAATTTGATTTTGCTTTCTATCAGAACGTTTCAAGGCATTCTCAACCTTTCGACAAGTTTCAATCTGCATATGACATTGTAGTAGAGTAAGAAAGCAATCCAGAGCAAGGAACACATGATGGAAATATGTTCCAAATACCTTGTTGCAAAAGACAATAGTCTTGGATACTGGATTCTCCTCTGCAAGCTTCAAAAGAGCAGCTTTTTTATTGGAAAATGCTGTTTCTGGGGTCTTTTCTGACCCTTCATCTCCACTGCAATCTACAAGAACCTGCCCAGAAAAAAAATAATCCAATTAATTCAAGCATGATGCCATTTTTTCTGGATATTTTTTTCCCAAAATTAGAATAACAATGTAATTTCACTAAGGAGGATTCCCTCATTCAGCAAAAAAGATGAAGTCTACAGTTTCAATTCAATTACAACTACCATCATGCAGCCTATGTTGCCAAGAGCCAATTAGATATGCTCTGGCACTATCTGATCGGACAGCAGATAGTAATAAACTGGAGATAATTTTTAGAAAGAATTTCCAAAGACACCCACCTCTTCAAGGCCAGAACTTGTCCGGTGCATTCCAGGTCCCATGATCACTTTACAATCTGGGAAGACTTCAACAAGCTTGTTGTAAATTTCCACAGGCAATGTCGCCGTCACAAAGAGGTACTGTGTTGTAACTGGTGATGAGGTAATTAATCTTTGTAGAGCTTGTTCAAAATCTTCATCTTTAAAGAGTACATCAATCTCATCCAACACAGCACTGTGACACAACAAGTTAACTCGATGAGGTCAAACTAAAAACTGTCAAACTACCATAAGAGTAAAACAGGACTATGGTGGCAAGATGGTAGTGAAACAGGACTGAAGGGGCCAGGCAAGACTGCTGCTGTGGCTGGATTCATGCAGTTGTACATACTACCAAGTCCAGAGTAAAATGAAAAGGAGACTGACATAGAACGAGGTACAGTAGTACAGAGAAAGTTATCCACCAGTGAAAGATAGTTAATTGCCACTTTCCATTTAGGAAAAAGTCAACAGCACTAGGGTCTAATATTACAATAACAAATATCAGCACCAAAGAAATACATGGTTTAGCGCAAAGACAGGGCATCCCCAATCACAGCTTATGTAGTCTAGTGCTTCAACCTCACTATGTACACTTCCTCATGCTGGCATTTTTTTATATCCTTCCAACATGAAGCTCACATATATTATGTGAAATTCGTTTTCCTGCTGCCTCTCCCTTGGGTATGCCTAGGAGTTGTGCATGTAAGAAGCCATTGAGATTCAATAATACTGCCTCCAACCAGTATAAATAGTCATATTGTGACTCTCCTTCAATAGTACAAATTTAATACTTTGACCTAAACACCTTTTAACATCAGTGAGCCTCTGACAAGTGTTAATTCTCAGCCTTAACGTCCACAATCAGAAGAATCCAGTTAGGATTTAGTAACACATCATGATGAGAAGACAAGAGATGATATTTTGTGCATGATGTCATTGCTACTATAATGCTTCACCCACAGCTAGATGATGATAAACATGTGTGAGGATGAGATGGCTATGACCAAAAGCATCATTACCAATTTATCATCACAAATTCATGGATTGCAGTAAGGATTATGACATGGTTCAGGGAATGTGAACGAGAAATGCCACAGCATGAACCAATAAGCTATTCTCTTCTTTAACTCTTAATTCGTAATTAGCTTTCGAGCTTGTCGATGTAGGTCTCATATGAGCATTTGGGAATCTCAGTTTACTCTCAACAACAACCTAGGAAGTATCCCGCTGAGGGCGGGATCTGGGGGGAGTTCGAGATATACACAATTTTACCCCTAGCTAGTCACCTAGTAGGCGAGTAGAGAGGTTATTTCAGATAGACCCACGAAAGCAATTTTGAATCTTTGAAAACAATTGAATGCATTAAAAAGTGAGTGAATGATTGAAGGAATGAATGCATGAGTGAGGGGATTACTATATAGATGAATAAATATAAATATAAAACTAATAAATAGATAACTTACTCAATTCATGAAGAAGGGGCAATGAACTCAACAAGTAAACGCGACGAGGTTACCAGATGCCAGGGCAATGTCACAAGCAAATGAATATAGGAAAAGCAAAACACTGCTCTATTCAGGATTCTCTACACGGATCCTACTATGCCAAAATTTCCTATTTTGGGTCAATTCCTTTGTAAGCTCTAGAAGCGACAAAAGCTCTAGGAGTGACAAAAGCTCTAGAAGGAACAAATCCTGCCTGATCACCTCCCTCAACAACTTCTTTGGTCCCCCTTCTTTTACTACAATCCTTGAGAATAATTTTCTCGCAACTACTCATTGGGGCATTTGGCTGTCTCTTTATAACAAGTCCAAACCACGTGAGTCTCGTCTCTTGCATCTTATTCTCAATGTCCCCCACCCTTACCTTGTCTCTTACTACTTCATTCTTGACCTTATTATCTTGTTTCATCCCCTTGAATGCAAACAAGAGAGGGCTCAACAAGGAACATTGATGTAGCTCTGTGTCTATGGTGAAATTCTCTGACGTCTTCCTCACCCTAGTCTTCACACCTTCATACATGTCCTTAATAACTCATACATAGGCAATCGAAACTCCCTTGGCTTCCAAGCACCACAATATGACCTCTCTAAGAACTCGATCATAGGCCTCATCTAAATCAACGAATACCATGTACAAGGCTCTCTGTAGCTCTTTGTAATACTCCATTGAAAGCCTAAGAAGATGTATCGCTTCTGCGACGGATACTTTTGGCATGAATCCAAATTTGTCCTCTGATATACTCGTTCCCTTCCTAATTCTCTTTTCAATCACCCTCTCCCATAACTTCATGGTGTGGCATTTCTTACTCTCCCAACCTCCCACCCAAAAAACAAGTGTACTGGGACTTAAGGGCATTAGGGGTAGAAATTAAGAAGGGCATAATTGGAGAATAAAGTCATAATATAAACACTTGCATCTATAACTTTATGTGGGGCACTTAATCTAATGCACATAAAGGCTATATTATTATTCATGCCCAAATAAAACTAGAAAGAGTGGCTTGCCGATTCAAACTAATGAAGTATAGTATTTTTATTTTTTTTTTTGTCTTTCTGCTAATATCATTTTTTTAGATAACATGGGTGTCCAAGCTTTGCCTGACTAATCCCATGGGCCTTGAAGTTAACGACCAGGAAAACCTCCAGTGGCCCTTAGGGGACTCGAACATGGGACCTCTGGAATACTTCTCAGAGGTCTTACCAGCTGAGCTACCCCCTAAGGGTTAAATATTTTCATTAAATATTTTGGTGGGACCTCTTTCTGCTAATATCTTATCTTAATTAAATAATTTGATGGGGCTTTGTTGCTGTAGCATAAATGGCTAATCAAGTCAATTTCGCTCCAGCGCTATAGGTTATTACTAAAAGTCAAGATACTTTTTTCTCCACAATTTGCTCAAGAGATTTTACACTGACTCATCAATCAACAGAAAGAACAGTACAGAAAAATCATTCCCATGCCTGTCCTGTCATAAGTGTTATGACCACAGCCACCTAAACTTCTGCTCGTTTTTGTTGTCAACACCAATTCTCCTGACTACAAAGACACTTCAGGATTCAAGTCTACTCACATCAGATAGAGTTGAGAATGTAAAGCTCTAGAACAGTCTGAATACTTTTCTTATGTTTTGTAAGGTGAGAAAAAGGAACTTGGGATATTGAAAGATATGGCTTCGATGCATCACTTAATCATGTACTTCCTCTAAAATGTGATAGTTCTTATTCATTCAAATCTACAATCTACATCATCAAAACTGTGAAAAGAGAACATTAAAACACAAAAGCAAGAAGTAAAATATCTGCTCTCCTCCTTTACTGATTTAAGTTATCTGCTGCAAACACTTTTATTGATGTAAGGATGCTAGAAGGCGTAGAAGCCTAGAATCACATTTAGTGATCTAAGAAAATCCATAAGCCATGTGACAATTTTAATATATTACTATTTAGGGAATGAGTTCTCCGACCATTTTAAGATACTAACAATGACTACTGACTACTTCCTGGACGGAAGGAGTATCCTCCTTGGTAGAAATCATTTAATGTGGCAAAGAATTAACAAATTTTATGTTCTCTTACAATACAGAAGATATGAAAATGACGATGACCCTGGTACCACATAATCATATTCTTCAGAATAAGCTGTAGGAAAAGCAAATACTCGTGATGAAGATCAGGAATAAAGCAAAAAGCCCATATTTAGACAAATCAGAGGGAGATGAAAATGTTATACCATCTAAGGTTTGTTAACTGCAAGAAGCCTTCTTTAATTAGGTACATGAAACGACCAGGTGTTGCTATTAACACATCCAAATCCTGTTCAAGACTTTCCAATTGAGTCCGCTGTCGAAAACCACCTGTTGCAACCATAGATCGGAATGGGACACCATATCTTGAGATGGAACGGCAATTTCTCAAAACCTGCACAAGTCTCTCTCAGATTAGAGAAATATATAGTAGCAAACTCAGTAAAATACTTGCATTTTGAGGCACATAACCATCTTGCATACTGATGTCAAACGCCTAACCACATTATTGCATTACCCTTCCTAGAAGGTGGGGTCGGGTTTTGATGATGCTATTAATAGGTGAGTGTTATTGGCGTATGCTTTGTAAGCTATTCCTTTGTAGCGGATTATATACCTTAATCACAATGGACAACTGCTCAATTATAAGTGCTAAAAGCCATGTAGAGATCAAAGGGGGGAATGAGTAGGGAAAATAAGTTTTTCTTTAGTAAATCACTTACTAGAAGGAGTTTGTTTTCCCATTTCCACCTCAGGGGAGATATGTGAAGAAGATATGCATTAATCATACATTCCAAGAGTTCCCCATATTATATTAATATTAAGATTATTAGATATAATGCAAGAAGCCAAAACTGAGGGAAAATTTATCATTTTAATAACAATAATAGGCACGGAGACAAAGCAAAACAAGTTACAAGGCATCACAAATGAACAAAGAGATTCTGAAGAACTATAAACAAACCTGGGAAGCCAGCTCAGCAGTTGGCACTAATACTACAGCTCGAGGACTTTTTGATGCCGACTTACTGATTTCTTTGATCTCTTCTTGCCTGAGACGTTGAATGAGTGGTGCCAGGTATGCCAATGTTTTCCCTGATCCACTCTGATCAGCTATAATGCAACTCTTCCCCTCAGTGACAGGTGCATATGCCATAGCCTACACTTTACAATGTTCAGAACCATAGGCCTTGTTTGCAAATACATATGTTCATCTAGCATGATGTCATGTACTAACGATACACATTATCATTTTTCTAAATAGAAAAATTTAAAAACAAAATGCATTTACGAGTCAAGGAGAATCAAGAAAGAAGTATATCCAGTTACTCTTTTGGTAACGATGAGGCAGGTGCACGGGGACAAGCTCTAATTGAGGCAAAAGGGTAGTCGGGAGCTCGAGCGGTTAAAATCTAGCACTAATTATGATGGCCATAGTTAAAGGTTAACCATTAAGGTATAGTTTTTCTTCTAGGTTTGGATTGGTTGGTTTGGTTCTTTTCTTTGACAACCAAGTAATACGTTTGTATTCTTTCCTTCTTCATTAATAAAATTCTTTCTCTTATCTACAAAACAATTGTAGGACCATTATAAACTATTGATGTTTACAAACTTGCATTATCAAAGGAAAAAAAGAAGAAGAATAAGACTTATATTTAAGAAATTCGAGAGCAAAGTTGTATTAGAAATTCATACTAGAAACAGAAGTTGACACTTGATCTGGCATTCATATCCAACAAAATAATGAAGCAGTTACAAGTCCATGAATTCTACATTATTGTGTTTGTGGCTTGAGCAGAATGCGCGGGTTTTCTCTGGTTAGTCTTTGCCGCCTGATTTCCTTTGGGTCTGGGTCGCTTAAATAGCTTCATTGGGCTACGCCACCAGGCACCATGTAATTACTCTATTTCTCAGATCTAAAGGAATTGGACTAGTTACTAGTTAGTGACCATCCGCACTCAAGAGGACATGTCAACTAGTCCTCTTTGTTGTCTTCTTGACAATGATACAATTCTTATCCATATAGAAATACTATTCAATAATTTTATCTAGAATCATGAAAAGGCCAAAATCAGAGACAGGTTTAAATGTGATGCCATACTGTGCGGACTTGGGCTCACAATAAAAAGAAACGACCATAGTTATGGTAGCCCATTGTTCAACGGTAGTTTTGATGTCCTAATTACAAGGTTAGAAGGTGCAGCATAATAGTGTAGCTGATGCTTTAGCTAAAGAAGGTGTTTCAAGAGGAGGTATTAAGTTGTTTCCTGCTCCGTGTTAAGTTGCTTACTCAACAAATATTGTATTCCTTTATGTTTGTGGGCCTTTTTTCATGGTGTAGGAGGTGTTAGGAAATAAACAATTCCTACCCGAAGAGTGTAATCCACAGTCTGACAATAAAAATATATCTAGAAACATAGAAAACACAGAACTTACGGGAATTCCACAAAAGAGGTAAAACCCACAGACAGAAGAAGCATACAAATGCAGTATGATCAAAGGAGATTTCAACCAATGTCTCAAACCTCACTCAAGTCTGCTCACCAAAGCTCTCTTGTAGTGTATCTTAATCTTGTTTACATCCCAAAATAACCTTGAGCACAAGATAACACAGATTCATAAAGACCTCCTGAAAAGGGATAGCTTTAGCCAATAGGAAGAACAAGCCGCAAAAAATCGTCTCCAGCTGAACCTGTACGCAACACAGCCGTGTGCCTAAGCACGGCCAGGCAATGTTTACCACTATCTTCTCTCGACAGTGTCGACACTAATCGAGTCCTTATGCTCTTGAGGCGCATTTGTACCTCCACACCCCAGGCCATGCTGAGACTTTCCAAGATTCCAAAGCATAAGATGCTCCCATAGCTTCAAGTCAAAGAACATTGCAACCATTCTCGAACACACCAAAGCCAATGACCTAATAAATTCGAGTGTCTAGACATTCAGTAACAGTAGGTTTTGGAGGTTGGGCTCAGTTTTTATGGGCCTAGCACGACTTTCGTACATTGACTTTCTAGGCAACTATTTTCGATTAATAAAACATTCCTTTTGGCTGTGTCACAAACATCTAAACAAGCTAAGATTAAAAAGATTGTTCTATCTGCACCAAGTAATGTTTCAATTCTAATTTTACATGTCAAAGTCGATTACTAAACTCTCAAAGCACAGTTTACTGAAGATTCCTACAAAAAAAAACTTCACTTATCTACCTATAGTACCCTTCAAAATATTACAATACAAAAGTCAACATAAATGTCACAGACTCACAAGGGGGTATCTGACATGGCAGATCGCAAATGGGAAAAACTATCACTGGATATTATGAAAGCAGCTGACAAATTAAAAACATAACAAATGCAAGTATGCAACTAAGAAGAGTTGGGAAAGAGTAGCTACTGAATGTAACCTAGACAATATCAGTAAAGGCAAATAAACTAGACCACAACATAGATTATGTCTCTACAGCATTGAAATAAACAGAAGTGAAGTTAATGTACCTGAATGTGTGAGGGGCGAACAAAACCCTGTGCTGTAAGCGAGTCAATCATGTCGTCACTGCAGGGCAAATCCTTGAATGATTTTCGACTGAAAAAGTCATTACGAGCAGAATATTTTGAATTATGTTTCAATACTCTTGGTTCAACTCTAGAACTGTGTCTGGGTTCTTCACTGCTCCATCCTTTCGGACGAGTAGCAGAAACACTTGGTGCAGCCTTCATCAAGTTCTGATTAGAGTCATAAGAACTCATACCCACATCATCATCTACAAGCTGCTCAATGCCCTTATTAACATTAGTATTCCTCATTCCCTTGATATATATATCTCTAGAATAATTTAGATTACTTTTCGGGTCTCCTGGCTCGCCCCTAGAATTGTGTCTAGCTTCTCCATTGCTCCATCCTTTCAGACGAGCATAAGAAACATTTGATGCCTCTTTCGTCGACTTCTGATTAGAGTCACCAGAGCGCATACCCAGCTGATCATCCAGAAGCTGCTCAATTCCACTCTTAACATTAATATTTCTCACTCCCTTGATATATCTATTTGTAGAATCCGAAAATACAGTCTGATCATCATCATCTGTTTCATCTATATCTACTTCTTCATAGTTATCAAGCATCCCTTGCTTTCCCTGTGAGGCCTTACTTATGAGGCTTCTGATCTTCTGGGCTTTTAGTCTTCCAAAGCCTCTAGCTGACCTCTGAGTACTAGATGTGGAAATAGCATTATCTTGACCTGTAGAACCAGGTTTAAAGTCTATAGAAATTAGAAAAACGATGTGCAGCCTTGTATATAACCAATAAGCAATTTAAGAAGTATAAACTTCAAGCATAAGCATTCAGCTGTGAGCCATTCTTTTGTCCAACAGAAGAAGTAAATATGATCTCAACACATGAGACGGCATAAAGTAGGGACTGGGTTGTATCTACAAGAATACAACATTGTCATAGGACTAGTCCATTCATACAAGCAGCAAAGGCCGAAAAGGGGAATGAAAAAGGCGAACCTACAACTCTACAATCTGAAGCAGGAATGCCCTGACTTCATTAGCTATTTCTGAATCATTTATTGTGTTATTTAATTCTTTTTGCAGAGTTAAGGAGGTACAAGGAAACTTAGTAGCTACACAGAAGTATGACTAATTAACAAACCACACCAGAGTCTACAGATCGCAACTCATAGCTCCTATACCCATCTTCAAAGTGACTGAATTTCGTACCTTAATCACCCAAATTCAAGTCCCTACCAGTAGGGTACCAGAAGAGGCCACAGACCTCAACCTTAACCACTAAGAGCATGTTTGGCCTAGCTTGTGAGTAGCTTCTACTTTTCCCCCTATTTTCTCTCACAAACCTCCCTCTCCACCTTCTCCTCACCCCATTTTCAACTTCTAAGAAGCTCAAAACACGGTTTTTTTTTATCCCTTTTGGAAGTTGAAAATGGGGGTGAGGAGGAGGTGGATGGGGTGGTTTGCGAGGGAAAATAGGGGGAAAAGTAGAAGTTATTCACAAGTTAGGCCAAAAATGCTCTCAGCCAATCATATTACCCCTAATGACACTATAAACCAATAAGTAGGCTAACAAATCATACAAACTTATTATAACAACATTCATATCATACACGATAATCATAGTAGAAATTACATATTCTTCTCAAAAAAAGAAACATCAATATACAAATGAATACCTGCAATTTTCTCTCCAGTTCTGGGTGCTTTTTTGTTATAATTGTTCGAGTTCCGGGAAATTAAATGCTCTGAATTATCACCATCACCATCATCAACTCCACCCCAAACAATCACTCTCTCACCATTCTCCTCATCAATGGCCTCATACGCTCCTGGCGCCTCCATTGGTCTGTTCGTATAACCAGCAGCTTTAACCCTAACCCTCGCATTTCTATCAATCCAATTATTATTTCCGAAAGGAACTTGTATACTCAGAAAACCAAAAACATGCATTTGCCAAAACATACAAAATTGAAGGTTAATTGACGAAAAATTAGGGGAATGGAATTTGAAACGGGTATAATAATTCAGACCTGTTTCTCGGCGTGAAAATGGCGGGAACCTTCTTCATCTTATTGGCGAGTTGTAGTCGTAAAGAAGTGAATTCCGGTGAAGATAGGTGTTGTGAAGCAGTAAAGGTGTTATGGAAGAGTGTTAGAGATGATGTGGTTGTGGCCGCCATTGTTGCAATTTTGGAGCTTGTTTTTCTCTCTCTTGTAATTGGTGCTCCTCTCCTCTCAGGTAAGAGTGAACAAACTGCGAACTCCGTCCCGCCTGTTTAATGTTCCAACACCTTATCGGAATTTATTTTGTTTTTCCGTTGTACGGTACAACAGAAACCCGACCCGGCAAGATTTCAACAAATGACCCGACCCGTTTTGACCCGAAATTAAAATAATCCGGCCCGAACTCAAATGTTGTGATACAATATTTGTCAAATCCGTTGGGTAATCTAAAATCGAACCCGTATTTAATCTGATGTATTCGACCCGTATTTAATCCGACTCGTATTTAACCCGACCGTATTTGACCCGACCCGTACCGAAATCCGACCCGACCGACCCGTTTGCCAGGTCTTGTACTCTTTTGTAGGGAGAAAAGAGTCACAATCTTATTTAATCAAAAAAATTACAATAATTCGCTTCTAAATAATTTTTATTTTGAATAATCATTTTTAATGCCAAAAACTTGTTTAAAACGATTTTGTCATTTTTGGTAGGACGAGTTTTAGTGGAATAAGAGTCCCGATTCATAATAAGTGACCCCTATATTTCTAAATATAAATTCCTTTTTTGTGAGTTGGTCTCACACAGGACTTTCTCTTTTTAATGAGCTCTCAACTTTAAATCACCTTTAATTTCCCACCAACTTTGGAAAAAAAGTAACCATTTTTAGACTCAAAATTAATCTTGGCAATGTTGATTCCAAGTCTGAACGTGTCAGGTCCAAATCAATTTCATATCAGATTTAGGTATCTGTCTCATACTAATCCCTAATTTGAACAAATAGTTCATTTTGTGGTAATTTTGAGAATAGACCCAAAATTATGTATTTTAACCAAAAGAATAGAAAAGAACTTCAGACAAGAAATGAATTGTTTCCTTTAAAATTCTTTTTGTAAAGGCAGAAATATGAATAATTTAGGTTTCTCATCAGTTGTGTTCCATAATCCATTGATGTAGCTGAGAATAAGAGGAGAGCTAATATCGATATGTTACACTTTTTTTTTTTTTTTTTTTGGCATAAGGAAAGAGAAGTTTACATAAATTGTACAAAACGCATACCCCTAACTGCTTTCTTAGCTAGTGTATGCGCAACCTGATTAAGAGATCTAGGAATAAAATCTAGATGACAACAACTAAACTTAGAAATTAAAAACTAAACGAACTTTATTTGCTCTACCATATCAAATGCAAGTGCAATTTTTCCCTTGATGGCCTGAATTATGTTTTAAGCATCAGAGCATAACTTGATATTGCTAAAACCCTTCTCAAAGATTAAGGTCAAAGCATGGACAATTGCCCGAGCTTCAACAGATTCAGCCGAAGCAACATGACAGCACCCTTTGCAACAAGAATGCCCTCTTCAGAATAGGCTACCCAACCAATAGCTCCATGACATGAACCTTTGCTCCACGCACCATCAGTATTGATGATCATATGAGTATTCAGACACAATCCTTGGGTACCTGAAGTTGAATCATTCTGCCAACTAGGAACATTATACAAATGGCTAGTTGTGACTGATTGCTGGGAATAGCCTGAATCTCCTTATAGAAAGAGTTCTTGTTCTTCGGCTTGTTATCAGCAGCAAGAACATTCTCTAAATACGTTTCCTCGTTGATCTTTATAGCTGTGTGCAGAGGTAGCTGACAATTCCTGAATACCATATTATTTTTAGTAATCCAAATTGTCCTTAAGATACTCACAAAATAGATAATCGGATTAAAACTTTCATCTATCTGCTTGATAAAGAGAAGCATCCAGTTGTTAATCCACTGTAATAAAGGGTTAAAGGAGCAGGCAGAAGTACTAATACCAAACCTCGAGGAAGCCCATAGTCTGCTAGCATATGAACAAATCCCTGAAGAGATTATTACACTTAGTTTGTTATTACAACTTGCAAGCTTATATAGGTGCACCTAGCTTGATCAGTAAGCTATCATTTTAGGGAAAAGGGAAATGATAGAATAAAATATTTAAAAACCTTGTAACTAACTTGCACAGCTCAGCATGCCACCTCAGCTTAGGCACGTGACTGGAATTGCCTTCAACATCATCTCAATGAGGATCTTGATTTGAGTATAAGCGTAGGTATCGAATCTTCTTATGGTTGGAGATCCTTAAATTCAAGAAATATTCAATAGCCTGAGACAAGCAATCAAATAAATTTAAAATCCCTCAAATATGGAGCAAGCATACAAGGAATAGGGATGAGAAATTTATATTTAAAGGACTACCAATCACGAATTACTAGTTATCCCACCAACTTAGTTTAAAAGGAAGGAAAAAATAAGAAAAAATAAAAGTTAAAATACTATATTTATAACTATGTAAACAACAACATGGTCACTAACCAAAAATATAAGAAAATAAAAGGAAAAAACATACAACGTGTTCAAACAGATATAAAAAAAAAAGACAATTAAGGGTAGTGGATATGGCTAAAACGATAGTCAAGCAATCGATCAAACCGACATAATCAATCATCATCACTTAGGGGCATGTCGAATGTAGTTATTTTGAGATAAGCAGTGTCCCCATAAATTCCCGATTAGACCTAATTACAACAAGCAATTAGTCATTCATATGCATGACCATCAAGTTCTTAGAGTGATAAGCAACCAGTTAAAATCAATGAGAGTTAGGCAAAGGGATGAACCATATGCAAGTTACGGCTATCTTAAAAGAGAAGTTTATGTTACTAGGTTGTGGTACCAAGTACTAACACACTTTTTACTCATCACTCTTTTTCTCATCTTTTTGTTAGTCACTCTTTCACCTTCGACTCCACAAATGGAAAATCCAAACAATCTTCTCACATGTGTTAGTTGAAATCACCTTACACATGGTCTCCTTGTCTGTGTCCACCCTCCACACATCCAACTCCCCATCACTGCAACAAAAATTACCTAAAATTGCAATAAAAAATCATTGTCTAACATATAAAGAATGTTGAATCTAAGGCAACACACTTAATGTGTTGCGTTTCCTCCATTACCTTTTTCTTAGGCAACAGTTGACAATGGTTTTATTAAGGCAACACACTTAATGTGTTGCGTTTCCTCCATTGCCTTTTCCTTAGGCAACAGTTGACAATGGTTTTATTAAGGCAACATACTAGTACTATTGGCACTTCGAGCAACACCATTAAAATTGTTGTCTTATGCTATAATAGGCATCAACATATAACCACAGTTATATGAGCAATACAAGAAAATTACGGGAGGAAAAAGAAAAATTAAAAAAAGATTTGATTGGGCTCTGTTCCCTTGCATATCTTGGTGGCTCTTGTCCAATTCATTAATTATGGCAACTCTAGCCACCACAAGCCCACTTCAAAATTTTAGTTCGCTAAAATTTTCAATTTTGTCTTAAACTTAAATAGTAGTGATAATGTACCAAGTAGGTCAATTCAAACTCAACACATCATTGGAATCACTCTTTATAGGGCTTACAAGGGTCAAAACTCATGCTTGCGTCCCAATAGTGTTGTTACTCATGATGCACCCTCACACGGGCCTTGCAAGGATGTCAAACCATCATTGAGCATTGAGCACCCTACAAACATATTTGACTTCTCCTTTGGAGTCAACAAGGATGCTAGCCTCAACGACGTATTTTCCTCTTAGTAATGATATGCCTAAACTGATGCACCCTTCCTTAAATTTCTGTGGCATACTATGGGCGTTGAATCATCCATAATCACTATTAAACTTGGGTAGATGGGTCAGGGAGGGGCAAGGCAGATTAGAACCATCCAATAATAATTGGGTCTAATCGGAAAGACTTTTAATAATTGGGCGGGGTGGGTCCTGCGCATGTCTTTCCGAGTCAACCCGTTATGACCATGTTGTTAACTTTAGTTTTCAGTGATAACACAAAAACGCAGAGAGAAAGAAAACTTTACCATTGTCATGTGAAATGTGAAACTCAAAGCTAATTAACTAAACCCCAAAAGTGACCATTCGTCAAGCAAGTGACTCAAGTCTCCAAAAATCAAAACAATTTTTTTTTTCTCTCTCTCTCTCTCCTCTTTTCTCTCGCCTCACTTGCTTCTCTCCCTGTTTTCTCTCTAGTCTCTCCTCCCTTTCCTGTTGTAGTAAACTCACTAGTGAGATAATCCATCCAGTAAATATTATCAATTTTGAATATAAGCTGTTTATTAAGCATTTTGATTAAATCATGATCTTTATATCAATTCTGATTGCAATCAAACAGTTGTACTCGAAACTCATTTGCCGTGTGTATTTTTTCCTTCAATTTTTAAACGGACCCTTTAAAGGCCCAACCCGGCAGTAACTTAAGCGGACGATAACCCGCTTGGGGCGGTTAGTGGGTACGCTTAAGGGCATGTTCTTTTCAACTGGTTTTCAATTTTGTCCAGTTTTGTCCCGTTTTGCCCAGTTTTAACTAGTTACCAGTTACAAAATACAGTTTTGTATAGTTTTACCCAAATTTGTCCAATTTTGTCTAGTTTTGCCCAATTTTAAAAATAATAATAACGACAACAACAATAACAACTAATAATAATAATAATCATTATTATTATTAATATTAATAATACTTAATAATAGTTAATAATATAATAATAATATGTTAATAATAATAATAATAATTACTACTATTATTATTATTGTTGTTGTTGTTATTAGTATAATCATTGTTGTTAGTATTATTAATAAATATTATTATTATTTTTATTATGATGATTACTATCATTATTATCATTATTATTATTAATTAATAATATTATTATTATAATAGTATTCATTAACACTTATAATAATAATAGGAATAATAAAAAAAAAATATTTTTAATATTATTGTTATTATTGATATCATTATTGTTGTTAGTATTATTATTAAATATTATTATTAAATATTATTATTATTATTATTGATATATATATTATTATTATTATTGATATATATATTATTATTATTGATATTATTATTATTATTATTAATTTAATTAATAATAGCAATGAAAATTAAACAATTTTTAGTTTTTTTCAATTTCTCTCATTTTATCCAGTTACGAGTTAAACTTTAAGTTTGTACGAGTTTTATCTAATTTCTCCGAATACTAATTCCACTGACCCCTAAATTGTTGAAACAGTTCATGTGAAATTGAAACACTTAAACCCACGGTTGTCTTTGTCTCTGGATTCTCCATTGCGTCTCTTTTTTGAGTCTCTCTCCCCCTCTCTCTCTCAAGGGGATCGAAAATGTCCTCAGGAAAAGCAACAAAGCTCCAATTAATATGGCCATTCTTCTTCATCCTATTAATCCACTGCATCGCCATTGTGCTCTTCACTCGTGGCTTTCTTCTCACTCGCACTGAACTCCCTCATTTCAGCAATTGCTCTGATATTTCTCTCTCTCCTTGCTCATCACCATCACCATCTTTATCTTTATCTTCATCTTCATCTTCATCTTCATCTCATCCCGAAAACGGAACTTGTTGGACCAAGCCAGTGGTTGATCGTGTCGTAATCATCGTTTTCGATGCCCTCAGGTACATAATTTCCAAAACCTAAAAAAAAGGAAAAAAGAAAATTCAGACAAGATTTGAAAATTGAATTTGTGGTATTAGATTTAGGTTTAGCTCAACTGTAATGTAAATACTAATGTGTTTATTTTGTTTCTTTTTATGCTCTATAAAAATTTTCAGGTTCGATTTCGTGGCTCCCAGTAGCTTCTTTCCAGGTTAGTTGTTTGGTTCTGATTATGATTTATATGATGTAGTTGTGATGATTAATGAATGAGGTGTTGATATCTGTGAGCTTTCAGGTTTTCCGATAGTTGTTTGGAATGAGAATTTTTGGATTGAATGTTGCTACTTGTTTTAAACTGAAATGTATCCAAATTTGTGGATGTAACTATAGTTGCATGCTAGAGATTGAGTTCTTTTGTGTTCTATATTAAGAGAAAGTGCCCAAATGCTTTGTTTGTATTAATTTGAGTGTGAAACTACACCAATGATGTTTACAAGTGCAAACCAGCTTCAAATCAATGAAAATTGGAAACATCAGAAGATATTTCAAATTCAGACCATTTGTTTCGTTCTCTAGGATGGTGATCTTACTGCATACTAAATCTAAATGTCTAAACCAGTTATGCTGATTCTTTAGATTTATTGGTGTAAGAAGAGCACAGCAAACACATAGCAATGAAACAAGAGCTCATCAGTCATGGAGTAGCTCATAAATTTGACTTCCCCCTCATACTTTGTCATTCTTTGTTTCCTTTTTATTTTTAGGTAGATGTAGCAGTTTATTGGGCTTTGATGTGGTGGTACCACAAAAATGGGAACTGTTAACCATTTCAGTCACTTCATACATTGCGTTTAGTCTTTCTTAATGTATATAATAACGAAGGTAGTTCAATGGTTCATTGCTCATAACGGGGCTAAATTGAACTATCGTTGTGCGGCATTAGATGATGGAGCTTCGGGCGATGGAGTGGAGTAAAAAGGTCACAAACTTAATTGATAGACTCTATATACCCTCATAGAAACTTCAGAGAAACGAAAGAGTTGGGTTTGTCATGTTACTGTCATCTTTTGGTCCCCTGCCACAGTTGCGTGGTTTGTTTTGAATTTTGGATAGCCAAAAGAAATAAATGCAGAACTTAGTGCATACGTAAATACGTTCGATTGTTTTATTTATAAAACGAAATCTATTGAATTGATCTTTTTAGGAATGAGTAAATAACTTTATTCACCCGGAAACTTCTTAATTTTTATGGCTGGTACCAATTGTAGACTCAAGCCCTATTCTTCCTTACAACAAAATTTAGACGTGTCTTTAAAAGGAATCTGGAAAGTAAGTGAGAGGGAAAAAAGATCTGGTGATGTTGCTAATTTCTGTATGTTATCTAGCCAAAATACCTTTTAAACCTTTTTTTCGAGGTGGTTACTACTGACTAGGCATTGTTTGGGTGAATATGAGAGGATCATAGCTCTAGAATTTAAAGAACCATGCCCTATGCAAGGGTTGATTTGGAGTAAACTTTGGACTTTACAAATTATGTGTTCCTTTGCATATTGCTGTGTTGGACAGTTGGTATTCGTCGGGATTGGGAGGCTCTGTTTCTTTAATGTTTGCTTTTCGGTATCCACAGGAGAACTTGTCTTTGAAAGTGTAAGGTCGTTAGAAAATGTGCAGTCTTAGACGACTCTCTCTCTAAGATGCGCTTTCTCTCTCTTCTCCTCTGTTTCTCTTCTCTCTCTTCCTCCCATGGCTTCCTCTCTCTCTAATGGGTTCTCCACAGCAGCCCACCACAGTTCAGATCGAAGGGAAATCCTTCGATCTATACCATGAAAAACTTAGGGTTGGAGGTTTTGTCAAAATCTGGGAGAAAGGCCGTAAGAAGTGTCGCCGGATCCACATGGCGGCAACAATGGCGCGGTGGTTGGAAGGTCTTATCGGCTCCGATCTACTTAATAAGGTCGGATTTGAAGAGAGAAGGCGATTTGGGAGAACCCTAGGATGGATTAAGACGGGTTCAAACCCTAGGGGCTATTTTCTGGAGATCGGCTTGGGTCGTCGTGGTAAATCGACGTCGGTGTTTGTTCCTGGTGGCAAGGACGGCCGGAGATGGGATGATTTCAAGAAAGCCCTCTCCAAGGTGGTCTGTTTCTTTCTCCCAGACTCGAGTCTGGACCAGTCGACAAATCTGAATTCCAGATCTGGGACCAATAGCGGTAGGCCTATTTACCGGGGTGTGGTCGGCGGTGACAATGAAACACATAACCTATGCGCAGAATGCGGGACCGGGTCACGAGATCAAAGGGATTCATCGACGGCAGCTTCGACGAGTGTACCCACTCCGATGGCGCGTGGGCCCACGTGATCTAGCTCTGACGTGGCGCATGAATCCACACGCCACAGGCAAGGTACGACGCGTGGAGACGACGAGGCTCGTTGCAATGGCGTGTACTCTGGTAACCAAGCAGATCCTTTTCTCAAAATCCTCCCTCTGCTTTACTCTTGAATGTGGGGGGAGTACAAGTGAGGGTGTCATTGGAGGGTGACCAGTTTGAAGGGCTTGCCAACTCCCCAGCCATTAGTGGTACTTTAGTGCCAGTGGTGGATGAGGCTACTCGGTCTGCAGCAGGTTGGCTATAGAACAAGGGGCTGCTCCTGTGTTGGACGACCAGAATTTGCCAAAGTCATCAGAAAGGGTGTCGGAAACTACGGAAAGTAGCCGACAACGCATCTTGAGCGGGCCGGTTACGGATGTATCGAATAGGTTTAGCCCGTTTCTCTTTGCTGACGATAATGTTGGAAACTGGGCCGATGAGGTTAGCACGGAGGACGAGGATGAGTTCGATTTTGAATTTGATCCATTGTTGGTTGGAAACAAACTGTTACTAGACGACCTCAGAAGTTATGAAGACTTGGAGTTTGTGTCGGAAACACCAGGAGTTTACTTAGGAGACACTCGGTTATTTGACAAGGAGGGTGGGGTAATTGACTCTCAAATTGGTGATGACATTTCCCCACGAAAGACCCTTGTCAATGGAGGTTGTGTGGAAAATGATACTCTACATGACCAAAGGGTACTGCAAATATCTAAGGGCCTAGAGGAGCTGATTGGGCCTGGCTTAGATGTTTCATTCAGGGTGATGGGATTTTGCCAACGCCAAAATCTTGCAGTTTGAGTCGTTATTCTCTAGGCAACAAGGAGGCTGATGATTGTGGTAATGCTGTTTTGGCTGTGGGGGGATGTTCCTCACTGATGGCACAGGAAAGAAGGGTACCCTCAGGGGATCCAAGGCAACAAATGACATAGGAAATGAGTCCACTCTTGGCTTAAAGGACTCTGACGATGTAGGAAGGAAGGCACTCTCGATTCTAAGACTTCTAGGAAAAAGAATCGTGAGCTAGAGAATTTGAAGTCGGATGTCAATTATGACAAGCATGGGTTAACCCGTAGGAAGTAGTCTTTTTGGCTGTTTTCTCTTTTAGGTTGACACTTTTTGGGATTCATCTTTTTTGGAGGACATCTTATGCTCTGTCATTGTATTCTTTCTTCCCATCTAATAAAATTTTTTCTTATCTAAAAAAAAAAATTGTTTGCTTTTCGGTACAAAGAGAAAATTATAATAAGAAAAAATGAAGTAAAACGTATAGGATAAACATCATCCTACAAATAAAGAGCAGTAGTGGCATGATCATGAAAGATACTGTCATTTATCTCCAACATAACACCAACACAAATCGCATTAAAAGTACCGTGTTGTAGAATGTCCTGCTGTTCTATCTAAAATAAATTCAACCAAATATTTTTCTGTCTTGACTCCAAAGTGCAAGTGTGCAGCATATTGCTCATTTGTTTTTTATATCAAAAATCTTTTTCCCTTCTTCATTCGCTTTCCTTTGCTGGATGTATGGTCCAAATTTGCCTCTTATTTTGGTGTTTCTTTGGGTTGTAACCTGGGCTGAGGTGTCTAATGAACCAGATGGTACAAAATAACCTATTTTTGTTTGGGGCTAGGATTACTCTTTGTTGTTAGTTTAGTACCCGTCATTTTGTCCTATTTAAGGTTCCATGAATGTAGCTGGTGAGCTTGGGAGGTGTATGAAGGATTTTCTTTGGTAGGAGAGGGAGATCATTACTGAGGTTGAGGTTGTTAATGGGCTTAACCGCTTAAGGGGGGGATTTAGACTTCATAAGCTTGGCGTCCAGGAGTGTTCTTTTGGGGGAAAAAGAAGTTGTCGGTTCCTCTATTGGTCGAATTGCTTTGGGATAAAAAGATCAAGAGCAGCTATGTGGCTGCAAAGAAATGGATTGGACGCTTTGTCAGGGCCCAGGGGTTAATCCTTCTTATCGAGGCCTTGTTATTTCGTTTTCAGATAACTTTATTGCTTAAACCTTTGTCACATACAAGGTTCGTAAGTGGGGTTTGAACTGAAATCTAGGAAGAATATTGGGTAAGTACCAAGCAACAGCCTTTCTCAAAGAGCCTGAGCTTGAACGTCGCATATAAGCTGAACTATTTAAGGGATTTTTTTTTCTATCTTTGTTGAAGCTACATACACTCGTAAATTTCTAATTTCTCCCTCTAAATATTTGTGCTCTTACAAGTGGTCATTGCCTCCATTAGCTAGGCTAAAATCAACAGAGCAATTAATTGGGGACAACTAGTAGGCTTCTATGGTGAGTACTAAGTTGTTGGGCTGAGGGCCCAAATGTATGCAACCTTATCCCTGTGAGCAAAGACAAGGGAAGCTGAAAATGCTGGGTTATGTTTTAAGATTTAATTTGACAATGACGTGGGATCTTGTGTTCTGATTATTAGTTGGTTCTTTTTCATCCCTCAACTGAATTGGTCTGAATTGTTTGTGATTTCTCTGGGCCCCTGAGTTATATTTCATTTGCTGATATGTTGTTCTTTTGGATACTGCTGATTACTGATGTCTAGCTCTCATAGTTAATGATATCTGGACACTTTGACTTAATGATGGCGGTCGTATTGCAGAGAAAAAACCATGGATGGATAAGTTACAGGTGATACAAAAGTTGGCGGCAGAGAATGGATCATCGTCTAGGATTTTCAAAGCCATTGCTGATCCACCTACTACCAGTTTACAGCGTTTGAAGGTATTAATCACTGCATTTATGTAATTGTCTTTCGCTCTATTTCTAGAGTTGAGTTCTGCATACAACATTGTAAAATGATTTTCTGAGTTTCTTTGTCTTTCAAACATTAATGAATCTAAAGTGTGGCCTGTGGGCTGCTAAGAACTGGCAAAGCTACCAAGATCTGATTCAGGATAACCGAAAACCAGACCTGAATTTGATGATCCAAAATTGGAAATAACCCAAGCCGTTCTTACCCGAATCAACTTTATAACTGAACCGATTCTGGCCAGAACAGTACACAACTTGAATTTAGATGACCCAAACCCGAACCAAACTCTTAACTCTCTCAGGTATTATTTTGGTTATCTTCAAACTCTACTACTTACTACCCTTGAACCCGGTGACCCAAAATAATTTGCATATGACCTCAGGCGTTCAACAAGAAAGGCTTCCCGTAAAAGTTCGATAGGCTTGATCCCTTACAAAAAGGGTACATGCTAAAAAGGTAATATGCTAGATGCAGCCCCCCTACCAAATAAAGTAAAGTTTTATTGATCTACGAAAGGCTTAATCACTTATAAAAAGGGTACGTAGGCAATTTAGCTAATATAATGCTAGATGCAGCCCCCTCGATAAATTAAATCCTTTGGTCTTCCATGACTTGTGTGCATTATTTTCCATCCACGTGTCATCGGCACGACAAAAAACAAAGCTGAAATTTTTTTATTCCATGTATCGACACAATGACAAATAACAAACAAAAATGACAAAAGTAAAATGTTCAATGAGTCAGCAAATGGAAAATGTTCCAAGGGAATCACTAAAACAAAAAAGAAGAAACTAAATCTCTATGAAGGAAGAAATTGTATCAATCAGATTCTGCACTTCAAATTTCTTTACTTGCAAGGGTGGATGATGAATATCTTCCATATCATGTAATATCTTGCCAGCAATATCATGTATATTCTGCAAGGAAATCCCAAGTTTTTCCTTGCTCTTTTGAAATTTTGCTTTATCCTTATCAATCTCTTCCTTTCTTTGCCGAAAGCGCTCTTCTTCCTCCTCAAGTTCAGGTGCTTTGCGTTGTAGTAAATCCAACTCATCCTGCAATTGTGTAACTACTGATTGTGTATGTTCACTACCTTGAATACAGTCACCCTGCTCAAGAGAACATCAATAACTTCTGTGAGTTCTATCAGCTGTAAAACCAAGTCAACGTGTGGCAAACCAATCAATGACTCCTACAACATTCAACATACCTATAGCAGAGATTATCTCAAAGCGATTTTCAAGCATAGCAGGAGATGGAAAAGTAGAAATGCATCCCAAACCAACTTTGATGCCATCCAAAATATTCTTCCTCGCTCATGCTAGGAGTTGGGTTAACAAAAAGGCCCTACTGACCAAGGTCCTCGAATGATGTAATTCAAACTCCTAACATGGGTGAGGAAGAATATTTTTGATGGCACCAAAGTTATTTTGGGATGCATTTCTACTTCTCCATCTCCTATCATGCTTGAAAAGTGTTTTGGGGTAATCTCTACTATAGCCATGAATGCTAGAGGAGTTAATACAGGTACATTGATTGGTTTGCCGCACAAGTTGACTTGGTTTTACAGCTCACAAAAGCTATTGATGTTCTCTTGAGCAAATAAGCTGGGTGACTGTATTCAAAATATCGAACAACCACAATCGGTAGCTACACAATTGCAGAATGAGTTGGATTAAAGCAACTGAACTTGAGGAGGAAGAAGAGGGCTTGCGGCAAAGAAGGAAAGAGAATGCTAAGGATAAAGCAGATTTCAAGAGAGGTTGGAAAAACTTGAGATTTCCTTGTAGAAAAGACATGATATCGCTGGAAAGATGTCACGTCAGCTAGAAGAGACTCATCAAGCTCGCGAGGAGCAATTTGAACCCTTGCGAGGAATGAAAGTTGAAATGCAAAATTGATTGATACAATTTCTTCCTTCACAGAGATTTAGTTTGTTCCTTTTCGTTTTAGCGATTGCCTTGAAACATTTTCCCTTTGTCGGTTTGCCGACTCATTTGAAACATTTTGCTTTTGTTGTTTTGTTTGTTATTTGTCGCTCGTGTCAAAACATGGAATAATTTTTTGTTTTAGCTTTGTTTTCGTTAATGTGGTCATTATTTTGCATCCTATTTGTTGATTGATATTGCATCCTTGCTTTGTTTTATGTTTATTCCATATATCACTAAATTGTGACGATGCATTTCATCTAATGGTAGGGAGAAAATAATGCACACAAGTCAAAAGGATAATATTTGATGGGGCTGCGTCTAGCATTATTATATTTTGCTTCAATTATACTTTCTTGATTGCTTTAGTTCATTTCCACATTATCCCCCTTTTCCTAAGGTATGATCTTTTGTTGGGCACCGTCATCTGGGTTGCTTGTTCACAATATTTGTTTGCTGCGTGATGTTAGCAATGAGTTTTCTTCACATGTGTTTCTTAATTGTAAGATGGCAAGGTACCTTCTTATCTGGAAAAAAAAAAAAACAATGGCAAGGTACCTTTGGTGTAAGTTTTTGGACTGTGAGAAAATTTGGTTGATCCATCTTCTAGAGCTTATGCAGATCCACTTTGAGCTTTGAGTGGATTTGGATAAGGAGAATGAACTGTTGGGCGGAATACGTTTTTAGTGGTTTCTTGGTGTCTTGGTCGGAAAGGAATGCAAATATCTTTTATAGGATCTTTTTTAGTGGTTTCTAGAGCTTATGCAGATCCACTTGAGTTTTGAGTGGATTTGGATAAGGAGAATGAACTGTTGGGCAGAATGCGTTTTGAGTGGTTTCTTGGTGTCTTGATTGGAAAGGAATGCAAGGATCTTTTACAGGATCATTTTGTCACTCTGGCCACGGGTGACTTTTAGCCTCTGTATGGGCTAGGACTTGTAAGAGCTAGCTAACTTGTAGTCACATTCCTAATGGTGGAGAACTAGTTCTCCTTTGCTGTCTTACACAATTTTCTTATATAACTTTTTCTTATCTATCTAGAAAAAAGTTGCACCTGAGACTTGACTCTTGTAAAGTATCGAAGTAATGTCATCTGCCTCCTCTACACCGTTTAGCCTCATACATGAATTCCAAGAAATGGGAGTTCCACTAAAAGAGTAAAAACAAAAAAATGGGAGTGTTATGAGCAGAAGACAAATCATAAAGGCGAGGAAAGGCTTGAGAGAAAGCTGCCTGAACATCCATTAAAACATAAATTTTATGACTCGATCTTTTTTTTTTCGATAACATGGGTGTCCGTCCAAGCTTTGCTTGACTAATCCCATGGGCCCTGAAGTTAATGACCATGAAAATCTGGCCCTGAGGGGACTTGATCCGAGGACCTCTGGAATACTTCTCAGAGGTCTTACCAGCTGAGCTACCCTTAATAGTTGAACGAAGGGAAGAAATGAGGAGACATCCCAAGATCGAGCCATGTCAGAGCCACTGGAGGTTAACCTGGCCGTTAACTTCAGGGTTCATGGGATTAGTTCGGCCATGCCCTGATACCCATGTTATCTAAAAATAAAAAAGAAAAAGAGAAGGATTCAGAAATAAACCTTGAGCTTGCATATGTGATGTTAGTGCCTACTTTGCATACCACCCATTATGCTCGACTGCTGGATACCATATCTGCATTTTTAAACTTATATGTGATAGAGACCCCACAGGGTTCAAAGAGTGTTTATGTATATGCAGTTTAGATGGTAAGCAGTTATCTAATTGTCTTCATGGACTGAGCAATTTTGGAATAACCTACAAGCGAAACAACAAAAATAATAATGGCTTCATTCCCCTTAACCCATGCATTAATCTTGCCATTGAAATTCCAAAAAAGAAAAGAAGTAAATTCTATGCAGATACTGAATCTATCAAAGAACGTCAGTGATGTGATAAATTCCAAAACAATTGATGATGATGACAAAACAAAAGAGAAGTTCACTTTCAATCATATAAATACACACCTTTTAAGAATGTTTTCGTAGTCATTCTTCGCACTACTTCCAAGCAAAAAAATCATATACTTGTTATTGTTAGAGGATACATTGTCCTCCTTCAACCAATTTTGTCCAATTGCATTTCTTGAATGAATAGTTGTTTTATTTACTGAGGGGGGTTGTAAATTTTCTTTCTGGCAATGCTATCTAGGGCTTGACGACTGGTGGACTACCAACTTTCATTGACGTGGGAAACAGTTTTGGTGCTCCTGCAATTATTGAAGATAACTTCATCCAACAGGTTTGTTTTCATTTTCTGAATTATCTGTTGTGTCTCTTTTCTGTCATATTCTTCTTGATGTGATCCTCCAATTTTGTAACAGCAGTTACTTTCAATGCGGATTTGTCCCTTTATAATTGTTGATTATGTATGCGAGTTCAATTTTATGTTTGCCTCACCATGTATTTTCTCTAAAATAAGTAATTTTTAAGTTGGACTTGCTGCAGTTGGTGGAAAATGGAAAGAGAGTGGTGATGATGGGTGATGATACGTGGTTGCAACTGTTCCCACATCATTTTGAGAATTCTTTTCCCTACCCGTCTTTTAATGTCAAAGATCTGGATACGGTATGTTTTGATATATGTATCCGTTTCTTTATTGAACATCATGTTTGAGTTTTTGAAGTATTATTGTGGCATTTGAAACCTCTAACTTTCTTACTCCTGGTCAGGTTGACAATGGGTGTATTGAACACTTGCTTCCGTCTCTCTATGAAGGAAATTGGGATGTGCTGATTGCACACTTCCTTGGAGTGGTATGTTGGCCCTTTTTGTCTTTGGAATATTGCTTCAATATGTTGCCTTGCCGTTGCCGCCTTGGTGAATTAAAGTCAGAAAAGGATCTTCATTGTGAACCCTTGCGTTGCAAAGTGTGATTTGTGGCCTTACATTTCTTTTGCATATCAAATCATTAGGAATTGTATTCACATTTTGAGAGGAAGACTATAACGAGTGAAAAAGAATGAAACATGAAACCTAGGTAGACTAAAAGCTTGTGGTCGGACTGTAGGAGGTCAAACGGGTTTTAAAGTACTCCTATCTCACTTATGCAATTGTTTTCTCATTTTAGGTGTTCCAATCTATATGACAAAATGCAGAAAAGGCGAAACCAAGAAATTTGATCCTAACAATTTATTTGACTTGCTAAATTTTGGTGCAAAAGTGAAATTGTTAGATCCAATGGGAGAGAAGATATATTGTATTCTACCTAGTAATGGTACATCAACGTCATAGATTGGGGTTATCATGTTCATGTCGTGTCCTATTCATGTTTATCTCAGTAACTTCTTGTGGTGTTGTAAGCCCATGTGAAATATTGACAGCCCTAGGCAGTAGTGTCTATGGCGGTTTCCTTAGAATCAGATTCTCTTTGGCATGGTGCATGTGATGTCGCTGTTTCATTTCTTTGAGATATCAATTCCTTGAAGGCATGAAAAAGGCATGTAATTCCGTTTTGATCTTTCTCCCATGTTTCTAATAATGAATCTTTCTCCTCCTCCTTGAGTACTTGACTCAGTCACAACTGGGAAGCCTATCTCCACCACATTCCATGATTTATGTAAGCAAGAAAAGCACTTTTAAGTGGACAGACCAATCATCATAAGTTTCCCAATCCGACCTTGGAAGTTGTTGCTTGAACCTTTGTTTATGTATTTGTAGATTTAACTCTAGATGCTATTGAAACTCAGGAGGCTCAATTACCAAGGGTTGGGGGGGGTCAGAATTTTCAAATTCTGAAGTCACTTAAGATAAAATCAGGGTAGGAAGTAATAAACAAATGAGTATGCAAGAAAGGAGCTTTTATATTTTTGAAATTTCCTCTATGTATATTTACAGCCGTTGTTACTGCACTATATAACAAACCCATTGGCAGTGCACTAGATACAACCACAAGAAGAAAGAGTTCGTTTCTTCATGGCATTCAACAGGTTTCTAACTTTAGCTAACGACAGTTAGATTTCTGAATTTCAACTTTGACTTTCTACAACGGTGTCCTCATAACAGCACTGTAAAGCTATATAAATGAAGAACATTTACTACCTACTGAGGAACTACTACTTAAACGTGCATTTCTCATTATGATTAGTTAGGTTCATCATAGTTAACTTTGACTGCACTTTTTGTTCTTAATCATGTTATCCAATGCAAGTGCTTGTCTTATGAGTTGTGTATTTCTCATCATGATTAGTTAGGTTCATGATTGTTAACTTTGACTGCACTTTTTCTTCTTAATCATGCTAACCAATGCAAGTGCTTGTCAAATTGAGTTAAATTATATTGGAGGTATTTTATCTATCTGGGGACACCTGTAGTTTGTGATGTCATGTCTGTCCACTTGTGGAGAACTATGTATTTCATGGTATAACTTATGAGTTTTTGATCTTTTAATTGGATCAGGATCATGCTGGGCATATATTTGGTGTTGATACAGAACCAATGATACATAAGTTGGAGCAGTATAACAGTATATTGGAGGTCAGTTTGCTTGGGCTTGAGTTGACTAGCTTACTCATCTAACATGGGCTCCATCGACTATCTCACACATTGCATTAGTCTGTTTAGATAAACCATTCCTCTTATATTGTATTTATAAACTTATTTGGTAGTTACCTGAATATTATTGAATAGAACTTAATCATGTTATCCAATGCAACCTGCTTTTCTAACCATTATTTCTCAGTGTTTGTTAATCGGACGCCTAGCGATTGGTTTTCTTCTTCTAGGGGATTGAGGCAAGGGGATCATCCCTCTCCTTTTCTCTTTAAGTTGGTGGTTGATGTGCTGTGCATGGAGAGGGTAATGGTCAACGGGTCCGGTTCTGGGAGGATGTGTGGAATGGTGAAACTTCTTTCTCTTCTGCATATCCGCGAGTTTTTCGTTTGTCCACTCTTCACGGGGCGTCTGTGGCTGATTTTTACTCAGGGGCTGGTGGTTCCTGGGACTTACACCTTCGACGGCCACCCCGTGATATAGAAATGGAGGAACTCGTTTCCCTCCTGGGTGTCCTTCACACTAGGCTTCTGGTCCCTAGGGGCGATTCTCGGATTTGGATTGGGGACTCCTCTGGGGTTTTCTCTTCTAAGTCCTTCCTCCAGCATCTTAGCCTTCCGTCACAGTTTCCATATTTTCCACTTTCCTCTTATATCTGGAAGTCAAAGGTTCCTCTGAAGGTTCGTGCTTTTGTGTGGACTTTGGTGCTTGGTAAGGTGAACACGAGTGATATGGTGCAACGGCGGAGGCCACATATGTGTCTTCTTCCCAGCATGTGTGTGATGTGTCGGCAAGACGGAGAGAGTTGCTTGCACTTGTTTGTGATGTGTAAGTTTGCGAGGGCCTTGTGGGATAGGCTGTTGTGTGGGGAGTCTTTTGTGTGCCCCGCTACTGTGGGGCAATTCCTACAGATGCGTTTTACTGCTATGCGGAGGGGGAAGGAGGGTAGGTTGTTGTGGCGGTGTGCCTGTTTAGCCATTCTTTGGTGCACGTGGTTAGAGAGGAATTCCAGGATTTTTTCTGACGCGGGAAAGAGTATCGATTTAGTGTGGGAACATATAGTTTATTTGGCATCCCTGTGGGCGAAGGCGGCTGGTGCCTTCAAGGGGGTACCACTGACGGTCATTCAACGCCATTGGCGTGATTTGTAGATACTTTACTTTAATTTTTGATATTTGAGGATACCTTATCCTCTATTCTTGTATTCTTTCACGATTTGATCAATAAAATTTTTCCTTATCTAAAAAAAAGGAGTGTGAGGTGGGGGTGGCTGATGGTTTTAGGGTGGGTCGGGAGGAAGAGTAGGTTTCACATCTGCAGTTTGCAGACAACACTTTTTTATTTCTGGCCTGCTGATTTTGACAAGTTTAAGTATGTACTGACTATTCTACAGCTGTTTAAGTTGATTTCAAGGATGAGGATTAATCTGGCAAAGTGCAGTTTAGCTGAGATTATTGTGGATAAGGGTTTTCTTGCCATTGCGGCGGGTTTGGCGGGTTGTCAGATTCTGGTCACTTATTTACTAAGGGGTGCCTTTAGTGGTAATCCTCGTTCTGGGACTTTCTGGGAGCTTGTGGTGCAACGGGTTTCTAAGCGGTTAGATGGGTTGATGCGAGGTTATTTTTCTTTGGGTGGTAGAATAACTCTTATTCAATCTTGCTTGGCTAGTATTCCCCTTTATAATCCTCGTTCTGGGACTTTCTGGGAGCTTTTGGTGCAACGGGTTTCTAAGCGGTTAGATGGGTGGAAGCAAGGTTATTTTTCTTTGGGTGGTAGAATAACTCTTATTCAATCTTGTTTGGCTAGTATTCCCCTTTATAATCTCTCTTTGTTCAGAATTTAGTGTCAGTGGCACAACATATTGGGATGGTGATGTGGGACTTCTTGTGGTCAGGTGTGGATGGGGAGAGAAGAGATCATTTGGGGAGTTGGGATAGGGTGTGTCGACCTAAGAGTGAGGGGGGAATTGGTATTGGGAGATTGGTCAGTAAGAATGTTGCTCTAGTGGGTAAATGGTTATGGTGGTTCCCACTTGATCTGGAGAGTCTTTGGCATAAGGTTATCAGGAGCATATATGGGCTGCAACCAAATGGGTGGGACGCGCAGGTGCGAGTCCATGGAAGTTCATCTCACAGATCTACTCGAGATTCTTGCCTCTGGTTGAATTGAATTGGGGAATGGTCGGAGGATTCGATTTTGGGAGGATTTGTGGAAGGATGGCAGCCCCCTATTCCAGATAATCTCCACAGTGGTACTATTGATGAGTTCTTCCACACAGTCAGGTCCTTGGGATCTTCATTTGCGTAGGGCTCCATAGGACTGGGAGGTGGATGTGCTTACAATGTTACTTGGTATTTTGGAGACAGTTCACCTTTCTGATTGTGATGATTCCAGGAGGTAGGACGTCGACTCTTTTGGAGAGTTCTCTTGTAAGTCTTTCCTTCAACGTTTGGAGATGCCTCTTCCCAATTTCCTATAGCTCACATTATCTGGAAGGCATTGTGCCCCTTAAGGTTCGCGCATTTGTATGGGCTCTAGCCTTAGATGGGGTGAGTACTAGGGACATACATAAGAGGAGGCGGCTGGCGGTAGCTCTTTCACCTGACATTTGTCCGCTTTGCCGGTCGAGTAATGAGACAGCGGTTCATGTATTTTTTAGATGTGAATTTGCATGTAACATCTGGGGCAGGTTGTTTGGCGTTTCTGGGGTGTGTGAAATGATCTTTCTAGCGTGGTTGATTTTTTCAGATGAGGGTTGTGGGGTTTGGGCGGAATAAGGAGAAGAAGATTTTGTGGTGCAATGCTATTTTTGCTATATTTTGGTGTCTTTGGCCGGAGAGGAATGCCCGGGTCTTTAATGGGGTGACCATGTTGGCTGTTCTGCTGTTCATCTTTGTGGGCTAGAGCTGTGGCCTGTGGGGCATTTAGGAGGTATACTAATGCTACTATCCAGAGAAACTGGGCTATTCGGTAATTAGCTGTTTCGTAGAGGACATCTTGTCCTTTTTGTGCTTTTGACACTTAATTATTTTTGTGATATACGTATACTTTTTCTTTATCAAAAAGAAAGAACTTATCACTGAGGGCAAACCTGTCTATATAAAATTTGTATCAGTGTGCTTCTGATATTCTTTATTTAATATCAAACAGAAGGAAAAGAAAAACACAAAGAATTTAAAAATGGCCTTGAAATTTGACACGAAACTCTGTTTGACACTTGTTGGGGAGTCTGCATAGCATGGTGACGCAAATCAGACAGGACTGTCTGGTGTAATTGCTAACCAGCCACCTGTATGGTCTAGTTGTGTTTGTACTTTTATGTTTTGAGAGTTGGGTTTGCTGCTTTATCGAAGATCTTATTTTTCCTGACCAAAGTTCAGAGGTTTCAGGACACAAAAAGAAAAGTATATGCATTGTGCTGTTTGCAAAGTCTTTCGGTGCTTTTTGCAAGAGCTCAATGCTAGGATGGGGTTGGATGTTTAGGTAAAACGTAAAAGGATTTTATGTTGGCTGTTAATTTGGGGGCCATGGGATTGGGCAGAAGTACGGACAACCACATAATAAAAATTAAAAACGAAAAGAACCCTTAAGCTTTTGAAAGAGATGGCAATCAGGAGGGCATTGCCGGTTTTGGATCAGGTCGTCTCTGTTAAGATTATTTTGGATTGCACCAGATTGTAGATTGGGTTCGGTTGAGTTGGGATTGATCGTTCTTTTGCCGATGTCGGGTTGGGGTAAACTCTGGTCAGATTAGTTCGTTTTCGGGTTCCAAGTTGCATCAGGTCAGGTTAAAGCTTAGGGTTTCAGAGCTTATTGAGTTAAGGATAGTATGAAATTTTCTAATTGATGTAAATTTATATCATTTCAATTCAAAATTGGCTACATTTAGATTCTTCAAGTTCAGAGTTTTTATGTTTTTTTTTTCCTATAAAAAATTGAAATACTAGATGTTATTTATGTTCCCTTAAGGATTTTTGTTGGATCATTTGATTTGGGTGTTTTAGGGTTTGGGTAAATTTCAAGTCGGTTTATTTCAGTTGCAGGTATGTAGGATTAGGTCTTATTCGGTGCAGGTCCCTCTGGGTATCAGCTATAATCGGATTTTGGGTTGCACTTGCACCACATCAGATTGGGTTTGATTTGGGTAATAATTTTTTGGACAAAGAGAAAATATATTAATGTAGTGTCAAAGAGTACATGAAGGAGGACAAAATATCCTCCCAAAAATTAAAAATTAGTCCAATTATGTTGGACCGTAGTAATAATATATCCCCTAAATGCCCCACTATAAGGACGCTAGATAAGTGATCCGATCCCAAAGCATATCATCTGAAATGGACACCCCATCGAAAGTTTGGGTAATAATATTTCTGATATATTTACAGTTGTCGCTCGCTTGTCGGGTCAGCTGTTGGGAGGTCTGACCTGGTGGGGTTTTGCCAAGTCTTTTTTTTTTTTTTTTGGGGGGGGGGGGGTGTTGGAGCAATATGACCTTTCTGTCTTCTCTAATCTCTCTGGTTGTTTTGCCCTTGATTCATCAAAACTTGAAGAGCTATCAATATTGATTTCTGTCCCCCCACCCCCCTCTGGTTTATTGTTTTGTATTTCATTTTAGATGGTTTTTCCCCTTTTAACTTCAGGAAGTTGTTGAAGCACTTAGCAACCAGTCAGCGCCAGGTGCCCTCCATGAGAATACACTTTTGGTTGTGATGGGTGATCATGGCCAAACATTGAATGGTGATCATGGTGGTGGGAGCCCAGAGGAGGTATGATATGTATTATTTTGTTTTTCTGCATCAATTTAAGTGTATTTATTGTAACTTTACATGCTTACCACAAATTTATTATGCAGGTTGAAACATCAATATTTGCCATGAGTTCAAAGAGTGTCCCATCTTTTTTACCTCCCGAGCTTGATTCTGTGTCTTGTGGATTGAACATGGTATTTCCTTACTCACTGTTTTTTGAGCTACATGCAATGAGAAGAGAAAAAGCTGGAGAGAGTGGGTTTTTTCATGATTTGTGCAGGCAGATATGCATCTAGCTGATTTACTATTTATATTATGGCTGTCGTACATCATTTAATTATCTACCTATGTTGATTTTGAATCTTCTCAGGACGCAAAGCAGATATGTATCGGCACCATTGAACAGGTTAGCTTGCTTCATTGGATATAACATTTGTCTAGCAATTTGTGTGCATTTAGTGAATTCACTATTCACAGCTTGATTTTGCAGTGACAATGTCAACAATGCTTGGGGTCCCTTTCCCTTTTGGAAGGTGCAGTGTAAGCATCCTATCAACTTCTTTTTGTTTCTCTGTCCTCGGCCCTGATTGATCGCCAGGCTTTTGATTATGAACTTGATGCATATAGCATGAGAATATGTTACTTATCAAAAGATGAATTAGTTGAGTTGAAGGGAAGTGATAAAAAAACACGACTTGACTGATGTTTGGGACTCAAATTACAATGGACCACAGTACTCAGCTCTGCATTGCATCACCAAGAAGACATCGCTGAGAAGCTCATAGGATGTGATTATAACTTGCAAACATAACCTTCAGCCAAGCTAATTGGGGAAACACAGACAAGCACTCTGCTTAGTGTTGATGTCAAGATTCAAAAGGATGCTACTTGAGAATCATGTTAATGTAACGAGATTCAAAATTGATAACAATAACGTGTGATAGCACTAAGTGCAATGTGAAGAAAGTGTCACGACATAGGATTTAGAGAGATATATGATAAATGATAATGCAGTGACATCTCCCTCCCCCCCCCCCCCCCCCCCAAGTATAATTATCTACTAGATACTTAATCCACAATCAGAATGTGAATCTTTTGGATACTTAATAATTTAAAATATGAATATCTTAACTACTTTTTATTATATATCTGAATCTCATGTTACATTTGAATTTGAATCCGGACTAAGTCCAAAGATTTCCCGATTTCTTATCATTTAGGGCCTCTACATTCTCTAATACGCATTACCTACATTTGTCATTCTTTACAAGTTTACAATATACCCAAAAATATCTTATCTGGTGATCTAAGTGCTTGTCTGCTGTTGCATTTAAAAGCAATTTTGCAATATGATTTTCCAGTGTGTTTGATCTGATTTCATTTTCCTTTGCTGTTGAAATTATGCTTCAGCATTGGGCGCGTCAATCCACAATTGTATGCTCTAGGTGCTGGTAGCTTACTCTCTCAAGATATTGAGATGGAAAATAACTCAGATATTATGAGATGGATGCAGCATTATGTCAATGTCCTCTGCATCAATGCTTGGCAGGTAATGTGTTTCAATCTTACTCTACCTTGGTTCTTGCTTTCCATATCTCTTTCAGCTTACTTATGTTACTGCATTTTCATTTTCCTTGGATTTTTGAATGACCTGTTATTTGGATTTTCTGTAGGTGAAGAGATACATTGATGTCTACTCAACTTCGTCAGTCATTGGATTTTCTTCTGAGGACTTGTTCCATGTGAGGCACACCTATTCTCAGGCAGAGGAGAATTGGTTGCATGTTATAAAAGATTCATTGTCATGCGCTGATGAAAGTTGTGCTTCACTGTCTGCAGTGAAGAGACAAATTGTCATATATTTACAATTTCTGGACGCTGTTATTGCGCTTGCACGCTCCAAATGGACTGAGTTTAATCTACAGCTTATGGTTGCTGGCTTAAGCATTATATTTCTGTCGCTCCTTGTACAATTACTTGGTATGAAGAAAATGAACAAAATCTGTGAATCATCTATCCCTGCTGAACAGCCAAAGGCATCCATTGGGCTAGTTTTTGCAATATTTGTCACTGTGGCCCGGGCATGCAGCTTTCTTTCAAACAGTTACATATGTAAGTTCCAATTTTCTTTATTTTATTTGGTTGATTCTCAATTTTTGTCAAGATTTATATACGGCCACTGGCATTTAGAGACGTATCATCTTCCAATCACTGACATCAGTATATTTGTTTGTCTCATTATGTTATATTCAGTGGAAGAAGGAAGAGTTGCTATATATTTCTTGGGGACAGCTGTAATCGTTGTTTTGCGTTATTCAGTTATGAAGACAAAGATGCTATTTGAAGTATGTCCTTTTGGTTGTCATGTCTTGCTGTTCCCTTCTTCTTCTGTTTAAAATAAAACCATTGATAGTTCTAGTACGTTATGCCTTTGTACTCTATGTTCTTATTATTACTTTTCAACTGGTCAATGAATGTTCATTGCCTTGTGACTATTTTTACCTTTTTTCCTGTTTGCAGGCAATTATTTTGTCAATAGTGGTTTGTGCACTCAGATTTGTTATGGAGTTTGGGCTGTCCAAGCAGGCAGCCAATTCATCGAATCTTGCGTCAGTGCTTGGGATTGCCCAGGACCATCCATTTTGGATATCCTTGTCTTTAGTTGTTCCTATATTAGCTCTGTTTTTGTTGGCATACCTATTGCACAGGTGCATGTCTATAACTAGCACGCAGAGGGTCCAAAAATATGTTATTTGGGGAACCATTTTGTGCTATGTGCTCATATCAGTACATTGGGTCTTGGAAAGTAATCTTCTTAGATTTCCCCTTGTATTCCACCACATAGGAAGGGTTTGCATACCTCGAATCATATATGCCCTTGGGATTGCCCAATTACTCTCATTGTCGATGGGTCAATTGTTGTGTGGAAAGAGGACTTCCCACTTCAAAAATGACATTACTATGCGGACAGTTGCCTTGTTATCAGCATGGAGTTCTACAATCATTCTATTGTTGGGGAAGCAAGGATCCTTTGTTGCATTAGCAGGCATTGGTGCAGGTGCTATGTTATGATCTTTCCGTCTCCCTTTTTTCATAATTGAATGTTTTTGCATCATATTAAAGTCGGTCAGCAGAATGAAAGATATTATTATTTTCAGCTTGGTGCATAACGAAATTGGCTAACACGGGGCAAGCTGCTACTGAAGGTTCCTGTAGCTATTCTACCTTTTATCCTCTTCCCTTAACTCAGTGGAGCCTTCTAGCTGTCGCTCTGTTCTTCTGCACTGGCCACTGGTACAGATTTTCTTCCCTGATTGAGATTGTTCGGTTTTAGGGGTTTGCTCTGGTTGTGCTGTTCATTTTCGAGACTCTTCTCTGGTTGTGTAGGAATATATAAGAAGCCATCTAGTGTCTTGGCTCTTTCATTCACGATCCCCCTTCCCCCCCCCCCCCTTTCCGTGCGCGTGTGACTCTGTTCCAACTCTTTTCTTAGGTGTGCGTTTGATGGCCTTCGATACGGTGCTGCATTTGTTGGGTGAGTACACTTCTTTTACCAGTTGTGTGGGAGTTCTTTGGAGGTCATTAACATATTAGATGATCAAGGTAGAGACATGCCTAATCAAAGAGTATGTCTCTTATGAAAAAAAAGGAAGAGGATGATGGGCTAGTTTTTCTTGGATTGTCATAAAAGATATTCCATCCACTTTGCATATAACATTCTTAGGCATGTGATCCTCACGAGGTTTAGATTGTTTTGTCTTCACTCACCTGTCATAGAAAATTGTGTTTTATTTTATTTTATTTTTTTGTGTTTTCAGCATATTTGAACCTACATGTAGTCTCACTCTGCCATGATTTGTCATTTGCAGATTTGATGAGTTCATGCTTATACGACAAGCATTTCTTCTTGCTATCGACACATTTGGTTTTTCTCACTTGCTAGCAATTTTTGGCCTTCCACTTCTGGTTTCTCAAAGATATTCAACTGGAAAGATAAACGACGGCAGACTCTCCACGTCCGTGCAAATATCTCAGGTAGACTGAGCCCATCAATGAACAGCTATTTTTTATGGGACCCCAGTGTGGTGATTTGCTCAGTTGTTTTCTTTTGTTTCTCCCAACATATGTTCAGGTATTTTTGATGTATGGATTCATCACAACAACTGCAGTGGCCTTTACTGTGTTATGTGTGACGATACAAAGGCGGCATTTGATGGTATTGGCATCGACTTTCTTAAGAATCTGATTTTTCTTTATTATCTCTTGTTTGCGGGAGTCACAACCATCTTGTTGCCTTGCAGGTATGGGGTTTATTTGCCCCAAAATATGTCTTTGATGTTGTTGGCCTAATCCTCACAGACGTGCTGATTTGTCTGGCGTCACTTTACTATATTGACCCAGTAGAAGATGACTCAAAGCAGAACTGAGGTCTGTAGACCCTGTAGAAAATTTTGTTCACATTTCCTTTCTGTATTAATTCTTCTGTATTTGCTGTTTAGTCACTGTCGTGGGCTATTTAAACAGAACTTCAGTTACTATTATTGATTATCTCCAACAGAGTGGTTCTCTTTTAAGGGCGTGTTTCATATATTGTTTTGGCTCACCCACTTTCCTGTTCGACTTCGTTAATGAAGTCTTATTTTGTTTATAGAACGTAACAAATGAGATAGTTTAACGTGACCAATGAAATTAAAACATAGCTTGTGCAAAACCTTGACGAATGAGGTTTTCCCGACCTAAGCCTCACTCCTATGGGCGGGGGGCAGGGCAGCCCAGGCACGATCACACGACCATTGTCCATCATTCTGTGCCTCGTACCCAAGGTTTTTGTCATATATTTGTATGAATACGTCTTTTTGCCGGCAGATTTTTTTCCCAAAACTGGCACAAGCGCGGTCCACTAGTTAGTGCCACGTTCCATGCCATGTCGAGGTCATAGTGCCACGTTCCACGCCATGTCGAGGTCAAGCCTGTGTATTGTCGTGCCAGAATCAGGTTGGGGGATGCCGGACAGCCTGGCTATTTTGAACTACTGTCCTCTCCACCCTTGCTTACAACATACGATTTAATAAATAAAAGATGAATATCGAGGATGAGGTGGGACGTGGGAGTACAAGTGGTAATCTATTCTCACAACCCAGTGGTTAGGGGTTTAAATTTTCATCTTTGTATGGAAGGTCTCTTCCTCTACTTGAGCCTAGGGGTGCACATAATCCGGTCCAATCCGGATTTTCTGACCGGACCGACCCGGACCGGCCAAGACCGGACCGTGGGTGATCGGTCCGGTCTCCGGTTCGCATTTTCCCATTGGCCGGGTCCGGTCCAGTCCGGGTTAAAACCCGGTGGTCTCCGGATTTGACCGGACCGGAAGTGTTTTTTATTTTTAAAAAATCATGTATAAAAGCATATTTTAGGTCTTCTTTTATGTTTCTGGGTCATTTTTGTGGGTAAAATCGCCTGCAGTTTCTCCTCCATCTTTCTCTCTCCTCCAACTTTCTCTCTCCTCCATGAACTCCCAGATCGAGGTCTTCAGTGGATGAACACCCACCTAGCTCGAGATCTACATTCAGCAAGCTTACCAATTGAACCACAAAGCATGTCAATGGGTGTAGGCTGTGTGGCTATGGCTTCCATGTCGATGGTGCCGCGAACTTCTGGTTGTCCTCCCATGGTTGAGGGATATGGTGGGTTGTTGGTTTGGGAGTTGAGGTTTCTCTCTCTTTGGAGTTAGGAAGTGGGAGGTAGATGTAGATCTAAAAATGGTTAGAGAGGTTGGGGTATGGATGAAGGGTAGGGGTTGTAGGACCTTGGGGCATGAAAGCTCACTTACTGGAGATTTGGAGAGAATCAAATGGTGAGGACAATTTTTATTAATTTTATGAAATTGTTGGTAGAACATTTCAGAGTATAAAAAGCTACTGCATATGTGATTATGTGCAGTATTAATTTTTTTTTCCTCGTAAATAATTATTTCCAAAAAAAAATAAAAGTTAAACTCAAACCGGTCCATCCAGGTCCGGTCCGGGTTTGGACCGGACTTTACGGTCCGGGTCGGTCAAATGACCGGATCTATTCGGTCCGGTCACCGGTCCTTGCCATTTGGAATTCCGGTCTCCGGGTCGGTCCGGTTTGGTCCGGGTTTGGACCGGTGTGCAGCCCTACTTGAACCTGTCGGCCGTGTATATATGATTTAATTAATAAATAAAAGATGAATACCATTGTCATTGATTTTTCGGTCTCAACTACTCCGTATGATTATAATCTCCAATCATTGAGAATATCTATACTCAATAGGATTTTATATAATATGGTATAATGGACTATTATTCAATAATAATATTAAGATTGTTTTGCATTCAAAAAAATTGCAAATATAAGGTTACATAAGAATGGTGCTGACTTCAAAGATGGGAGAAAACAAGATTGTGGCATGTTCTGTCACAAGGGTAAGGGCAATCAAGAACCTTGGTGTCCACCCGATTGAAAAACCAGTTCCCAACCGACTCTGCGATTCCCTGCATATACTCATGACAACAGAACAGAGAGTGTATTTCAGCATGCTGGCTGTAAAGAAAGTAAAGAGAAACATAATTTCTTTCCTTTCATTTTCTGACATCACTTTTCTTTTAGGAGAGAGATGGATTGGTCTGCATAGAGGGCATGTACCGGATGCCTAAGCCTAACCTAATTTAATGAAGGTAGTCAAGGTTCAAAATAGGGAGGAGCAAATTTTAATTTTCATTCTTGGCCATTGTCACATATATCATTCTCGTAAAATCTTCGCTAAATGCATAATTACCAGTCAATAGTTGTAATCGACTTCTGGGATTTGTTTTGCTTCAAGTAACAGTAGCTAGATGATCTGCAATGGCTGGTCTAAAATGGGAACTAAGAATCAAAGTCCTTTTGTCGGAGGATCTGCATAGAGGTGAGGAATCACGATAGTAACGAGGACCTGAACACATGCATAATTGCAATTCCAAGGCTCAAAGGGTTCCTCAAGCTATCAGTGGCATGCAATATGTAGGCCTCTAAATGTAGCAGCAAGGTTTCCATCCCCAAATGTAGACTAAATGGATGACTAGATCTCAATCTAATCAAGTTTTCCATGCAATTCCAAAGAGATGAAACTAAAGAACAATCGTGACCGCTGATAGAGATGGATAGAAAGTGGAAATGAAGAGGATCGAAACATGGGTAAGACATACCCTATTTCCAACATGCGGTGAACCAGGGGCAAACCATGTATCTTGTGTCTCACTCTGGCCGTGTGCAAAGCATGAATTGATGAAATATCCATTCTTTCTGGATTTTCCAAAGACATTGATGGAATGCAGCATCTGTCTCCTGAAACCTGGTGCAAAAGTTTGTTCTGGTGATTAGTTTGATAGTATCGAAGCAAGTGAACAAAACAACAAAAAGAATCATGGGGAAAGAAAGGGAAGAAAGAGCAAAGAGTACAGTGCACCTTGCAAAAATTGGATCTGTGACGCACTGCAATGTGCATTATTTAATTTGCACGCATACCAGTATCCGTGAGGATCAGCAGATGCAGGTGCTAAACTTGCCTGAAGCTGGGTGAAGCAAATAAATGGCGTTGGCAAGTGTTAGTCATTTAGATTCTTGATGAGGAAAGACACAAAGCTGTGTCCGGTTGATGGTTGGCATACAGCTCAGTCAAGTGTTAGCGTGTAATATCCTGGTTTTGACTAAAATAATACGTGTGGCATAATTACATGATCTGTTATCCTGAGGCCTTCGCCTACTGGTCAAAGTTATGGAAGAAGGCAATAAACTTTATCTGACAGTAGTAGTAGCACTTGCTGAATGGTTACCCTTTTATAGTCTCAGAAAAGTGAATAATGTAACAGCATAGCAGAAACCTAGATACTGTATGTATTTCACATTGCTTCAATGGATAAATGTGTAGGCATTTTCATCTTAAGTAATCACTTCAAGGGAAAAGATGTCGAGATTCACCTGCCAGGAATCATAAGCTGCATTCAGAAGAAAGAGAGGAGTCTTGACGCTTGAAATTATATTCTGAGGGAAGATACACTGCAGGGAAGAAGGTGTTAACAAAAGGTTAAGAGCCTGTAATCCTCATCAACATGTACTGCATATCTGAAGCAAGAGTTGTTACCAACACAGGATTAAGACGGCTAGTACAACTCCGAGGAAGGTGTGGTGCCACGCCCTGCAAATTTACGTGAAGATGTACTTTAAAATCTTGATATGAAGCAGATGCAGGGCAAGATAAACAGGGAAGTACAAGAAAGAAGCTGTTGAATCAAGTTCTGAAGTCAACACATACCCTCTAGGTTGTGAAACTCATTCTCAAATGTCAGAGGAAAACATGATCTTCGAATGATATATAAATAACACAGAAGCTGTTCATAATTCGGTAGATGCTACCTAAAACTTGGATATTAGCTATCTACTAGAGCAGGCAAAATCCAGAATGATACCTGTAAGTGCACTAATCCCCTGTATAGTCTTCTCATGGTGCGACCCCCAGCCACATCGAGTCTGTAAGACCAAATATAGCAATACTGAATGCAAGATGGTATGGGTTGAATTTCATCACAACAGCATATATTAATATGTGCAACTGCAAGTAATAAAATAGCACCATTTATTAATATACTACTTGTTTGCATGATTTAGGATATCTTATTATGGTTATTACTCAACTTATGGTTTCGCTTCTTACGGTGAAACCGCATAATTTCCGCTTCTCTTTGATAAAATCGTAAAATTTTACTAATCTTCAATAAGTTATTGTAATCTTTATTTTGATAGATATTAGTATCAAATGATCATCACATTTTCAATACAGTATGTGAACTGCTTTTGGAGCAAGAATTGGTACCAAATTAAATTTTCAAGGAAAGTGTATAAGAGATTAGGAATACTCAGACATCTAAGATATAAAACAATTATGGACATTACGTAAGACAGGTGCTTACGTGTCTAGGAATAACCCAGCATCGCTTAAGCACTTGACTCTTGTAGTCCTTGGGAATAATGACCGGAACTCATCACAGTGCAGTATTGATGCTAGACCTCCAGCTGAGCATCCAGAAAGAAGGGCCTGCATCAGTTACCACTTAGACATTTGCAGACTCCCCAACATGTACAGACAAACTGCAATGAAGTTTTACCTGATTGGCATAGCGCATTCCTTTTGACATCAACTCCTCCATAGCAGCTAACCATATGCGTTGACCTCGAAAATACAATTGCGCCCCCTGCGAGATCAAAGTTAAATATCTGAAGATATTAGCAGGATCGGAGAGCAGTAATCTATGCATCCAAATTATTACGAAATCAACTCCTAGTTCATTGCAGAAATCTAAAGCAGCATGGATAAAATGCTTGAATTTAATTTCAGTTCTTTTCAGCAGAGGATCATCTTCGATCGTCAATTTTGATGGCAAGGCCGATTGTCCCTAATGTGTTCAAAGTTTTCATTTCAAGGCCTTCAGATAAGAGGCAAAATTCTTTGCCATGTAAATACAACTGAGGTTAAAAGATGAATCTGTTAAATATATCTCCTTTTTTTTGGTACTTAAGAAGTTTCCATGGTATCTGGCTTTTCCTTTCAGCAATTTAGAGATTTCTTCTACACACCTCATTTTGACTGTCCCCACTAAAGGAGGCACCATCACAGTAACGAACTTTTACTCTGTTCCAGTTGAAAAAATCTGCGGGAAACCATTGACCCATTGTTGAAACAAAATCAGTCGACTGCTAGAGAAGAAAAATCAACAGAGAGACAGGGAAACAGAAAGGAAGAAAATGAAAACATGAGTTTGGTATCCAAATATTGATAACTGCAAACATATTACCAGGATTTTCTGAAGCCTTATTGCTAAGTATTCCTGTAAATGATATGAACTTCTCCATATATCTTGAGGAACCATGACGTGTTGTCTTCCTATATACACAATTTCTTATGGTATCACACCAACCTCCCCCCTGTTATCATCTCAAGTGACAAAGTCAGAATTGCATCGAACAATGGGGATTTGAATCCATTTGCAGGACATGCCAGTTGATAGGGATCAATGTCAGCAACATATCATTCCATTCTGAATAATCATGGTTTCACGCACCTCGAGTTGAATAAGCCAACGGTTTGCCCCTGATCCATAGCCACGGTGGATATGGTAACCCGGCAAAGATCCATCCAAGCAGACTGCATGTTGAGATCATTAAGGTATGAAACATGTTTGAATGAATCACGAAAGTCTAATAATATATTCAAAAGCTGCGGGTTATCTGGTTATATAAGGTCAGTGTGAACAACATGAACAAAGACAAAGTCTACAGGTGTTTATTAGCCATGAATACATTAAATACTTGCAACATAGTCAAGACTAAGCTCCATAAGTCCTATATAGAAAACTGCACAACAGTTTTGTATCCTACGAAAGTTGTGGTCCTTCCCAATATGAAGGTGGTGATGAACCTGAAGTCACAAAACAAGTTGAGTTGCACCTTTTGTGGTATTGCCCTTACGACTTTACGAGATAACTATCTACGAGGATTCCTTTAAATTTGATTATGGTGCAGCTTGAACTTTAGAAAATTCAAAAGATTAAGTGGCCACTAAAGATGGGTTTTTCGTCCTAGTCACTCAATCAACTGTGATTCCAAGATGTGGAGAAAATCTAAAAGAGAATTTCAACAGCAGGTGGCATGGGAGTCATGGCCGCCTAAAATGCCACCTAGTCTCGATGTCATTACTTTCGTTCTCAATCTGCGCTGCCGAAGTAAAACCTATACCTACAAGGGGACTGGAGAATACTGTTAGGCAAAGGATAGCAACTTTCATACAGTACTTCATATAGGCGGGCAGTTATGATGAAGTTCCTAGCTTCATTCAGTAGGAAGGAACAAAGAGGCCATAACACATTAACACCAGTAGCAAATCTTGTGTCGTCAGAATCATAAATTTTACCAATATGTCCATTCCAATGGAGCCAAAAGACTCACTACCCTTTAATTTCCTAATAGCATGGCCAAGATCAAGATGGCTGACCATACTGTATGAACTTACTGTGAAGTTGCCGGTGATAATCGCTCTTCTGATCAAGGGGTATGGTTGCGCATAACTAAACCCCGCTTACTCTGCCTGGGCGAGAGCCTCTTTAGAGGCATTACGGTAATGTTGATGTTAATTGATCTTAATGTAGAATCATAACTCCCAAAAGCTTAAACTTATTATGGAAGGCAAATCTCATATTTGTAACTATTTCACTTGTTCCGAGAAAGGGTTAGATTCCAACCTCCCTAATTGAATCCAAACATCTCCCAAGAGGGTGGGCTCCAAATCTACTTTTTTAAGTGGCAACATATATACATTTAACACAGAACAAGACCAGGCACATTAACTAATTGATCCTTAAGAAACCACCAAGATATGTACTCTTAAAAACAGATTCAAATATCTTAATAACATACATTATCAATCTATTAGGTAAAATTATTCATGCAAGTGAAAATCCAGTGTCTTAGAATCACAGTCGAAATCAAAAAAAAAGTTTCAATTCACAAATAATGAAATAAATCAAGATAGTGATCCAACCAACATTGCATAATAAAGAGTAATACTCTTAATTAAAATCAGAGCATCCAAAAAAAATGAAATTAAATATAAATGTGCAGATTGTAAATAATAGTAGAAGTGAAGAGAAGTATACCAGCTCCTTTTGCAGCAGCTGAAGGAATTAGAGTGAGACCCACCAACAGAGGACGATTGAATTTCCCATATTTCTCTTCCTTATAAACCTCTGTCACATTTAATCCCTCAAAACCATCCACTTTTTGCTGGGAAATTACAAATACTTTAATGAAACAAAAAACCCAGAAAACTTTCATTGGCAATGAACAAAATTTTGCCTTTTTGAGCATTTTTTAGTACTAGTAACACTAAACTTGTCTATAGATCAACAAGTGTATGAACAAACCAAACAACCCTTTTAAGTTCCTTTTGCAAATAGTTTAAAATTTAATGAAAAGTAGTACTAGGAATTTTCTGGGAGCTTAAATGGGCATGAATGTGTATGGGAGAGAGAAATGAGAGCTGGGTGAGAAACTGAGAATGGAAGTGAAATGGGTCACCTAAGAAAAAGACAGACAGAGAGAGAGAGAGAGGTGAGAGAAATTATATGCATTGGCAGGTAGTGGCTTTACAGTTGTAGCTAGCTCACGGAAAAAGTTTGTCTTGAACTTAATTCATCAACCGTTACTGTGCTGTACGTGTACTTCTTATACAATGGAAGGCAGAAGGATGTGGAGGGAAATGTCAAACGAGAGTCAATTTTATAGTACTGATGAAGTTAACATGTTTTGAGAGCATCAATTTCTAAGGAGTGGTCGAGTTTTTTCACCGTTTTTATGTTGCGTTCCGTTTCGTCCGATTTCATTCTGCTTTGCACCCAGTTTTGTAGTAATTCGGCACACATCTTGCTCTATTTATCCGCATTATTTCGTGTTGTTTCTCAGTGTCCTACCCCATTTCGTTGAAGAGAATAGAGCTTATGATAAACCATAAGGAGATGATTTACGTACGTAATAAAGTGAGGTTATTTCGATCACATACGTTTAAAAGTTGGTCAAAAAATGGGTTTAAGGAGATTCATGATATTTGATGATAAACTTAAGAGGTTTTAGCCAAGTTTTCCTTTCAAAAATGATACACATAGGCCTTGACCTCAACCATCGGCCTTCAATATGCATTCTTCAACTTCAATCCAAAGTAGCATCCACTGTCCTTTTGGTCATGTGAAGAAAATGTGGGATATCAATAGTTTTGGCCTTGGCTTATAAGTTACAACTATTCTTTTGATAGTGGTACACTCACTACCTAGTACACACTCGCTCAAATAATAGGAGTGTTTTGGAATTGTACGTGGCGGAAAAAAAAAAGAAAAATAGAAATAGAATTATAGATTGGTAATTCATTATAATAAGCTATCCAGACACGTACAATATCTCGTAAATTATATATATGGAATAAGTCAATTCATCTAAGATGAAATGACAGACTCTTGCAAACACAAGTGAACTCATATTAGTATGTTGCATCAAGTTGTGGCGTCTTTACTTTCACCATCAATTAAAAATAATGTATCAACTTGTAGTATTATTCTTGTGGAGGGCACATAGAAAATATTACTTATACAAGCAGTAAAGCGCCAGCTACTAGCAAGCAAAAGGGACAAAGATACGATGAGCATTGAGATCCGTACATATTAAGTTAATCACACGATGAGGGGGGGGGGGGAAGTTAAAACAACACGAAAACAGATTAAAAACACTAACAATAAAATATCCACCGACAACAAATATGGGGGCCTGGCCATTTGGGAGTTTGGACTGTGGGACATACATTCCTCTTCAAAGAATTCAGCTGCACCTCAGAATTCACCTATTAAAATTTTCTTGTCCCAATCCTCCATTTATTTTACACTCTCGCATTTTGTTTGGTACAATCTTCTAATCTTCTCAATTTGATTGCGATGTAGTTGACATTACATGATCAAATTACATTTTGATGGTTTGTATATATGATAATCTATCAATGCAGATCTTTTTCTTTATATGTACCACTTAATGTCCCAATCACATCTTCATCGTGTAAGATTTTGTCATTTATCTCAATTTAATAATAAATAAAATTTAAAAGCTGACGTGTCGAATGTATAAGGGAACGAGACATGAGATGGTACACAAAATGGAACAGAAAATCCTTACTAATAATACACTTGTCCTATAAGTAAACTGCTATGCTCAATTAATTGGATAGTGAGATTCATAAGTGACCTCTAATACTACTTTTGAGGAATTCGAGTGAAATATAAGACCGTGTGTAATAATTTGCATTCTTCGATTCATGTAACAACTTCTTTTTTTTCTTCAAATATTTGTTGCTTGGTCTTTTTTCTTGTGCGCGCATGCACACACAACAAAACTCTCGTCCTGTAACTTCTTATTCAATTTCTAAGCAATTCAGACGTGGTTGCTCCAGAATTCCAATCGCGAGTTTGCTTATTTCAACTTATACTTTCGCAACTATCCGATCAGGTTTGCTAAGTAAAGGGCTACATACCCTTACCCAATCAGTATTTAGATTAGCCTACTTACCCGGTTAATTAGATGAGATAATCAGTATAATAAGTATCGGATTATTACCTATAAAATCAGATAAGTATACTTAATCAATACGAATCAGTTTAGAAGAAAACACATGTTAACGTTAGAAGCAAGAGACGAGTGACTACGTTTTGTACATAGTCCACAATCATACCTAACTTGCTTTCGATATAGTGGCCTCCAAAGAAACAATTCGTCTGATTGTTTGCCATTGCTTTAATTTATACCACTTTTTTCAAATATAATCTAGCATTTAATTATTTCATTGAAAAATAAACCAGCACACCAAGTATGAAAAATGGTGAATCCATGCACAAACAAAAGAAAAGAAAAAACAAGAATGAATCCTGAAAATAATGAAATATATTGACTTAAACAATTTAACATCAAAATTAGCAAAATAATGTTTATGTTCATGAACGAGGTAATCGTCTGAAACAATGTATGTAGTAGTAATACAATAATAATGATCAGCCTCGTATGTGTTAGGAAATATTATCTAGTATATCTTAGAAATATTGTAAATTATTCATATTGTTTCGGTAGTAATAGAATGTCTGTCAGGGTAAGAGATGTAGAAAGCAAACAACAGAAATTAGACAGAATGTCAAGAATTATGTTAAATCATGAACGTTTGGGTTCCTCAGTACTGTCGTCAGCCTTTGGTCTGGTGTTCATAAGTACCTGCAAATCAACAAAAACCTCAAATTATATTACTCCTTATATGCTTTGCTTCTAAAGTACTATTGCATGATGGTGGCTGCAACTGATGTCCTAATAATTGACTTCTACTCGAGTAGTGACTAAATAAATTAAAAGCTGGAAACTGGAAAACACCTTTGATGTTTAAGCTTCAAATAACCTCAAAATTGCCTTTTTTTTTTCAATAATGATGAACGTCTATTTAATAGTAAGGAAAATTGCCTATTTAAGTTAGCCTAAAAATTTAGTAAACGAAATGGTATTTTAGTAAATAAATTTGATATTTTAGTCAACAAAATCAATTGTTTAAAAACAAAAATGATATTTTAGTAAAGAAATTGGTGTTCAAGTAAATAAAATTAATGTTTGTAATTTCTAAAATTGAATTTTTTTTTTAGTAAGTGAAATTGATATCTTAGTAAATAAAATTTATGTTTTAGTAACAAAATGATTAAATAGACAAAATTTCTTGTCTATTCAATAGACTCATAACAACTTCCTTTTTTTTGTTTAAGACGATCAGAACTGCCCCATCAAGTTCAATTCATAACGGGATAGCAGCTCAATTCATTTCGGATTAAACAGAATTAGGTGATTAAAGTCCCCCACTCCACACCCACCTCACCCTAAACCAGTTCGGCCAAGGGCCAACTGTTACCACCTTTCATATTTACATCAATTACCAGAAAATATAAGAGCCCCAAGGCTTGAAGTTGTAACCTCCGTATAGGAAGGTGGACCGCGACAGGATAACCATTGAGGGAATGCTTGATTGTTCGCCTCAAAATTACATGCAACTACAGGGTATATGCAAATCTAAAAGTTCTTTGACAAATAATTGACACTAATAATCTAATAGAGGACATAAAACATTGATTGAGTCTCTAACTATATTGAATTTTTGATTGAATTTGAATCTTTCCCACAATATCAGAGTTACATGTGATCGACAGGTTTTGGGTTCAAATTGTGGCGACCCCCTTACTCTTATATTTGTTGAGCATTCTACGCACAAGATATGAAGGGGTCTATGCATCATGCACACTTCAAATCCTATGAGCATTCACGTGAGGGGGTATAAGAGACTTAATGCATTTATTAAGGAACATTTACATTGATTGAGCATTTCGCATTCAACCATCAATTTAAACTTTTGGTTGACTTGATTTCTACACATGACATTAGAGTATAGATGACTTAAATGTCTTGTGTTTGTGAATGGCGTATTAAGAAATATAGCATTGATTGTTACTTCAATCATCATGTTCGTGATTTTAGTGTTGCACTTTGTGGATTTTTGCACGAAAACAATTGACCATCAATTTAGATAATGGAGGTAAGACATAGCAGAATAGGTATCGTTACCTTACGGAGCATGGAGTTTTCATTAACGAGGGTTGAAATTTTTTCCTCTAATTTTGAGTTATTCTCTTGCAATTCATTGGCTCTTGATTCTAAATCATTCACATAAACCTTCTTCCTTTCACGTGCTTGTTGAGCTGAGACTCTGTTCCTCAATAGCCTGTATACATTTTCCAGAACTTCCATCAAACATCAAAGTCGTCCTATCAAAAACTCTTCCTTATTTCATACAAGGTGTTGCAAACAAAAATAAACAACCAATTCAAGCGTTTTCTGCTTAAGTGCGTTTATTAGACCTGAACTTATCAGAATTGAACTGAATTGAACTGAATTGAACTGAATTCAACATCATTAAACTGGACACTACTGAATTGAACTGAATTCAACATCACAAAACTAGACACTGCTGAATTGGACACAACTGAACTGAATTGAACACAAGTTGATATGTGAGACAAAAAATATGTTTCTGAACTCAGAACCACTGAACTGAATATCATTTAACTGAATTGACACCTGGATTGAACTGGTCGTGTAAGCAATAACAAACGCACCCTTTGTTTCAACGCAATTTAATTAATTAGTTGATAATAAATAAATAAATAAATACTTGTATAAGACAGTTTTACCATAACTTTGAAAAAGACGATGGGTGCGTTTGTTAGAGCTGAACTTAATAGAACTGAACTGAATTCAACATCACTAAACTGGACGCTACACAACTGAACTTGACACAACTGAATTGAATTGAACTGAATTGAACACAACTTGATTTGTGAGACAAAAAGTATGTTTCTGAACTCAACCCCACTGAATTGAACTGAACAATATTTAACTGAATTTGAAATCACTGAATTAACACTTAAAGTGAATTGAACTGACCGTATAAACTCTAACAAACGCACATAAAACAAGGATCTCTACTCTTTAGAATACGAGATTCATTGTAAATTGGTCTCACCCAGAAGAACTTACTCCAAAAGGTATATTCCATGTTTGAGGTTTTTTTTTTCTTGAGTGGACATGTTAGGATTATTTAGTTTACCAATATGCAATGTCCTTTTTCTGTGATACTTTTTGACATTACACATGAAATTAAAAAAAATACCTGGACCTAAATAAAATTGATTAACACAGTAAGACTCATTTAGTTTGTCAAAAATTTTAAGTTTCTCATTGGTTCTAGATAATGCACTGATAGAAGAGTTTAGGTAGTAAACAAATTTTAAATTGGACAAACATTAGTATTTGTGTTCTGAGTTCACATATGCATCTCCATTTCATTTTAGCATTTTCTTGATTTGTACCCAGACCCGTTAGTCTTTAGTAGATAGCGATTAATTGATGACTACCATTTCATCTTATCTGCATATTAAATTCACCACAAATTATACTACTTAAAGTAAAATATTGTAACTACAATATTGGAGTTCATTAAAAGATTAGTACGGCACCATAGCCAACGATTATTCTCAACATTTGGTTCGTTTCTCTATATAACAAATTAAATTCATTATTAATGCTCTTTTTGCGCTGCTCATCACACCTTCCCCTACCTTACGTCAAACGCAATGTTCGGATTCTTGTGCTTTGATCTAATAGTGAACATATTATTAGACTAACTGAAACAAAAAGGGTGGTGGTCTAGTGGTTCCAAGTTTACTCCCAAGTGGTTTGGTAAGGCAAGGTTATGGGTTTGAATCCTCATTCCTCCCATGCTGCCTTGTGTCTGCTGGCTTCTAGGAACTATACTAGCCCCTTGTTGGTACTACATTGACGGGTCAGTGCTTGCGCTGGTTGTTCAGTTAGTCTGATATGTTCGTTGTTGAACACGAGAGTCCGAACATGATGTAGCAGGAGGTGCCTCGGTCGCCATTCACTTACACCCCCTTTTTTTTGAGCAAAAAAACCGAAACAACAAGTGCAAGCATTGTCCCTATCAACACAGCACCATCAAGGAGCTAATATAGTTTCCAGATGTTGACAGTCACAAGATATGAGAGAAACGAGAATCGAATCTATATTCTTGACTTACCAAACTATTTGGAAGTAAGTTTGAAATCAGTAGACCATCACCGACCCTTGATAGTTGAGCATTAATACTCAATTCAGATTAAAGATTGAAATATTCCACTCATCTTTAGGTACGAGGACAAACTACTCATCGTCAAAAGCATCATAATGAACTTCTTGTTTTCTTTTTTTTTTTCTTTTTATTTTTTTTATGGGATAACGAATTGAAGCAACATACCTTTTGAGTCTTCTATACTCCTTATCAACGGGATTACGACCCCTTCTACGCTTAGCAGGAAGTAGACCACCACCCTCACCACCATTTTTGTTAAAGCTTTGGAAACTCCCTTGGCTTCCTGTCGTCTTTGTTGTTGATTCTTCTCCTCTATTATCATTATTCGCCTCTACATCCGGCACCGTAAACATATCTTCATCACTGTCTTCTGCATTTTCATTTTTTCAGAAAATTATGTATAAATTAGTCAGAAAAGTTATAAAAACACCGTCTTATACAAGTTTTTGTTTTAAATCAATATATTTATTATTTGATTTTATATATTTTTTGATTGGAAAAAAAGAAGAAGAAAAAAAAAAATCTAACCTGACTTGCTTATCATAGATGTTGTTGTAGGGGTAGAATGAGGCAAATTTGAAGGAAGAGACATAATACTTGATTTGATCGATGAGGACGATGATGATGAGCTCACATTTTTTATTTTTCAATGAACGCTAAATTCAATTATGATTTCATATATTCTATAAAATACACTATATAGTATAAAGTTGATGATATATATTGATATATATGAATATTGAAATGATTATATGAGTATATGAAATGCTATATATATGATGAGTGGAAGAACGTTAGCTAGGACAATACATGTCTTACGTGTCCTTTTAGGATAACGCAGGATAGTGCGAAAATACAATTGTTGTGTGAGTGACGTTGCTTTAATTTGCCTGCTGGCTCCTAAGTGTTTGAGATGGTGATAGTGTTGAATATTGTTCACCTTTTTTTGGCTATGTGTACGTATGTATACAATAAGAGTGCAAATAGTGCATAGATAAGTGAAAGGGATGAGAAGATTTGGGGGAAATTGGGGAGAGAGAATGAGGCAAAGAGATTGGTGTAAGAATGAACACGTTGATGCATGGATAGCCAAGCTTTTTTTTTTTTTGAAGTGTGGATAGCCAAGCTTTATTTCAAGCATAATGTGGTCAAATTACATTCCTTTATAGTTAGTAGATTAGGACTAGAGATGAGCGTAATCAGGTACCTATTACGTTTTACATTATTCGTAATTGAAATTGGATCCATCAAAATCTAATTTTTAATAAAAAATGAAAATAAAATTGGTTGCACCGTGTCCTAGTTACTCCATTAAGAATTGAAATTGGATCCACCGAGTACCCACCACTTTCCAGATACCCAGGTCCATATTAAATCCAGTATATTTTATTATTTTTTATATCAAATAATTTATATTTTAATAATAAAAATAATCAGTTATGAATGATATTACACTAATAAGTATTAGTTTCCAAACGTACAACAAACTTAAAATCAAATTTTACAATTAAAATACTTGACATTATAAATCAAAATTAAATAAATTTTACAATTAACCGATAATATTACAAATACAATCAATAAAATTAGAAATACAGTGTTTTCAAACAATAATATTACTAAGCTAGAAAATCAAAATTCTTTGTTTCTAGCAAAGGAAGAAGTCTTATAATTATTTTATGCTTGAAACCCAACTAGTTTCGATTCCCAAAAGTCAGTAACTGAAATTGTTTGGTATTGATTTCTATATTTCGGAATTGGAATTGGTTGGACCGATTTTCGGTTCTTGATAAGTCCTTTAATATACATGTTTTATCCATCATTATTGTTATGTTTTGATTAGTTTTAGATCATTATTATTTGGGTTTATGATAATATTTAGTATTTTAGCTTTTATATTATATTTTCATATTTTGGTGTGTTTTAGACCTATTTTCTATATTCTTATTGTGTAGGTAATATTGGGGCAATAAAGGAGAGCAAATTCGGCCCAATTCGCAATTCAGAGCAATTTTGACAACAGTTCGTATTTTGGCCATAACTACTTCGTTCGGGATCAGATTCAATTCATGTATCTACGGAAAGCCCAAAAGAAGACCTAAAACTTTCATGTTTTATACTTTTTTCAGAATCAGAATGTAACATGGTCGAAATTATGCTACAAGTTGCAGCAGCCCAAACTTTCCTATTTTTTGCACAACTTAATGCCCAAGTAAAGAAATATTTCTACATCCATAAAATTAGAAGATACGGCACGAATAATGTAAAGATTTGCTGCTGGTTCAGGGCTCTCTTTTCAGACCAAAAGATCACGGCAATAAAGCATGAAAAGCAAGAGACGTTCCGCTAGAAGGAGGAAGCAAGCAGAACATTAGACTCATAACCTTGAGAGCAAATAAACAAAGGTTCTACTCCAAGGAGAGTGTATGAGTCAAGAGGATTACAAGCCATTGGAATCGAGTTGGTTCGTGACCTTTGGAGGTGGATTTTGGAACTTGAATTATCGGGTCGAAGCGGTGCTCAAGTTTACAAGTCCGGCTAAGAAATTGAATGAGTCTTTCTTACTCTAATACCTCTTTGTATCTAGTGTCCTAAGTTTGATTTGTTTTCAAGTGTTCAACTTTAGTTTAGAAATTTATGTTTGGATGTTTGAGACAATTTATTAGTTCAATTTAGAATTAATATATTCAAGTTAATTTTTGTGTTCATGCGTTGCTTGAGTTAATTGATTTATGATTCATGTTTTTATATGGTCTGGAGATGTCCTGCTATGTTTGAATGTGAATCTATTGCTATCGTTTAATCATTAGTTCCTATACTATTAAATGAACGAATTAGTAGCAACTAATTAAGAGGTTATTAATTGGTCGAACGATTTGGGTCTTAATTAGGGCATTGCATGATCTAGAACAAAATTACATTCTTGCTATCTTGGATTAATTTTTCTAGGGTTAATGATGTCTTCCTAGTATTTATTTATTTTTGAGTCTTAGGATCGAGCTGGTTCGGTTCAAGCTAGTAAAGGGAGATAGGGAGAAGCTAGCCGGTAGATTCTCTACAGTTAACCTACTAATTAACTTGGTTGTCAATGACAAAATCCGATTTAGGTAACTAAATTGATTTGAACTTATGTGCGTAATTTGTATGCTTGTTTCACTTGTAATATTAGGTTAGTTAGTTTATTTTCTAGTTTTGTTAGTCTTAGTGATTATTCAATCAAACCCCCCTGATATGTCTTGTTAAGTAATTTGTGAACTAGGATTAGAGTTAAGTTAACAAGTATTAATTTCTGTCTCGTGGGATCGGACTCTTATTTACCCTATACTATATTATCTATATGTTCGTGATAGAAATAAGATTTTTGAATTTGTATGCGCAAACGACACATATCAGTTCTCGAAAGTCAAGAAGTGAAATTTAAATTGATAGATTGGTACCGATTAGAATTGAAATTAATTGGACCGATTTTGATTCTAAAGCCACCGACTCTAAACTAATTCAATTCTAATACTAAATAATCTAAAATTTCTAGTCACCCCTACTTATTGAAGAAGCGGGGTCAAAAAAGGGGAAAAAGAAACAAAATAATACAACGTAACTATACAAGTTGGATATTAGGGAGCAATCACGATCACCAGCTGTTAGTTCCCCTTACCCCACCTTTAACCCACATTTTTTTTCCTCTTCTCAAAGCCTAACTCAATTTAATAAAATCGTGTTATTGACAGTTATAAGATATTATTATCCAAACATTTATGCTACTCATGGAAACATAAAAGAGCTGCGCCCTTCAATTTTAGATATAAGAGCTGCTCAATTGAGATTTTGAGCTCATCGATCATGATAGCATTATGTTGGGTTATATATTAAATCTTCAACGCGTCTATCACCTACAAATTCATACGTAGAAGATGGTAGACTATACACAAATTAAGTGGGATTTCATTTGAAATTCAATTGGTAATTAGAGTAGTAGATCAACTTGACTTATATATTGATCTTTCAACATCATTTTTTTTAATATTGTCTCTTTTATTTAATTTGCTCCTAAATCGTGTATTGAACTACCAAGGAATGAACTCTTAGGATACTAAAACTGGAGGTCCAGGATGGTAGGATTGAGTCGATTGACTGCCTTGGACTTTGCTACCATATTAAACATCAATGGGCATATTATCTGAAGGCTCACACGTGAAGGAGGGTAGACTACACATATATTCAATGGGATTCCATCGTAAAAATAATTGATTTTGGGTGAGTAACCCACTACCTTATATACAATCCTACTCTCTTCAATTTTTCAATGTACAATACTCATATGTGAGTTGTTATACTCTTAACACTCCCCCAAGCCCATTTCAATTCAACAATATGGAGATATGCCAACTCCTCATTATCAGATTACACATGCCCTCTTTTTTGGGATGCCCAACTTGGGCATATAATATTTTTCGGCTCTTCTTACTCCAAAGAACACATCAAGTCTTTTTTACAAAAACTTGTGTGGACTTAGTCAATGGTGGATCAATACTTGAAGTCACTTCCTACTTCACTTGGAGCCACCCCAGTCTAAAAATGGAGCCACCCATACTTCACCTAGAGCCACCTCTCAAATTTATGGCACTACCTCTATTTCACCTGGAGCCACCCCTCTACTTTACTTAGAGCCACCCCTTACTTCACCTGTAGTCATCCCTTCACCTAGAGCCACCCTCTTACTTTACCTGGAGCCACCCCCTACTTCACATATAGCCACCCTTCAAAGTTAATTGGTCCACGCTGGACTAAGTCCACACAAGACATGCTGAGGCATTTTCCAGTTGCATTATCAATTGGCTAGGATTTTCGCCATGAGCTCTAAACTATTAAATCTTCAATGGACCCAACCTGCAGGCCCATATATCTATGAAGGAGATTAGAGTGCACACAAGCCTAGTAAGATTCCATCTTAAAATAAATCAATTTATAATAAGAAAAGTAACTCACTTTGACCTATTTATTGATCTTCAACCTCAGTTTTTTCGAAGTGGGACACTAATCTTCACCCACTAAAAAATTCACCTTAAGGGATCGTTTGGTTCAACTCTTTAAAAGGGAATGAAATTAAAGGGTGGAATGGTAATAAAAATGATTACTTTTGTACGTTGTTTGGTTCAAATGTAAAATGGGATCTGTTATATTTTATTATCTTATTTGCTGTTTGGTTTAATCTTTGAAATAAAATCATACTTTATAAAAAAAATACTTTACATAAGTATTTTATAAAATATTATAAAAATACTACAAAATTTCAAATAAATGACAAAATCTCATAATAATGCCCAGATATTTTTATAATCAGATTAATTCCCATTCTTGTTCTTTGGCTCAAAGATATCACAATAATAATTACAATTTACTCACTACAACCAAAAAATAATAAACAATTTATTACAAAAGCAATCGCATAAACATATTGTATAGTCCAAAAACGTAATAATTCCCAATAGATCAGAGAAATTGAAAATTGGCTAAAAATCGTGTTTTCATTTAGAACTCCATGAATGTAACAAAAACCCTAAGCAGAAATCAAACTAATTTTCTCTTTCTCCTATTTCGTTCTCTTTTAAAAGCTCCTGAACACATCAATTGATTCTTTTTTTGTCAAACTCAATCTTTGAACATGGCAGCCCAAAATCCAAAAAACTTGCCAAAATCTCTTTTTCACCATCAAAAAATCAAGCTTGCATCAATGATTTTAAAAAACATATGTTGATTCACCCTCAGATTGTTTCTCAAATCGGCAGCTAGAACATGCCCTAGGTTTCGAGACACCAAGCAGACGCGCCTAGGGTTTTTGAGCTAAATTCTGAGACCTCCATTGATGTAAAGAGGAAAGAGGAAAGAGAAAAATGAGAGAGCAGGATTGCAGATCAGTTGGGGAGGAGAGAGAAAAAGGTGAGAGGAGAGTTCAGGAGGTGGGAGGAGAGAGGAGGAGAAGAGTTCGCGAGGTGAGAGGATTTAGGAGGAGAGAGAGAGAGAGAGAGAGAGAGAGAGAGAGAGAGAGAGAGAGAAAAGCTTTATTTTTTGATAAGGGTTAGAAATTTCTCCAGAGGCTCCATAGGTACTTTGGGATAGAGTGAGTAATTTAGCTTTTATGTGGATCAAGGAGGGATAGACTTGTCTATAATTTGGGATAGAGTGACTTACTCTATTGCTTTTTTTTTTTGAACAAAAAAATAAATATTCATTCAAATATGCAACTAATTGCCAACAAAACAACACATAAAAAGTCCTAGAGTCCAAAGAGACCCTCTATACAAGCCTTGCCCTATACACCTCTTTGAACAGATACAAATTATGTTTAAATTGTATAACTGTTATCAATGTTGATCTTGATCCAACCCAAAGGTGGAGTGCACCATGTTTGATCTGATATATCAAGCTTGCTGCTGTGTACTAAAGTTTCTTCAATATTCAACACACTGTTCAAGTTTTGTTCCCAGTCATGGAGAGTAAAAACACTTCTACCGGAAAACTTGCTTCTAGCCCACCAATAACTCCTTAGCAGCACTTGACTTATTTGATTACTGAGCTTTAGAGAAATTGGTATAATTTGTTATCATAGCTTTATTAATACAAATTTTCTTTTTCACAAAAATAATAATTTTTATTTTTAATTTGGTGTATTATTGAAGTAATATTCAAATGTTGACATAGGTAACAAAATGAATTCATATCCTTAGATATCATTTTACATATTCAAATAGCTAAAAATTATTTTGCTCAACCAAACATTCTGCCTACACAGACGCTTAATAGTTAATAACAATAAATGCAATCAGTTAATCGTTAACAACTAATTGTCAAATATGTCATTGCACTCTATCTCAAATATATATATATATATATATATATATATATATATATATATATATATATATATATATATATATATATATATATATATATATAAAAGTGGATGTTGCACGTTGCTTGATGGACACGTGGGCGTCCACATAAGCGTTACATACTCGCATAACTTGACACATAATCATAATTTAAATGCATGAATCTACATCAATGCATGAATCCACATTAATGTTTATTACTTTCCAAAGGTAAATGTGTAGGTATCTTGCAAATACATTTTCTTAAATTTTTATAATGGTACATGCATATAATGATAATTATACTAATAAATAAATAAATAAATAAATAAATAATAATAAAATTTATTTTTCTATTAATACTTTTTTTTTGTGCAAATGCATGCATATTTTAAGAGCTCAATATATTCAAGTCAAAGTGTACATCGTTACTATTTTAATTCTTGCATTATTTGTTTTATGGTTATATTTGTATCTATAACAGAAATGATAAGTGTATTAGTTTTCATTGATGGATATACATGGTTGTTAACTATGTTAACTAATTGAACGTAATTCCAATGCATCCACTTGATAATTGATTAGGGTTATGCTTTTTTGGAATTGGATATTGAAAAGTGGTAGTAGTAGTGACCTAGTGGTGGTGGTCTTTTGGACACTGGATATTGGGGTAAATGTCACAAAAATAATAAACAAGTTTGACTATACAAATTAGGTTAATATCATGATTAATAAATGAGATATTGTATGTCTTGGGTATTGTGCCCTAGACTTAATGCAGAATGGTAGGTTTGTATCATATTAAGGGAGTACCCAGATGATATGACATATGCGAAAAATTTCTTGAAAATTTGTACTGATGAAATTATTTTATTTAATATTAACACACAAATTGTGTATGGCACGGAAATGTAACTAGTGTTTGTAAATATTGTGATACTTTCAAAATTTTAATTTCCACGAGACAATTATCTTAGGTAAAATAGGTACGTAAGAAAAGTATCCCAAAAATAAATAGGTAACGAAAGACTCGAACCCTACTTACTTACAATTACAATAAGTTTATCCAATATTGAAAACCGTACTTACTAAAAAATCAACCGAGCTATGATTACATTTGCTTTAGTCAAATAAATTGAAATGGTTAACCATAGAGCTAAATATTCACATAGTGTAAATGATGTATTGGTCTAATGGTTAAAGGTGCGTTCTTTTCTACTTATTTTCATTGATTTTCACTGATTGAGTAAAAATTTACCACTGATTTTCACTGATTGGGTAATTAACTGTCACTTATTTTCACTGGTTTGGAGGTTCTTTCACTGATTCTCACTGATTCAGTAAGGTCCTGCTACTACTAATTCTGTGAGTACAAATGTGGGTCCTATCATTGATTGCACTGATTGAGTAAGGTCCTGCTACTGATTTTCACTAATTGGATAAGGTCTTGCCACTAATTTCTACTGATTGTGTAAGGTATTGCCACTGATTTCTACTGATTGTGTAAGGTCTAATAAGTGAAAAAGAACACACCCTAAAATTAAAATCTTGGCTATAATAAGTCTCACATTCAACTCCCTCCTCATTGTATATAATATTATATTGGCCTCTGTAACACCCTAAAACCAAAAGATACAACAAAATATTCACATGGTGAATGGGGCACAGTTTATTATTATTTTTTTTTTGGTATGGGGCACAGTTTAATTATGTTGGAAGTTTGGTCCCAGGGGTTCAAGACAGTGGGGTCTAGTGAGGCTCCTATATCGAGGGTTATATTTCCCCTTTAACATGCCAAGCTTAGACCTTTTTTCGTGTTGCCAATTTCATGTCTCATAAATTGAGATATTTCTTTGTGCATATCGTCGAGCACAAAAGCTGGTGAGAGCTTAGGTGGGAATTGGAATACATTGATATGCTTGAGTTTTACACAAAGTGCATTGTATTCTTAAAGGTATTGGAACAAGATAAAGATGGCTCAGAGAAGCAACATTGGAGGAACACAGCCTTTTCCTTTATATCTTGTATATAATGTCATTCAGTTTTACTATAATCTATAAACTATAATCATCATTATTTTAAACACTTGAGCCTTTCTTTTCTTTCTTTTGATACAAGCTTGCTCTCTTGTTTTTGATAAACCAATAAATAAGAAAGAAAGCCCTGTTGTTTATGAATGATTGTGTAAGGGGATAGTTGGTATCATAGTGAAAGAACACACCCTAAGGCTCTCTTGATTCAACTTAATTTCACTTAAATTTAGTTGTGTTCAGTTCAGTCCAGTTCATGTGTAACTTTATCACTCAAATAACTTTTTTTCCGAAATAATTTCATAATGATAACTATGTTATCGGAAAGATTTCAAAGCATACTTTCAAATGAGTCCAATATTGACTATATTTGAATGAATTTTAAATGGTTAACGATCAAGTCATCAAGTTAAAAAAATCACTTCAATTCAGTTTCGTTCAGTTAATTTGAGTTCAGTTTTATCCAGGTGAATCAAATGGAGCCTAAGTCATCAATTGTAACAATGATCCTGGTATGGAAAGCACCTCTTAACGGTTATTTCTACAGGAAAACCGAGGTCATGAGTTAAGAGGTAGCCTTTAACCATGTCCGAAAACTTTTGTACATATACCTCAGAAAACAATTCGTACATGTATGTTGAGAAACGAAACAAAACCTAAATTATCCGAGGTTGTTAAGGAAGTAAATTTTGACAATCTCATACGTCATGTCATGCCATTATCATTTATCTTTAAGAACTTACGACTCTTTTACTTGAATGTAATGATAATTAGAAAATTTAATGCACCATTTTATAGAGTAATGTGGTGTTTATTTGATTGCAATAAAATGCAATGCGATGCAATTATTTTATAAGGGTATATGTAAGGTGGAAAAGGAAGGAGGAGGAGGAAAGAGATGAAATGTGAGATTGATTACACCATCCAAAGTAATCATCATGATATAGGAAAAGTTGAATAATTATGATTACATTGGATTGACTAATGCAATCAACCCCACTTTTCACATTCTTCTTCTCTCTCTCCTTCACTTTTCACTCCACATTTTCTCTATAAAATGATTACATTTTTTTTTTGGTAAGAAGGAAGGCGTTAATACGCCCAAAAATAGCAAAAAACAACAAAGCAAATTAAACTAAAGTCATCCTAGGCTTCGCAAGACCAACAGTGTCCTGGAAGAGTACATCCTTCATGCTAGGGAGGGGAGCATCAAACACACAAAGAGCTTCATTCAAGCTAACTATAATTAGCTAGCCAGTCCGCAACCCCATTAGCTTCACGGTAAACGCGTTGTACTTTGACTTCCCAAGCTGAATCTCTGATCAGTTCCTTACAGGCTTCAATAATATAGAAATATGGACTGAAGCTTGGGGTAGTTGCCTTGAGCATGTCGCGAGCCAGTTCCGAATCAACTTCTAGAACCAGACATGTGATGTGCATGTCATGAGCTATAAGCAGTCCATTCAGTATTGCCATTAGTTCAGCTTGCAGTGCAGTACAATGTCCTAGTCTGACCGCAAATGCCTTCAGAAAAGTTCCAACAGCAGAGCGAAGTATCCCACCACCACCAGTTGTTCCTGGGTTGTCTTTAGAGGCACCATCAGTGTTGAGTTTTATCCACCCCATAGCTGAGATTCCCAACGAATATAGGTCTCTTCGCGCTCACGCTTTTTACCACATAGCGAGTCTCTTCTTTTTGATTCAGCTTCCAAATATTCACGTCCCTTAGCCACAATGAACAGGTGCCTATGGGATGAAATGTCATCTGTATTTCCCAAAGTCTTACAATTCCTCCATCTCCATAACCACCAAAGAGCAGTGGCGAAGATGGTGGCCCATTCGTCAAGCTTTTGGATATTTGTTTCAATCCATTCACAAAGTGAAGAGAAGTAAAAAGAAGGGATCAGTGCTGGGGGGATGATGAATTGCCATACCTCCTTGGCTGCAGGGCAATCTCGAAGTATATGCAGGCCTGTCTCATCAAAATGCCCACATACTTTGCAAGACGCGTCAATAGCAATGTGCCTACGGACATGATTAGCATTTGATAAAAAACTAGTATTACGAGAAAAAATTAAGGCAGATTTTCGATAATTAATAAGTTGTCCTGAGTGTGCATAAAATTTGGTCAAGTATAGTTTTTAAGGAGCTGACCGCTTGGCGATTAGCTTTACAAAACATGAGACTGTCATCGGCAAATAATAAGCATGGTATTTAGATTTGGCTTCGGAAGCTTTGCATAATCGTTAAGTTAAAATGTCCATACAAAGAATGAACATGTAAGGAGACAAGGGATCTCCTTATCGAAGGCCGCGAGAGGGGGTAATAAATTCAGTGGGTGAATCATTAATAAGCAAAGAATATGTTACTGTTGAGAAGCATTATTTAAACCACTCAATCCATTTAGGATAAAAACCGTATGCCTGTATTGTGCGAGAGATTGAAATAGAAAATCCCATTTTATAGAGTCATAAACTTTTTCCATGTCAAATTTCATTGTAAGTCATTCTTCTTTAATTTAGACTTGGTATGGCGAAAGAAATGCATGATTTTTCCTGACTTATGTGTGAGTGGTGGGCTTGTTGTGCATCATTCCATACTCCATAGGTGTATTTTTTTTTATTTTTTTTTCTTCTTTTTGGTGCAAACATTCCATAGGGCGGCTGGCCCGGCTGCTAATATAAGTGCAAAGTGCAAACTACTTAGCTGGTTGGTCATCAGATTGTTTCAGGTTATATTTTCGCCAATTATATAATAGTAGGCCTCATGTCACATATCTATGGACTTTTTGTTGAAAACATAAAATACAAAAATAATAAAAAATAAAAAATAAATAAAAGTCCTAATATGGATTTGGTTTTGGATGGAGAGGATTTTGGGAACACCCATTCGTGTCTAATGTTCCAAATTGAATTGACTAACCCAACTGTAGAAACAATTACTTAATTGTGCCCCTAGAATTGTATATTATATCATATTATGTTAATATATAGGTTTAGTGATGAGTATTATCTAGATGACAAATCATGTTTTCATGTCGTCCAGTGTAGCTACATATAAGTGACCATTTAAAATACTAGATTTTAGAATTTGTCGTTTGACAAATTAACCTGTATGGAATGATTAGACATAGACCTCTAATTCTATTGCAACATTTCTTAATTGCCAAAATAGACCAATGACCAATAATAAGTTGATACTAGTAACAACAAATTGAAGAAGGAACTAAGTGTTTATTTGTTGATCGGGCCAAATATGAAAATATTGTTTTATTCAGAGTAATCAAACATAAGAATGTCTTTCTCTTGGTCACCGCGCGCATAGTTTTCATTCCAGAGTGTGTTTCTTTTTACTGAATTAAACTGTACTACGAAACTGAATTGAATAGTAATATATGAAAGAAAACATAGATTATTAAATTGAGTTGAACTGAACTTAACTAATTATTGAAAAAGTGGGAAAAAATGAAATTCTTAGGAGAATATTGACTGGGGTCACTGGAAAAAAAAAACGATTCTGTTTGTGAAAGTATATATGGTTATATTCTTATATTTGTATTGATTGTTGATTGAAAGTATGAAGATTCACATACCGTTGGTGTTGTAGATAGTGGCATAAGTTGCTCTGGCCAATTGTGGAGGATGATTTTACCTTGTCAAAATCAAAAGCTACATCTTCAAAAGAAAATGGAGTAGAACTTACCCTATTTGAGTGTGAATTATCATTAGGTAAATCGCTCATGTGGTCGACATACATGTTTACTATGTATCTCTACATTTTAAAACAATTATTACACATTAGAAGCTCTTGTCATTGTAGATGGCAAGTTTGATAAGGGATAATACTTGCCCTGGCCTCCCTCAAAATAAGTTTGAATTTAGTTGGTCACCATATAAAAAAAAAAAGTCCTGTATAAACTTAAATTCATACAATAGACAAGAAGTTCTTATCTCTCTAATATGAAGCCTAAGTCACCCCTTGAAAGTTGGTTTATAAACCAAATCCATCAATGCCTACCTATAAGTTATAATACAAACTATAACATATGCTATATGCAGAACTGGCAAAAATCGACCTACTTAAGATATTCGATCGAAAAGATCCGAGCTTTCTAATAACTCGAGTTCAGAATAACTTGACCCGAAATTTGTGAGATAAAAGAGATATTTCAATCCGATGACCCAAATTCTACCTGCTAAGGACCTCACATGATCGATCTGACCCAATAATATATAATTTGACCTGTTGATAAACCGAACGGGAGTGACCCGAATTTGACCCGCCCTAACGTCTATTACGTACATTCTTGCGTAGACATAATGGTGAAGATAATTTCCTAATTAATATTAATATGCCTACAGCCTCGATCTACAATTCCTGCACGATTTTAATACTCACTTTAGGATTAAGAATATATTAGATAACGAAGATAGATAGGCATTAAAGTAGGTGGAAATGTCGGGCAGCAAGACAACAATTAAAGGCGGACAAAGTGTTTGATGTCACGTACATGTACCCCCACTTTGTCTCTTCTTCTCTCTTCACTCAGTCTTCTTATTTGCTCGATCTCCTTACCAACCTACCTATATAAATCCCTTACAATGTGCCCCCTTTTTCACCCTTTCTTTCTTCTCCCTTAAAACTCCTCCATTGAAGCAACAAATATTCATCATTTTCTTGTAACCAAAGACATCATTTATTAATTGAGATATCACAAAAAGAGAAAGATAATTAAAGAGAAAAAGTGTAAGGGTTGAAATGAGAACATACCATTATCATCAATCATCTTCATCTTCTTCAATAGATAGCAATAACACCATTAGCACCACCAATGATCATTATCAACGATGTCGTAATCGCGATACGACGATGTCGTCTGCCTCTTGTAGTAGTTCTTCTTCAAGGTCTAAGAATGCTCATCAGTATAATAATTATGCTAAGGATTTGAGCACTGATCTTAGACTTGGTCTTTGCATTTCTTCGGTTTCTGATGATCATTATCAACATGACTTGTCCTCCTCTTCTTCCCCAACAAGGTATGTATTTTAAACCTTAGCTGGCTTATATGAAAATTATTGCATTATTGGCCGTCATCATCTATATATGTTAGTATGTCGTAATTCTTCCCTCAATTAATCCTTGCTAGCTTGCTTAGCTATGAGAAATTAGATAGATGCATAGTTCAGAACTATGCAACCTCTCACAATTACCATTTTTTTAGAGGGTAAATTTGAGTATATGTACTCTATTAATTTGTTTTGTGAGAGTCGTCCCAAACATTGCTCCTAAACCATGTAATAGTCTCTCGCTAGCCATAGACTTCTATCTCATAAATCTTGTATTACTGAACCGTTATTAGGATCTTATGTATATTGCTATATATAAATTGATATATAATGAGAATCAAATTGGTCTTATTATGATATACGAGGGTAAGACAAATAATTTTATGATGGACCTGCGTCCATCCATCTTGAGTTAATTCCTTTTTATTTTTTTGCTCAAAAGAAATATATTTCATTAACCAAATATAGTGTCCATTGATATATTGGGTTAATTCCTTTCTCCTCTATTTTTTTTAATTTTAATTTTCTCGTTTGAACCTCTAAAAAAATAGATATCTACATTTACCACAAAGAAGAGTCAATACTACATCCAATTCATGAGAAATTTTTTTCCTTTTCTATTACTCTAGTAGTTTTTCTTTCTTTTTTTATTTTAAAACTTAGTTTGTGGGGCTCATGATGATATACGTCGTTTTTAGGGGGCAGCAGTATAGTGACTGGCCACCAATCAAACCGTTGTTGAGGAGCACGCTTGGGTCAAAATGTAGCATCAACCAACAAGAAAACACTTTGTTTGTCAAAGTTTATATGGAAAGGATTCCAATTGGTAGAAAACTGGATTTGCTTGCCCATGATGGCTATCATAGCTTGATTACTACTCTTAGCCAAATGTTCAAGACAACCATCCTTTGTAAGTTCATTCCCCCCGTAATATTGTGAAAAAATAAAACTGTGTTTTCATTTTTAATTTATTTTTGGTTTTAATTTGATGATCTATTTTTGCTTATTGATCCACTTTGAAATTTTATTATGTGCAGATCCAGATATTATTCATCATAATTTATCCGAGAGCTATCATATCCTTACTTATGAAGATAAAGAAGGGGATTGGATGATGGTCGGGGATGTTCCTTGGGAGTAAGTCATTTTGTTTTTTGAATTTTTGTTTTTGACTACATGATGAATTGTTTTGTCTGACCTTTTCTTAGGTAGTGTACCAAAATCTAATTTTAAACAGGTACAATTCCATATAAGATTATTGCATCACAATTTGGTACCGATACATAAATACTTCTTGAAATGAGTTTGTGTACTTTTTTCTGATGCAATTTTGCTGGAAGTTTGTGTCACCATTTACGTATAGTCCCTGACCTACTTATCTACATATGCTTGCAGTTTTACTTGTACTTCCATTTATGTATTATTTCTAATTAAGGTTTGTGTTTTATAGGATGTTTCTTACTACAGTAAAGAGGTTGAAGATTGCGACATTGGAAAATGCTAATAGTTAGTTGTAGTTCAGATTGCAGATTTTGCTGATTTAGTTAATAACAATAGCATTTTGACATTTTTTGTACAAAAGTATAGCTTATACGAAAAGAAAATTACATGCTAAATCATTCGAAGCATGCTCAAAAACTTTGAATCGTTAGTCACATTTACTGTACATTTAACTAAGTGTACGGACGTTTACACTTCATCTGTTCCAAATATAAATAATATAATTATACATTGAATTTGAGCATGTTTTTTTTTATAAATTGCAAAGTTAAAGCAAAGTGCCTTCAATACTCTTATTTTAGAGAAAAGAGTAAGCAAATGGATTGCAAGGTCCAAAAAAAATTAATAGAATGGTAAATGGGACATTACTCTAAACCTTTTTTTTTTTTTTTTTTTGAGTGGCTCTAACCTTTTTTTTTATTACTAAAGAAAACGTACAGTTATTTGTAAGGGACGTTCATATATGAATTTCATAAAATTATTTTTGTAACGAAAGGAGTAAATTTATATAAACATCAACATATATGTATATATTTTATGTGACATATACGTTGTATTGTCCCTTGAATTAGCTTCCTTTATTACATTTAATGGTGATATTTGATTGACATGAAAAGGTCAACTAATAGTACTTTTTAAGACTTTCAAAGCTCTAAAGATTCTCATATTTTAAAACTCTTACATAGTGATTGTTCTCTACAAGTAGAAAACTCAAAAAGTTATTTGGTTAACAAAAATGTCGGCGTTGAATTTCATCCACATTTCCCTAAAATGGAAAAACTAACTTATCTAGTGTTTGTATAGATAATCAAACCATTTCAAGCATTTGGTTATAGGTTCAAGCAAATTTCGAATCACAAATTCAAAATACACCTTTATCTTTCCCATCAAAAAAAAAAGCCTTTATTTGAAGTGTAACTTCTTTATTTATTTATAAGAAGATGAGAATATATTTATTAATAAAAGAGTTAACAAATATCACTAGCAATGTCATTTAGAACTTCCGCTAATGTTTCTTATAAAAATAAAAAATAAAAAAAAAAAAAAACTTCCACTAATGTTGACATATTAAGGCCCTGTTCTTTTCGTCGATTCCATGCTGCATTTCGTTCCGTTCCATTTCAATCCGTTCCGTTTCGTTGTGCGCCGCATTCTGTACTTCATTTTGTCTCACATATTTTTGAATTATTCGCGCCCCGTCGTTCCGTTCCGTTCCTCACCGTCCCGCACCATTCCGTTGAAGAGAACAGGGCCTAACCTTTATACCATTCTATTCTCCTTTTTCTCTCTCTCCTTCCTCCCAAAAAAACCCTAGCCGCTTTTTGGTTTAGGGGCTGCTATTAGGAACTCTTTGCTAATGGTAAGCCCCAATTCTTTTCGTTTCTTTGTTTTGTTCAGTTTTTTAGTTTTAGTATGTCGAATAATCTCAGTCTCTCCATCTGTGAGAGTTAGTTTGTCCCGTTCATTGGGTCAGCTGTCTCTCACTTTTTGAGAGTATTGTTAGTTTTTCGTTTTATCGTTCGTAGGGTACTTTGGCGGATCTATTTTTATCAAGAGGTGGTCTACAATGTCGGATCAGAGCATTGAAAGCTATAGCACAGTCTTCCAGGAAGATGCTGTAATATGGAAAACAACGATTAAATGGAAGCCGATCAAAATCGTTAAATAATCTCTAGTGTTACATAGCTTTTTCATTCGGATATATTCTGATATTTTAGATCTATTTCTTGTTAAATTCAATCCTTCCTATAAGTGTCGTATGACTTTCAATTAATAAAATTCTTTTCCCCTCAAAAAAAATAAATAAAATAGAACTTCTTCTATCTCCTCACGTATCCAAACTCCGAAAGAAAACGAAATCGGGGTAAAAGTGTGTCGTGTAACTCGCATTCCCTACTATATTATATGACTCCAAACTATTCTATCAAAGTGACCCAACAAAGACTTCAAAAAGTCCAAGAAAAGAGTTGGCGGCATTAGACCTCATTATTCTTCAAGTTCGAGATGGATCCCAAGTAGACATGTAAAACGGAACAACCTAACAGATTATGGATTGGGTCACTTTAGATTTAAATTGAATTAATTTCAGGTTGATTTTTGGGTCAAATTCACTTTTTAATTTATTTTATTGAGTTGTAAACAGGTTAGGGTTGAAAAAGTTTTGCCAGGACCCTAAAAAAACCGGGTCGTTTCGGATTTACGGATCGAGTCAGTTTTTTACAACCCTAATCCCAAGAAATAAGGACCTCGACCCAAATTGTAAAGACATCTACATTTGTAACTTAATAATTCACTTTTGAAAAGTGAACTAAATAAAACAAGACAATATAATAATAATCATAATCATAATATTTATATAAAAGAGACAATATAGAATTTATAATTTTGGGTGTATTTATGTAATTGATATCTATACTAAGCTCATGTTCTTTTCGTAGTTTCCATGCTACGTTCCGTTCTGTTCCTTTACGTTCAGCATCGCTCTATTGTGTTATGTTGCCTTCCGCATTCTATACTTCATTTTGTCCCACATTATGTTTCATTATCCACGTCGTTCCGTTCTGCACCCCGCCGTTTTGTCCTTTCCTCACCGTCCCATACCAATCCGTTGAAGAGATCAAATATGACTTAATAAAAGTTACCTTATTACTTTATATATTGATTTGAAAGTGTTGGATTATAGTCTATTTATCAAAAAAGGTTGTATAAGCTAATAGAACAATAACTAAAGTATTTACTATATAAAATATCATTTAAGAGGGTATTAACAAGAACTCGTACATCGCACGGGTTTCATACCTAATAACTATGCGGTATATAAATATAAAGGAGACATTTTCTTATAGCATAGAACGCCTCCTAGGCGAGCCTTGAGAGCTATGCCACCTAAGCGGACCTTTTAGAATAAAAAAAAAATTAATAACAATAATAAACCATAAATAGAAGTTAGGAAAGAGAGATTATTAGAGTTTATACTAGTAAATTATTGGGGATAACGAAATATTAAATACGTATAAAGTCATTAGAGTTATTTCATTCTTCAAAAATTTAAATATCTTACACCAATAAAAAGCGCAAAACAAGCTTAAATTTAAAATAAGACCCAATTGTCAACTATCTTATGCATCGTCCAGCTAAACGAGCCCAACTACGAGAGCCTTTTTAGAGAAAAAACTAAATACCTTAAAATTAAGATATACAAGATCTCATTTAAAGTTTTTTTTTTCCAGTTATGTAATAATCTAATTAAAATTATTCCAAGATTTGACAATAAAAGTACCAAAATACGTAAGTTTTTTATTATTATTTTGGGTTAGAGTCACTATATTACCTTTATTACTTTTTAACAAAAACAAGGTCAAAATCTACCAAAAAAATAGAAGGATATGCTTATTATACTTTGATTTTCAATGAGATAAGTTATCATTTACATTAATCACGGACCGTGCAATACACGAGTATTCACCTAATATTACATAAACTTTCACAACAAAACACAACACATTAGTCACGTTTTGATAAGTTATGTATCCCTTATTTTAACTGCAAACGTCTGCAATAAATTCCAAAAAGAAATATTATAATATTTATATTAAGGGAATAACATAAGTAAATTAATTCTTTTCAAAATTTATTAATGGAATTCACATTTAAAGATATTTTAGAACACCTATTACTAGAGAAAAAAATATTACACATGTAAAATAGTAGTATTCGTTTACATTATGATTTGCACAATGTTGCTAAGCACATTAGAACTGATCAATAAAGATAGAATTAAAAGCATTTAGAAGTCAGATTCCTCAAAATAATATTTTGAGTGAACTATATGTCTTTATACAGACGCCAATTTGGGTTCTTTCAAAAGAATAATTGGAAATATATACCCTCCATGAAATCATAACCCCTTGTTTATCTAAATTTCCAATACTGATATGAAGATAAACATCTGAAATGGATAGTCGTATTCTAAGTTAGTAACTTTCATCTTCGTATGTAACAGCCATGTGAAATTGACTTACAAGAGAGTTTGCCTCCTGAAGCGTTGTCTTTCTTCATGGATGAAATTAAGAAACGTGAAAAGCAGAGAAAGCGGCTTGCAAAAAAAAGGTATGAAACCAATTTTAGAGTAAAGCAACCTAGTTCATCTTCAATAACCTATCCCTTGTTAAGAGAGCTTCCCTTGAGTAACCGGCCATTGATAAATAGCGCGCCTGGGAATAGAGTACTTCCCCAAACAATTTCGGCTTCCTTATATCTACCATGACAGCCAATAAATCAAACATGAAGATCAGCTCGAGCTTGAGAAAGGGGGAAGAACAAGAGAGAGAATTTTAGTGAGAGAAAGAGATTTGAGAGAATGAAGATTAATTCTCATTGAAGTGATGATTTACAATTGTATTACAGACTATATACAAGCAGAGGAAAGGCTGCTGTTAAGCTTAGGCCTATGCGCCAGCTAGGCGCATTGCTAACAGACTCTGTGCACTGTTGTAACAAACTGTAACAAACTTCTAGCTAATAACAGAATTCTAACAAACTGTTATAATGAGCTTTATGCTGTTTATTACAATAAATAGCTATTGTAAAGAGTAATTCCAACAATAACCCAGCTTGATAGTATACATACCTCTAAAATCAATAGGCCAGTCTGCATTACTTGATAGCCCACCTATTCTTTCTCTTAAGTTCATCACTTCTTCCAGTACTAACTACCATCACTACTTAGTTGTTATAGATATATAATATGTTTTTTTTATGTTATGTTATGCTATGTTTTGAGATTAATTAATAATAGTAGCATAATAATCCCCTAATGTGATTTTGAATGAGTATTATTATATCATAATCATTTAAAAATATATTGCGCAATAATTTTATACAACTTCTAAATACAATCTGGATTTTTTTTATCAATATAATATGAGCAGAAGAAGATCCAAGATCATAATTGCCTTTAGCACAATTTGTAGCTCCAATTTGAGTTTTGCTCAATAAAGTCAGAAGATTATTGCAATCTTCTTGTGATAATCCAGGGATGGTAGAAGCACCAGTAATCCCACTCTTGACTGAATTATTGTCAACAGAGGAGTGTTCTTCATGACATTTCTCATCTCCAGATTCTCCATGTACATTAGCTGCATATGACTTGCTCCTTGTGAATTTGAAATCCTTAGGGAAACCCACAATTCTGTAACATTTGTTTGCACTGTGACCTGTCTTCTTACAGTGAGTGCAGACAATTGATTTTCTGTTATCAAACCTCCCTTTGTAATTGTTCTGTGATGAATTTTGATGCTGATTTGCATATAAGGCTGCTGACTCAGAAATAAACTGAGTAGATGAATGATTTCCTCTTTGATTCTCATCCTGAATCAGAAGAGCATAAGCTTGGCTTATACTAGGAAGAGGTTTCATCATGAGAATATTTCCTCTAATGTTGTCATAAACTGGATTTAATCCCATGAGGAATTGAACTAGTCTCTGATCTTGTTCATGTTTAGTGATGGCCTGCACAGCTCCACAGGTACATGTTGGCAAGCAAGTTAAGACACTAAGCTCATCCCAATTGCGCTTTATTTTTGTGAAATAAGATGCAATGTCACTGGCACCTTGACTGGTTTCATTAATATTCTTCTGAAGATGATATAACTTTGCACCACTTGCTTGTCCATACCTGTCCTCTAGCTCAGTCTGATTTGATGAGCTGAATTGCAATAGAGCACACTCTCTGCTATATCACTGGCCAGAACATTCAGAATCCATGAAGTGACCATATCATTGCACCTCTGCCAGACATTGAAGGAAGCTTCAGTACTTGCAGGCTGAGCAACTGTTCCATTAACCATACCTAACTTATTCTTTGCAGATAAGCCTATGGACATGGATTTCTTCCAAGAACCAAAACCTGAGCCATCAAAAGGCTTTGCAACAAGCAGCATTCCAGGATGATCTGATGGATGAAAATATAATGGATTTGAATCAATTTGAGACATCTTTGATCAATGAAACAGTGAGTTCAACAAAATAGTGAAATCAATGAAACAGTGAAATCGGTGAAAATTAGTGAAATTTGCGGAAAATCAATGAAATACAATTCTATGAGCGAAGAATTGTGATGATTATGATTGTGAAAAAAATACGAAAAACAAGAAAAGAAAAGTGAAATAATGAAATGCAATTCTGTGAGTGAAGAATTGCGATGATCAAGAAAGTAAAAAGAATCTCTGAATCAATTGATGAGCAGGAACAATTGATGAAAACAAATCAATTGTTCGAAACAGATTTGAAGAATTTATGTGAATTCTTTTGAGATAAAAACTCAAAGAATGAATTGTGAGCAGGATTGTTTGAGGAAAGCAAATCAAACAATCGAATTGTGAAACGATCTAGATGAGAATGTGATTCAGAGATTGTGATCTTGAGCTGATCGAGCTACCATAGCTCTGATACCATGTTGATTGACATGAAGATCAGCTCGAGCTTGAGAAAGGGGGAAGAACAAGAGAGAGAATTTTAGTGAGAGAAAGAAATTTGAGAGAATGAAGATTAATTCTCATTGAAGTGATGATTTACAATTGTATTACAGACTATATACAAGCAGAGGAAAGGCTGCTGTTAAGCTTAGGCCTATGCACCAGCTAGGCGCATTGCTAACAGACTCTGTGCACTGTTGTAACAAGCTGTAACAAACTTCTAGCTAATAACAGAATTCTAACAAACTGTTGTAATGAGCTTTATGCTGTTTATTACAATAAATAGCTATTGTAAAGAGTAATTCCAACAATAACCCAGCTTGATAGTATACATACCTCTAAAATCAATAGGCCAGTCTGCATTACTTGATAGCCCACCTATTCTTTCTCTTAAGTTCATCACTTCTTCCAGTACCAACTACCATCACTACTTAGTTGTTATTGATATATAATATGTTTTTTTTATGTTATGTTATGCTATGTTTTGAGATTAATTAATAATAGTAGCATAATAATCCCCTAATGTGATTTTGAATGAGTATTATTATATCATAATCATTTAAAAATATATTGCGCAATAATTTTATACAACTTCTAAATACAATCTGGATTTTTTTTATCAATATAATATTTTTTTCCGCTAAAATGACTCATGTCTAAGTGGTTTGTCAAGAAGCGCATCAAAACACGTCCTCTGATCATCAGTCATTTCTGAGCGATGGGATCGGGATTTTGCCCACTAGTGGTATGGGCGGTGAGTGTGGGCTGGAGGGCAAACTGGGTTGTGGGAAGGAAGGTTGTGGAAATTAGGGGAATGAGGGGTCTCTGTCTGGGAACGGGATTTGTGGTTGGGTCATTACACTCGTTGCCAATATGGCTAGAACATCAAACAAGAAAACTGAAGTCGTCATTAGTTCCTCTGTTGTGGAGAATGGTGATGATGGAATACTTACATGTGGGTCATATTCTTAACACACTCTCTGACTACAAATAACTTAATCCCCTACCTAAAGACAATTGTCCACATTGGTTAAGAAAGTGCACTTGAGGTGTTTCTAAGTAAGGGGGTTAGTGGTATACGAGCGGGTTTTATCCTTGTGACCCCTATTGACTCATGTGCGTGTAACTGACTCATAAGTGCACTCTTATTTAGGTGTGCTTGGAGAGAAGAGAGGGCGTGCTACACCAATATTTGGTATTCTTAAGCACATTTGGAAATAATCACTATTAATCACACTACAAAAAAGGACCAAAAAGGGGAGATAGGAAGAGGAGGCGGTGACTGCGTGTGGGAGATGGTGGTAAAATTTTTTGTGGGGTAGATGGGTGGGCCTTTTAAGCACACTAGGGATAATTGGGTGTGTGTCCTTATTTGGGGAAGTGTGCTTAAAAAGTGAGGTGACAACTTCAGTAGTGTTTTAAACAACCTTTGGTAGTGCTACCAATAAGAATGCTCTAATAGGCTTTATTTGGTCCACGCTTCGGCCATTATGTGTCTTTGCGTGATCCTGGACCATTTCCAATTGATTTTGGGTTGGTATCTCACTTGTGTTATATGTGTGCTCACTTGTTAAGGCCCAATAATTGAAATTTAATATGGTAGCATAGCGAGTTTTGTTCCTGCCTTTATGACCCTAGTTTAGCCCATGTGCGTGTGACTGGCCCAAAATTGGCTTTGATTGGTCCACACTTCAAACCAACATGAGTCTTTACGTGCGGCGGGGTGTTGAACTGAGTTGTCACACATTAGTTGAGAACAGCAGGTCTTGTGTGGACTTAGGCCCTGTTCTTTTCGTCGAATCCATGCTGCATTCCGTTCAGTTCCAATCTGTTCCGTTCCAATCCGTTCCGTTCCTCACCATCCCGCACCATTCCGTTGAAGACAACAGAGCCTTAGTCCACCGTAGACCAAGTAATTTTGAGGGGTGGCTCCAGGTGAAGTAGGGGGGTGGCTCCAGGTGAAGTAATGGGTGACTTCAGGTGAAATAGGGGTGGTGCTAAGTATAAATTTGAGGAGTGGCTCTAGGTGGAGTAAGGGTGGCTCCAAGTGAAGTAGGGGGTGACTTCAAGTATTGGTCCACCATGGACTAAGTCCACACAAGTTTTTATGAAGACCACCTTGAGGTCTTTATAACTAATGGAGTTACTCCACCACAGGCCCACAACCAACTAAGGCCTTGTTTGGTTCAATCCTCTCAACTTACATAGGGAAGTTGATATACCATGGAACTCTAACTTCCTATGTAAGTCTCAAATTCATGGAAATACATTAGTTTGGTTCACAACATGCACTTCTTTGGAAGTAGATATAGAATGACCATTTAACCCAATTCACATGCAATCAATAATAAACTTCAATAGGTAAAAAAGTAATTTGATTTAATTAACATGGGAAGTTGGACTTACCTAGGCCCCCTAGGTAAGCAACTTCCCATGCTTCATGGGAAGTTCAAGTTCCATGTAACTTCAACTTTCATAAAATTAGGTGAACCAAACCATGTAATTTGTTTTTCTTTCAAGGAAGTTGAAGTTCCTTTGTTGGCTTACACCCAACCAAACATAACCTAATTTTTGGTTAGAAGTGAAACCTCCTTTATGATGTAAAAACTCTCTTTAATAGGCAAAATTACAAAAAGTTAACTCATATACCCTTTTAATTTAACAGTGTCACTTCCATTGCTGCCAGAGTCTCATCAAAATTGTGGTATTGAGGTTTTATGCAGAACTATTTGTACTCCGTTTGTTTTTGTTTTTTTTGTTTTTTGTTTTTTGTTTTTTTTATCTTTTTGGTATTGTCAAGTAGTCCATTAGTATTTGCTTTGGTTCCGGACTCGAAGAAGAAAAAAAAGCAAAACACAGAACTTTGGTATTGAGCGCCAAGAACAGACAGGGTTTGTGTAATACCTCTAAAGTCTGAAAGCAAAACCACTCAAACACAGTGGAATCATGAAGCCCCAACTTGCTGCAGCATTCAGGAACCCCGTCAAATTCAGAATGTAATCCCCATTTTCTCTCTCTTCAACCTTCTCTCATCTTTGCATTAAAATTAAACTTTCATTGCCCCTCTTTTTTTTTTTTTTTTTTTAATTTTCCTGTCCCTTCAATTTTTGTTAATTTCTTGGTGTTTATCAGAGAATAAAAATTTGATCTTTTTTGTTTTTTGTATGACAGGCCAACTGCTGATAACCTAGTTCCAATTCGGCTGGATATAGAAATCGATGGTCAGAGATACAAAGATGCTTTTACCTGGAACCCTTCAGGTTACCCTTTGCTCTTTTTTTTTTTTTTTTTAAATTGATTTTGCAATTTCAATCAATTATTAATTTCTCCCACTGCGTTTGATCATTACTCATTGGTTACAGTTCTTGATATACTTGATTAAATTGGTAGAACATCAATTTTATTTATTTAATTTCTGTAGGGTGGGTGGGGTACTAATTTTAGTTTTTGTTAGTTGGGCAATTCTAATTTTCGATTGATTGGCTTGTTTTTGGTGATGGGTAATTTGCTATTGTACATAAACACTAAAATCGAAAGTATCCCTTTTCTTCCCATCACACAACATTGTTGAGTAGTGGGTTTTCTTTGGTGATATAGAAATTGTTCCCTATTTACTCATGTGCATAAATAACATCTTTGTCTTACTGAGAGGCAGCAAATCAGAAATATTTCCTCTCTTATTTATTTATTTTTGCCCCTAGAAATGGGAAATAGTCTTGTCCCAAAAATTTACTCTCCTGCTTAAGTGCAGTGGTGGTGCTTTATTGACAACATGATATTGGATTAGCTAATGTTGGAATAGGTGGATTTTACTTGCTAGTAATGCAATGCAATGATTTTATAGAGTAAATGTGAGATGGTAAAGGAAGGAGGGGGATGAGAGAGAAGAGAAAAGTGAGATTGATTACACAATCCAAAATATTCATCTTTACATGGGTTAAACGTTGAGCATTTGCGATTACATTGGATAGTTTAATCAACACCATTTTTCCTATCTCTCTCCTCCCACTCCTTCACTTTCCACCTCACTTCTACTATATAAATTGATTGCATTGCATTACTAGAAGTAAACAAGCCCTTGGGCTTGTTTACGTCTAGTAACGAAATGCAACGTAATGCAATCATTTTATAGGGTAATGTGGGGTGAAAAATGAATGAGGAGGAGAAGATAGAGGGGAAAAGTGAGGTTGATTGCACCCTCCAATGTAATCATAGTTGCTCAACTCCAACCTATGTAATGGTGATTACTTTGAATGATGTAATTAATCTCACTTTTCCCATCTCCCTCCTCTCCCTCCTTCATCTTCCATCTCACATTTACTCTATAAAATGATAGCATTGCATTGCATTGCTAGGAAGTAGGGCTCGTTTACTACCTTGTAATCAAAATGCAATGCAATGCAATCAATTTATAGAGTATATGTGGGGTGAAAAGTGAAGGAGTGGGAGGAGAGGGATGGAAAAAGTGGGGTTGATTGCATTATCTAATGTAATCACGATTGCTCAATTTTTCCAATGTAATGGTGATTACTTTGGATGGTGTAATCAAACTCTCTTTTTCTATATCTTATCACCCCCTTCTTCCTTTTCCACCACACATTTACTCTATAAAATGATTGCATTGCATTGCAATTGATTACAAGGTAGTAAACACCACCTTAGTGTTATTGTATTTGCACCAATTTATCATGTTCCTAGATCAGAAACCCTATGAATGGTAAGCAAGTTTCCAAACAGGAGCATGAGTGGGAATAAAAAGGTTTGTTGCTGTATCTACCTTTGGACCTGGATTCCTTGTGGAATGGCTGAATCTTACTTTAGTAAATGTGCATTGTAAGACTTTCGTATTAAAACGAACAATTGTTTGGCTGCTAACATTTAGGCCAACTTTGACTATCAAAAGCGTGGCAGTTCAAGAGAGATTGGATATTTGGGAGGTAGAAAAGTTCTCGTACGAAAAAGAAGTATATTGGTTGGAGTTGGAGACCAAATACCACATTTCATTGATTCTTACTGCTACAAAGAGTGCTTCTTCCATATATGAAAGTCCTTATTTTGGTCATAGCCTCATAGGTCGGTTCCTGCTGTCAACCGTAGGGATCCAACTTCAGTGGCAGACAGGTGTAGTCCCCATAATTGTTCAAAAAAAAAAAAAGGTGTAGTCCCCATAAACAAAGTCAGAGAACATTGATGGTTACTCTTTGCCCTTTGTGCCAAAGGAATATCTATATCATCGTATCTCTCTTTAGGTAGCTGAGCTGAGGTTCTAGAGTTTTTTCCTTCAGCTCAAATCAAAGACCTCGTTTTTAGGATTAAACGGTCTCGATTTTTTGTATAAGCTGTGAATACAGGTGATTTCTGAAGTTTATGGGATACCTTTAAAAATAGACTATTCATCATGGTACTGGTTTTTGACTATTGACATGTTCTGATCTAAAGACAAACTGTTCTTCCTCTGTTGAAGTCTCTATTAGTTCTTAAGTTCTTTTTTATTGTTGGGCTGGGGGGCTGGGGGAGGGGGGAGGTGGGTGTGAACAGATCATTCACTGTGAACAATATCTATGGCTGCATTAACTGTACTGTTGTCTGTTGGTGCAGAAGTTTTCTAATCGTTGCTGCATTCACTGACTCACTTTTCCTTTAGTGGTTTTTTCATTCAATCAAAGCTTAAATATTGTAGGCACTTTTCACCTCCAATCTTGGTTCCTCTCTTATCTGTTTCTTCTCTGTTGGTGTCACAGAGCCTGATTCAGAAGTTGTAGCGTTTGCAAAAAGGACTGTTAAGGACTTAAAGCTTCCGCCAGGGTTCGTACATCAGATTCATCAGTCTATTCAAGTAAGTGCAGGAATCATTGATGCATGCACATTTATCTCACCAAAGAGTAAGAGGACTTAGCATATGTATTTGGACAGATGGTCCCTACATCGTGACATGCAATGGTAGAAATTTCTTCAGTCCCGTCTTCTTATTTGCTCCTCAGCCTCTTCCTCCCATCCGTTGGCCTCCTTTTCCTCCCAACTTTTTGTGTTTTCCTTAAACATTTTCCCAATCTCTCATGTCACAGTAGTGGGCTATGGTTTAAGCCTTTAGGAGTAGTGAGAGTGATCTGATGTCATGCAATGAAGTTGGCTTTGGTTTTCATACTTCTCAAATGATCTGTTATTTATTTGCTTTTGTTACCGTTCCTTACATGATATGTTGGCCTTTTGATGGAGATGCCTATTGGTTTCCACATGGAGAAGATATGGGAAAACTTCCATAGTATTCATTTGAAGGTCAAATTTGGTATACATCACAAGTTTAATTCCGAGGCTCCAGAGGTGGATGAGTATCTCTAAATGTCATGCAATGAAGTTGGCTTTGGTTTTCATACTTCTCAAATGATCTGTTATTTATTTGCTTTTGTTACCGTTCCTTACATGATATGTTGGCCTTTTGATGGAGATGCCTATTGGTTTCCACATGGAGAAGATATGGGAAAACTTCCATAGTATTCATTTGAAGGTCAAATTTGGTATACATCACAAGTTTAATTCCGAGGCTCCAGAGGTGGATGAGTATCTCTAACACTCTAACATCGTAAACGGATGCATGCCTGAAGATGAAATTGGAAATTCAATTACTATAATTCTAACTTTTTTTGTGGAGACTCCTAAATTCTAGAACTGTTTAGTTTATGTTTTTCTAGTCAGTCTTTAACTACCACTTAAGTTCTCAACGAAGAATGCTTGATATTTTATATGCCCCATAGTGGCCCTGACACTATTGTTCTAGCCTTTCTAGATTTTGTTGAGTCACATGATACTGTTCAGTGTTTTTGTAGTGACTAGGCTGTCATAATTGGGTCAATTTATATCTCTTTCTCGTTGGTTAGCTGGAGTCTTCAAACAGTCAAACATTGTGTTTTTTCCTTCAAGGATTCTTAAAGCTTATCATCCATCGACTATTTGTGATGGAGGTCTTGAAGAGTTTTACTACCTGTACTGAGGCCTTTTCATCAATCTTTGATCTATGCGTTCTTATTTATACACTATTTTCTTCAATTACTTCAGTTTATGGAACCGGATTTCCTTGAATTTTTTAAACAATTCTCGGAGATGATTATTTTAACAAGAAGTGCAATTACGTACCATCAATGGGTTACCTTGATGCAAGTTTGTGATCCCAATTCATTTCTAGTCTGTAACAGCTATGCTCAAACTTGATGCATGGTGCATGTCTGTTCTAATTTCTTCCCAATTTAACTTTTCGTGGAAAGCAACAAAGACCCAAGCCTTATTGCTATGTCAAATGCTTCTAGTTGTCCTTGATTTGTAGTCCTCCAATGCTGTACACCTCAATGACAAGTAATAATGAGTAAAGGGCATTTTGAAAGGGTAATAGAGTTGATTTAGTCATAGCAGATTACTTTTGGAGTTTCACGTATTCTGGGTCCTACTTGGGGTGGGATTGTCATGTCATACGAGATTGTGTTGCTCATTGTTTATAATTGTAGTTGTTGACTGTAGGTCACAGGGTATTTCTTGCTTCGACGTTACATTTGCAGAAAGTTGGCTAGTATTATTTGTTTGATATAAATTTAAATTGTGCGTTTGGGAGCTACTAACTTTTCAGTATCAAGTCATAGCTCGTAGGAGTGGCATGTGTGAACATCTGGGAAGTTAATAGTATCACAATGATGCTGATAAATGATTGTGACAAGAAGATTCTAAAGGTAAAATAAAATGTGTGCAGAAATACTTGGGTGTAAATTACAAAGTTTCTTGGGGTGGTTCTGACTTCCTGGGAGGAAGCCAATGGATGCAATCAGAGAAGACATATGTCATCATATTATTACGGGATTTCTTTTCCTGAGGGTTTTTCATTATTCACATCACATAATATACATCCTTGGAATCTCTTGCTACCATATTATTACTGTAATACCATTTGTAAATCATAAGTTTTAAGGATTCCGCGTAGGACAGGGTCAAGGGGGTGTTTCAGACACAAACAGTGTAAACTTAGCATCTTTTACTTTTACTCTTAACTTCCAAAAAAATGCTTGAATTAGGCCTTGATAGAACGCATTGGTATGATGCTAAGTACTTGGAAGGCTAAGATGAAGCCTATTTCGATTCCCCTCCCCCCTCCCCACATCGAATTAATTGGTGTCAGTAGTGTCTAAATTCCTTATTTGCCACCTTTTCACATATCTTATAGAAAATTAATTATTTTTCTGGCATCTGGTAATCACTGCTGTTCCTTTCCTTAACCTATGTGGCAGGTGTACGTTTTCTGTTTAAACTCGTAGAGTTGTGTTTTGACTCACACAAAGCCACCTGGAAATTATGACTTATCTAGGGATTCTGCATATGCATTTCCTGAGTTGAGCTATAATTCTGACCTTATGTTCTCCTCTGCTGGCATTTATTTATTGCAGTCGCAATTGGCTGAATTCAGATCATATGAAGGCCGAGATATGCACGTTGGTGAGAAGATCGTCCCAATCAAGGTTATCTTTTCTTGTTGTACCCTAAGTAAATTCTTGCGTGCCAATGGCCAAGCTTTTTCTGAGCCTCTGGTTGCTAAGATCTTGTCTTTATTTGTGCTATTTGCAGTTAGATCTTAGAGTAAATCATACTCTTATCAAGGACCAATTTTTGTGGGTATGTATGTCATATCCTTGTTGGTTATGAATCCTTTAAGAAGTTGTAGATTTTCAGTCTTTTCCTTCATAATATGTTGATGTTATTTTTGTAAGGATTTGAACAACATGGAGAGTGATCCTGAGGAGTTTGCAAGGACCTTTTGTGCAGAGATGGATATTGAAGACCCTGAAGTTGCAGTAAGTCAACTCAGCCTAATTTAAAATTTTGTGATATCTGAAGTTTCTCTGGTACCATTGTGTATCATGTTATCATTGTATCTGGGCAAATGAACATGTGTGATCTGCACTTGCATTTTTCATTGTTAGAAATGCGCTTAAACAAATCATAACTCCACATAAAGGTGACAAAATTGTTTAAGGGGGACTCATGTTGAAGCGATCAGCTGTTTTCTTTCCCTCCCTACTCTCTTCTTGTCTCTCATGTGTTCCATGTGAGCCTGAAGCATTTTGCTGATGCATTGACATTGTGGAAATCTCATTCCCATGTTTTGGCATTTTTGTTTCTGAAATGTTATGGTTATGGGGATGCCGAAATATTGCCATCTAGCTCTCTTTGTGATCGGTAGAAAAATATTGATTTACATTGTCAGAGTGTTTTTTTTTTTTTTTGTTTGTTTGTGTGTGTGTGTGCGCGTGCTTAGCAAAAGCAATTCAAGCTCTATCATATTGTAGCTACCCAAAACTAATAATCCATACATTGAAAATAACCTAAACCAACCAAACCCAACCCAAATTGAGCTTGGGCTCATCACCTAGCACAAATTGAACAATTGAGATTTTGGTAGACATCATGGCATCAAGGAACAATAGTGTTACCAGTGTCACGTAATGGGTCGCTGCTATCATCACGTGAATTCAATCGGCCATTTTATCGGCTGTATCAGTTGCTTCATGGCCATATCGACTATTTTTATGGTTGGTTGTTTTCCACGGTGTATCGGCCGATATGACCAAAAAACTTGACACCCAATTACGTATCGGGCGTATGTGCAAGTTCACAAACCAATACGCATCACCCGATATTGTGCTTACCGGCCGATTGGTTCCATGGCACAACCCAAATTCGGAGTGAGATTGTAGGTTGGAAAATTCAACCACACTTGCCGCTCATGTACAGAAAAGAAATGGGAAAGAAGATATGGTGAACTTATACAAATAATTTTTAAGCTTTTTATTATATTTGCGAATCTTGTCCTCGGTGCTGCCTTTTATTTTCCTTAATACGATTCTTTTTCTATAAACAAAAAAACGTTTATCTTTGCAAACCCTTTATTTCATTACTCCAATGCCTTTCATGAGGCTCTTGTCGAGTCCTTCCTTGGGTGGCGTATGGAGGAAGGCGGGGATAATGTATACAATGCTTGTTATTATACAGAGGCTGTTTCCGTTGACCCTTGAATGAAAAAGCGGTGACTATCTATGCTAGAACAGGAAAAAAAAAAAAAAAAATGAAGCATACCCACCCCTCCTGTCCACACCCAAAAAAAAATGTGCAGGTTTATGCTTTCCGCCCCTTACAGCAATGTAAACTGTCTATTCAACAGTTTTATCTCCCTGTTACATGAGACATCTCAAGAGATGTGCATCATGTCATGGGCCATTTGGGGAAATACGTTGTTTTAGCTTCTGAAGCATACAAATCATGGTTATTTCCGTGAAATGTTAGCTTAGATGACGGAGAATTAGATTCATCATGGAAAGTAAACTTGGACCTTGTGAATCATTATGAATGAATTGATTCGTAAGTTATGTGTTTTTATTTTCTCCATTACTCTTTCGTTTGTGTACATTCCATAGTTTGCACATTATTCTGCTTTAAATTCAATAAACAAGTCATGTAAGGGAACAAACCCAATTAAAATAGATTGGACATGTAATAAAGGCCTATAAATGCTGGGATAAATCTTGGATTATATTTGATTTCAACCGTTTGAATTAACAGTCCAATTGTTTTCTCATTTTGTTGTTGGCTTCTTTTAGTTGGGATATGCTTCCCTTTGTGGTCAGGCTTAGATTGGTTTGATCCTCTTGTCTTGTTTTTCTGTCTTAGAAATCCTTTACTATCAACATTGTCAGAGGCCCACCAAATCTTCTTTGTGGTCAAATGAACATTTAACATCACTTAAGCTTCAAACTCTAAAAGTAACTAACAAAGATGGAAAGAGTTCAATGATTATGTCCATGAGTTGTAATGCTGTATTAAAACAGAAACACACACAAATTAGACTCATCTACAAGCAAATCTTCAAATAAAAACTGAGAATGTATTATGTCATACGAAATCAATGGCTTACATTTATTGGCGTAAAAAGCCCGTCTCACGCTGTTGTCTGGTTCTTTGATAGCATATGTCAGACATTACACAAACTTTCTTTTGTGGTAAGAAGGCATCGAAAAAAGCCAGAGGGTATTTTGCTGGTGACATAGCTTATTGCACAGGTTCATATTGCCATGAACAATGTGGAGGGAGAGGGGAGAGAAATGTGGGAAAGGAGTGTAATGGCTTTGTGGGGGCCTGGGGGTATTTATTCAAGTGTGGAGAGGTGGGGGAGGGCGAGTTGGTCGTTGGTTTAGTCACCGCCATGGACTTGCGTTGGTCGAATGGGCGGAATAGTGAAGGGGAAAGGAGGTTAATGATAGACTGTGTGATTGGGAAGGGGGAGGGTTAGGGCCTTGCCGTGGGGCTCGCTGGCCACCAATGGCACTGGCACTGGCACTGTGGTGTTGCTGTGGAATAGGGCACTAATCCTGAGTCCTGACTCTTGGCTGGATTTTCTTTTTTTTGGGGGGGGGGGGGGGGCGGCAGAGAGGGAGAAGGGGACGACCTTAAAGTCATTCAACTGATCGATCAGTTTTTGAACTGAAATTATGGGTCATTAAATACCTTGTGTTTATTTTTTGTCTTTTATTAAATTGATCCAACGGCTCTTGTTCGCTCTTAGTTTGTAGTTTAAGGATTATTTATACCTGAACTTTCCTCCCCCGCCCCTCTCTTTCTTTAGTTGCTATTTAGTTTTCTGCCCTCTAGCTTCATTTTGGATATCCTCATGGCTTAAGCTATGTTGCCTGAACTCTTGCAGCCAGCTATCGCTTTTGCTATAAGGGAACAACTTTATGAGGTAATTTTGTTTGATTTCAACTCTTGCATTTTATTTGAGCTTCTTTCAGAAATGCTTGTTCATAGTCATCAAGCAAAAAATTATGTCACGCATGAGCAGCTGATAGTTTCAATTCCATTTATTATTTTATTATGGTTTTAGATTGCTGTGCAAAATGTGTCCTCAGCCAAGGAGATAAAAGTACACAAAAAGGGCCGCCGTGGGATTGAGTACATCCCTGTGAGGTATTATTTTTTAGTTTTTAAAGTGAGGCAACCAGCCGATTTCTTATTCAGCTGATTCTTAATACCAACCTGACATGACTTTTTCTTTCAGTAAAGCCGGTGTTACTGCAGTCGACTTGGTGAAATTGTTTGGCAGTAAATCAAGCGTCATTCGGTAATATTTTATTTGTTGAGTGTTTCCTTTTTAGTGCATTATATGATAAATTTGCAGTTTTATTATAGTGAATGCCTTTACTACTCTCTTTCTCCTCATTTGCTGATGTCACCTAGCATTTGCATGCTGCATTTGTATTCTCTTGCTTCCCAATATCGTAACGTTCTTGTAGTACCTGATTACCTGTGAGGAAGTATGTTGTTAGTTGAGTAACAGAACTTCAGGAAGCCTAGTACAAGAAAGACAAAATAGTTACTTTGTGGTAACCAAGTGTAGTCTTTTGAGTTGCCTACTTCCCTTGTTACATCTTCAGTAGTAGGAAGACACTTAACACAGTATATTTAAATGACAAACTTGTATATTAATGAGTATCAGAATTATAGCAACGCGGACAAGGTATCATCTACAAAGAAGCTAATTGCAAATTAGCCCAATATTATGATTGTTGCTCTTTCTTCATTGATAAAAAGATTTCTTCATCTGAAAAACTATATTGAAAATGCCCAGCCTGGCGTGCTAGTGCTAGTGCATTGTCAGCTTCACTCGATATGATTTTGGTTTAAAGTCTGTAGTCTGTTTCAAGTTCAACCGGAACACCACAGACTGGAATTAGATTATTGCTTTGCAAATAGCATAATTTAGGTCAAGTCTGCGTCAAGATGAGGTTTTGAAACTTCAAAAAGGGGCATCTTGTATTAGATGGATGGGTTTGACTTGCTTAGATGAGAGAAAAAATGAAGCATTAGGTTCCCATCTCGGGAGGGCTTATGTCCTTACAACAAGGAGAGCTCCAAAATTAAAGAAAAAACAGTGACAAAACCCAAAGAAAACCAAGCAGTGAAACCACTCGGGCAAAATCTATACTCGACCCAGGGCCCCAGGCTACGTAGTAACCAACCACGTGGAATTGACTTACTTGATTATGTTTGACACTGATATGATCCTGTGCCTAATGCAATATATTATCTCCGTTTTCAGGTTCTTTTTGATATTCTAGTATGCTTATATATTCTGCGTGTGTGTGTGTGTGCGCGCGCGTCCTGCCTCTGCCTTTTGCTTGATAGGAATATTGCTGCCTAGAGTGCTAGAATCACACCTATAAAGATGTATCACTTTGGGCTCGTTTACTTGCTTGCAATCAAATGCTATGCAATGCAATCATTTTATAGAGTAGATGTGGGGTGAAAAGGGAAGGAGTGTGAGGAGAGTGATGAGAAAAGTGAGGTTGATTGCATGATCCAATGTAATCACAATTGCTCAACTTTTTCCGTGTAATGATGATTACTATGGATGATGTAATCAATCTCACATTTTCCATCTTCTTTCTCCCCCTCCTTTTTTCACCTCACATTTACCCTTTAAAAAGATTGCATTGTATTACATTTGATTGCAAGCAATTAAACGCCACCTTACTATCTTTTGTGTCTGTAACTCTCTTGCTCTGATTTGCTTTATGAGTTTTATGTATCCGATAGACTTCCATTGTATTTATTGGGAACGTCTAGTCTGCTTTGTAGCTGGAGTTTACTTTCATTCTACTTGTGTCTCATATCTGGAGCTACTTCTGCTATGCATTGATTCTGTGACCTCGCCTTTTGAATGGATATCTTTTCTCTCTGTTATTTTGACCTAGTGAGAAAAATAGTGTGAGAGTGCAATTTGTACTTGCATGTGAGAGTGCACAGCACCCCCTCTTTTTTTCTTTTCTTTTTTTCAAGTCGCTCACCCTTTTCTTAACCCCTTTTTTCCCCTAAGCTCTCTAAAAACTGCATTCTTATTAATCCAGGAAGAGGAAAGAATGGGATGTGTTTGAACCAATTGTTGATATCCTATCAAATGAGGAAGTAGAAGTACTTGAAGCAAGAGAAGATCGGATTCCTCGCTAAGTTAGTGTATCCTAGTAATGCTTTTATTGTGTAGTAAAATTATGTAAGTCATCAATGTAGTATTCATACCGTCGCTTTTTCCATGGATATAACTGTTTGCATTTATTTGGTTCTCAGGGGAACTTGCAAGGATAACATGAAGGGGCAATGTATATATTAAAGTGGAAGAAAATTATTCCTGCATGAAGTTATCCATTTGGGGAAACCTATCACCATTTGTTGTATTATAGTGATCAAGCAATTCATGTATCAGGTCGGATTTTTCTTTTTTCCTGTTCCATTCCCCCTTCATTCGCCAACCCTTTTTGCTGGATAAATCGTAACGTGTCTCAGCTTTATCATGCGCCTCCAGACACTATATGTGTATTAGGCGCTGTGCTTTAATGTCTCATATGCGTACTGCACTACTGCATGTGTTAATCGATCCAGTTTATGTAGGTGTTGAAGTGATCGATGAACTTCCAAACATCGATCTTAGCTTAAACTTTTCTCCGCCTTCTCTGATCTTTGCTTTCTCCAGTGGCTGCACGACCATTCGTTTTATTTACCATGTACTTTGCATGAATTTTTTTTGCCTGTAATTAGTTGGTATAGTTTCTAGGAGCATGTAATCCATTTACATGAACTAGCTCATGTCTCCTTCAATGAAAAGAGGTCAAATTTAAACGGAGTAGAACCTCCCAAATCTCTCTTACAAGTTAGCTAAGTTGGGAACCTCTAGTTTGATATGTTAGACTATTGGCATTGGTTTGGTTACTTTGGTTCCCAATTTTTACAACCAAAGCTGGTGAAAGTTAAAGTTTTGCACTTTATGGTGTGTTTCTTATTCTAGTATACCTAGCTAATCATGTAAATTTAAACCTATGAAATATTTGGCCCTTTTTATTTTAAGATCCGTTTCAATTTGACTAGTCATGAAAGCAATAATTTGTTGGGTTGATTATAAGAGAGTTCTAGGGTTTGAAAGACGTTGAAAGTATATTAAATGCGCTAACGTAGAAATTAATTTTTCTTCATAGTTAATCGCGAAAGACAGTGAAAATGAATTGTTAGTTTCCAAATTAGGAAATTACATATTTGAATTTTGCTTTTTTTATGGAAAGAAAAGTTATGTATGAGTACTATTTTTAGGATTAGTTATGTCAATCTCTTAAATACATTATACGTCATACTTATTGTACAAATCAAGTATACACCTCACCTCAAAAATCAAGTATACACCTATAACTTATAAGTCTAAGTTTTTTGAAAAACAACAGTAAGAGTGTGATCAATTCAACTACTTCCAACTCCAAGTCTACAACTCCTCTAAATTACTTGTTTTATGGTATGATTAATGTCTGCATTTATTCCACCAAAAAAAAAAAATGTCTGCATTTATGCTTTAGCATTGTTATGCCATGTTTAAGGGATGATCTGTCAAATATTCTCAAATGTTTTATGCACGGAGAATGATAGGTAGATTCTGTGGGTTAGCAATCCACATTGCATATTAGAGTATTTAATGAGGATTTATGTATAACTAATCTTTAATTTAAATTCAATTGTGGGGCTTCTCAAACAATCGCCCAATTAAATTATATGGGTTGCTAACCCACAGGATCAACCAAACATTTATAAGATGGTTACGTACTTACGACGAATACTTGAGAGAATTTCTTCGGTTAGAGTATTAGAGATAGTTGGTTCTCTTAGCTTTCTCTTTTTGTATCTTTTATAGTTTGTCTTCACTTTTTATAGTCCAAACTCCAAAACACACTTTTTTTTTCCCCCTTTAAGGAGCAACACTACAGACCTTATAATTCCTACACAAATTTCTATTACGCTAACACATGAGAACTATTAATGCCTTTACAGAACTTGCTGAAAAGTAAAATTATATTGGCCAGCGATGATAAATTATCCTCTCCCCAATATCAATCTCATATTCCGATTTTATGGTTGAGGACTTGAGGGTGTGCTCTATTAATATAATTTGAAGTGAATTGATCTGTAATGAATATAATTTAGTTGAGCTGAATAATTGATTAAGTAATTGAAAAAGAATACATTTGAATGTTTAGAAATATTTAATATGACCAATAACAATTAAGAGGTAATCTTCATCATGAACTTTTATTGAAATTGCGATCATCGACCGACTTTCAATAATATAGTACTTTCTTCCTCGACTAATAACAATTTAGTTGAGCTGAATAATTAATTGTTCATCGACCAATAACAATTAAGAGGCAATCTTCCTCCGTCCCATGAAAACGTTAACACTAGTTTTTTCAAGGTTAAACTTTACAAACTTTGACCATAAATATGTTAAAAAATGTAAAGATTTATAATGTAAAGATACTTTTGTTGTATTCATCTTCCATAGTACTTTCAAGAAATCATAATTTTATAATTAAAATATTCATATAATTGTAATTATTTGCGGTCAAAGTAGTGCCTTGGAGACCGTGAAAAAACTAGTATAAACATTTTCATGGGACGGAGGAAGTAATTAAAAAGAAGCATAGGTATGACATCTCACTAAGTACATATCAAACTATGTAGGATGTTACTGATAATAGGTAGTCAATTGGGATTATATATGGATGTCAACTAACTTATAAGTGAGATATCAATGAATAAAGAGACGTTTGAGGAGTTACGTTTTGTAAAAATGTTACAATAGAGGTTGATGGTTGATTCAATGATTCCTTGGTTTTGTGCCATGAGTCTTGAGTATCCAATAATTAAAATTAGATCAAAATGATCCATTTGCAAACATAAAAACTCTTTCAAACCAAGAAACCCTTTAGATATTGTACCTCAATTGGGTTCCAACCCATTCATATTACCTTTGTATAGAGTGCAGCATTTAATCACACTAACAAAATGTCAAATACTACAATTTGGAGCAATGTCATGTTCTCTTCAACGGAATGATGCGGGATGGTGAGGAATGAAATAGAATAGCGTCGGATGAAACGAAACGGCGCGGTGTGACGCGGATAATAGAAGAAAATGTGAAACCTAATCAAGTACAGATGTAGAACGGTTTGGAACGGAACAGAATGCAGCATGAAGATAACGAAAAGAAACCGATCTAACTGTTCGGTATTGTCTTGTTTATTTAACAACAAAAAAAAAAAGAAAATAAATGGTATTATTTCACATTCACACGTATCTTTGCTTTTTTATATACGAGTATATAAAAAGAAGATGATACCATCACACACACAAACACAAACACTAACTAATCCCTACAGAAAACCTGCCTTAGCCCTGTTCTCTCTCCCTGTCTGTTGCTCCTTTAATTTTTTGTAGGAAAAATAAAAAAAAATGTCAGATTCAACATCAGCCTGCATTGACGTTCTTCTAGCGATCATCCTACCTCCTCTTGGTGTTTTTCTCAAGTATGGTTGTCAGGTGACCATCTTAACCATGATCTCCCCATATTATTATAATTGGTGTATTAAAACTTAATATAACTTGTTATAACTTAATTACAAGTAAAAATATGATACAATTTATCTGCCTTAATTATCATATTAAGGCTTCTTGCAAATCTTTTCCCTAGCTAGAAAATAGTCATATTCTGTGTTTTCGCCTGTGTTTTCCTATAAAAACAATTGTGTTGATGGGAAAAAATTACCAATCTTTTGATACAATTTGTACATGAATAATGCTTTATCAAAAAAAAAAAAATTTAAAAAGTGTACATGATTAATGACTTTTAGAGATTTCTTTTCTTTTGGCTTTTTCTTGGGATAACTAATGACTTCTAGAGTTATAGAACAATGATTGAGACTTGTAAATTAGTTCCTGAATTTTTACTAGATTGATCATAAACCTCCATAATATTTGTACTACATTGGTTATGGTAGCGCCATTAGCTAGAAACTTATGTATGCTGCCCTTAACACTGAGTAAAAATACTCTTCGCGGTTCCAATAAAAGAGGCTTCTTCTTTCTCTTTTCGGTTGGGGACTAGGCGAGGCGAGGACAAAGGGCATTATTATTGGAATAGCCTATGGTGCCCTGCAATCACCTTTCTTTTTAGTTTCTACTGATATTTCTCACAATAGTGAAATATCACTAACTTCAATTTCGAAAGAGTATAACATCTACTAGTCCATAGCTTCATGCTAATCTGTACCTAAGCCTTTGTTGTAGATCATAGCCATTTTCTGGACATTTTTGGTTGCCTATAGTCCTTAAATTGTGTTTTATTTCTTGCCATTCATGTCGTTAACTTTTCATTTATGTTATCATGTTACCTAGTCTACTGCAAATAACTAGTGAACAGAAGCATACCATACCTGAATAACATAGAAGGCAATGAACTACTATCAAGGGATTTAAACACACAATCAACTCGTGTATTTCGAATTTTCTTCTCATGCATGAGTCTAGTAAAGACAATGATTCTTCAAGTAAATGAACTTCTATACATCATATAGTTACTGAAGATCCTAATTGTAACTTAGATTTATTGACTTTTAACAACAGTTCCATGTCCATTCTGTAACTGTATCTTAGAGCTAGGTACAAGAGTAATAAATGTCAACTAGATTTGCTCGTAAGTCTCAAAAGGTTTGTAGGCGAAACCTAGGCCTGAAATCTATCTGCATTGCCTTTGTGCCTCCATTAAACCAAATACAATAAAAAGAGCACCAAAGAGAAGAAATCACCTAAACAAATTTTTGTCGTTGTCAGTAGCTCAAAATTTCTAGTCTTGGATTTGGTTTCTGATACTCTGACATTAATGCTTACAGGTAGAGTTCTGGATCTGCCTGATCTTAACATTCTTCGGTTACCTACCTGGTATCATCTATGCAGTCTATGCCATAACCAAGTGATCATGTATAATTTCCTTCCCGATCAACTTCTTAGATTTGAGCTAACTAAATCGGTCACTCCTATTGACAGCAGGGCTAACTATTTGTTTTGTCTTTTTTTTTCTACAGATCTTGAGATTCAGGATGTCTGTGCTTATTTGCTTAAAGGTGTGAAGTCTAAATAGATGCACATTGCTTACTCATGTTCTGGTGATTACAATTACAAGACAGCTTCTTAAGATTTTCCCCTGAACTTCCATTTATACATCTGTAAGACAGTTAGATGACTGTTTCTAGGTTGTGTTTCCTCCTAGGTAACATCACTTCATTTCATTCTAGTTGTGTTGAACTTGAACCTGTGCTTAATTGATTGAAAAAAAATATGGAAATTTGAGCTCGGAATTGTAAACGTTCAACTATCAATATATGTCTTGATTAGTCTCAAGTTATTGATTTACCTTCCATTTAACAGGAGAGTTTTTCAGACTTCAAAGGTAGCAAATGTTTACTACTCGTATTTGCATATGCAGCCTGTCGTTTCACTCCGATACTCCTATGTTTTGGGAAATTTGAGTGATGCGCGGGAATTAAGACCTGAATGTTTCAAATTCTGCCTTGTATTCAAATGAAATAATGCATAATGCTAGCTTTTACGGAATGTTGAAAGCACAGATCGGTTCCCTTTTACTCAAATCATTATATATCCCTTAAGAGTTAAGACGCTCCCTTCCACTGCACCAAATTATTCGCTACCAGGATGTCATACACACTTCAATCTGTTTCACCTATTATTCGGAAGTTTCAGTATCTTTACTTACCATAGAGGGACGGAGACCTTATTTTCGAACTGCTAATCTAGTCATTCCCTACTCGTATTCCCTATTAACAGATTTACGAAAACATTCAGTGAAACTGCAGTAACAAATGAACATATAGTAGTAGAGGGATGTAGTATTTTGAAATTCAAGATGCGCCATTCCAAATGTGACCTTGATCCTAATCTTCAGGTCTGCCTGGATTGTGCTCACACACAAGCCAGCACCTACATTATTTGTCCACAGTCTATATCCAATGCATAGAACTAAGCCTTTGCTGGTCTAGTTACTTACTTACCATAGTATCTTTTTTTTATATTTTTTTTTGAAGGGTACTTACCATAGTATCTTGATTAACATAAAAGGTAGCATACCCCTCACTTAGATCAACATTGTCTGGCATTACCAAATCACTCCTAAATCCATATCCAAAGGATTCCTTACCCATCTAATTCATCAAAAAATTCATAAAATAATCCCCTAGGCACAAAACCAACCCAAAAGATCAGTCCTTAACAGCGCTATATATACCCCTAACTACAGCATTAGCACCTCACCTCACCTCACCATCACTTGATCCTAGGCAATTTGTGAGTATTCTAAATGGCTAGGAAGAAGGTGAGGCTTGAGTACATCGACAATGACACAGCAAGGAGAGTGACCTACAAAAAAAGAGTGAAGGGAGTGATGAAGAAGACAAGAGAATTGTCTGTCTTGTGTGGTGTTGATGCTATTGCAATTGTCTATGGCCCTTATGATCAAGCCCCTGTGGTGCACCCTTCAGGCGAGGAGGAGGCAAGGCGGATCCTGTTAGAATACAGGCGTAAGCCTGAAATCGATCAGTCTCAAAGGCGCTTAAACCAGCAGACCTTCCTTAAGCAAAGTATTGCTAAGGCAGAGGATAGGCTTGTTAAGCTGCAGAGGAGGAACCGCGAAATTCAGATTGAACATCTCATGGCTGACCTCCTTTGTGGGAAACCACTTGAACAAGTCCCGTTTACGGACTTGGGGGACTTGCTTTGGGTCATTGATGACAAGCTGAGGACCATCCAGCATCGTATTGGGGTGCTCGAGGGTGGTGATCAGGTTGTTCTTCCTGCTCTTAGTCCCAATAATGCTGATGAGAATGGTCATCAGAATGCTGCTCTTATGCCTGTGGGTGATGTTCTGAGGGGGATTAATGATGTGATGGGTGAGAGGCCACTTTGGGATATGCATGCTGGTGGTTCTGGAAGTGGCGAGGCGGCTACGCCTTCTGCTGGAAGTGTCCAAGCCATCAATGAAGGTGGCTGGCACTTTGGCTGATCACCTAATTCACTGGGTATGACTCAAAACTCTAATTCCCGCTTTTCTTTTTCGAAAAAATAAACGTTTTTTTTGTGGATCTATTGGAAACCGCCTCTCTGCTAGGTGACTACTTAGGGGTAAGGCTGCGTACATCTAAGCCTCCCCAGATCCCGCACTCGGCAGGACATAGTGGATCGTTGTTGTTGTTGGTTTTCCCAATTTTGATTTCATTTTTCATCATTTTAATTTTTTGTTTTTTATTGTTGGTGTTTTTAGGTCCATCATTCAGCACACTGGGTGGTTCTTCTCCAACAGCGGGATTCATACCAAGTGCTAAAGATCAATGTTGTACCCTCAAAAACAAAAAATTATATTGTTGTTGTTGTTATCTTAAACACAGTGTTGTTCTCCAGGGCTATACCCTTGGCCTTTTCGCTTTTAGCTAACACTCGTGCAAAGGGGTGATGTTATTGCACTATAGTATGAGTTAGCTTTATCTAAATGTTTTCATGGAATAAACATGTTTCATTATATCAATTGTCATGGATTTTTAGTAATACATATAAGACCTCTCGAGTCTCCAACATTTATTCATGTTTTCAAGCATATTTGTCTTTTTTCACTCAATGAAAAGCATATTTGTGTTTTTTTTCTTCTTCTTTTTCCTAGTCTCATTTGTTCGTTTTGAATTATAGGCGTTGTTTTCTTTTTCCGGGTTGCTTAATACGGTAAAGTAGGAATTTGAGTGTAAGGAGGCGAAAATAAAAAATATGTAGAATATGGGGTTGGGGGGTTGAACAAAGAGAAATATGTAAGATTTGGGGTAAAATTACATGAAAAACAGAATTTTTCTTCAGTTGAGGAGGCTTTAGCCCCTATTGGCCCATAGCTAATTCTGCCACCGTTGCTTAGTCTATGGGGCAAAATTGCTCCTTTTTATTTCCTTTTTTTTTGTTTATTAATGTCCATACACACACAATACGTGTTCTATTCTTATTTAATCTGTCGGATTTACAATGAAATGTTAAATGATATTGTTGTTACGTAAACACGCTTAAATACTCGCTCATATACCTCTCTCGAGCCTTTTAAATAGTTAGATTAAAGGAAGTTAGATTAGTGCGAAAATTTATTAATTAAGGATATCATAGGAATTAGTTGTTACGGTTTAAGAATGTGAGATTTCTTAAGATTTTGAATGTTAGGCCCCATTGCAAAAAAAAAAAAAAAAAAAAAACATTTTGGTTAGATAAAGCGAAAATAATTACGTAAAATTGAATGTATATTCCACCTCTTTGAAAAGATGTAAAAACAAGTTTCAATAATATCTTACACATAAACTTATGTAAGACAGTATTTTTGTAATATTTTAGGAGACGAGAATCAGTTTTTAGTACAACAAAGATCACGGTTCATACTTCATAATAACTAATAAGTGACTTCTTCAAATCTAGATATTGCCCCCATTTTATAACGAGTTGGTCTCAGACAAAACTTATTGTTTCTTAAATATGTAACTAACATAATTAGATAGAACAAAACATGACCAACTCTTTAATTTTGTGTTTTACAGTACAGAATTTTTACATAAATATATTAGTTGAAAATTGCCAATAATCAATCAATTCTCATGACATATATTTGAAGAGGTCACTTAGCAGTTAGCACAGCCCATTACAAATGTGTCATAGTGGGCTGGCTTGCCCGAAACCCAAACGTTAAGACCCAATAAGCAGGAGTCCAAAACCTTGAATATGGAGTGAAAAGGATGCGCACTAGATGAACAAGCCGAGGCCCAAAAGGGCAAGGTCAGATTTGAAAGCCCAAAAGTACATTCAGATCCACATTACTCCATTAAGCTACTTATAGAAGTTTAGGGGAAGAGGGAAAATAGCTACGTGGAGTACTGGTTATTTTATTTTCCCAAAAAAAAAAACCTTTTAGTATTTTAATTTTTTTTAATGGGAATCAACCTTAAAATAAAAACAAATAAAATAAAATCTTTTGCCTATAACAACCTTATACTTGTTAATTGAGACCAATTGACAATTTAGATTGTTCATGTTAACTTTCTCCAAAAAAAAATGCGCGTTATGTATGTCTCTCCCCCAATTTTTCACTTGACCTTTGTCTTTTTCCTATCAATCAACCACGCACCCCCCTTCAGCTCATGAATCCACAAAATACAATACGTTGATTTACAGTGGTGACTATAAAATTTAATGCAAAAAAATTAATTAAGATTTTGACCCAACATGTGCAAATTAAAAAACTTGAGAAAGGGGCATAACGATTGAAAATTATTGTACAAAGTTGACAAAAAAACATCTCCATTTTTGGCTAAATTTTATGAGCAAGTCTTGTGTGACACCAACTCACAGTAAAAATAGGATCATCACTATTTAGAAATGTAGAGGACATATCCAACTTTTATATTAGAATAGCCACGCAGATACGCTCAACGAAGACGGACTACCTCAAAAGTAATTGAAATTGAACCTGCATTTTCTTAATTTGTACTATTGTTATTGTGGTTCAGTTTGTTGCTAGACAAATATTGAAAAATTTAATGTGAAAATATTTTTAAAAGGGTTTATTATAGCTAGCTGACTAGTTGAAGGAATTTTTTAACGATATGCTCACATATTTGAATTTTATAGTCAAATTATATATTTCTCTTGATAATTATGAATTTTTACCCTTGTTATCAATTTCTCAAAACCTTCCATTTTTAAACTTTGTGGTGGCTCGTGACTACTTGTTATTAAAAAAATATTTCTTTTTCTATACATTAATACTACTTGAATCTCATTTGTCAACAATATTTTTTCTCTATATGTGATAAATTAATTCACGAAAAACTATTTAAAATTTAGCCACTTTGAAAAAAAATGAAGTCGAAGTTAAAAAAAAAAAAATACAAAATTCTAATTATCAGAATTGAAATATTATTTTTATATTTGAAGAAAAGTTTAAATTAAAATAGTTATAGTAGAAGATTCTTATAAAAATAAGAATATAAGATACTGATTTCATATTTTTTATATGTTATTTTGGTGCAAAGGATTCATATCTTATGAAAAGGGAACAAATCATTAAAGATATCATCAAACTGTGCTTAAAAAGAAAAAAGATAGTATTATCTAACTTTGATGATCAGTTCCATAAAAAAATAAAAAATAAAAAAAAGTTTAATGATTGGTACATGTCCTATAATGAAAAAGTTGAATAATTATTGCTACTCATCCAATTTCTTAATCAGAATGTAAAGAGGGGCTGATAAGAAAAATTATCCGAACAATGCCCACTTTTGCAAATTCAAGTTATAAATGCGAAAGTATTGAATATCATCGTCTTCTTCTTCTTTTTTAATTTAAAAGTATTGAATATCATGTATAATATTTCTTCCATTTCTATAAAAGTTGTATAAGGAAAGAAATAAATCATGATCAGAACTAAGTGCATGCATACTCAAACCTATATGAACCCCTATAACATTCAACTGTCCACCAAAATCACATTTAGTAATTATAGAACAACTTTTGGTAGGAGAAAGAAAAGCCAAAGGAATGAAAATGAGAGGATTAGTAGTAATTTATCTAGTGGTAATCATGATGAGCACAATTGTGAATCTTCGGCCTCGAAGTTTGGTTGTTTTACCAAATGTCTTGTTCCTTGTATTAGCAGCGGTACTAGTGGCCTCATTGTCTGCATAGTAACATGCAAACAACAATGTAGCAACGGATATACAAATGATCCCAACCAATTTTGCCAACTTGGTTGTGCTGCTTCATCATGCAATCATTTAACCACGGCTAGAAAGATAGGTTCTTCTCTTATTAACTCTTTACTTGAAGAACCTCTCATGTGTTTTATTTATTTATTTATTTATATGTTCAATTAGCAGTCGAATGATTTATTATAGATTCAACCGAACATGATAAAGAATACGCTACGTACAACTATAAATCTAAGAAGGATATGATATACGATATATACCGCATGATAGATAATAATAGTTATCTTCTTCATGTTGTACCACAACATCTATTTGTTTATATAGAGTTACGTTTATTTTTTGTTTTAAAATGCTTTGCTCATTTTCTTTGCAGATGAAGAGATGGTGGAGCGTTGCCTTGATCCTTGCACAAAAACATGCAACAAGCATTATGTACCCGCTTGATGGACAAGAGACCGCAGTTTGTTTGGATATGTTGATTACGTACTAAGTTGGACGATATAATTAATTTGTTCACCAAATTAGTTATTATTTTGTTTTTACTACTTTTTGCTCTGCGATGTATGGGATGCAAGTTTAGTGATCTTTACTCGTATAATTTTATTTTTTTTGGCCATATATATCTTCAATTTTTAATTAATTTCAGTTGATTTTATTAGAATATCAGAAAGAAAAACTTTCAGAAAATAATATTTGTCATAAGTAGAATATACTCATATTAATTATTAAGTGACTCAATTACACTACAATATAGAAGGAAGCTTTAGCGTCACTTAATTGGGAAAAATCTCGTGAAGTTTACCACAGTTTGCTAAAACGCTCTTATTCATCCAACTTTGTCTAGTACCCTATAAGAAAGTAAAAGCTTAGCTAATTCCATCTCCTCGGCGTCTTTTACCGACCATGTTTTGGTCGAATATGATCAACCTGTCTTCATGAGGGTCTCATATGATGAGTATTACACTGCACTTATGCCTCCCATCCCTAATTACACCATTTTAAGAGCTAGTTAATTGCTTTTAGTTTGGTCAAATATGACATATATATATTTTCTCCCCCAAGATAAAAGCGGTGTTTTAAACATTCAAATGAGACCTTATTGAGAGTATATTGATAACATTTGACCAAAATCTGGCCTTAAAAGACAACAAGAGGGTTTTAACAAAGTATGTTTTAATTTTTTTTAGGGGGATTGAACAAAGTCGGATTAATGAGGGATTTTTAGCAATTTGTGGTAAACTTAACGGGATTTTCGACAATTTTTTTTTTATTTTATTATGATCAACAATTTCACAAAGATAAATAATTTTTACTAAATATATTCTCTACAAGTGTATGTGGCTAATTTAAGAATAAGTAACAAGTTGATGACATAAAAGTTATAATGAAAGCGTGTTAGCACAAGTTTAATCCTGATTTAAACTCATTTTTATAGACTTACTATAATATATCTATAAATTGTGATTTCATTAATGAATTGACAATTTTTTTTTTCCAGATAAAAAGTTAAGAAAGCTAATAACTGCTTGTCGAATGGGTCCCCAGAAAATGAAAGACTTCTTCTTCTTCTTCTTTCATGCAAGATTTAAAGGGGAAAATATAAAAATGATTGCGGTTTTTAAATTTGATTATTATTGCTATACATAGTTTAAACACATTTTCTCCTTGGGGGGAAGCGTATGTGGGGCATAATCTAAAGGTTAGTACAATTATGTAGTTACAACGAGGGATGAAGGTATCCAACTTAAGATGTAATATAATAAAAACCTCGATTTTAATCACTAAGCTACGACCTTGTTGGCTAAAATAATATTTTTTTAAATAATATCATTGAACTATTCAACTATATATATAGCTAGCTTCTCAATCGGAGTAGGGGGTTATTGTTAATAAGGACCATTAGTTCTTCCCAATCACTGCACCAAAAATCAAATCTCGCCACTCTCCTATATTCAAGTTACAAAACCCAAAGAAGATTGACCATTTATGATTATTTCTCTCTTTTCTAATTAATCACAGTAAGTTTTGAAACACAAGAAGTTAGAGTTGATTGAATCAAATTTCTCGATTAAGAGGAATTTTCAAGGTTAGAATTTCAAGAATGTGAATTTGAGGGAATCTCAAATGTAAATTAGTTTGTATAATGTGAATGAAATTGGGAGATTTGTGGGAATGATAGTATAGGAATGAATAATTTCTCATTGTATATATGTCTATTTTACAAACCTTTATTTGAAAAAGTAAAAATATCATTAATGATTCTTTGAATTTCTTAACTTCAAATTGGAAGAATAGAAAGTGGGGATGGAAGAATTTAACTTGATACCTGATTATTTAAAATATATCTATCCTTAGTGTACATATCCAACTTCTATATTAGAGTAGGTCGGGGTAGTAAGAACCATTATTTGAAATCTTCCTATCCTTCCAATTTAAAGTTTAAGAAATCCAAAGAAAAACATTAATGATATTTTTTCCTTTTCAACTAAAGGTATGTAAAATAGACATATATACAATTAGGAATTCTTCATTCCTCTACTACCACTCTCACAAATCTCTTAATTTCATTCACATTCTACTAATTCACATTTGAGATTCTCTCAAATTCACATTCTTGAAATCCTAATCTTGAAATTTCCTATTAACTGAGAATTTCAACTCAATTAACCCAAACTTCTTGTACTTCAAACTTACTGTACGTAATTAGTTTGATTTTACTGTCACACGTTTGAAACCTAATATACCAAAATCATCAAAATTTACCACTAGACTAATCTCTTGTTGGCCTAATTTTTTGTTGTTAAATTATATTATTGGCCTACTTTTGCAAAATCTCTCCGTTCTCTCAAATTCTCAAGTTATAAAATCCAAATAAAATCAAAATCAATTATGATACTTGGTTAAAATTATATGATAATAATAATAAGTGCAAGGTAAGAAATAAATCATGATCAAAACTATGTGCATCATACTCACACTATATAAACCCTATTCAATCTTCCACCAAAATCACCTCCACTAAATAATTATAGAGTTAGCTTTGATAGAAGAGAGAAAACACAAGGGATTTAAAATGAAAGGAACAGTTGTAGTTTTTCTAGTGCTAATCTTAATGAGCTCAATCGTAGACCAGTATATGGCTTTTAATATCGGTTGTTTTGCCGGCTGTCTTTTTCCTTGTGTAACCAGCGGTGCCGGCGGTGGCCTCATTGGTTGTCTAGTACTATGCAAACAACAATGTAGCAACGGAGATCCAAGTGATCCCAACGAAATTTGCCAACTTGGATGTGTTGATTCATCATTCAATTGTTTAAACTCAGCCAAAAATATAGGTTCTTCTCTTTGAACTCTTTTTTTCCAAACTCTCATTTGTGTTTTAATTATTTGTTTATTAGGTTCAACCAATACTCGTCAAATTATACATTTGAGATTTTAAGTTATGGAACATGATAAAGGGTACTGTAATACAACTATATAGCTAAAGAAGGATATGATATGTATCGTTATTCTCTATCCCAATCACATCCTGATCGTCAATGATTTTACCATGCATCTTAATTTAATAATAAAATAATCTGATATATAAAATGTATAGGGGAGTGGAACTAGAGATGACACACAAAGTAAAACAGATAATCCTCACAGTACCTCATGGTTACTTATAGGAAAATTTGATGCCAATAATCCCAAATTTCATCCATCCCACAATAAATAATCTCAAGATGTAATCTATATACAACAATAATCCCAAGTGATTATTTTTGTCACAAAACTGGACATGTGGCAAACACCGTTTAACAACATTACAATTTTATTTTTTTTAGGCGAGTGGAAAGATGTTACCAGTATTGGACTCCTTTTTCTTTCTACAATGTTTAAACGTTATTTTACTTCTCTCTCTTTTACCTAGACCAAAACCCTTTCAATTCTACAAACGTTATTTTACTTCTCTCTTTTCCTCTCTCTGACCGCAATTGAGGAATTTCATCACCATCACTTTTGGTGTAAAGAAAGACGTCGTAAAAGGTAAGTGATGACTTCAAATCTTATTGAAATTAATATGTGGAGCAAAAAAATTGAGCAGTTTAACTGTGGATGATGTTTGGTGATGATTGAATTGAAAAAACATGGTTGTTTTAGCCTAAATTTATTAGTGTAGTGCATAATTGAACTAATTTTATGCTTATTTAATTATTTTCTTACAAAAACTAACGTCGTTAAAACAGTGTTTGCCAAGGGTCCAGTATTGTGACAAAAGTAACTACTTGGGAGTATTATTATCTAGGTTGCAACTTGGGATTATTATTGTGGGACGGATGAAACTTGAGATTATTGGCATCAATTTTTCCTTACTTATGTATACTTATATCATGTACCATGCATAATACTATGTTCTTATGGATTTGCTTCATTTGTTTTGCAGATGAAGGAATGGTGCACCGTTGCCTTGATCCCTGCACATCAAAATGCAACAAGTATTATGCATCTCCTTGATGTGGACGAAGAAGCACAGAGTAATCTGGTGTTGGATGTGTAGATGAATAAAATAATGGAAGATATGATTAAGTTGTTCAAAAAAGTTTTTGTGAATTTGTGATTGTAGTACTAGTAATATACTCAATCTAGCAATCAACACTTACATTATAATAAGCATTATTTCTTAAAATTTGGCTTGAGTTTGTGAGAGTTCTTGGTTTTTGAATATCATTCAAAGAGTAAGTCTAGTGTTGTACTATTAACACTTACCTATCTTTAACTAAAAAATGATACAAATTTTCGTAAAATTTTATTCTCTTTGTCTCAGTTGGTTAATGCTTACACCTTAAATCTTAATTGTATACTCCTATTTTGTTGGCCGACATATCTCAAAATATCTCCTTTCAAACTAAAAGTTTAACTTGGGTGATAACAATAAAGCACATCGATCTTTAACTAGCATCATGATTCATGACCCAAGATTGCCCATGTTATTACTTTTTTCAAACAACTATAGACAAAAGCTTGGAATATTGGTCAGACAAGAGTATATGCTCAATGTACAATCAACATCTAGTGAAGCCTCCATTTCTTTGATTGTAGTTGAGGTTTTACCAAATATTGTGGTTTTGTCTAAGGCATAAAACATAGTGATGAGGTTACATATATACTCCTGGGTGTGTCGTTGTTTTCCAACCGACTCCTATTTATTTGTGTAAAGTCTTGTCACTGATTCCTCATTTATTGAATAAGATATTATTACTGATTTCTACTTATTGGGTAATGTCATGTCATTGATTTCCACTAATTCTATAAAGTCCCGCCATTGTTTCTCACTGATTCACTAAGGGCATGCATGCGCCACTGATTTTGTGAGTAAATATGTATTCTTCTCCATTGATCTCCACTAATTGGGTAATTCCTGTGTAATTCATGTGATTATTACTCGTATTCATGTAATTCCCGTGTCATTCATGTCATTCCACTAGTGGAACTCCTAGCTCATTGAGTACACTGGTACCCAACTGATTCCGATTCCCAGAGCTTAGGAATTGGAATTGATGGGGATGGTATCACTTTCTATTTTCGGAAATTGGATTTGGTTGTACCAGTTTTGAAACTACTGGTTCCAAACCAATTCCGATTTCAGTATTGGGTACCCAAATTTTTATCAATTCAGTTTTATCCAGGTGTATCAAACGCAATCTGAATCACATTTCCTTATCTAAACCACATAAACATAGAACTCAATCATGCATGTTATAGAATGATTCACTTCATCACAAAAAGCAAATCAAACTAGGAAATTAAAATTGAGGCTAACGATGTAAAACCTCTCTTTCAAGGTTAGAAATGAAAATTACCAAACTACGAGTAGATAAGGAGACCCTTTGCCTTGAAAACAGCAAATATGCTCCTAGCATAGAATAAGACGAAGAGTACAAAATATCTTTCAGTTTGGAAAAAAGAAACACCTTTCGGTACGTGGGTGTGGGACTTTTTGCATCATATACGTTAATTAGTACGTTACCATCAACATGATGAACAAACTACATTTTTCCTCTCTCAAATTTGACTAGTTAGTTAATTTTAATTTTTCATGAATGTGAGATATTTGGAGATATTTGGAGATATTTAGAGAAATTTGGTTTTTTACTTGCTACTTGCCTTAGCTTTTGCAACAATATCTCAGGCCTTTACTATCTATGGTTGGGCTGCCATTAATAACTGAAAGGCCAATTAAAATTAGGTTAAAAAGGCAACATATGTTTTTAAGAAATTGAAAAGAAATACTCCAACAAATTGGGACGTCATCAAGAACAAAATAAGTATAGGACAAGCAAGACTAATAACTAAAAGGCCAAAGTTGACAAGCAAAACTTTCCATTAGGTAATATCTCTATCATCATAAATTCAAAATGGAAATTAAGGCGCTTTGTAATATATGGTGTTAAAATTGCTTTTGAGTTTTCATGTGGGATGTTGGAAACTTTCTATTGAAAGTGATTACAATAGTTATCAAGGCATTATGTGGTGATGAATAAGTTCACATTTCTCACCAATAAGTGGTTGGTGTGAGCGGTTCGGCACTCTCATCTCTTAAGCAAGGTCGAGGGTTCGAATCTTGTGGATGGAAAAACTACTTAATGGAAGCACTTTACCCCTTCATAAACCGACCCGGTGCGAACAGGATTAGTCTTGACCCAAAAAACTTGGGTGAACCTGTGGTCTAACCAAAAAAAAAAAAAAAAAGAATAAGTTCACATTTCTCACTTCTCTTTTTATTGAAGATGCTAGCTCGTTCATTTTTTGGAGTGTGTTACTGATTTTCATAAACATATTACAGAGTATTATTTCATGCATCAGCTCGTCTTGTGTGGACTTAATCCACCGTAGATTAAAGGGTGAATCATGGATAGTCTAAATTTATTAGGGATAAAGAAGATATATTTAAAAATATTTGATCTTTGGTCCACCATGAAGTCCACACAAGATATTGTAATATCATTTAGCAAGAAACGTAGTACGTTAGACAAGTTTAAAACTCCAATGGGCCTACTGTCTGCAGGCTCGACGTGCAGGTAGGGCTCGGATATCCGAAATTTCGGATAGTGAATTTTGATATCCGAATCCGTATCCAAAATTTCGGATTCGGATACTTGGATATCCGATATCCGAAAAAAATTAATTTTTTTCTACTTTAATTTATTTGGTTATTTTTCGGATATTTTTGGATATTTCGGATATCCAAATCCGAAAGTATCCGACATGTATCCATAAAATCCAAAAAAAGTTGGATATTTTTTGAATAATTTCGGATATTTGTAGCCGAAATATCCGAAATTTTCAATGTTGATATTCGAACCCGTATCCGAAAATTCGGATATCCACTTTTCGGATATTTTCGTATCGCATGCTCGGATACGGATTCTTATGAATAGTCCTACGTGCAGAAGAGGAGACTGCACATAAGCTCATTGGGGTTCCATCCTAAAACCAATTGGTATTAAGTGGAGTAACCCATTAACTTATATGCTAGTCTCCTTTCTCTCCCTATCTCCCATTCTTTGAATATGGGACACTCACATGTGGATTATACTCTTAACAACAAAGAGGGTGTCTAGCTAACTAAGTTTTATTTTAATCTCAATGTCGCAGTATGTATAGCAGTAACTTTCATTCAACAGATTAAAATCAAACATCAATGGTCATGATACAAGGAATTCCAAAGATCAAGAAACGACTAAGATATACTTTTGAATGAACAATATAGGTGTCTAATTAAGCTTTTAATATTAAATTAACCAAGAGAGCTCACATATCTCATATGTGCTGAAATTATAGGTATTATCCTTGCACAAATATCAGTGCAAGATGCATGGTTTGGCCCATAATTTTTGGTGAGATGAAAATCACTTAAAATTAGTGGTAGATATTTATTTAAATCAGTAAAAATCAGTGGCAAAGACTTTACTGAATCAATAAAAAATAATTGGTAAGATCTGTAGGAATCGATAGCCGACTTTATTGAATCAGTTCAAATCACTAGGAAATGAGCACACCTCTTAGCTAAACTTAAGTAAAATATAAATAAATAAATTAAAATAGAGGTGGCAAGAGAGAGTCCTTTGAAAATGAGAAATCTAATATATATATATATATATATATATATATATATATATATATATATATATATATATATATATATATATATATATAAGTGAGTCCATTTTGTGTGGCCACGACACGTAGGAGGCTATATGGAGGCTATGTTCGTGTGGTGATGACATGTAAGACGCCACGCAAGCACATAAGTTCGTGTGGTAACGACATGTAAGCTGCCACATAAGCTGCCTATCCAAGTGTTCAAGACATTAATGCAACATCATTATTTGACTTAATTATACAACATATAAAATTTATTATTATATTGTTCAAATTATAAAATAAAATAACTTTTGTTATGCAACTTTAAAAATTATAAATCTTTTCTTATTGGATCCGGTTCGAAAAAAACTTTAAAATGAGATACATATATCCCATATTTGACTCTATAATATTTATTAGACGTTTTTTATTTCAATGAAACCATGTAAGAAGTTAAGGGAAAAGACACGTGAGGTATATATACAAGCCTGTGCATTGCACGGGACATACACCTAATTTCAAATATAAATATGAACACAAAATGTTGTATACTTCAAATTTGAAGATGAGCCGACACTGTTTCTCTATCAATTTGAAAAAAAACAAACAATTTTGGTGAGTGGGACTTATATGTCACCATCAAAATAAATAGACTAGCTTAATTTTTCGTGGTGGTGAGATATTTCATGTTTACTTTCCTTGTTTTTGCAACGTTGCCTCTTTGCTTAGCTTTCAAGGGTTGGGCCTGCCATTAATAAAATTGGCCAATTAATAAGGAGGGCAAAAATAATTTCAAAAACAATCAAAAGAACTGGTCCATATAGCTCCAAGCTCTACTGATATTGGTTATTTGATTTTGTAGTTACAACTTACTAGTACAAGCAGCTAGCTACTAGCATAAAATACAAATATTCGTATGAGGTTGTCTCATGTATGAGACGGACTTGATATTTAAAAGCAAAAAAGTGCGATATCTCCAAATATAAAAAGTGATATCCACAAACAAAGAAATAATGACACATGCATAAAACCGCTTTACGAGAGTTTTTGAGCATTAAAATGTACTACTACTTGCTAATCAATAACTACTTGCAAATATTACATAATGTGTATTATTGTATATATGTGTATATATATTGTATAATGCATATAATTCCTTTCATAATTTCCCCTAATCATAAAGATTCCTCCCGCTCAACCTATTAAAAAATAACGACTACATTATTCATGCATTTGAATATAACTTAAGAAGTGGGTTAATGATCCTCTTAAGAATCCAAAATTATTATTATAACTAGGTGTATGCCCTGTGCAATGCACGGGCTTTTAGTTTATCATTAAAAAAATATATATTTTGAATGCTATCAAGAAAATAGGTTAACAATTTATCAATACTGTATATAATAACTACTCCCTCCAGTCCACGGAAATCTTGACGTTTGGAGAATATGACAAATATTAAGAAAAATACATTTTAGTATAAAAAAATCCAAATTTACCCTTGAATGAGCACATGAGGTGTTAAGAGAGAGAAAATAATATTTTAGTGGATATTTATTATTTTCCTTACTTTGTATTACTTTCCTTACTTTTGTAGCTAATGGTGTGAGATTTTTTTTTTTTTTTATTTCCTTGCACATGGGGGTGAGAAGGTGTAAGGGGTAAAATAGTAAAGGGTGCTCAAATACATTACCATATAAGAAAACGTAAAGATTTCCATGGTCCAAACATAAGTGGAAAGCGTAAAGATTTTCGTGGACCGGAGGGAGTAATATGGAGTTAACCGTACAAAAACCAAAGTTGTGCTATGTGTAATGTAAAGTTGTTTATGTGATATACAATAACAATTATTTGGATTTCAATGTAAAAGTTAATTTTATATCTTTTCATACTAATATCATCTTGATATACTCTATCAACCGTTATATTTACACATTCGTGTGTTTTATGTTGTCCATAAATTTATCTACCTTTTTATAGCCAATATATAACTATTATTGGTTCTTATCTCTCTTTGGTTTATATTTTTTTTATGTAAAATTACTTATGTGTCATGTTAACTATGGCGGCGGTTCTTTTGATCCATGTAGATAAATTAATTTCCAATTTTTGTTATACTTATAATAATGTATCAAAGAAAATAGTGTTTAAACCTATCTTATTCACATTATTTTACCATTCTACCCTATTGTTTCATCTCCATGAATCATGTATTTTTGTTGAGGTATGCAATTATTTTGAAGATTGAGATTGAATTTCTTCGTTAGTTTTAAATGTCTATATGCATTTATTACTTGTGACTACTTCTTTTATTAAATTCGTTGTATCTAGTTTTTAGTATAGTTTAGTTTAAGTTTAATTGTCCATATATCCTTCAATTATAAAAACCAAATTAATGTTCATGTATTCTAATTTACTTCAATAATACGGTTCATGTATCCTCATTAAATGGTTAATTTGGCATTAATTTAAAGTTATAAAAATGATTGGACATGGTGATATGGAAGAACATCTATCAATACAACAACGTATATGATCTACTTTTATATAGGACACGTGGGTATCAATACACATTAGATTCATTTTACGCTATGCTGTTTTTTTGAAACTTCTGAATGAGATCATACTTACTTGCTGAAATGCGCTTATTGACGTTAAAGAACGGAATATGAATTTTTATGGTATATAGATTTTAAGTCATTAAATAATGGAATGATTTTCAATGACCTCCAGTGAAACTAAAGTTTTGCTAAATTTTATAAATACTAATGATATAGTTTTAATGGCTAGTGATACCAAATAATTAAACTTTGAACACTTTTTAAGTTAAATAATAATTAAAATACATTGAATCAGATGACTTCTATATATGCAATGACATGGATGCCACGTGTCAATACAATGGTTATCATGATTCACTTTTATATCTCGTATGATGCACGTACTTGTTAGTATATCATAGATTATAATTATCCAGTCATTTTTTAAGTGTCGTTTTACATGTTCCTATTTAATTTTACCTCAATTTGTGAAATAAATATTTATAATCAAAATATGAGAGGATATTTGTTCGGTTTGTATTGAAAAATATTTTCACTATATATAACTTTCATAATTTTTACGTACTCCGATTTATGAGAAAATAGTGGTCAAATTTCGACCACGTAAATCAAAAATGAAAAACTATTTAGATTCAAAAACTGAAAGAATATTCGTTGGGTTCGTATTGGAAAGTATTTTTACTATATAAATTTTACAATTTTTATGTACTCTGATTTATGAGAAAATGTTGGTCAAAGTTCGGCCCCAAAAATTAAAACGACACTTAATATATACTAAGATAGTACATATTGAACTTAAAAGATTATTGAATAAGGACTAAAACATCAATGAGTGTACTAAAAAAAGTCAATGAATGTTGCATTTAATGTTTTGACACAAATGACATGGCGACCAATTTATTGTATGCAGCAGATATATGTCCCGTGCGATGCCAAGCTTGTTAGTGATGTGTCTGTCCTTTTTTTAAGTGTCGTTTTAGATGTTCATGTTTAAATTTGACCATCGATTCGTGAAAAAAACTAATTAGATTAAAAATATTTAAAAAAATATATTTATTTGGGTTCGTGTTGAAAAGTTTTTTTTTATTATTATATATAATTTTAAGTATTCAATTTTATGAGAAAATAGTGATTAAAGTTCGATCTGAAAAATCAAAAACAACACTTAAAATAAAGGTGTAATGTACATTGAATTTAAAAGCATTATTATTAATTAAGCATAAAAGGTATTTATTGTATTTGAAAGCATTATTAATGGAACATCAAAAAGTAAATCAATGTTGCATTAATTATTTTTGGCTGAAATGAAGTGGCAGCCAATGTGGCGCCTACGTGGATACCACGTGTCGATGCAACAAGGTGTATGATCCAGTTTTATATTATGCCCCGTGCGATGCACGGGCTTGTAGTTTATGATTAGAAAATATATTTTGAATGCTATCAAGAAAATAGGTTAATGATTTATCAATACCGTCTATAATAACTAATATGAAGTTACCCGTATAAAATCAAAGTTGTGCTATGTGAATATAAAATTGCTTATGTGACATACAATAATAATTGTTTAGATTTAAATGATAAGTTAAATTTATATCTTCTATACTTTAAAAAAGTATTCAAATAAATAGTTAAATGACAAATTCACAACCGCGCACCATCTTGATAAAATGTCTTTGGGGACCGTTAGATTTATACATTCGTGTGCTTATGTGGTTCATAAATTTATCTACCGAGCTTATTAATAGTCAATATACTACTATTGGTTCTTATTTGATTTGTATATTTTTTTTATATAAATTTACTTATGTGTCATGTAATGTGTTTATGACAACGGTTTGATCCATGTAGATTAAATAATTTCCTTTTTTTTTTATACTTAAAAGAATTTTTCAAAGAAAATAGTGTTTAAATCTACTTTATTCACATTATTTTACCAAATTAGCATATTGCTCTATCTCCATGAACCATGTACTTTTTTGGGGTATAGAATCACTATGAAGATTAGATGCATATATAATACGTTAATTTATTAGTTAGTTTTAAAGTCTTTTTGCATTTATTTTTTTGAGTACTTTACCTTATTATTAAATTCTTGAGTTTTTGGTATAGTTTAGTCTAAGGTTTAATTATGTTCATGTATCCTTCACTCAAATAAATAAATAAATATTTATGTATCCTATATATTAATTATATAATATGATCTATGTATCCTCATTAATTGGTTAACTTGGAATTAGTTTTTGAATATGATGATGATTGGGCTTGGTGACATACAAAACACGTGTGAATACAACAGCGCTAGATCAACTTTTATATAGGATCATTTTATAGTATGTTCTTTTTAGAAAATTTATACGCCAAAAACTTTGTTCAAGAAAATAATTAAGTGATAGGTTTACAATTAACTACCATTTTCACGTGCTCTGTTAACCGAAATATTAATACCTCTACATGCTTGTGTAATTCTATAACTTTCTACCATGACAATACCCATTACTAACGTTTTTATTCCTCTTTGGTCTACATTGTATTAAAATTATTAATAATATTTTTTTCATTTAATTTTTTTTTGTTTGATGTCGTGTATTATGCAACAGTTGTTTGGATCCACATGGCCAAACTAATTTCCTATTTTTCTAATTAAAAGAAATTGGTTAAAAAAAATAATAGTTATATTTACACCTATTTTACTTAAATATTATACTAATTTACTACATTTATCCATCTTCACGGAGAATCACTTTTAATTTTGTTTAATGTCATGTATTATGCAGCGGTTGCTTATTTGGATTCATGTAGACAAATTAATCTTATATTTTTCTAATTAAAAAAAATACTAAAAGAAATAATTATGTTTACAACTATCTTACTTAACTATTCTACTAATCTACTAAATTTCTCCATCTTCATGAAGAATCATTAAAAATTTCATATGTATAATCTACCAAAACATGGATTATATATGTTAGGACTATTTTATCTTATAAATTAGATTTGTTGTACCTAGTTTTTAGTATAATTTATTTTAAGTTCATGTACCATATCTATGGAATTAATAATGTTCATGTATCGTAATTAATTAGATAACATGGTTCATGTATCGTCATTAATTATTTAGGTGACATGGCATTGACTTTTATATATGATGATAACTGGGTTAATAACATAACATGACACGTATCGATACAGCGACTGTCATGATCCAACTTTATTTATATATATTAGATTTCTACTTGATCGGAATCTGCAACGATCGTTGTAACTAAACTAGTAACGGTCAACTTAGCTAATAAGACTAATATGAAAGAAAGAGTGGATAGATCGAACGAATTGTTGGCATAATAGCTCATTTCTTTTTTTTTCACGAGACTTTTATTCATAGAAAAGTTGAAAAACGTCATCATATTAATTGTGCGTGGTTAATAAGCTTATTAATCCGAATATATACAGAAAAATTAAGATTAGACAACAATATATATCAGAGAATAATGAAACTTTTCATTAAAAAAAATCTCGCCGTGATGAATATTCTAATCTCAACCACGGGGATTCCCTATTAACCACAAATACATATTTTTTTTTTTGCATTTTTAAACAAAAAAAAAAAAAGACCCTAATAAGCTCCCAAGTTGATGGTGAAGCCATTGGGCATGGCAAATAACCATACTCCTATGAGTCCTATCCTAAATTTAAAAGAAAAAAAATAACAAAAAAGAAAACTAATTTTTTTTATAATTTTTTTTTCTTTTCCAACACTCCCATAACATCATCATATTATCTACATGGGAAATCGATGAATTTGGGGCCATGGGTTAAATCCAAAAATAGGATCAGGAAGTTATATTGCAAGCTCTGGACTTGGACTTATCTAGCATCATCCACATGACTTGGACGTCTTCATATGCACACGCCATCACCTCTCCTTGTAGTTGTAGGTCCATTGCTTTATTTTCATGTTCTGTATTCATTCAATCATACAACCAAACAAACAAACAATTATTAGAAAATTATTATACGAGTATTCAATTTCAGTCACATGCATTCTACTTTTATAATAATAGAAAATAAACTTCCTTTTTTTTTTATGCAATCATGGTGTATTATTCTATTGTTTTACTTCAAATTTTTTTTTTTTTTTCTTTTTCCATCTTAATACAGAAATGGGTAGATCTGACATGGTGAAACTTGGATAGAACACCTAAATAACTTATTACAAGTTATCGGTAGCCATCCGTTTTGAATTTGTTGCATTTGGTGGCATGACAAATAATAATAAGACTCGATTTCAGGTAATTGCAGGAAATAAGTTGGGGATATGCTAGTTTGTTATTCACCCCAAACTCACGCACTCTTGATTATAGTATAGGACCGACATAACGAGTAAGGAGGTATGCTATTGCGCTATTTATCCCATGCTCAGGCACTCCTAATAATAATATAGGACCGACAACTATACTCATGAATTTACCACCTTAAAAAAGTAATCTTTTTCTCAACATCCCAAAATAGTATCTCTTGATTATGATTTGAATCTAAAGTTATATTCTTAACTTTCGAGATTCTTTCAACTAAGCTAGCTGACATTCACGATTAAAACCAATTGATTTAGACAATACATATAGCACACAAAAGTGAACTAATAGATTGAAGAATGAAATGAAATGAAATGAAAAAAGAAAGAAATTAAATGAAAGTAGTACCTGGCTTGCACTTCTTATTATTATCCCTTGGTGGTTGGTGATTGAGAAAGGTACGAGCTTTCTTGAATGGAGATGTAATTGTTTTAACCCATGAAGTTGCCATTGATTCTCTTTTTCTTCTTCTTGTTCTTTCCTTGTCTAAAGATTGTGTGCTCTAGTACTCTTGTTAACGATAAAGCTAAGAGAGAGAGAGAGATGATGGTGCTGGTGGAGTTATTTTTGTTTTTTGTTTTTTAGGCACAATAAGCTTGACCCCTCATAGATCTTTGGGGAAGAAGATGTTATATATACTAGAAAAGAGAGAGAAAAGGGTAATAAAAAAACGTAAAAATGAAATGATTATATTTATTGATTTTTATAGAGAGAGTGAGAGATAAGGGAAGGGGGGTGGAGAAGGGGGACGGCAAGATCCGTGAGATGAGCCAAAGAGAGAGGACGGCAATCCCCACTCTCTCTCTCTCATCATCTTTTTGATTTTAAGAATATTATAAGTTTATGACATTTTTTTGTTATGCGCAAAAAATGGTTAATAGTAAAGTAAATATTGGGAAGCTACTTTGAAAAGGGTAGTAAAGTTAATCGTAGGTAGAGCTGTTAAAACTGATCTGAATTGAAATTTTGATCCAATTTAAATCGTTTTTTTTTTAGGATTTTGATATAATTTTCTCAACTCGAATTCGTTTATAACTCAGTTGATAAACTAAGAATGAATTTGACCTAAGAACTAACCCGTAACGAATCCGACCCGAATTCAAATTGACCCGACTCGTAACGCACTGGCTCGACCATTTGACAGGTCTAGTCTTACGAATGTAAACGAGTCTAGTCGAGTCGAGTATTGTTGTGTTCGTGCTCAACATTTTGGTGCTCGTGCTCGGCTCGTTTAGTATCGAGCAAGTTTTGACTGAGTTGTTCACGAGCCGCTAGCGAATACACTAACTTTGAAGGAACTATAACCCATGAAAATACTAAACGAGTCGAGTAGGGATATACTCGTACTTGACTCGTTTCTTAAACGAGTCTTGGATTGGTGCTCGTGTTCAGTTGTTTATTATCGAACGAGTTTTGGCCGAGTATGTTCACAAGTGCTCAAGAGTGTATCAGCTCGTTTGTAACCCTAGTTGGTCGTGGGGTTAGATTTCATTGCAAAAGATGATAGGTACAATTTGCACTCAACCCTTTTGTTGAACCTGTTTGCAAGTTTATCTCGTTGGCTTGCCTCGGGTGTGTTTTGTAGGTTGTTACACATACTTAGTGCTAACAAATCCTGACCTGATCTACTTATGACCCAACCGAAACCCGACCTTAAAAGTTTCGGCCTGCTATTAATTCGACCTACCGAAACTACCCAACTCGAGACTTGAAGTTTGAGAAGTAAAAACTATTTTTACCCGATCTAAACCGTTTTTTCAGGGTCTTGACACAATTTTCTCAACACGGATTTGTTTACAACTTGGAAAATAAATTAAAAGTTGAATTTGACCCAAAAACCAATTCGGATCCGAATTGACCAGACTCGTAACCCACTGGCTCGACCCATTTAACAGGTCTAGTCGTAGGGATATTATCGAGTCTAGTCGAGCCAAGTATTTTTGTGTTTATGCTCAGCTTGTTTATTAAACGAGCATCATTTTGGTGCTCGTGCTCGACTCGTTTAGTATCGAGCGAGTTTTGACCGAGTTGTTCACGAGCTGCTAGCGAATAAGGAACTATAATCCACGAAAATACTAAACGAGTCGAATAAAGGAATACTCGTACTTGACTCGTTTATTAAAGGAGTCTTGAATTGGTGCGTGTTCAGTTCGTTTATTATCGAACGAGTTTTAAGAGAGTATGATCACAAGTCGCTCACGAGGGTATCAACTCGTTTACAACCCTAGTTGGCTGTGGAGTTAGATTTCATGGCAAAAGGTTGTGGGTACAATTTGCATTCAACCCTTTTGTTAAGCATGTTCGCAAGTTTATCTCGTTTGCTTGCCTCAGGTGTCGTTTGCAGGTTGTTACTAATAATTAGAGTTGACAAAATTTGTCTTGACCTACTTAAGATCTGACCGAAACCCGACCTGAAAAGGTTCGGCCTGCTATTGATCCAACCGCCAAACTACCGAACTCGAGATCCAAAGTTTGTGAGACAAGAGTTGTTTTGACCTAATGATCGATCCGAATCCGACCTGTTAAAGACCCGACATGACCTGAGCAGATAGTGACTCGACCCAATAGTTATCCGATCTGCTAGTTATCTGAACCCAAAGTGATCCAACTCATCCTGACCTGTTTGTCAGTTGATCTACACACGTTAAAAGTAATAGTTGCAGGTTTCTCATACGAAATACTAATAAAATAAAAGTAAATATTGGGGCACTAATGTGGTATGCTAATGTGCAATATATGCTAATGCTGCAACTACATAACAAGTTCTGAAGCAAGCACATGGTGCACGCTCTCTACAGGACCCGACACGTGAAGTTCTTTACTTTAGGGAATGTGATTCCTAACCAAATTCATATTCCTTTGTAAAATGAATGATTGCCTGCCTCTTTTGGAACGGGGTTCTGGTTCTCTTGCCAATGAGATCAATGGCAATGCCCAATGCTATCATCTTCATCTTTTGGGTTAGCTCTTCTCTTCATGTGGTGGGTCATATTGCCTAATTCTATATGATTACTATGTGCAACAAATAAATAGGTGCATTATATAGGGTATTATTATGATTGGTATATCACTCATTTCATTACTGTTGCACTTGTTAGAGGAAGCCAGACACTCCAGCTAGATTAAATAAAGTTTGGTTAGCTCAGTTTTTTTGCTCGACAAACAAAGCGAAAGTGAGTGGCGATCGAGGTATGCATCCCCCGTTACGTCATGTTCAGATTCTCATGTTTAATCGAGAAAGTATCAGATTAACTGAACAATAAACGTAAGTACTGACCCCGATAAAGTAGCATCAACAAGGGGTTAGTATATAGTTCCTAGAAATCAAGAGACAGGACGCAGGGGGACAATAAAGATTCGAACCCAACTTTACCTTACCAAATCACTTGAAAGTAAGTTTGGAATCACTAGACCACCACCCTTGTTTGGTTAGCTCAGTTAGTAAGACCTTTCATATCTATTTTAAAGATCTCAAGTTCAAGTTTCTACAGTGTCACTAAGAATTTTTCTACATGTTAACTTTAGGGCTCATGAAATGAGTCAAACCAAAAATAAATATAAATGTTATATTATGAAAAATATTTATTTATATTTGCCCAAAGTAACTCGTTTTTCAAATTCAATTGAATTTAATTCTAATAATCTTCGCACCGTCATGTTGAATCAAGTTTGAGGCAAAACAGACTTCAGCCACATTATCACACCATACAAATCTAGTGCAGGGCCTCTCGCTTATATATTAAGGGGTTTATTCATCTGGCAAAGCCGAGTTGCTAGCTACCCTTTGTTGATTCTCGCTAAGGATAATGGCTTTGTGCGTGTGATTTTAGAGGTGAATTCTGATCAAGGGTTTTCACCACATACTTTGGGACAATTCTTTTTTTTTTTTTGGATAAGTTAATAGTAGTCCATTTTATTAATTGGAAAAGAGAAAGAGAGAAACTCATAATGGAACCCTGACCCAACTATTTCATGAATCTCCAATGTCGAGCTCTATTGTCGATGATTCACATGAAGTTTGTATTCGTCGTGCCTTTAGGAAAGCTAATTATTCGATCTCCAGATTAGTTTGCCAATCATAGTTTTGATCCCTCAAGCAAATTTTGCACTTTTGTTAGCCCCCTAGGATCTCTTTACTACTCCAATTTTGTTTGATGATAATGTAGGTCACACTCAACCACAAGTTCACCATTACACCTTAGGCAATATCGAGAGTTATGAACAATAGTTACCTACAGAGATACCAATTGAAATTTTCCACACAAAAGGAAAAAAAAGGGTCCAATCAAATTTTGTCATCACAAGCCAATAATTTGAAGCATTGGTGTTGGCCCGTTGCCTCTGGCGTTGGCAGTGTATAAGCGCCAAAGAGCAACCTCTTTTAGCCCCGGCAAATTAATTGTGTACTACACTAATATATGTATGTGAATGTGATAACATATTACTCATTATTACTCGTATTATTTCCTCCGAACCACAAATAACATTACGTTGGATTTTTTGGAGTCAAAGTTAACAAACTTTGATCATTCGTTAATGAAAAATTATAAAGTTTTACAATATAAATATACTTTTGTTAGATTCATTTTAAATAGTAGTTTCAAAAAATCTAATTTTTATAATTTTTATATTCATATAATAAGAGTTACACGTGGTCAAAGTAGTGTCTTAAAGACCGCGAAAAGTCAAATGTAATGTTATTTGTGGTTCGGATAGAGTATTTATTATTAGTGACACATTACAATTCAAAAGAAAAAAAGAATTGATAATAATGTAATAATAGTATCCCTAACGTACACTCACATGTACGAGTCTCTTCTCTTCCCCGTACGCGGTGAAGCTTAAATCATGTCCCTTCTCCAACACATGATTTTCCTCCCAACGGTCGGTTCTCATTTCATTGTCATTTCTTCTTTTTCTTTTTCACATCTTCTGTCCCATTATATATACTATTCCATATCCCAATTATATGGCCTATTCCTAACTATTCGAAATTTCATCAAGTATTTCAATTTAATAATAATAAGTAAGATTCAAAAGGTGACATGCATGTCAAATGTATAAGAGAGTGGGATAGCAGATGACACACAAAGTGAGATTGTAAATCCTTGACTGTCTTTTTCCTTGTAAAATGAGAAAAATAAATTCACAATATAATTCTAGACGCTCGTAGAGTGCTAGATAGATATAACTCGGTTATTATCAATCATATTTTTCGTGCAGGTAACAGGGTAGCAGATTGGATAGCCAATAAAGGCCATCAATCTAGCTCCCCTTTCTACTTGACCACTTCTCCGTCAGAAGAGTTAGATTACCTTCTTCGTGCGGATAGGTTAAAAGCAACCCTCGAAAAAAGAAGTTGTTAACTTAATTACTTTCCTTAACTACACAAAAAAAATAATTATATATTCATGTCATATACTTTGGTCTTTCATTTAATCACTACTCACAAATATGATCAATTTTCAAACATTAACCAAAAACAAAAAACGAAAGTGCAGAATAATCTTTCTATACCCCTTAAATTCTTAGCTGGTATGTTTAATTTTTTCTTAGTGCAAATTCTTAGTTGGTATGTTTTTATTGGTGCAAATGTTTAATTAGCTAGTACGTGAACGTTATTTGATACATATCTACATAAATACAAGTATATATGCTGGTCAAGGTCAACTATTTTTTATACTTCAATATGTAAAACCTTTCCTTTGCTCGAGTAAAGTATAAAAGTTTAATATATGAAAAATTAGAGGTATTATCATTGTTATCTACACTTTCATAGTGATCTCATGTATGTGCAAGTGCAAATTATATTTTCATACATTTTCTCTCATGAGATAAGAAGAAGAAAAAAAAACAATACAACCATTTACTTCCATGTGCCATATTCTAAGGTTGAGATCAAGTATATGTGCTTAATATTGCCAATGAATTTTTGGCCTAATGATTAAGATTGAAGCCTTGAATACATTAGATTTTAGGTTCGGTTTTTCCTTTTTCATTGTATTTAAATTAATTGTACGGATCTATGTGCCTCCTTGGACCAAAAGAAAATATGCTTAATATTTTCTTTGCATTTATAAATTTCTAAAAGGCGTACTTTACTTTTTTCTGCTTAATATTGGAGTCTTGGAATTCGGATGTGATATCTTTAGGTATAATGTTTCCACCATCAGTTATTCTTTAATGGTTTTATCTCCTTTTCCAACATGTCCCATACATTATTTTCGTTCATATAGGACTAGGTTACAAAGTTAGCCTCTCTCATTTGCTTCTCCTTCATTCTATCTAAAATTCTAACTTTACTTAAATATATTTTACAGATAAAGAGGGCCCAATTAGGTTATTCACGACCTATATTTCATGTTTTCCATCTCTTTTAACCTTGATTTCTAGTTTTTGCACTTTCAGGATGTGTTCGGTAACAATGGTTGTAGTAGAGGTTGGCGTTTTGGATGATTTCAACCACTAGAAAACTTAAATTTAGGTGTTCGGTTCAATCATTTGAGTAGTAGCGTTCAGTGTTCAAGCAAGCTTTTTCCAAACGTTAGATTTATTAACGTTTCGATATTGAAGGTAGCGTTCACACATATCCATCCACTTTTACCCTTCTCCCTTCATCGAATTCTCCAACATCATTTGTCCCTTGATCATGCAATCTCTGATACAAGATCAGTGTCCCTTCTCCAAACCGATTCATTTTCTAGACCCAGCTTTCTTCAATTTACTAGTACTCCGCCCCCTCGGCATATCATCTGTTTTGGTATTTTAATTAAAGCATTACTTTTTGTACTTTTTTTTTTCTTTCTCTTTTGGCCTATTAGGATTTAATAGTTGTAGAGTATTGTCATATTGAGTAGTATTTTATGGTATCTTTGTTTTATAATAATAATAATAATAATAATAATAATAATAATAATAATAATAATAATAATAATAATAATAATGTCCTTTTACATCATTTTAACATTGATCAGCTAACCCAACAGCTAAGTTTACCGAACACTCAACCTAATAAACGGCTGACAGCTACGTACCACTACAAACAGTTAATAGCTAGTTCAACAGCTAACCACTAGTAAGTCAGCTAAGACTACAGCTACAGTTAATTATTGCCGAACAGACCCGTTCTCTCCGCTTTTGTGAGATTTTCATATTTTTATTTTTATAGGATCCTCTTTTCCTCTATTGTGCGACTTCTATATAGTAGAAAGTAATATGGATTTGAGGACCGGGTATACATACACAAGATCGATAGTATGGTAAAATCGTTTTATCGGCAAGTCATTACATTACCTACCTGTGGTGAAGATCTCAACTTTCGTAAAAGATGTAGAGACATCAAAGAAAGCACGTGGTTACTATGCATGTTGGGAGTCGCACTCGAGCATTCTAGCTTGTTAGCAGAAATATTATTGTTATTATTGATTAATATATATTCTAAGATTATTTTCAATGTAAATGCCGTATGAATTTTCTGTGAATGAAAGTCTTTTTATTCCCCTCTCAAAGAAAAAAAAAATCACAAAGTTGATACGAAAGTGTGATATATATATATATATATATATATATATATATATATATATATATATATATATATATATATATATATATATATATATATATATATATATATATATATATATATATATATATATAATTCCATGTCATGATAGTAACATCAATTTAGTTCTTCAATTTTATTAGGTCTTTTTTAGGCCGCTAAGATTTTACTGTTGATATATAAATCAGAATAGATACGTAGATGAACCATTATTTCCATAAATTGCCTAATATAGTTAAAAGCATTAATGACTTCTATTATTATTCCTTTATACTTCAAGTGAATCTTTAGCCAAACTTTAAGACACACTACTATTCTAAACAGATCAGATGGTGCTATGTGCAGCCTTAGTGCACTCCCCATTGAAAACATGACACACAGGCAATTGAAAACATGACACATAAGCAATCTCATTCTAAGACTATAATTTGTATTCCCATTAAAAACATGACACATAAGCAATTGTAAGGAAAATGATTTTTTTTTTCTTCTGATTTTTCTTTTACAAGTACTTATATATACCTATTTTTAAGATGAGACTGTACATAACACCCCTTCTATAAACAATCCCAACTTTCAAACATAAACCATTTTCATGAGATACATTTATTCCCTCAACAAGAATTTTAAAAATTCTATTGATAGTATGAAAAACCTGAGATGTTTTATTTAAAAAATTGAGCAGCAAATACGGGTACTACAAACGAGCTGATACATTCGCGAGTAGCTCGTGAACATACTCGGTCAAAACTCGTTCGATAATAAATGAGCCAAGCAGGAGGACCAATTCAAGGCTCGTTTTATAATGAGCCGAATAACACGAGCACTCCCCTACTCGACTCATTTAGTATATATTTTCATATTAGGTTATATTGTATTCAAACAACTTGTGAAAGATTCGGTCAAAATCGTTTAAAACTCCCTTCATAAGAAACGAGTCGAGCACGAGCACCATATGATCCTCATTTAATAAACGAGTCAAACACTAACACAACAATACTCAGCTCGACTCGACTCATTTGCACCCTCCTGGCAGTAAAGTAAATGAAAGTAAAATAGTTGATCTTGATGACGTACGTGACGAACATGGTAGTGCCTAATTGAGGTTTAAGGCGGGGAGAGCAATTATATATAGGAATAGTTATGAATGCTAATCAAGGGGGGTGTTAATGTGCGTGGATCTAAGTACGTAATCACAATCCCATGGGAATTATTTCAATGCATAAAGATGGGAAAGGCCTCAGTTAGAGAATAGAGATGAGCTAGTGAGCCAGGTTGCATGTGATGTCCACATGGGAGGATCACTCTCGACAGCAAAATCGATGGGGATGGATAGTGTTGTGATTGTGCTCTACAATGCTGCTGTAATTATCATGCAAGAACATTGTTATGCATCAGATCAATTGATCACTAAGGTCCCCCATTGACTTTTTCAAATTACGTTAACATTACTAAAAGTCAATTGTACATTTTTCACGTTCTTGGGCCGTGGTTGCCCTGGGTCGGGCCGGGTGGAGCTGGGCTGCATTTTTTTATCCTAATCTATCCTAAAAACGGGACAGATCCGGTGAACTGGCTGGACATGTCGGTAGGTTTAGGGGGGATATAGTACGTTATCATTCAAATTAAAACTCAATATATAGTAGTAAGAGTCGACTATATCATAAATAAATTTAGATTGATGATAAGTTATATAGGGAATTATTTTATAGTCGAATTATCCTTTGCACCAAAAACAAAATAGTCGAATTCTCTCCTATAATACATTTATTTAATTGGTCAAATAATATATATGAAGTCACAAAGTTAGGAGTCCAATAATATATGAATCGGTAACTCATTGTTTTGTCCATCTACGTATTTTTAAAATTAAAATGTGTAATTTTTATTATTTGCTTTTCATGAATCGTAATGATTAGGTAATTTAATGTTAAGTATTGTGATTAAATGAATAATGAATAGGGGTGATCAATTGCATTTATTATGAGTTAAGTATATAATTCCATATCATCAAGGTCGAAAGTATGACATGGAGTTACATACTATGCCCTTACAATTACATGCATGTATCAACTATCAAATGCCTAGACATAACCAGTATTAGGGCCACGAAAAAAGTCAATACATTTCATCCTAAGTTTGCTTTATAATAAATTAATAATGCTTCTTCCTTTTGGTATAGAGTATATATGTATATATATACAATTGCTTCAAAAGACATAAAATAAATATAAGGTTCCAAGCATATGTAATGTAATAATAACTTCTCTGCCCAGCAATAAAATCATGCACCAAAGCATAGAGTACAACATGATTACTGTACTAAAGTGAAGCTATGTCGTTTGATTTAGAGGCATAGATCATAGAATACGGAAAAAGCGTTGTCTTAAGTTTAAGGTCCAAGTAAAAAATGCAGATCTTGCATTGGTGGTACATAGAATAATAATAGACATATACATAAATGTTATTCTTCATTAATTTTTCTAATTTTTTTTCAATATTGGACCATACAAAATTTAATAAATCATAATAACCACAATCTAATTAAAAATAAATAAAAATGTAGGATATAATGGTTTATATATGTTAGTTCTCTTTAGTAGTATATATAAATTTGATTTCTTACAAAGGCTCCCGTATATTTAATATTACACCAAAAAAATTAACGATACTCAAATTTTTTAACAAATAAACACAGTCATTTATAAGTAGTATGATATCTGAATATCTCTTATATACTTTGCCGTTGTGATATATTGTAGAGTAAATATTTTTACTACTATTATATATAATATATCAAATGAAATCAGATAATACGGAGTAGTTCATATTATAGATTAATTGAACCAATCAATGTAAACACTAGAAAATTTAGATGTATAGAGTAACTCATCTGCAAAGATACCTCAAAAGTCAAATATATGTATCAAAGTGGAAGAATGAAGTAGGAAATTAAATTATTATTAATCTAGTAAAACAAAGGTACTATACAAATGCATTGAAGTCATAAAACTAAGGTGCCTTTCGTTTTAATCATAAGGCCCGCGGTTACATAGTTTCCGGTTTAGCTTAGACATGCACTAATTAATCTTTTTCTATAGGGCATTATCTAATAAATTTAAAATTTGCACCAAAATAACAACAATTTTATTTCTCCAATGCAGCATCTCTAGGTCTCTTTTGGTCTCACAAAAAAGATACCCTTCCTCTGATTGGATGAATATCGGAAACATAAGACTGCACATTTTGCTGACATAGTAAGAAATGGTAAGCATTAACAGTCAATGGTCCCTTTTCTTGAACTTATAAAACAAAATACAAATATATATATATATATATAATATATATATAAAGTTGAGTCATACATGTGTGGGCACGATACGTGGGACTCCAACTAAGCGGGCTATGTTGTTGAGAATGACACATGGCATGCCACACAAGCGGCCTTATTCGTGTGGAGTTGACACGTGGCGCCATGTAAGGGGGTCAACATGTGTCATCAATTAATAAATGCAACCATTATTACTTGAGTTTATTAACATGAAACATTAATTATTAACATATTTTTTAGTTATAAAGTTAAATAATTTTTTCTATGCAACCGAAAAAATTCTAATTTTTATTTCTTTGGATTAGAATTGAAAAATACTTCAAAATGAGATATATATGTCCTATATTTGACCCAATACAAATTTAAAGTGAGTTCAATTCGTGTGTGTATGACATGTGGGACGCCATGTAGTGACCCAATTCGTGTGACGATATCACCTAAGACGCCACATAAGCAAAGCTTGCCACATAATCAAACAACTCATCATCCAAGTGTCACCTATTAATGCATCATCATTAGTTGGCTTTATTATATATCTATTAGCATATTTTTATATTACAAGATAAAATGATATTATTTACGTAAGTCAAAAGAAATATAAATCTTGCTTCAATGGATTTAGATTTGTAAAAAGCTAAACAAATGAGATATATATGTCATATACAAGTTGGGTCATTTCCGTGCAGTGATACCATGTAGACGCCACATGAGAGGGAATGTTCATGTAAAACTGACACGCAAACTCTACATGTGCACAACTTTGTCACATAACTTAACAAATATCATCCAAGTTCAATTCGTGTGGGCACGACACACAGGATGCCACTTAGAGGCCAAAATTCGTGTGATCATGACACCTAAGCTGCAACATAATTAAAGATTGCCACACAACCTAACAACTCATCATCCAAGTATGACATGTAAGACGCCACGTAGAGGCCCAAATTCGTTGACCGACAACATCTAAGGCGTCAAATAAGCAAATCTTGCCAAATAGCCAAACAACTCATCATTGTCCAAGTGTCACCTATTAATGCCTCATAATTATTCATTAGTTGGCTTTATTATATATTTATTAGCATATTTTTATATTGCAAGATAAAATAATTTTAGCTACGTAAGTCAAAATTTTATAAATCTCACTTCAATGGAATTGGATTTGAAAAAAAAACTTGAAATGAGATATATAACATGTAGAGGCCACATGATAGAGAATGGTCGTGTGAAAATGACACGTAGATTCTACATGTGCACAACTTTGCTATATAACTTAACAAATATCATCCAAGTTCTATTCGTGTGCGCACAACACATAGGATGCCACGTAAAGGCCCAAATTCATGTGACAATGACGCCTAATTCGCAACAAAAGCAAATATTTCCACAAAACCTAACAACTCATCATCCAAGTGTCACCCATTAATGTCTCATCATTAGTTGACTTCATTACATATTTATTTGCATATTTTTATAGTACAAAATAAAATCATTTTAGTTACGTAAGCCAACAAATTTTAAATCTTAGTTCAATAGATTGAATTTGAAAAAAGTTTCAAAATGAGATATATATGTCCTATATCATGCAGTGATAACATGTAGATGCCACATAATAGGGAATGTTCGTGTGAAAATGATACGTAGACGTTGCATGTGCATAACTTTTCCACATAGCTTGACAAATATCATCCAAGTCCCAAATGATCATCCAAGTTCAATTTGTGTAGTCATGACACGTAGGACACCACGTAGATGCTCAAATCCGTGCGACGATGACACCTACGCTGCCACATAAGCAAAACTTGCCAAATTGTCTAACAACTCACCATCCAGGTGTCACTCATTAATGCCTCATCATTAGTAGGCTTTATTAAATATTTATTACCATATTTTTGTATTGCAAAATAAAATCATTATAGTTACGTAAGTCAAAAGTTTATAAACCTTACTTCAATAGATAAGAGTTGAAAATAGCTTCGAAATGAGGTAAAATATATTCTATACAAGTTGGGTGCTTTCCGTGCGGTGATAACATATAGTTGCCACATAAGAGGGAGTGTTCATGTAAAAATTACACCTAAACGCTACATGTTCACAACTTTGCCACATAGCTTAACAAATAGTATACAAGTCCCACATGATCATCATGATTTATTTGCATAATATTTCAAACTAATATATATAAATATATACACACACTCCAAAAGTATAAATCTCACTTCATTAAATTGATTTTTTTTAATTTTTCGAACTAAGCATCAAATTATGATCATAAATTTATCTTTTTTTACATTCATTCTACTTTAGATGTAGATCGATTAAAAAGACATTTCATACAAAAAATATTAAAATAGTCAAATATAATATTAGTTGTGTGGTATAAAAAAAGGCATGAGGTATCACCTAAAAAATTATCTTCATTTTCGAGAGATATATCGTGTCCGTGGGAAGCACGGAGATAAAACTAGTCATATATATAAAGTTGAGTCAGTTACGTGTGGGCACGCCACGTGGATGCCACGCAAGCGTTAATATTTGCCTGAGCACGACACGTGGGATGCCACGTAAGTGCCCAAATTCGTGTGTGATGACACATATGCCGCCACCGAAGCCAATCATCAAGTGGGTCAATCATTAATGCATGATCATAAATACAACATAATTTAATTATTATAATATTATTCAAATTATAAAATAAAATAACTTTTGTTATTCAAATTTAAAAATTATAATTCTTACTCCATTGGAACAGGTACGAAAAATACTTCAAAATGAGATACATATGTACTATGTCCTTTAAAGTTGGGTTCTTTTCGTGTGAGGATGACAGGTGGGATGCAGATGGGAGGGATATGTTACGTTCGTGTGAAGATAACACATAGCTGCCACATTGGTATATATAAAAGTGAGTCCAATTCGTGTGGGCACGATACATAGGGCGCCACATAGGAGGTGTAAATTCCTATGACGATGACACCTAATTAAGCGTCATATAAGCAAAGCTTGCCACATAGCCTAACAACTCTTCATCCAAGTGTCACTCATTAATGTCTCATCATAACTAGAAAAATCATAAATATTACTTCAATGGATTGGATTTGAAAAAACCTTCAAAATGAGATATATATATGTCTTATAAAAGTTGGGTCATTTTTCATGCGGTAATGACATGTAGGATGCCACATTAGAGGAAATGTTTGTGTGAACATGACACGTAAATATCACATGTGCACAACTTGGCCACATAGCCTAACGGATCAATCCAAGAGTCAGAAGTTCATTATTACTCAAATTTATTATTTGATTTATGTGCATTTATTTCAAACTACAAAATAACATATATTTAGTTAATTACATAAATCTAAAAATTATAAATCATAGTTGATTAGATTGGTTTTGAAAAGGTTTTGTATAAACTAATTGGATAAGAAATTTAAGATATCCATATTTGTATTATATTAGTTGTAAATCACACTTGAATATTAGTCACGAAAACATATTCTAAACATTTAATTCAATTTTTGATAAATATTTTATTTTTATTAATTTATCTTTATTTTTTTTCTTTGGGAATTTTGAAGTAGGCTCAAATTATGTTCATAAATCAATCAATTTTTATATTCATTCTATTTTAGATGTAGATCAATTTAAAAGGATATTTAGAAGTAAATTACGTACGGGGGAGACATAAAATTATACTTATATTTAAGAATTAGCATGCACCCTATGGATAAAATTTTTGCTAACATAAAATTAAATGTATTTCACAAATAATAATTATAATTTCATGCCATACATTTTTAATGTCTTTATAAAATATATTAGTAAAAATGTTTCTTTTTTTCTTTTCGTGTGTGCACGACATGAAAGGCGCCACATAAAGGCCCAAAATCGTGTGACGATGACATCAAAGTCGCCATATTAGCAAAGCTTGACACATAACCTAACAACTCATCATCCAAGTGTTTCCCCTTAATGCCTCAACATTAGTTAACTTTATTACATATTTATTAGCATAATTTTATATTAAAAAAATAAAATAATCTTAGTACGTAAGTCAAAAAAATCATAAATCTTATTTCAATGGATTGGATTCGAAAAAGGCTTTAGATGGAAATATATGTGACCTATACAAGTTGGGTCCTTACCATGTAGTGATAACATGTAGACGCCACTTAAGAGGGAATTTTTGTGTAAAGATGACACGTTGACGTCACATGTGCAACTTTGTCACATATCTTAACAAATCATAATCCAAGTGCCAAATGATCAATATTACTCAATTTTATTATATGATTTATTTGCTTATTATTTCAAACTATAAAATAGCATATTTTAAGTTACGTAATCAACTCTAAAAAATAAAAATCTTACTTGATTAACTAAATTATCTTTTCTTATTCTTTTGTGAAAGTTTGAAGTATCCTCAAATTATGTTCATAAATTAATATTTTTTTAAATTTATTTTATTTCAGATGTATATCAATTTAAAAGGGTATTTCATACAAAAATATTAAAATAGTCAAATATAGAATTAGTTGTGCGGAATACAACAGACATGAGGTATCACGTAGAAACTTATCTTCATTTCCGAAAGATATTTACGAGTCTGTGAGAAGCACGGATATAAAACTAGTTCACTAATAATTACTAGTATCTTGTATTCTCTCCGTCCAAAAACAAGTATTTTTATGGAGTTTTCACATAGTATGAAGTAGTGACTGCAATATTTTAGACTGGATAGAATAGTAAATACATACCCTTGAAAAGATATCGAATTACTCTGTAACTGTTAGTCAATGGTCCCTTTTTTTGAACTTATAAAACAAAATACAAATTTTTTTCTATAGTAGTTACTCATACTTTGTATTCCCTCCGTCTACCAACAAGTACCTTTATGGAGTTTTCACACAGTAAAAAGTAGTAACTACGAAATTTTGGAATGGATAAAATAGTAAATGCCCTTGAAAATGTATTCCATTACTCCATAGTACAGTAAGGTGTCTTTACAAGAGATACAATAAACTCACTACAAATTACCATTCGATTTATAATGTAATGGACCAATAATAAGTATATAACCTTACTCAAAAAAAAAGAAAGTATACAAATAAAATTATTTTAATTGAATAAAAAATATTACCAACACATACGAAATTGTTGCATACCATCACCCCAACTAATGCTATATTCTTTAATATGCCCCTTCACACGAATATTTAGTGTGCGTTTTTTTTCACTTATTTCCACTAATTCTTACTGATTGGGTAAGGTCTTGTCACTGATCTCCACTTATTCGGTAAGGTCCTGTCATTGATTCTAAGTAAGAATGTGGGTCATGCCACTGATTTTCACTGAGTGGGTAAGGTCATTCCACTGATTTTCATTGATTCAATAAGGTGTTGCCATTGATTTCCATTAATTGGATAAAGTCTTGCACTGGTTTCCACTGTTTGGTTAATGTTCAATAAATGAAAATGAACACACCCTTATTACGTTTGAAGTGTGGATGATACATATGCCCCTCTTGTTCCTCATACCACGGAACCTCTTAGTCATTTGAACCATAATCAACTCAATTAGAAGTTTTAACACAAAAACTCATTGGAGAGCTAAATAATGTTATTTTCAAACTCATGCAGTAATCCACCACTGTGATTGTTGTTTTGTGCATATACTGATTTAACTTTGTAGTCCACCACCGGGAAAAGACGGTCAAGACCGCGCACACAGCCCAAACAGGCAACTACCTCAGTAGCATCATGCCATCGCATTGTACGGCCATTGTTCAGGAGACCTGCTATTGGTTTTAATTTAATTTAATCCACTTAGTTAAAAAATAAGAAATTAATAACAATTACCATTTTTATTAAATACCACCACCAAATATAAGAGATTGTCAAAAATACCTTTAAATTAAATTACCTCTTGTCTCTCTCACCTCATCCCTTCTCTCTCCTAAAAACCCCAACCCACTATACCTCTCAAAGTGGGTAATGTGTTGCGCTATGCAGAAGCGTAGTGTGTGGGTTGCGCTGCGCTCGAGCGCAGCGTAGGGTTTGCGCTGCGCTGCAGCGCAACACAGCTTATGTGTTGTGGGAAATTTATGAGCACAACGTAGATTTGTCGGGAAATTCACAAAAATTAGCTAGCATAAGATTAATTACAAAAAAAATAAAAAGGGTCGATGATGTTACCTTAAAATAGTCGTCTTCTTGATCTTTGGGGTTATGGTTGTCCGATATTGTGCGTGAGCTATGGTGTGGTGATGGTGGTGGGGGTGGTGGTGGTGTATGTTGGGATGGTGGGGCTGGTTTTGGAGGAGGAGGAAAGAGAGAGAGTAAAGAGTAAGGAAAAAAGAGCATAAAAGTGAATTTGTTAAAAGAGGGGTAAAAAAGTCAAGTGATCTTAAATAGTGGTGGTAAATAATGAAAGTGGTAGTGGTATTACCTCATTAATAATGGCAATGTACAGCCCCCCTTAATTTGGATTTACATTTATGTTTCAATATTACATTTATTCTTTTGCACATACTGAATTTCTGACAAGTTGTCAGAGTCAGCCACTAACTTCTCTCAGTTTTATTGGACGTTCAAAATTTATAGAAATCATGTGTTTAGGATATAGTTTTTACATTTTATTTTTATTTTATTAATATTTGGGCTAGTTGTGTTTTATGATATATATAGGAGTAATTGCTAGGAAGGACACAATGCAATTGTTGCATGGTGGCTTCCACATGTCCCATAAAATCATCGAGCAAATTAAAATGGTGAGATATGACTAAAGATGGTTTCGTGTCGTGTTCTTGTCGTGTCTTGTAACTAGCGGTGAGTAAAAAATTCGGATATTTAATATCGGAATCGGAATCGAAATTGGTTTGGAACCGGTGGTTCCGAAATTGGAACCGGTTTAACCAATTCCAGTTCCCAAAAATAGGAACCGCTACCAACCAATTCCAATTCCTAACTTTTGGGAAACGGAAACCGGTTGGGTACCCAGTGCAAAAAAAATTATAAGACTTTTTTCTTTGATAGAATAAAAGGATGGTGATTTTCTATTAAGATTTTTGGTTTAAAAAATTGTATTTGTTATTTTAATGTCTTAATGATTGTATTTGTAATATTAGTAATTAAATATTTGTATACGTTATTTAATTTTTGATTTACAATGTTAAGTATTTTAATTGTAGTATTAGATTTTATGTTTGCGGTATCTTCGGAAACTAATATTCGTTATTGTAATATAATATTTGATTTTTTTTTTATTAAAATATTTGTTTAATTTAAAAAATAATAAAATTTGGATTTAATGTGGACTTGGGTACGTACCCAAGAACCGGTGAGTACCCGGTGGATCCAATTATAATTTCTAAGATTGTGGAACCGGTGCAATCAATTCCAATTCCTAGGAATTAGGAACCAGTGGATCCAATTCCAATTCCTAAGAATTAGGAACCAATGGATCCAATTCCTATTTCGGGTAGTGCAATAATCGGTGGGTACCCGGTTGCGCACATCCCTACTTGTAATAGTGTCGTGTCGTGCTTTGTTTATAGTTGTCGTGGTTCAAGCCATGTCATGTACGTCGTGCCAGATATTTTAAAAGGTAGGCTCAAGTCGTGGCTGTGCCCGTGCTCGTGCTTGTGTCGTATCGTGCTCGTGTCGTGTCCATGCTTTTTTCAAATAATATTAAAATTTTCATCTTGCCATGTCGTATCGTGTCGTGCCTGATCGTGCCCCACCGTGATTTCTTTTCAAAATTCTCCTCTAACAAGCATGACGTCATAACTCCTTAGTGACTCCTACATTTCTAAATAGTATTCGATTCTTCAGCTAATCCACATGCAAAATGAAAAAGAGCAAGTTTTGTGTGATACCAATTCACTGAAAAATGGCGTCACTATTTAGAAATGTAGGGGTCACTTTTGACGTCATGCTTGTTAGAGGAGGCCTCACCTTGAGGCCGTCTCATACGAGTTATTTTTGTGCACTTCTTTTGAGTCATGACCCTTATTCCACTAAAAAGTGACCACCGACGTCTTACGTACTAAAAGTTACTATAAGACCGTCTAAACGAAATTTTGTGAATTGAAAAAGGGAGGCTAGGATGGAATACGAATTTAAATATGGCTGCCTATGACGATTCTGTACACTTCATTTCAACATAACTATCCACGTAATATGTTCGGACATTAGGATAAAAAATGACAGCTGGACACTTCGATCATATTAGTAACAAAACATCAAAAGCGCCAGATTTTTTTCAAGATAGTCGAGTCTGATAATCCAATTCTTGAATCATCACCCAAACCTAAAACATCAAATTCTCGCGTTTGAGAAACATAACGGTTGCTCAATATATGGATGCCCAATGTCTCTATCTTTTTTCTTTTCTATAAGAGTGATAGATAATCCCTAATAATATTATAAGTTAATTAGAATTTATGTTGATATTGCATATGATGTAGTGATAAAAGGAAATTTATAAGAGTAATACTGAGCATTGCTAACAAAAGGTCTCGAATTTGATTTTTCACTGTTACGTTGTACATTTTGCGTCTGATGTCGTACATAAAAACCGAGGACATGACTACTTATGACCTTATAGAAACACCTAGAAAGAGCGTAATTCATATTTCTATGTTTGGATTTAAACCCAAATCACAAACACCATACTAAAGATGTCGGCCAATTGCACTATTAGGCGTAAGGCTCTATCATCTTATAAAATGCTAAATCGTGATTTTATCATGGCCTAAAATTAGAAAAAAAAAACATGAAAATTAAGGTTTTGTTATTCAGTCGCCTTGATATGACAGGGTAAGACTAAAACATGAGAACAGGGATAAATTGGGGTCAGATCACATGTGGGCTGTCCTCAACAAGGAGTATGTAAGCCTGTGATACATGCATTTTACTAAAAATATTGAATTAGATTGGTATGTCTAGCTTTTGTGGTTACTCTAATCAAGGGCCTTATTTTTGGGCTATCAATGACTTGGGCCCCATGGCATTAGGTTCCCTTGGCCTTTGAAAAAGAACCAAATCCAAAGCAAAGATATATTGGTAACCTGGGCCTCTAAGTTGGATATTGTCAGTTGGTCTATTGCTGTTCATTTATTGTATGCCATGAATAGATCCGATCGCAGCTTCGAATATGGGGATCAAATAGGAAACAATACTCTGAATCAAGGATTAGTTTCACTTAGCCATATAGAAGTCAAGTTTCTAGCGAAACCAACTTACAACAAAAATGGAGTTGCTATTTAGAAATATACGAGTTACTTATCATGAACAATGATCTCTTGTTTCACTGAAAAATGATCATCGTCTATCTCTTGTTTCACTGAAAAATGATCATCGTCTCACCAAAAGTTACGGAAAAACCATCTTACACGAGTTTTTGTGTTAAATAAAAGGTCTCTTATGAGATCACCTTAATATGAGACCACCCTCTATGATTAAGCATAACATCATATTTGTTTGAGGCAATTGACGTTAAGGCCGCTTCATACGAGTTTTTGTGAATTATTATATTGTATGTTTTTCCTAATCCATTTAAGTAGAAATCAAGGGATTATAATCCCAGCAATGAAGGCCAAGGATACTGAATCAACTCAGCAACATAAAGAAATAAAAATCAATGAAGGTCAAGGATACTGAATCAACTCAGTAATGGAAAGAAATAAAATCAAAATCAACGAATTTGTAATGGCCAAAGCGGCGAGTGGGAAACCTCATCAGTCATCCCTACGACCCTACCTAACAAGCAAAGGAGCAACTCAATACAATATTTATTAGTAAAGCAAGGTGATCGATTTATAAACTCTTACAAAGTTCTTGAATCTACTAGTGTGGCACATTTTACTTAGCCCTATTCTCGTCAACGGAATGATCGGGACGGTGAGAAAAGGAACGGAATGGCACAAAACGAAAAATTACAGCGCGGTGCGAAACGGAATGAAAATTGCAGCGCGGAACGGAATAAAATAATAAATATAACTTGTATGGTGCGGAACGGAACGGAATTACGGTGCGGTGCAGAACGGAACGGAAATTATGATGCGGTGCAGAACGGAACAGAATGCAACATAAAAACAACTAAAAAAACAGGGCCTTACTTAAAACAAGAAAAATAAAAAATAGCAAACAAGTAATTGAGGAGATCATAAATAATGGCCTAAATGCCATTAAACAACCAAATTGTATAAACATTATTTGACTAATGATATGATATGGTGATGTGCTACATCCATGCATCTAATATTTTATGCGATTCACATTCATATGTCTAGGATTGGAATCCAATAGCAAGAGATCGACAAGGACTTGCCTTCCAAGTTCCAATGGTTAATGTCTCACCATGAGACCACTTTATGACATTTATTTTTAATGAACTGACGTGCATGTCTTTGAATTATTAGCTTGGTACGTAGAATTCTTTGAAAACAACCAATCATATGAGATTCTAGCTAGTATGCATGGTTTACCAGTGAACCAGATTGGCTAGGCATATACCTTCCGAAAACTTGGTATTCTTTCCACGCAACTCCAGTGATTATTATCAGAGTCGTCTCTTCATTCCTACTTGTCATATTTACTACAGGACAAGCTTTATTCAAGTATCAACAAGTTGGGGCCATATATACATGCCGAAATCTAGGGTATCAATTAGAGATCTTTTTGAAGAATCAATAGCATTTAGTCATGATTATAAGTATATGTGATTTATGTCGTAACTACATTAATTTAGCGGCTCTGATAAATCAAATTAGTATTAACGGTTGAAATAGGCTTTGTGATTATTGTCCATTCTTTTATCGCGCTCAATAATATTTTAGTAAGTACCACATTATGACGAATCAATCATTACTCTTATAATAAGGAATCATCATATCAATAAATAACTGAAGTATTGAGGATGACAATATTAACGATAAACGTGAACAAAAATACAAGATTTACATGAAAAACAGCGAATTAGGGGAAAAAATAATGGGTGAAGGAAGAGAACAAGAAAACCTCTTGCCTCATACTGAGGTCGCCACTCTCCCTTTGTAATCGTCTTTAACTATGTCTACCTATCTTTAACTCTTCCTTTGCACTTGTGAAGCTAGATATCTTTTACTGGGGGATTAATTGAGCATTGGATTAGAACTAATTGTAACGCACGCACGTTAAGGGGGTAATGAAGAGGATTTAAGAGAAAAATAAGAGGTGGATCAGGTAGTAGTGGGTGTTAGATTTTGGATGGTGGAGGGTGATAATAAGAGCAACTACAATGTTGACTTTTTAATAGATCAAGTAGGAGAGAGAGTGTGTAGGTCAAGTGAAAGTCACTATTGTGGGAAAGGGGTCAAGGATGATTTTTCTCTCTCATGGAGTTGCATAGAGACTCTAACACAAGTTAAGAGTCACTTGATCCACCAAAATATGTCACGTGGCGCTTTCTTTTAACCCAAAGTTTGGTGGGGGCTAGAAAATGTAGGAGAGAAAGTGTAGTGACTTGAGTAATGAATGAGGATAAAGAGTCATGGAAGATAAGAACAGTGAAACAGTGAGTTGGAGGAGTTAAGGGGTCTTACCCCCAATTGGGGGTAATATTTAACCACTAAACCTTTCAAAATCAGGTCCGACCAGGAGCCCAACCCAAACATGCTAAATAAGCATAAAAAAGAGTCAAACCCGAAAATATAACCGGAAAAAACTGACTTCATTTCTCGAATGCCCATTAAGAGTTGTTATACACAAACTGCTTTAAAATGAATAATGAGATTGACCAATCCGAACCCGGCCTGACTTACCGTTTGACAAGTCTTTGATTTTAAGCATGCTCCCCCTAGATTAACAATTCCTCCTTTTTGCCTTTATTTTTCTCTCTCCTTCACCAACTTACACCAGCCTCAGGACCCAACCACCTCAACTTCTCATTTTACCTTTTAATTTGGTCAATTATCCCCTTCACTCCATTATCCTCAATACAAACATGCCCTTAGCACGAAAAAGCAATGCAAGTACCGCGCTGGATTACAGAGAGAATGAGAAACATTTTACTCCTAACCACATTCGTGCAAGCTTCCATTCCAGCTGCCAACTCCCTTTGAAACATTGTACTTAATCACTACATGAAAAACTAAACCAAATTAACCTTTTGAGAAAGCAAAAAGTTTTAACTAAAAGTTTTAGTACTTAAGTGTCTGGAAAGTACGATTAGAGTTATGATAAACTAGCAAAAAGAACACTGATCACAGCGAGTTCAATCAAAAGCACAAAGATTACGTACAATGTATAGGAGGTACAATTGTCCATCCAACAGCCTTGCTTCAAATCTCATCATATACTATACTCTACATTTATCTATAAGTAACATTATTAAATTAGCATTCTCAAATCTTGCTTTGTTTTGCTAACTAACATGTATGATTATTGATTCATTACCCCTTGACCAACGTTCTAGTATGATATATATGCTGCATTTCCAAGGATTTGATCTCTACCAAAACATTCCAACTATGTGGGGTTATATTATATTCTATATACTTATTTTCCTGCTAAAGAAGGGTTACGAATTTTTAAATTAAGAAAACTTATTTTGTTATTTACGAAGGAAATGAATTCAGAAAACTACCCCTCCTATCCCACATACGAGAAAGCTCGCTCTCATGACTAAAGCATGAGGCACGGGATAATATCGGAGGATAAGATTACGAAATAATAATGAGGTGTAAAAGTATTCCCATATTTAAATATGGCAATGAACTCTGCTAACACTGAATTGAATTTGATTAATGTACAATATTCAAGCCAAAGGAAACCATATTCATGTGACTTTAAGTTATTATGGTGATTTTAAAATGCAAATTTAGACCCCCAAAGCTTATCACTTTTGTTATACATGCAATCAAGTTCTAGTAATAGCTAGTCAAAATGAATCATGAAAACTATAAATCACATAAAGCGAATAAAAACAATAAACGGATTAAGTACCTACGGGTTAGGAGATACGTCACCTAAAAATCAAGTAAATTAGTTAGAACAATCAAAAACAATAATAAAGATTAAAACATTGATTTAAAAAAAGATAAGAACAAATCAGAAGGATGCATGAACGATTTGAAGTATTGTCGCTCTCAGGATGTCACACCTATGTAACGATTGTATGACTCAAGCTCTTAAATGTTTGGTGTCTTCCTATTAGAAAAACTACTAAGTATAAGTATTTATTAGGAGTACTTTATTTGGTTGCCGAATTTATTTGTTCTCTATAAATAAGGTTTTCCTACATAGAAGTATATATTTATTTGTCCTTTATTACTTGCTTCATGTATGTGCAAGTATTAGAGTGATCTCATGATGCCCAAACTAAAACAATGTAGCTCTTTTATAACTTTCTCTCCTACATCCCGTACCATTTTCGGAATGAGGTACGCTGATAATTGCACTAGACTCAGTCCAAATTATTGGTCTCTTGTCGTTGGTAATTAATAACATCATAAACAATAACAAATATAGTTTGGGTCCTTAGCCTGTCCATATAAAGTTCAGATAGTAATTTATAAAGACCAAGTAGTATTATTTTAATAAAGATTAATTTTCTATCTCATTTTGTATACACTACAAGAAAAAGCCTTTTTGGCAACAACTTATGGCAACAACTGCTTCATGTTGTTGCCATAAAATATGTTTTGCAACAACTGCTCAACATTTTTGTGTTTATGATTTCTCAGTTGGTGTCTCTAGACTTGTGTGCTATCTAAATAGTTTTTGTGTAACAGGGAACTCTTCGATGATACTGATATAATGGCGTTGATTTTTTGAGAAGCATGAAGATTGAAGCAAATGAATAACTGAAGGATATACATACTTTTTGTGGGATTAAAAGGCGATATGGAATAAAAATAGAAGGAGAGAGAGAGAGAAGAGGGATAAAATGAGGTTGAGAGAGAATGTCGAAATGAGATAAAATAATTTGTGGAATTTATTCATAGTTATTTTTAGGGAGAGATGTTTCGCCATTCGTTGTTTTATCTTCTTCTTGTATAAATATCTCCAATAATTGTAATTCATATACACCAGTTTTGTAATTCATCATCAGAAAATCAGTATATATTAAGAGAGTTATATTTCTTAAGTTAACTTTCTTCCTTCATATTGGTTATTTTCTCTTATTGATAGCTACCTATTGCAATATCGTGAGGAGGATCCAATTACATAATACTTTGCGTCTACAAGAAACCCGAAAATTCCGCTGCGACTCTAACAATTGGTATCAGAGCCAACACCAAAATTTAAGTGGTCAAATCTAATTATTTTTCCTTTAGAAAAGTAATGGCTTCTAGTAGGGTAAATGTCAAAGTAGGAAAATATGAAATCGAGAAATTCAATGGGAAAAATGATTTTTCCTATTGGAGGATGCAGATGAAAAATCTGCTAATATCACAGAAATTGCATAAGGCGCTAGCGGGAAAAGAGAAAAAGCCAGCAGATATGGAGGATGCGGATTGGGAAGAACTAGATCTTGAGGCGCGGGCTGCCATAATCTTATGTCTTGAGAGGGATGTTGCTTTCTTGGTAAATGAAGAAGCAACTGTAGCAGCTGTGTGGAAGAAATTAGAGGATAACTTCATGACGAAGACTCTAACTAACAGGATCTACTTAAAATCCAAATTGTATACATGCAAGATGGAGGAAGGCACCTCAATCCATGATTATGTCAACAAGTTTGATAGGATCATATCAAACCTAAAAGACATAGATGTGAAGATAGATGATGAGGACCAGGCACTAATACTGTTACTTTCATTGCCCAAATCCTATGAAAATCTAGTGCAAACTTTGATGCTTGTGGGTGACACTCTCACCATGGATGAGACGAGAGCATCACTTCTAGCAGATGATCTACGCAAGGTCGCTACAAGTGTAATGTCCTCTTCAAATGGACGAGACTACAAAGATCAGGCACAAGGATTATTTGCAACTAGAGGAAGGACCAATGAAAAGGGAAAAAGTAAGCGAGGAAAGTCTAGGCCTAAATCTAGACCTCCTGCTGAGAGATTATGCTTTAAATGTGGTGAGCCTGGGCATTTTAAAGCAAATTGCCCAAACAAGAGGGTAACATTCAAGAAACACAACGACTACCCGAAAGAAAAAAGGCAGGAAAAACAAGAGGCGAGTTATGTCTCAAATGACGAGGAAGATTGTTACTCAGTTACCGAACAATCGTATGATATTTCTGATAAGTGGATGCTTGATTCAGGAGCCTCCCATCATATGTGCCCAAATAGAAAGTGGTTTACTACTTATCAAAGCATGAATGGTGGTACAGTTTTAATGGGCAATGATCATGCTTGTAAAACTGTGGGTCTCGGTACAATAAGAATCAAGATGCATGATGGAGTCGTGAGAACCTTAAAGGATGTGAGACATATACCAGATTTGAGAAAGAACCTAATCTCTATAGGTTTATTAGAGAAAAATGGTTGTAAAATAGTTATGGAAAACGGGGTTCTAAAAGTTGTTCGTGGTTCCTTGGTAGTGATGAAGGGGATTCGTCACAGTAATCTTTATCCTCTTTTGGGGACTACTGTTACAGGTGAGTTAGCAGTTGGAATTGGTGGAAGTAAAAACCCGACAGAGTGCACAAAAATATGGCACATGCGGCTTGGGCATATGTCGGAAAAAGGTCTATCATTGCTTAGTGGACAGGGTTTGTTGAAGAACATGAAGAAACCACAAATGGAATTTTGTGAGCATTGTGTGTATGGAAAGGCACACAGAATGAAGTTCTCTACAAGCAAGCACAAAAGCAAGGGGTTGTTAGACTATGTGCATACAGATGTTTGGGGTCCAGCTAAAGTTACTTCCAAAGGTGGTTCCAGATATTTTGTTACATTTGTTGATGATTATTCTAGGTATGCTTGGGTTTACTTTCTTAAGCATAAGAATGAGGTATTCGACAATTTCAAGCGGTGGAGAGCAATGGTCGAAAATAGGACAGATAGAAAGCTTAAAACTCTGCGGTCTGACAATGGCACAGAGTACACGGATGGAGCTTTCAAGGAATCTTGTGATCAAGAAGGTATTGTGAGGCACTGGACAGTTAGAGACACACCACAACAAAATGGAGTCGCGGAAAGACTGAATCGTACACTACTTGAGAAGGCAAGGTGTATGCGCTCCAATTCTGGGTTAGGTAGAGAATGGTGGGCAGAGTCGGTTGCTACAGCTTGTTATATAGTGAATCGATCCCCACATTCTTCTCTAGATGGAGAAACACCTTATAGGGTATGGTCAGGGGAACACGCAGATTACGGGAAACTCAGAATTTTCGGATGCACGGCTTATTATCATGTTAAAGATAATAAACTTGATGAAAGAGCTAAGAAAGCAATCTTTCTGGGATATCCAAAAGGGGTTCAAGGCTACCGTCTTTGGAGTTTACAGGATTCTAAGTTTGTAATCAGCCGGGATGTGACCTTTGATGAAAGATCTATAATAGCTTTGTCAAAAGCTATGGTGCCGGATAGTGGTGATGTTGAAAGAACTTCAAATACTCAAGTGGTGGAGATAGAATCTATAAATCAACCAATAGATTCCAATCATGTTCAGGTGGAGCATCCTAATGTTATCCAAGATGAGGAGGAAGACGATGGACTTGATCGTGATGAGATCGAGCAAGAAAATGCACATGTCATAGAACAACAACATGAAGATTTTTTGGCATCAAGTAAGCCAAAGAGAAATTATAAAGTAGTTCAGAAGTTTGGGTCAGACAAACCTCTGAGGCATTATGGACAGTTAAACTTAGTAGAGTATGCACTATCGGTGGAGGATGATGAGCCGATCACCTTCAAACAAGCTATCAATGACAAAGATAGTCAGAGTTGGCTGGTTGCCATGGAAGAAGAGATGCAATCTCTTCATAAAAACAAGACGTGGGATGTACTCCCGTTGCCCATAGGTAAGACTGCGATAGGATGTAAGTGGGTGTATAAAAGAAAGGAGGACCCTTCCGAGCCACGTGGTTTTAGGTTTAAAGCCAGATTAGTGGCTAAGGGTTACGCACAAAAGGAAGGTGTTGATTATAATGAGATTTTTTCTCCTGTAGTGAAGCACACTTCTATTAGGGTGCTATTAAGTCTTGTAGCTCATGGTGATCTTGAGCTGGAACAATTAGACGTCAAGACAGCGTTCTTGCACGGTGATTTAGAGGAGGAAATTTACATGTATCAACCTGAGGGATTTAAGGTTGATGGTAAAGAAAGTCAGGTATGTCGCTTGAGGAAATCGCTTTATGGATTAAAACAATCTCCTCGGCAGTGGTACAAGCGATTTGATTTCTTTATGTTAAAGCAAGGTTTCTCCAGAAGTAATTATAATTGTTGTGTATACATTCGTAAGCTTCATGGAGGTGAATATATATATCTTCTATTGTATGTGGATGACATGCTTATTGCTTCTAAAAGCAAGGTGGAGATAGATAGGTTAAAGTTTAAACTTGGTAAAGAGTTTGAGACAAAGGACTTGGGTGCTGCAAAGAAAATATTAGGCATGGAGATTAAGAGAGAGAGAACAAACCGGAAATTATTCTTGAGCCAGAAAGGTTATATCAAACGGGTCATTGAAAGGTTTGGGATGAAAAGTGCTAAATCAGTGGTAACTCCATTGGCTCCACATTTCAGGCTCTCTTGTAAACAATCTCCCACAACAGCAGAAGATAAGGCTTACATGGGAAATGTTCCTTACGCAAGTGCGGTTGGTAGCCTAATGTATGCAATGGTTTGTACACGCCCTGATATTTCACAAGCGGTAAGTGTCGTCAGCAGATTCATGGCGAATCCAGGAAAGACACATTGGGAAGCTGTGAAATGGATACTTCGGTACTTAAAAGGTACCATTGACACCGGGTTATGCTTTGGTGGAGATACATGTCAAATAAGCGGTTTCGTTGATTCAGATTATGCTGGTGATCTAGATAGAAGACGATCTACTACTGGTTATGTATTTAAGATACATGGTGCTCCAGTTAGTTGGCGATCAATGTTGCAAGCTACAGTGGCTCTTTCTACTACAGAGGCCGAATACATGGCTGTAGCAGAAGGTGTAAAGGAAGCATTGTGGTTGCGGGGTCTTCTAAATGACTTGGGCTTACAACAAGACTGCGTAAAATTGAGTTGTGATAGCCAAAGTGCTATTCATTTAGCAAAGAATCAAGTACATCATGCTCGCACCAAGCACATAGATGTAAGATATCATTTTGTGCGAGATGTTATAGAGGATAGTGATATTTTTCTTAAAAAGGTCCACACAGATGATAACCCATCAGACATGTTAACAAAAGTGGTGTCAGGGTGCAAGTTCCAACATTGCTTGGAATTGCTTAAGGTTATTCCATGTTAGGAACTACATGGAGTAATAATGGAACTACGTATGGTTTGATCCCAGTCACAGGGTACGTAGGCAACCATTGACACAATGGTGCAACCGGATAATACAATTCGTTCGTCCAAAATTTGAATATTATCAAATTATGAACGAGGTGGAGAATTGTGGGATTAAAAGGCGATATGGAATAAAAATAGAAGGAGAGAGAGAGAGAAGAGGGATAAAATGAGGTTGAGAGAGAATGTCGAAATGAGATAAAATAATTTGTGGAATTTATTCATAGTTATTTTTAGGGAGAGATGTTTCGCCATTCGTTGTTTTATCTTCTTCTTGTATAAATATCTCCAATAATTGTAATTCATATACACCAGTTTTGTAATTCATCATCAGAAAATCAGTATATATTAAGAGAGTTATATTTCTTAAGTTAACTTTCTTCCTTCATATTGGTTATTTTCTCTTATTGATAGCTACCTATTGCAATATCGTGAGGAGGATCCAATTACATAATACTTTGCGTCTACAAGAAACCCGAAAATTCCGCTGCGACTCTAACACTTTTGTAAAAGCTTGTGTTTCTATCTCCATTGAAGCGTGTGCTACTTCTCTTTAGAGTTTAGACATGCTTATTTTTTGAGTTGAACAATGTATTGTAATCTGTATTTTTTTTGGAACGGTATATTTATGATATAAATTTCTTTTAATTATTGATTTCATTGATTTTAGCAAATATATCAAAGAAAAAACAGTTGCATTCGAAGAACTAATAATTAAAAGCAGTACTAGCCACTAGCAGGTTGATTTTAGCATATATTTCATTATTTTTGGAATGCTCGCAAATGCTACTTTATAGCAACAGAATTGTTGTTGCCAAATTATAACTTTAGCAACAATAGGACTTGTTGCCAATAAAACCTGTTTTATTGCAACAACTGTCGTTGTTGCGAAAGCTTACATTCATCCGCGCCGAAGGGGTCTTGTATTGCAACGACAAAGATATGGCAACAATGGAGTCGTTGCTAAACCTATATTTTTGGCAACAGCAAAAAGTTGTTGCGAATACCTTTAGTAACGAGACCTCATGTAACGGCAGAATGTCGTTGCCAAATATGGTATCTCGTTGCCAAAAATATTTTTGGCAACGACTTGTGTTGTTGTCAAAAGTGATTTTCTTGTAGTGATGCTACTTCCTATTCCAAACACAAAATATATCATAACGATCAGTAATTTTGTCATACATCATGACTTCCGATAAAAGATCAAATATCAGGTTTTGATGCGCGATTTCTACTCCATGTTAATAAAATAAGGAATAACCAATTAACCATCATCATCTGAAATCACCGAACACCTAACTCCCTTGAAAGCAAATTTTTGAGTACTTTGGATTTTTGATATGTGAGTAAACTGCACATATCAAAATTAAAGACAAGTATGAAATTTTGCTGTACATTTTGGTAGGAAAAAAACTAATTTTAATTATCTAAAATTATTAAATTGTTTAACAACAACAACAATGCAACAACAACAATGTTCCATCATCAGAATCAATTGAACCAAATGCATTAACAGTTTTCAGCCCATGAAAGTGTTGCCCATGCCAATAATCATCCAAAAAATAAGAGATTGATGAGAGGGATATAGAAAGAGAGAGAAACACTTGCACATATCAAACAATTTTATCAAAGAATAGTACTCTAAGAACACTTTTCTTATTAATTACTCATCTCTACACAATTATTTCTCATACACAGTTGTTATTAATAATGTCTTAATGACACTAAACCTACTCTAATAGAACGACGTACATTACATGGATGAAATGATGAACAAAGCAATAAACATAGCATAATACTAACTAATATACAACAGCTTCAGGATCAGCTCGACGGCTTTCATAGAACCTAGCAATGAAAGCCGATGCTCGGTTATCAATCCCAGGTTCACCAACCCAATACCCTCTATCTTCATCACTTGCATATATCCTTCTTGCATACACTGGCTCATCCCATGACTCGTCTCGCCCGGCCGAGCAACAAGCCTTGAATATGTCAAAGAATGAGGATTTCCTTTGTCTTCCCATGATAATGAGAGTTTATAGAATTTGGTATGTGTTTAAGCTTAATAAGCCCTAAGGAATACGTTAAGGTATTTATGAGACAGAGGGAGTAATAAGCTAAGATTAAGAAGAAGCTAAGGTGTTTTGTGTTTAAGAGAGGAGAGTGGCTAAGGGGAGTATTTATAGGGGGGTGTATAGGAGAAAATTTTGGATGGATGGACAATGTGGGTTGATAAGACTTGGTAAATAAAAAGGGGAAAAATAAATATATAGGTGGTAAAAATATTTGAAAGAAGCATAAGTGTTTTGGTCCCTTGCTTTCTCAATTGACCCACCTAAAAGGAAATCAGAAAAAAGAAAGAATGGTCTTTTTGAATGAATGAAATGTCCTTTGCTCTTCCTATTAGCTCAGTGCAGGTGCATTCTGTCCTGTAGCTAGCTACTATTACTTAATTAGTACAGTACTTAATTATTTAATTTTCTATTTTGGCTATAAGACAAGTTTTCTTCTGTGAAAGGTATCTTCACCCTAACAAGAACTTTGATTGTGCTATAATATACTGCCCACAGGATTGCTAGAGTATGCTCTACCAACGAGTGGTTGGGGTGATTTTTGAGTGGTTTTTCATTTATCAATCAAATTCGAGGATTTGAATCTTGGGAATGAAAACACTGTTTGCTAGGAGCATTATTTTTTGGTGGGTCGACCCAATGCGAGCATAATTAATCTTGACTTAAAAGGTCTATTAGGACATCCTGTGTTCCAAAGCGGCCAACAAAAAGACAATTGCTGCTCTTTATAATCATGAATCTGACCAACAGGTGGTTGGTCATATTAGTTCGACTTCAAATCTTAAAAATGGAAACATTGTTGGGAGCATTTTAACCTTTTGTGAGCTGATCGAATAGTGTGAACATCACTAGTTATGATCCACAGATAACATGGCCTTGCTAATAATGCTCAAACATTGAGCAAGCTAAACTTTTGCATGATAATCTAACAAGTTGATGACTTTATAACCTATTCCTTTGCAATTAACTTGTTTAGCTCTACTTGTTTGTTCACTAAACCAAATCTCATATTGTTAATAGTCAATTATTCAACAACCAAAAGGATCCAACAAGCTAGTTGTCTAAAACACCGGTTACACCTAAACGCTGAGCAGTCGGGTTAACAAGTTGGGTTCGTATATTTGGAGTGATCGATTTCAGGTTTGTATTAGTAAAACGGTACACATCATAAATGATGTAAAATGATAGGAAACGATTACTTATAATACAAAACATTAAAATCGGGTCGAATTCAGATCGAGTCAAATTAGATTCAGGTTTTTCTCAATAACTTCAGATCGAGTTCGAGTTAGGTCAATTATTGACAGGCGTAAACTTACACGGTTACACCACAACCAAAGAAGGCTAAACTTTCTATGAGCAAACTACTATACGTTTAACCATTTTAAGTAACTAAAAATAAAGATGTGAAAGATAGTAAGATACTTAATAACTAAGGGTTCATTCGATAGATGTTGGTATAGTGTGGCAGCTTGCAGAGGAAAATTCCAAAGCTAACTTTTCCCAACAGCTAGCTGCGTGCTACTTATTTAGCTGCTTTGTTCTTTCTTATATATACTTTCTTTCTTTTGTTCTCTTCAAATCCTCTCAATCTCTATTAAAAATTCACCTCTTTTAAGCTTTTTCAATTCTCTAGGCATTATTATTATTATGGCTCTTAACCCCTTGAGCTAGGTTGAATGTTCAAAGAAACTCCCATTTTGCAGTGCCTTCAAGCTGTATGTCTACCTTTTAGGCATCTAAAAAAGAAAAGCATAGCTAATATAGTATGTTATATTAATTTACTTGGAATTTAGTTCTACCAAAGTTAGGCATACGAATTATTGTACTTGATATCACGGAAAGACGTCTCTATCTCTTAATTATTTGCCTTTAATCTTTAATTTGTTGGGTTTTTTTTTTTTTTTTTATTATCAATATTGTATAGTTCTATATGATCTTTATATGGGTCACGAAGCTACATCGTGATATTCCTTTTTGCAGTTTTAGTTGATTATTATGGTCATTATTAACGTCTAAAGAATGGTACTCCTACTTTTTAGGCATTCGGAAGGACCAACTAATATATTATACAAAACCAAGAGGGTGTGGTTGAGTGGTAAAAATTCATTCATCCTTAATCAATTTGAGGGTGTAAATTTTGCTTTGGGCATGGAACAACTTTAAAATCCTTGGCCAGCTGTCCCATCCTTTGAGGTATCTGCCAGCCAGTGCAGGCCGGGAATAATCACTGTGATCGATGGTAAATACCCTTGATGTGAAACAAAAAAAACTTCTCGTTATATATACTATACCGAGAACTAAGTTTGGCAATTATGCTGATCATTAGTAAATTTTTATGGCCTCATTACCAAATAGCATGCATGACTAATTAAGCCATTGTAATCAAGAACATCTTTTCACACTTGCCTAATATCATTGAAGTTTCGAGATTTGCCTAATTTTTCTGTTTATAGGAGAATTTCGGGCATGACCTTAAATATACTTTATCGGTTATTAGGCTAATTAACTAACATCCGATCCTTTAATGTGAAGGAAGTAATAGGGGCTGCCTACAATAATCTCCAATCAAAAAAGAACAAAGAAAATCCTAATTTTTGGGCCCAAGAATTAAGCAACTTTATTTAGATATGATAGAGAAGCATAATAAGTAGTGTTGTGTGTTCCCCATTTAGTTAGCTAGATGGTCCCGAACCACACATGTCCATTCTCCTACTCAAAGTAGCTTACAATTTGATTTAAGTAAGGGGACTATAATGATTTAGTGAAGATTGAGAAACTAAATCTAATTAAAAATGTGATAATATCTCTTTAATTAGAGGGAACATATTCAATTTATAGATTAAACTAGGGGTACATATATTAATGTACAAATATATTAGAGCATAACATAGCATATCATGAATTTGAAATTTTCTAAAAGAATCAAAAATAAATATTTGAAATTCAATATTGGAGCTTTATTTAGTTACTAGAACTTACAACTAAAGAAGTGAATGAAGCTAGGAGAAAATGAGAGAGGTAGGTGTGAGAGGTAGATCAATTGAAATCCTAAAAATTAGCTCAAATATGCTCCAACTTAATTAAAACTTGACAAAACACATTCTTATATTATTTTGATATGTAAGAAAGCCATCATCATAAAAGCTTGATTTTAAATTTATTATGTTGTGAATGTATGTGTCAAGATTTGAAAATTGTGATGAATTCTATGTTATACTGTATATGCTTTTATTTTAACCTCTACTCTAATTTCAATTTTAATGGAGGATACTTTGATGATGTTGATCTATACTATTTGAACTTTGTTTTAAGTTTTCTTTCCCACCCCACCCCGACTCGAGAAACAATTTTAAATAATTTATACAATTCATATCAAAGTTGGAATATAGCCCAGCATCTTGCCTGGAAAAACAATGTCACTATTTGTTAGGGATAAAAGTTAGTTGTGTACACTCAATTTTTAGACAAAATCATTCACACTCTCAAAAAAAAAAAAAAAAAAAATAGAATTATCGTTGCTAATTTTGTTCTTTGTTATTGTTATCGTTATGGTTATTGTTATTGTTATTGTCATCGATTGTTTTTCTTCTTCTTTCTGATAGTCTATCCTTATTATTTATTTTTGATTATATGATTTATACTAATAAAATGATAATTAGATGACAATTATGTACTACTAGCTCCTAAATAGATATGCCTCCGCATATATTGTTACATTCTTTACCCACTAAAACAAAGAGTATTAGCAAAACAAAAAAAATTGGTTTAGCAAATTAAAGATGAACTTATTTCCTTTCTGAGTGTGGTTAAAGGGCACCTCTTAACGCACGATCTTGGGTATTCTATGAATTAATTCGTGTAGGTGCTCCTTAGAAGGTTTGAACTCATGACCTGATGTACACGTACGTTGCAACTTATTTACCAGTGAGCCAACACCTCTTGGCCTGGGTTGAGTATCGGCTAGCAAATTTGCCAAGCAATGTTATGCATATACTGTATTTATGTGGTAGTGCATGTGCTGCTAGCTTCGCAAGTGCTTGTCCGGGAAACAACGTACGTAGGTACGCGAATGTTATAAACTTGCACATGCATAACTAGATTCGATAATCACCATACTAGAAAAGGGACATTATGCTAAGAGAAAAATAAAAGAAAGGCTTTACTTTTATTTCCATTAAAATACACACACTAATGATTCATAAAACAAATCACACACAGACACTAATTCTTTGTTTCCAAATGACATTAAACTCAATCGTGAAATGTCAGCTTTTTAGGAGCTAATATATCACGTACATAGTTTGCTTTCGTGTAAGACAAACCCAATGATGAACGGAATGGATATAGAAAAATTAAATTAAAATTGAATTAATGATCTCTTATGGTGCATGTTGAGAAGCATGGAACCTCTTAATGAAAGCAGAGGCCTTCCAATCTATCCCAGGCTCAACCATCCAATACTCATCATCAACCAACCTCGACCGTCGGATGTTCATCGCCTCGTCCCCGGACTCGTCGACGATGTCTACTCTTGTCCTCCAACAACCTCTGAAGATGTTCATGAAGAAAAATAAGCAAGAGTACCTACTTCTCCTGTTGTTTGCTATGGTTTTTACTCAATGAAAAAACTCTAGCTAGCTCTCTTTAGGTGCGGTTTTTAGTGTTCAATTGGAAGATTGTTTTGGTTAGGCAATGCTCTATATATAGGACTAGAAAGGTGAGACTCTTGTTGGGGTGTAAGGACAGGACATACATATATAATGTTGGTCCAAAAGAATTGCCATTTGGCAATGGAATCTTTTTTCTTGTTTACAAAACCAATTGTAAGTAAGCTAAGGGAGCATTTGGGCTTAGCACTATTAAGGAGTATTAGCTCGTGTAGGGGTAGCTAGCCCAAATTGAACTTTTTGTACTTTTTTTTTCTTTGTATTAATTTAATGCTAAATTTACTTGGAATATTTATTTTTGTGCTCACTTTTTTTATAATTTATTTATTTTTTTTTCCAAGCAAAATTGGACAAATAATAATAATTTAATAGTACATTTGACGTATGTTTCATATAAAAACAATCCCACAGATTACTTTAATTTTGCCAAAAACAATTTCACATTATCCGCGATAGTCTATTAGTGCTTTATTGATCTGGAAATAGAGTCAACTTTCCCGCTATAGTTTTAATGTACGACAAGATTGTGATGGAAGAGGAATACACTATTAAACAGGAAATTAAAGTAAATTTAAGGGTTTTTATTAAAAATTCCAAAATTCCTCGTTGAAAATCCCAACTCATTAATTTTAACTGACGAAAATTGAAGTTCATGCCTTGTGGTTAACCATTAAATTGGTAGCCATCAGAAAATGTATTTGGATAATTTAATTGGGGAATGCATATGTGAATGTTCTACTTCTATATTTTTATTTGCCTTTTACCTTTTGCACCAACTTTATTATTGTTATTTGAAAGTAATTTCTATGGAGTTGAATTTCAAATTAGATTGTTATATCTACTCAAGGATACAAATTTGAACTTCTAAGTTTGATGGGAGCATAATAATAGAACTATTGGCAAATTTGGGGATCTAAAAACCTTAATTTCCATTATTGCTCAGTTTTTAATCAAAGCACCTGCTACAACCCCTTAAAAGATTAAGCAATGATAACGATTATTAACGGATGATTAACACCATGTTTAGTTAGTGCAATGATATAAATCACAACATGTTTATCCAATGTTAATTTGATTTAAGTATCTTTCACCCCCAAAAACAAAAAGGCTCGGAAGCAATCAAGTATGTAATGGACCAGACTCTAGCCTCCCTCCTCTACTCCTAGCCAACTTAGGCCATTTTGGACAAATGATTACGTTATTTGCGGTGAAGATCTCCGCTTCCATCAAAGATAAATAGATATCAAAGGAAGCATATTGCTATGCATGTTGAGAGTCGCTCTCGAGTATTGTAGTTAACTAGTAATGATGCCTGTGCGATGCACGGGTTAAATTATATATTTTTTATTATTTTCTTTGTTATTTTATTCTTCAATATTATATATTTTAAAATATATTTACGCTAATTAAAATTGGACATGATCTTACATGTTAAGATTAAACATATTGTAAATGCATCTCATTTTGAAGTATTTTCCGATGCGAATACGATGCTACAAATATTATTTTTTTTGAAGATGTGTAGAAGATTACATTTGCTTTTGATCTTTCGACAAAGATTAAGTTATAACACTTATAAAATTCTAGTGACGAGTATTATAGTTAATTGTCTCATTTCTATTGATTTAATATATTTAGAGTTATTTTGCACCAAAAAAAATATATTTTAGGGTTATTTTCATTGTACATGCCGTATGATTTTCTGCTAATGAAAGTCTGGTATCCCGGCCGAAGTAGAAGAAAAAAAGACCGCAAAAACTCATAATTGACCAAAAAAGTGGAAAATGTTATTACAAGTTGTACAACAGTGAGCAACCGATCAAAAAAAAAAAGGAGTTACAGTGAGCAAAGCTTCAGGTGAGAGATCTACTCCTTTATTTTCTTGCGTCTTTTTTCTTCTACCTCAATTTTTCATAGCAGTGATTCAAATGGAGTTCAATCTTCTAAGGAACAACACTTTCAAATGCGTGTAATTCTCATTGTCTTTTTGATGCAATTATATAGTTAATTATTAATCAAATAAAGCACACTTTAATATTTTTCTCTGATCACATTGTTTTCCCCAATTTTATTGATTAGGATTATAGTAGAAGAATAATATGAACGGTGAATTGCCGAATGTGAAAAAATGGGTGGTATTTTATCCCATCTATATCAATTCCAAGAAAACAATCGCTGAAGGTCGTCGCATAAGCGCTAGCAAAGCTTGCGAAAACCCTAATTGCGTTGAAATTGCGGATTCTTGTAGACATCTCAATCTTCCTCATGCTATCGAGGTTTGTCATTTGATAACAATTTGCTATGAGATTTTCGTCCAAAATGTCATTGAATTTTGTCAATTGATAAGGTTTTTTTTTTTTTGTTTGGTAGATTGACAAGGCTTATCCAAGAGATTTCATGCAAAGAGGGAGAGTAAGAGTGTTGCTGAAACGAGAAGATGGGACTTTATGTAACCCTGAAATTACCTCAAGTAAGAAGTTCTACATTGTGGCTTTTTTGTTAATTTTATTTTTTCCTGGGTTTATTGTTATTAATTCTCTAATTGTGGTTATCAGTATCACCAATTTAGGGCATTATAATTGTGTAGTCATTGCTGGTGATTTTGGCAACGAATTAGCTATGTAACTACAGACTACGAAATTTAAGCATATTTTGGGTTGGGGCAAACATTATGATTCTTCTGGGTAGTGAGCATTGGATGGGCATTTTGCATGAGGTCTGTTGTCAAGATCTGTTCTATTTGGGACTATTGTGATTGTGGAGGGTTGTCCTTGAAATTGGCTGGTAAATTTGAATCCATGAGACGAGTACTGAGGTTTTTCTTGTAGAATGGTTTGATGCTTTGTTTTAACATTTGGATTTGGGTTCTTATGTAGACACTTCTTGTTGACTTGTTTTGGAGAAAGGTCTGTTATTTTACCTGATTTGTGTATCGCGTATAATTTTATTTACATTTTGGGAAGTTTCCCAGCTTCTACATTTTTACTGCTTAGGTTGATTCCTTTTAAGTATGAACCCTTCCAAATGTTGGTTCTTTTTTTTTATTTTTTGAGTGAATCCAAATGTAGGTTCTTGACCTGACCTGAAATTGGATTTAGTACTCCGAGTCTGTGCTGCCTTTCTACGTGTATTTCTTCTGTTTTTGTATTCTTCTTCTCCCTCTCCCTATCCCCACCTTTCTTATCCGGTCTCTTTTCCAATTCTTATTAAAGCCAATCCTGATGGTCAACATAGTTTACAGCTTCAATGATCACTGAGTAGCCAGAAAACTACCAAAATGAAGCAACTTTGCTATCAGCTTCTTCCATCTTCATTGCTACTTTTAATGGGATCTTTAGTGATGAAGTTGTGAAAGTCCAATTGCGTGTCTTAAGAATTCCCTTGGTTTAGATGTTTATGTAATCAACAATGTGAAGTATACAGTAGCATTCTACCCCCAGTGAAAGTAATGTCCTAGGTAAAAACATTTTAGTTCGAGTACCATAGTTTGACGATCACCATAATTAGAGATTAGGCCCTATCTTTTTCGCCTTCAAGCCTTCAACATGCAGGTTTCAGATAAGTTATATGACATGTGAAATGTGATTATAAGCCTTTATATGTGTTTCTAGGGCTCTATTCCGGTCTGCCAGACCTCTTTGCTCGACCTCTGCTAGCAAGCTCTCAATTTTTAAATATGCTGAAAACTGAAAACAGGGACATTATATGAGTACAAGCTTGGCATTGTATGATACTAAGGACATCCTTTATCTGAGAATTGTGAGAGATACTCTACTAAGGTTTGCTGGTGTCATTCAATTGAGCTTACAGCCTTACAATTGTTTTCCAGATTTGAAGATTGGCTCAGTGTTCTTAGTCACCAAAGCTGAGAGTCTGAGACCTACATGTGAGTTAGTGATTTGTCAAGTGATTTAGATTTATGGCTGAGTAGATAAATAAGAGAATTAACTCCTAGCTTTCTGTCATGAAGTTATCATACGCCATTAGCTTTCCGTTTAGACTCAAGAGTGGAGAAAGGACTTGTCAAGCATTCATTTAATTTGTAATCTCAACATAACATCATAGAGTTGGCTTTTTTTTTATAGGCTGGAAGTTGTAAAAGGTGTTTATTAGAAGATAAAATTAGGAGAGAGAGAAAGAGGAGGAGAGAGAAGAAATATAAATGGATGAAAACAATTTGTTATTTCTTTCGTAGGGTTTAGAAATGAAGAGATAATAATCTCTCATAGTTTAGTACGTAGAAGTATTTATGAGAGATTATTATACTTCTATAATACTTCTACGTACTAAACTATGAGAGATTATTATCTACGTACTAAACTATGTACTAAATTATTATCTACGTACTAAACTATGTACTAAACTATTATCTACGTACTAAATTATTATCTACGTACTAAACTATGTGTTTAAAAGTATAATACTTCTACGTACTAAACTATGAGAGATTATTATCTATTCATTTCTAAACCTATGAAAGAAATAGCAAACTGTTTTCATCCATTTATATTTCTTCTCTCTCCTCCTCTTTCTCTCTCTCCTAATTTTATCTTCTATTATTGTTATCCTCATATTAGGAGGAATCCCAACAGACTCAAGAGTGGAGAAAGGACTTGTCAAGCATTCATTTCATTTGTAATCTCAACATAACATCATAGAATTGGCTTTTTGTATAGGCTGGAAGTTGTAGAAGCTTGTGGAGGAGATGTTGTGTTCTTTGAGGGCCGAGTATTGTGTTCTTAAAACAATACTCTATGTTAAGTATTAGCCAAACCTTCCTTCCAGCTTTGTTTACTTTCAGAAAAAAAGTTAGTGTAGCTATTCTTCATCCATGAGTTACATACTTCACAATAAATAATACAAACTACTGGCAGTCCTCCGCCCAGCCGTCAATAACTAGCCTAGATCACCGGATCCAAGAGTGAGGTACAGAGTTTGGCGCGCAGCTATTTTTGAAAGTAGAATGATTCTTGCTTACAAAAGTTTATTGCTTTTAGGTGTTTCCACTGTTGGACAAATATATCTCTGTAGTTGTAATTCAAGGATTTGTAGATGTTTCCTTAAAGTCAGAGGTGAATTGGTGCAGAAACCTTGCTGGCTGCATGCACCTGTTCTTGCAGTGCTCTCTTTCTCAGGCAATTTGGCACAAGGTTCTGCCTTAGAATTCAGATTGGGATTCACACTTCACAGAATGTCACTGAGTCTTTTTCAGGAGTTGACCAAGTCAGTGCAGATGGTTCAGTAGGAGGATTAAAGATAGAGACCCCATAAGCTGTTTGAGGAGAAGCTGTCCTGTCAGCCACCATTTATGAACTTTACTTTCTGCATAATGGAAAGATTTATGACCAAACATGTCAATCGGAATCAACTATCATCCGACATGTCCAATATGTTGTATGTTCTAGACATCCCTGTAAATTTGAGATAGAGCTGAATATGTACTTGATGAGATTGAATTCGTTGTACAATGAGATATGACTTGCTTGTTGTTTTATGTTGGTCTCTTTGTTCCGCTGAAAAGGATGGCAATGGAAACATAGATTTTCAAAAAGAATCAATAAAGACAATTCACTGTAGAATAAATTTTCTAGTTTTGGATAGTTATTGAGGTAAAATATATTTTCCTTAAGGTAGTTATTGTAAGCCATAAATAGCATAATTTTCTAAAAGGTTGGTGGATGTAGTTTTGGATTTCTACTATATATTGTAGAGCCTCTATGATAGTCTTGATTAGTTAGGGAGGGGTTAGGCTGCGATATCTTGACCTTCCATGCCAGCAGTGGAATGCACACTGGTTTTGTTCTTTTTGTGGAGTAGGGGGTGAAGAGAACGAGGATTTCTTTTTCTTCTGCTCTGTAGGAGTATTTTTTTCTTATTGAGAGGACTAGAGGCTACTTGGGTGTGGTAGTTAGATATCTATGGAACTGAAATCTGTTTAGTAGTTATGTCCTATTTCATGGGTATTTCCACATTACGTGATCGGGAGCTTATTGTATCTAGAATTCTTATGTCTCTGTTTACATGTTTTAAATATTTACTTGATTAATTTTTTTTCAAGCCTAAGTAGACTACATCATCCCATCATATAGAGGATAGTAGTTTCTATTCCTGCAGTTTGGTAAGTAAAATGGAATGTGAATGTCAAATGATTATTACCTATCATCTTTTTTTTGGTGGCTTGGAACAAATGTCATGTGCCTTCATATATCATTTATGATTATAAACTTAATAAAGGGACAGATCAAACATGCAGTTCCAATTTCTTGGCAGCAAACTTAGATGGTGATTACTGATCAACATCTTTAATCTCTAGGTATTATTTCTTGGTGCTTAGCAGACCTTCTGCTGCAGCAGTAGGTTGTCAATTTATTTACACGTAAAATTGACAATTATTGAGCAGTGTTAGCACTTTGGGTAAAATCTCAAAGGACTTGCAGTTAATTGGTTCGATGACTTTGAACTTCAATGCATTGTCTCTGATAGCATCTGAGAGACTGAGACAATATAAACAAATTACCATCCGATTCAGCATCTGAAGCTTGTAGTGTGTTACTATTTGTAGTTTATTATGTTCTTCCATTGTTGGGGATGAGATGTCTGTTTGTGTTCCCTTATCTTGAATGCTGATGAAGGATGAGGTTTTTTTTGAGTTTTGACTTTTGAGAACTTAAAAATCTGTAACATGGCTCTATCATGTTGGGAATTTAATTATTTCTGTGAAAAGAGTAGCAGATTCTATATATGAGGCATGAGATATTTTATTGTCCAAAATTATAAAAAAAAAAAAGAATAAATTAAAATGAAGAGATGAAAGTTAATGTCATATATTGATTTGAAGCCACTATGAGCTGTAAGAGAAGTTGAGATGGACTGATAGACATTGAAAAATGTTTGTAAAAGGTGGAGCTGTCTTATAGTTTATGCTCTGCCACAGTTGGTTGTCCAGTTAACCATGGGATATTGCTCCAAGTGTTTTACTTTTATGTTGATATTTTGAAACACAATAATCTCATATTGGACAAATTTCGCTGCAAATATGTGGCATACATGGAAGATTGCTAAGTGAGTTGATATGTTGTTAAATGTGTTTCTACATTTGTTCAAATGGCACTGGACTACACTCTACTAGGTTTGTAGCATTTTTTATTTTCAATTTAAATTGAATATTTTGTTCCCATTTTATGAGGTGAACCCCCTTCTACTATGAATTAGAAGGCGCGCTCCCTGTTGTTGTTATTGTTTATATACTTATTTTTAAAATATAAGTCAAATTATATGACAATTTATTTATAAGCTTGAAATTTTCAGTGGAATTAGTTGAATTGGCTTCTTTATTTCTCTCCACCCTCCCTCTACTGGACACCTAGAGCAAGAGCATGGACCTGGTATCATTCATGGGCTGCATGCTCTTATGACCAACATCATGTTCTTCAGCGTGCACCATATATTTTGATGAGTAGGTAGTTGTTTCTGTTATATTTTATAGACAGTTTTTGTGCCTTCGTGGGAATTTGGGGAAGGGCTAAGTGTGGTGGCAGGCTTTGTTTCTGATCGTTGTGTGGGTTGTCAATGTTTGTAAGTAAAGTAATTTTTATATTGTTTGTTTTCCTTCAAATCGAAAAAAAAAAACCGAATGTATTATGTGATAAGTTGTCATTCTTCTAACCTTTTCCTCTTCTCCAACCCTGCAATAGGAAAGCAGTTGATGTTGCGCATTGCAGAATTAGTACCCCGACACCTTGGAAGAACCAAGAAGCAGGAAGTGGCCTCCACCTCCAGCTCAAGTAATGCCCCTGCTAAGTCTGGAAAGGGTGGCAAGAAGAAGAAATAGATCAAGTTGTCTGGTGTGTCCTACTATTTTCCATGGTTACTTGGAATTATTCTGGAACAGAACTGTAAATTGCTGGTTCATAGAGTTTTGTGCAAATGCGGGAAATCTAAGAAGTGCTCTGTTTCTTTTCTGTCTATGCTGCCATTTTGAAATCGAGCATGCTTTGTGTATCCCAGATCATATACTATACAGATTGACCTTCTTCCAGCAAATTCGGCTCAACTTAGTCAAGTTCTTTCTTTTATCTCCTTTTGTTTCATAGAAAGAAGCAGGCCTCTTACGAGTCTATGTCCTGCGGATTTATAGGCTGTATACCTGCTAAAAGTGACTGCTTAGGTTCTCATTTATCATCTTCAGCAAATGGCAGTGTATTGTCTTCAACTCTTCATAGACCCTTGTCTAACTTCTTGTTATGGGGATATCTCCATTTTGCAGCTGTCTGTGGAATTTATTGGTTGATATTTCATTCTTTCTTTTAGGCATCTGTTTCTTTTCTTTTCTTCTTTTGTTTTTAGGGTAGCGTTGGAGGCATGGGGAGAGGATTTAGGGCCAGAACAAATACCGTTCTAATACAGTAGTTGCTTTGTGAAAACTAGCGATCTTTTCACTGATTTTGTGGCAGAAGTCTTATGATTAGTAGTCCATTAGGAATTTTCTATGCTGTCTAAGACGATTTTACATGTACTCATCCGTCCTCTTTAAAAGAACCTGTCATATTGTTGGTCATGAACTCTGTGAGGCAATTTTAGACTTCTTCAGAACAAGCAGAATGTTGAAACATTTAAACTTTACTATCTTCTCCTTGATCCCTAAATGTGAGGTTCCAGCTGACGTGACTGAATTTTGATCCCTTTCTTGTTGCTCTGCTGTATACAAAATTGTCCCAAAGATTTTGACTAACAGACTCCAACCTTTTATGGAGAAGTTAGATCTTCACAATAAGGTTGCCTTTGTTAAAAATAGACACATTGCTGAGAATATTATGATGGCTCATGAAATGGCCAAGCTTTGTGGTAGAGCATACATATAGGTGATGTTTAAAATTGACAACAAAAGAGAAGCTTATGACTTTGGGGATTGAAGCTGTTTGAAGCATGTGTTTTTGGCCTTTGGATTTCCTTTGTGATTTGTGGACTGGATCTTTGTATGTGTCACATCTGCCCATTGTTCTGTCAAGGTGAACAGAGCAAACTATGGTTTTCTCCTTGGGCAAAGAGGGTTGCGCCAAGGAGATCCGATCCCCCCTTTCTTTTCTTGCTCTGCATGAAGTTTTTGTCAAGAGGCTTGGCTAGAATGTGTAGGAGGAGAAGATGTGCGAGAGTAAAATTAACGCATCTAGTTTTTGCCGATGATTTATTCTCTTCTTTAGAGGAGATGTGCCATCTGCTACAGCCTCAAATATTGTTTTGATGCTTTTGCTAGAATGCCTGAAATCTTGCATTTACTTTGGTGGAGTTTCCCCTGCAGTAAAGGCTAGTATCTGAACTGAAGGGCCGTTCCATTTAGATATCTAGGCCTTCCCCTATTTGCCACCAGACTAGTACTCTGGTTGATATTTTATTGATTAATTGGTGAATGGTGTGCAATATTGGTACAGTAAGTACTTGTGCTATACAGGCAAGACTCAACTCATTAATTCTGTTCTCTTTAGCATCTATTCTTTTGGTGCTCTATTTTTCTTCTGCCTATACAAATTATATACAAAAAATTGAAGGCATCTGTAGAGAGTTCCTTTAGGGCCTGGAAAAGAAGGTGGTCCTGACTCCTGGTTAGTTGGAATACCATCTGCAGGTTAAAAAAAGCAAGGGGGTCTTGGTACTAAGGAGGCCTTGTTGCGGGATGAAGCCTGTTGTGTTAAATGGTTGTATAAGCTGGACACTTATACTGGGTGTACATTATTTGCATAACCTGTCTTTATGGCAGGTCAAGCCTAGGCAAGGGGACTCTTGGACTCGGAAGAAGCTTCTATACACGAGAGATGATTTGCAATAGCTACTATAGCTGATGGGGAGGCTCAATGTGTATTGAGAAGTTGGATATGTCACATGGTGAGGTTCTCTACAAGGCTTACCTTTATAGTCTGTTAGTGGGGAGTAGCGGCAAGGCTCAAACTCGTGGCCTTAGTCATGAATTCGGTGATTGATACCGTTGTGACAGAGCCCGCACCTTAAGGGGAACATGATGGTGTTCCTAGGCACTCACTTGATGGTTGCCCTTAACAAGTTGGCCACAGTTGAATCTTTGGGTAACAGAGGCTTTCAACCTGTGAGTAGATGTATCATGTGCCTGCACAGCAGGAAATGCTCACTTAAATTTCACTTGCCCGAGCACAAATGTTGAAGGAGATACTACTGTGGATGGGAATTTACAGGAGACCCCTCAGTTTAGTTTATAGAAGCAGGAACTAAGAGGGTTCAGTTCCCATGTGAAAGGTGAAGGTCGGAATTAAAGATCCCGAGATGGCTTCGTGCTCGGGCCGTGCCTTTGGGCTTTGTAACAGTGTCGTGATGTGGCTGTGCTTATAGATGTCGTGCTTCGTGTCGTGCCTGCTCTTCCAAAATATAGGCCCAAGTTGTGCCCGTGCTCGTGCTTGGGTCGTGCCATGCCCATGCATTTTTCAAATAATATTAAAATTATCGCCGTGCCATGTCGTATCGTGCCCCACCATGCTTTCTTTTCAAAATTCGAGCCCGGGCCTATGTTCAGTCATTCGTATCCGTGCTTCCTCTGTGCCCGCGCCGTGCCGTGTAAAAAGCGTACTCGGTCGTGCCGTGCCTCATGCTAACCGTGCTCAATGTCATCTCCATGCGTGTGTATGAAATCTGGAGAGAATGCAACGTCCACATATTTCGTGGGAGTTCTAGAGATATTCCTCAGATAGTTTATTGATTGAAAGTAATACGACATCTATAAAACATATTAAAAAAAGTCGTTTAGTATTTTGGAAGCTTCACTTATCGTAAGGATAGGATACCATCTTATAGTCGTCCAATTGCATTTGATTCGAAGTTTTGGAGCAATATTTGTCATGGAGAAATATATACAACAATAGAAGCCAAATGAGACCCATTTTTTCTCCTATGGACCACTTGAAGGAGATAGGAAGCAAACAAGAACATTTACTAGTAAATTTACAATAATGGCGCTATCTCTAGTCTTCCCTGCTATGATATTAATGGTGGCATAGTAGTGCTTTTGGACGACTTTGCATTACAACTCATAATTTGGCATGTTTCCTGAGATTATCACCAGCATCCTTTGCATTTTTTGGTACAGGAAGGTTGCAAAGCAGAGTTACCCTTGATGATGATATTAGAATTTTGCTCTCCAAGTTGCTGGGTTTCGCTTTCCATAGGTGTACCTCCCACACCTATCAAAACAAAATGCAGTGAACATCCACAAAATCTTGCATGCGACAATTCTACAACAATTTTCGGTGAGACGATGTCACTTTTTAGTAAAATAAGAGTCACTGTAGTATTCATGATCCCTACATTTTTCAAAGAGTGAACCTTATTTTTCTGTAGGTTGGTCTCACACAAGAAGTTGCCAAGTTATATATTTTTTTATGATAGGGAAAGTTTCATCTTTCTAGTTTCATGCAGAGAAAGGAAAGAGAAGAATATGTGTATGAATATGTGTTAAATATACGAGAAAGTGGGATAGAAAATGACACACAAAGTTAAACAAAGATTCTTGTGGCCATGATAAGTCCACTCATCCCTCAAATTTTTGTTTTTGGCTCATACTTCATAGCAGTAATAGGTCATGATGATTGCATTGCACCTACTTCCATTTGTTAGATGGTAGGTGCAACGTTAAAATTGACTATACCTAACTAAGCTCACAGTCATCCTTCAAAAAAAGAAAAAAAAAAGAAAGGCTAAGCTCGCACTCTTAACCTTAAGGTTGGGGGACGATGCTTTCAATCATTAGAGCATCTCTTAATTCCTATATCTAACTTTGAATCTATTATATGAAACAACTATCAATGTAGAATTTGAGGTCATACTTGAATGGTGCGACCAAGCTTGAAGGGAAGGGCTTGAGCAAGAACAAGGTCACCAAAATCAGCCTGTTTAAGGTGGTTAATGCTAAGGTGGATTCCGGCCACCCGATTGAGCCCGCTTGCCAGGTGCGCCCCCATGCTCGCCAGCGACTCCGCGATCATTGCTGATACTCCTCCATGTAACACCTTGAACGGCTGCAAAACCATTCATCGCACATCATTATAGGTAGCTGGTCAGTTACTAGCGGTAGTACACATAAAAGGGGCCATTTCTCAACCAATTTAGTACTATAATTCATTGCCTGAAGTTTATGAGCCAGGCAAATTAAGTTGCACATTTACATTGCATCAAAAGTAACCAATGATGTCTTGGCCCATTAGTGGTTAAAACTGAGATATTGGGTACATTATGTCGCAGGGTTTGAAATCCTCTTCTCCATCAACATGTATATTATACGGAACTTTATGCGTCATCCAAACCAAAAAAGAAAAAACAAAACATTGCATCAAAAGTGCCTTAAGTCACATTTTTTACCCTCTCACGTCAGAATATTACTAAATCATGAAAGTAGTTAGGTATGCGGCAATATATATAGTACATCATTAGTCTTGATTTAGTTGTCCATACTCCATCCGTTTCAGTGAAACGCTACCATTTGCTTTTGGCACAAAGATTAAGGTAAACTGATTTTGGCACTGATTTTCTCTTATACCCTCACCTTTTGCTTTTTGCACAAAATCCAAGGTAAAAAGTAAGGGTGAAATGGTATTTGACTATCAAATTGATTACCAATTAGAGAAATGGTAGTGTTAGTATGAAACATTCATTTTAGGAAAATACATAATAGCGTTTCACTGGAACGGAGGGAGTAGTACACTATCCTCAAATTTGAATTGTATACTCTCATCCCCATGGAAACACAAAAACAAATTTGAACTACAATGCTTGTTTATAAATGTGACAATTAATCTTGAACATCCTAAAATAATAAGAATGACAATTAATTTCGGACAGAGAAGTATTTAATATAATTGACAAGTAAGCAAAGATTTGACCACTAATGTTTTAGTGCTTGTTTATAGTAACGGCATACCATTTTAAGTACTACATTTTTTGGACATCACATTTGTTGAATCTAGAGTATTGTAATTTCATTTAGTATCAGTACATACACCAATTACCAAAGCAATCAAAGTATTAAAAATGAATGAATAGATTATAGATAGTATATGACTTATGAGTAGGAACCGCTTAGATAAAAGTCAAAAGTTCAAAGCTTTGAACTGATTTTTTTCATTCTAAAAGATATTTTAATTTCAAAGAAGTAAACAAATTTCATGGATATTTTCATGCAAAGTAGTTCCAAACTTTCAATAGTACCCTTTTTTGAGAACCCCCCAAATCTTTTTTTTCTACTTCCCAATAGTACCTCTAATTGGAGGGCAACAAAGGAAAAAAGAACAAACAATAATTATTATTAAACTCCTTACCTAAAAGAAACAGAAAACTCATTTTAAAACGACTGAAGTATTTTACATGAGGATGTAGTTGTGTAGTAGGTGTAGCGTGGCCATTAAACATTAGATAGGTACTTAATTTTGGGACTTACTCGTCAGTCGCACCAAAAAAAATTAATAAATTGAAACCATTTTTTCTATTCACTATAATAAGTTAGCACTACTAATTTGGTCAAACATTATTCCTATAAACACCAGAAAACCACAAAAACATGATGATCAATTCTGAACACAGTAGAATTCTAAGAAAATTATACAGAAAAATGATTCTCTAAACTCATTTGCATCCACTTTTTAACGTTTCATTGACTCAAACAAATTAAACTTGATCATCAAAATCAACAAGTGTCAACAACCCCCAAAATGATGGGAAAAAAAAAACAGACAGAAATGGTAATTATTGAAGATCAACAGAAAAGAGAAAACCTGGCAACATTTGTGGGTGACAAGAAGGCGACCAGTGACTTTAGCTGAAGAAATCTCATCAAATTCAAAGCCGATTGCATAGAGAGGATAGTCAAGATCTTGTGTTTTTGATGATGAAGATGATGATGAGTTTGATGATGAGGAGGATGGAGGTGGTGGGTATTCCATCTCACTCTCTCTCTTCATAAATTATTATTGTCACAACAGTTGTCTTTTCTTTTGGACGTTTTTATATTTGGCGTTACAATAACTTACAATAACAATATGTATGTATGTATGTGTGTGACTTATTGCCCGCGTTGCTTGTATATATGTACTAATAACTTACAAGTATTAAAGTAAAGGGACATGAGGTTGGTTGGTTGGAAGGGTATGCCATGTTGTGGAAAATTGGGGGTAGGTGGATTCTAGCTTTTCCTATTTGCCTCCATCACATTTTTGTTATAGGTAAAACAAATTGGTTGGTTTTTGAGGGGAAGGTCGTAGGACGTAGGAGTGTAGGACTAGGGCCTCGTTTACTAGCTTGCAATCAAATGTAATGTAATGCAATTATTTTGTAGAATAAATGTGGAGTGAAAAGTGAAGGAGCGAGAGGAGAGAGATGGGAAAAGTAGGGTTGATTGCATCATTCAATGTAATCACAATTGCTCAACTTTTCCCAAGTGATGTTGATTACTTTAAATGATGTAATCAACCTCACTTTTCCTATCTCCTTTTTCCCCCTCCTTCATTTTCCACCACACAACTACCCTATAAAATGATTGCATTACAAGCATTTGATTGCAATCTAGTAAACACCACCTAGGGATCTAGGCTTGGCAAGACTGACCCGAATCAAAATGTCCGACCCGATTTCTAAATTATATGACCCGAATCCAAATACACCCAAATCAAAATATTACACGTAATCGCAAATGAATTCAAGGAAGCATATTAAGCGTATTGTGAACGAGCTCGAACGTGATCACACCAACCCGAAATCGATCTAGACGAATATTTAAGGAACCGATTATTACCCCATTCGAATAGATCCAAATCAATATCAACTCTAACGACCTGTTTGCCGGGTCTAAGTAGGACTCCATCAGGTTGACTTGAGTTGGGTTAAATTGAGATTTTGTTAATGCGGGGTTTTCAAGCCAACTTGGATTATTGAGTTTAGATCACGTTCCAATTGAATAAATTTAGAGTTGCATATAACAGGTTCATCTTGAAATCAGGCCCTTAAGCAAAAACTAATTAATCATGTTTGCATCTGGAAAGCCTGTGAATGGATAAAGTGTTCTGATTCCACCAAGCAGGTGTCTGTATTCAAGAGAATTAAACCCTTGACACTCGATAACATTGCTTAATGAGTGAGGCTATTGAAGTGCTCACACCAACTATTTATTGGTCTTCAATTGAAATCTCACAAGTTCAATGTTTTTCTTGTCATTTTCGGCCACATATCTTCGGTCATTTCCATTCACAAATATTCAAATTTTGTCTAGTTGTACCATTGCGGGTTTAATCTGGTTTCGGGTCACTTTAATTAGATCGTGTGTTATGAGAATTGGGACAATTTGGTTATTGTTTAGTTGAATATTACATTGGATATATAATACCGGACGGGGTCACATTCGGATAATAATATTTTGATATATCATCAGTGTCAAGTGTATGGATCAATTTTCTCAAGTCGGGTCAATTTTGTCAAATACAGACAAGAAGAGATAACAATGGACAATGGTTCATATGTGGATCATATAGAAAACTTTTTTACTAAGGAATTAAAAAGTACAGTGTCCATACCATACGTTATCGCAAATTGATATGCATAATCTTTGGTTAGATAAAGGGGTTATTGATCATCACTCATATTCGATCCACTTAGTTATTATATCCATCTCCTTTTTTTATCCATATTGGTGGAATGACCATCCCTATTCGCTATTCCCTAGATAAGACAACATACATTTGAATTGTTTTTATTTTTTTCTTGATAAACGATAGATCGAACAGACAATGACATTATTTTGGACTGTAGGTATAGATGAGTTATTATGACCATTGTCTTTTTTGTCACTGATGATAATCTTTCTCCGTTCGGAAATCAGTCGCAAAATTTATTTGAAGGAGAAGTAGCAGTAGTAGATTTTGGAACAAGGAAGTAATTACTCGGAGTATAAAGTTATTAGTAATGATGCCCGTGCGATGCACGAGTTAAGTTATATATATTTTTATTATTTTTTTTGTTTTTTATTTTTCAATATTATATATTTTTAAATATATTTACCATAATTGAAATTGGATAACGTAAAGATTAAACATATTGTAAATGCATCTCATTTTGAAATATTTTCCGATGCGAATACGATGGTACAAATATTATTTTTTTAAGAGGTGTAGAAGATTACATTTGTTTTTGAAGTTTCGACAAAGATTAAGTTATAACACTTATAAAACTCTAGTCATTCATCCCAAGTCAAACTCTCAATTTTATTTTTTTTTAAAATTATTCTAATAATACATTTAATAATGTGTCATAGCTCAAAACTCACGAAATATGCCAACTTTATATATAGAGAGAAGATTATCTACGCATGTCATCATATAATCAATCGCAAAATTTGTTTCATGATAAGAAGATGCAGATCGCATCTGGTGTAAATCTCATTAGGAATTTTATTGATCCTTTTGGGTGTGTTTTTATTTATTTATTGGATCTTACTCAATCATTTAAAATTAGTGGCAATACCTTACCCAATCAGTGAAAATTAATGGCTAAACCTTACTAAAGCAGTGAAAATCAGTGACATGACCCATATTCCTACTAACAAAATCAGTGATAGGAGCTTACCGAGTCAGTGAGAATCTGTGGAAGGACCTTACCAAATCAGTGGCAGGACCTTACCCAATCAGTGAGAATCAGTGACAGAAAATGACAGGACCTCTTTGTCATTGTAGATCCAGTAAAAATAAGTTCAATTCAGAAAAAATAAGTTTAGTTCGATAAATTTCAGTTTAGATTGTATTGTGCAGATAAATTCAATAAAAAGAAAATGACGAGAACAAACCTTTATTAGTAAAGAGTAATGATTCAATAAGTCCCAATAAATAAAAAAAGCGCCCATCTAACTATTAGTGACGGGAGGCAGAGTTACTTTGACTGATATTCGCAAGTAACTTGTATTTTACGTTGTGGCCAGCAACCAAGAAAGAGTATGTCATTATCGCAGTTTTGATATGATTAAGAGTTTTAAGATTAAGAGTTTTAAGATTAAGGATAACAAGTTGGGTTTTGGAAATCAAGCAGATTTGTTTTTCCAAGCACCCACAACACTTTTCAAATTATTTTCGAACGAAGGGATCATGTGTGAGTATCCTATAATTTGATGGAGGCGTGCAATACACCAATTTTAAAGAGTAGTGTAGTAGAATATTTTCATAATATCATCTTATATTTGTACTTGTGTAGAGAAATTCGTCTTTGGCGTGTGAAATTCTATGGATGAAAAATTCACATTTTCGTTGATCAAAAAAAGAAAAAAAAAAGTAGTGACCGATGGTAGTGGCTGGCAGTGGTGGATTTAGAAAACTAATAATAGAGGACAAAAACTAAATTATTAAGATATTTTCCCAAAATGTAGGGTACTTTAGCAAAATATTCCAAAAAAATGGGGTGCTCGGCACCCTAATGTCTAGATCCGCCTAGTAACCTGTGGCCACTCCTTTTTCCCAACACTTGAAATATACACTCGGGTATATGGTGGTTGATGTGTGTATAGGTAGGGATGTAAATGGATCAGATTCGGTGCGGATGAACCATCATCCGCTCCATCCGCGAAATCTATCCGCTACATCCGTCATTCGCGGGTTAATGGATGGATCGGATGATAAATGGATTGTTGAAGTGTGATATTTATTAACATGTAATCTTTGTAGAATATTTTCCTAATTAATAAATTTGCTCCAAACATCATGCATAAAAGTTACAAACAAACAAAATACGCAATATATTACTATCAAATACAAGTATTATACATCAAAACCTAAAAATCATATAAAATAAAGAGAGTTTTTATATTTTTTAATTTACTTTTACTAAATGGATGGTAAATGGATGATAAATGGTTTTGCGGAGCGGGTTAGCGGATGAGAAATTCTCACCCTAATCCAACCCATCCATCACCCGCTCCATCCGTCATCCACGAAAGAATCCATTTATTCGGGTTTTTATCCATATAGTTGGATCGGGTGGACCGGTTATCCGCGGATGCAAGATCCATTTACATCCCTATTTATAGGTGTCATGCCATTAATAATGTTGGGCTTATAGGTGTCATATCATTAATAATGTTGGGCTTAAACTAGATAACAATACGGGCTAAACAAGTGCTAATCAGTTCCAATTTGATTATATGTATTGTGCTAGATACACCTGAATACATTCAAAAAAAATTCCTCTTTTCGGGTTTGCCAGATCTCCTCATCTTTGTTAACCCCTTTGTATTATCATTTTAAAAATTTAATAGTCTAGATCTGGAGGTTGCCATGAAATTTCTTGAGTTGGAGTTTCGGTATTACATTACTATGATGTCTACTGTCTAGGGAGAAGTATTGGTAATAGTCATCAATGTAGGCTTGGCAAACAGATCAGGTCGGGTCGGGTTCGGGTTGAACCCCACTGACCTGATTACTAAACAGGTCAGAAAACTCGACCCTAACCTGATCTGTTTAATAAACAGGTCAAAAAATCTGACCCTAACCTGATCTGTTACAGATCAGGTCGACCTGAAAACGACCTGCGTAACCTGATTTATTTTGCACACTTGTAAAATGATTCATAAAAATGCTTGTTGGCACTTTGGCAGCACCTCGCCACCTCCTCAAGACCTCAAGTGCTCAAAGCACCTCAAACTCTCAAGTCTCAAGGCATGCTGACAGTGACACTGTCATGACCAAAAAAATCCAAGTTTACAAATTACAAGCACTTTGGCAGCACCTAGCCAGCTAGCCTGACAGTCATGACAGAGTTACAACTTACAAGTTTACAAATTACAAGAACCAAAAAATCCAAGTTTTCAGAACTTTAAAGTTTAAATCAATGGAACATTGTCGATTCGGTTGCACTTTCCGGAGTTTCGGCTGCGAAGCCCGATTGAAGGACTCTCAACTAGCAGCTTTAGGCGTCGAGTCTAACTCCTCATCAGAACTCAGATCTTCAATATCATGAGCAAAACCCTCAATCTACATAAAATCAAAAATCAAAAACTATAAGAAACAAAAATGAAAACTCTTAAGCATAAATTCAGAAATCAGAAACCCTAATTAAGTCTAATAATTAAAGTATGAATTAAAAAATAACAAAAAAGAATTAAAGTGTATAATGCGGATAAATGTCTATAAAACAGGCTTAATCCGTGTACAGCAGCACATCACACGCAACAGCAAGTCCACATCCTAACAATGACCTGCAGACCCGCACCAAAACGCACTAATATACAGCAACAACTTACACTCTTACAGCAACACTGAACACCAACAAGACACAAACTTGAAAACAGACTATCAAGTTTAATTCACTGAACACCAACAAGACACAAACTTGAAAACAGACTACCAACACCCTGAACACCAACAAGACACAACCAGCTAGCTGCTACTGCCTACTGCACACTATCAACCTGGCAGACACTACCTGGCACTCTGGCAGACACAAACAGACCACAAAACTCATGAAAACAGAACCACAAATACTAAGCAAAATCTACCCATTCGACTGAATTAAAAGTTTAAAACTTAAACATGAATAAACCATTAATCTAAGCAACAACCAACTTACAGCAACACTGAACACCAACAAGACACAAACAGACCACCATCCACCGAAAACAGACTTCACAGTCAAAGCAATTTATGTATATGTACTCAGAATCTATCATAATTTAAATTAAACGAATTAAAAATATAATCAGAAGACATAGATGAAGTGAGAAAAAGAGAAAACTAACCGTCTTGTTTGGAATTTGTGAGGTATAACTTGATTAAATCTGTAAAAAAAAAAAAAAGATAGAAAACATAAATGAAGTGAGAAAAAGAGAAAAAGAGATGAAGAGATGAGAGATTCGAAAGTTAGGGTGAGAAAAAGAGAAAAAGAGATGAAGATTCGACTGAATTAAAAGTTTAAAACTTAAACATGAATAAACCATTAATCTAAACAAAACCACTATAAGAATATACTTTAACTTACTTCAATACAAGATCGAGAGATCGAGAGATCGAGAGAGTGAGATCGAGAGATCGAGAGAGTGAGATCGAGAGAGTGAGATCGAGAGATCGAGAGATCGAGAGAGTGAGATCGAGAGATCGAGAGAGTGAGAGAGTGAGACTGAGAGTGAGAGAGAGTGAGACAGAGTGAGTGAGGAAGAGCTTGAAGATGAGGAAGATAGAGAATGAGAGAGAATGAGAGAGACAGTGAGATCGAGAGATGGAGAGAGGAAGAGGCGAAGAGCCGAAGAGGAAGAGGCGAAGAAGGATCCAGAAACCAGAATATGAGAGAATGAGAGAGACTGAGAGAGTGAGGAAGAGAGAGAAATAAAATGACGGCAAAATAAAATGAGGGGTAGGGTTTTTTTTTTCCCTCTTTTATCTCTATTTTGGGCTTGGGTTTGGGCTAAGTTTTGGGTCAGTTTTTTTTTTTTTCCATTTCACTTGTGGGCTAAGCTTTTATCTCTAACTTAGATGGGTTAAACGGATCAGGTCGACCCGAACCCGATAAAAATCAGGTCGACCTGATCTGTGACCTGACCCATTTAATATTTTCGGGTTGAGCAGGTAATTTTCAGGTTGAACAGGTTGAAATTTCAACCTTAACCTAACCCATTTAAGTTTTCGGGTCAATCAGATCGACCCATTTAATATTTCGGGTCGAAAATCCCAACCCTAACCCACTTTTTTCAGGTTAGGTTCGGGTCGGGTTATCGGGTCGGGTTAGTTTTTGCCAGGCCTACATCAATGTATCATTGTCATCAATGCGGCAGAATATAAAACTTGATGGAATCTAATATTATATGTGAGAGCCACTAAACCTAAAGAGAGAAGTTAATACCAAGCTTTTCTTCTCGAAATATATTACTATATCGGCACATTTCAAGGCTCCACCGGAAGAAACATAGTTTATGCAATTGTGCAACATCAAAAGCGCTTATGTGGTTCAAGTAGTTCTTGAGAAAATAGGAACACATAAGGTCATAATAAGTAAAAGGGATTGTGCTCCCTCTGAGCACCTTCCTGAACCCTGCCTTGGGCCCTCATAGTCGGAGGAGGCCAGTTGTGAGATGTGCAATGCAATGACAGGAATCGCACCCGGGACCTTTTGTTGGCCACCCTCGGAGTTACCTTTATAGATCCGCCATTTATTTGCCACTGTCATATACCTCGAGGGCAACATAAATGGCCATAAAACTCTGCGCAAGTTATAATTTTTTCATAGAGTATTTGGATAGTAGGGCTGGGGCACAACAAAAATAGTATTGTATGTCAATAAACATTCAACAATAACGTGACAGTTCATGACTATAGCAACAATAGCAACGCCAACAACATTGAGTGTTACTATGCAGCATATGAAATGAGTTGTTTCAGGAAGACCTGAACAATGGTTAATGACTGAATCCACAAAATCAGGAAAGTGCAAGGATTATTACAGGTCCTTGTACTATTTACAATTGTCCCACTTTATATTATGGAATATTATGCTAGGTATTAGCTTATGAGTCATAGTCAGAGATGAGATCCCCTGTTGTACAAGTGTGGTGATAGAGTGGTGAAACAAACATGTTTGGGTACACAGGTAGAGGTTAGGGTATGTGAACAATCATTAGGGTCCAGTGAAGCATTAATCACAGAGTTACAGACAAAGTTCTGGAGATATGAAGGTGGAACGCTAACTCTGGAAGATTTTCTGAGCTCAGGTTGAGTCAGAAGAGGTGAAGAGATAGGTGGTGGTGAATCTGACTGTGGTGGTGGTGAATGTGATTGTGGTGGTGAAGAAGGATGTAAAAGAGAGAGAGTAGGAGATGGGGGGTCATCTGTGGTAGAAGAAATAGATGGAAAAAGCTGAGAAGGAGAAGAGTGATAGGGAAAGATGTGCTCATGAAAAGTGACATCCCTAGAGGTGAAAACTTTGTGAGTGTGGAGATTAAGTAATTTGTAAGCCTTTTGGCCAGCAGGATAGCCTAAGAACAGACAAGCAGTAGCACGAGGTTGAAATTTATCTCTCCTTTGGCGAGGAGTGGATGCATAACACAAGCATCCAAAGGCTTTGAGATGAGTATAAGAAGGTGGGGTGCCAAAAAGAATCTGAAAAGGTGAAGAACCATTGAGGATTTTTGATGAAAATCTGTTAATCAAGTATGTGGTTGTGAGGACACACTCTCCCCAATATTTGACAGGTAAATGTGACTGAAAAAGCAAGGCTCTGAAGGTTTCAAGAAGGTGTTTATGTTTTCTTTCAACTACCCCGTTTTGTTGAGGAGTGTCAGTGCAGCTAGTCTGATGTAGAATCCCTTTGAAGGCAAAGAAAGCTTGAGCAGGGTTGCTTTTTCCTAACTCAAGGGCATTGTTAGATCTAAGAATCTTAATTTTTTTCCCAAATTGTGTCTCAGCCATACTAACAAAAGCTTGGATGAGGTCAAAGGCACTGCCCTTATCAAAAATGTCTCTTTTTAATGTAAGTTTGTCTGTGATAAGGGCCCCAAAGATCCACATGTATAAGATCAAAAATTGCAGAACTGGAAATTGAAGTTTTATGAGGAAACGGTTTTCTATGATGTCTAGCTTGAGCACAAGTATCACAAGGAACAATAGCATCTTTATTTATATCACAGGGCATCAACAAAGATTTTAGTTTATGAAAAGGTAAATGGCCTAATCTATGATGCAAACAAATTGCATCAACAACATTACAAGCATGAATAGAAGAATAAGATTTTTTACTGGAAAAAGAATGAGAAGTTTGACTAGAAAGAACTGTAGAGGTATTGTTCACACCAGAATCTCCAGAAATCTGACTCAACAAGTATAAGCTTCCCTTGGATTTACCAAGAACCACTAGCCTCTTCAGAGAAGGGGCCTGCATTAGGCAGAGGTCAGAGGTGAAAATGATAGCACAATGAAGTTGTCTAATTAGTTTATTGATGGATAAAAGGTTGAATCTGAAAGCAGGCACAAACAATACATCTTGTAAAGTTAACTGATCATTTATTTTGACTGTGCCAATAAGAGAAACAGTGACAGTTTGTTTATTAGGCAAGGTTATAACATGTGGATGAGGTAGGCTTTTTGTGGTGGTAAACAAGTTGTGATCAAAACACATGTGATCACTAGCTCCAGTATCAAGAATCCAAGGTTTAACAATTGTTTTGCAAGCACAACAAATACAAGAACAATCAAATCTTAGAGAAGAGCAAGCAAGCTTACCAACGAAGTTGCAGCTGTAAGGACCTGTATGAACATGTTGAGAAAGTTGAGAGACTTCCTTGTCAGATAGTTGAGTCTTGTTAAGAATATTCATCAGCTGATTACATTGCTCAACTGTAAAGTCTGGAATAGCAGAGGTCTCTGAACCAGAAAAGTTGCCTTGATGATCATCAGGAGTATCAAGAACCCCATCTCCATAAACATTACCAGCCAATCTTCTATTGTTGTTATTTCTGGTATTCTTAGGGTCATTAGGAAATCCATGAAGCCTATAACACCTATCCTCAGTGTGTCCAGGGTTCTTGCAATGATTACACCAAAACTTGGAACTCTTAACATCAAAAGGTGGTTTCCCTCTACCTTGAGAAGGATAAGACTGAGAAGAAAATTGCTGAAGAGACCTCTGAGAACCAGCATGAAAAGAAGCAGACTCGTTAATGAACTTGACAGGACATTTAATTTTCTTTTGTTTTTCTTCTTGAATCTGAAGAGAATAAGCCTGGGAAACTGAAGGCAGGGGAGACATCATGAGAATATTGCCTCGAATATGTCCATAATCAGCATTCAATCCCATTAGAAATTGGATTAACCTTTGATCTTGTTCATTCTTGAACAAAGCTTCAACAGCACCACAAGTACGAGGAAAATTACGCAGACCATTCAATTCATCCCATATTTTCTTCATTCGTGTGAAATATGTGGCTATACTATCACTACCTTGTCCACTCTCAATTAAATCTTTCTGAACAAAAAACAATTGTGCACCATTTGATTGACCAAATCTACCAATTAATTCACACCAAATTTCACGAGCGGTAGTAGAATATAAGACACTCTCAGCTATGTCTTTGTCAAGAACATTTAGGATCCATGAAATGACCATATCATTGCATCTAGTCCATACATGTAAACTAGGCGAATTCAAAGCAGGTTTAGGCAAACTATCATCAACAAAGGCTACCTTATTTTTAGCAGAGAGAGAAATAAGCATAGCACGTTTCCAACCAGCAAAACCAGAGCCATCAAAAATCTTAGAAACAAGCATCATACCAGGATTGTCTGAGGGATGAAGAAATAGAGGATCAGAATGATCTGTTACTGAAAAACGAGCGCCTTCTTCAGTCTTCAAGAACTTCGAAAAATTCTCTTTGAGACAAATTATCAAACAGTTGATATGCGAAAAAAGACAAATTGATCAAGAAACGTATGATCAATTTGTGAAGATGATCGAACCCTAAAATCGAAGATGAGCTTGAATTATCGAAGGATCAATCCGAAAATTCGAGGAACAAATGAAAAAAATTCGTAAGAAATGAGATGAAAAAGCTTGATCAAATTGCTGAAACTAAGCAATTAATCGAAGAGAAAAATCGAAGGAATTTCGATTCTAGGGTTTCTAGAGCATCTGCTCTGATACCATGATAAGAGGTGAGGAAATCAGAGTAAAAAAATCTAGAGAGAGCAGTAAAGTTTAATTTGTGATTGATTAATTGAATGAATAAAAGATGAGCAGTAGCTTATATACATGAGCAGCTAACAAACTAACGGAAGAGCTCTAATAGAATGAGCTGACGTGAAAATAGAAATACAATGAAAATAAATTAATCATATGCCAACAACAAGCCTACGGTATTGCCTGCAGTACGCCATCAGGAATTCAGGATCAACCCACACCGCCAATCTGAACAGCGATTACTTTTATTTTTGCCTATTACTTTTTTTTCCTGCTCCTTCAGCCTGTGAGATGCTGGGGGCAATACCACCAGGACCGGCCCAGGACATAGGCATAAGGGGCGACCGCCTAGGACCTAACATTGAAATCTTGAAACTTAGACCCATAAAAATAAAGGATATACACAAAATGCCGCAACTAACTAACATGAGAAAGTCGCTGATTTAGTGGTAAAACCAAAGCTTGGAGCATGCTCCCTGCGTTCTCTTTAACCCCAGATCGATGCTTGCTGGGCCCTTTTTTACAAACCAATTTATAGTTTCCACTGTCATTTGTTTCCTCCCTTATCTAAGTCTCAATTTGTTTCTTTTTAATTGTTTTTTCCATTCCTTTATGCTAGCATGATTTTGTTCCATTCAATATTTGTTTTTACATCCCTTATCCCAACCTTATTTTCTTCTTTTAAAATTTTGCTTTCCTTGGCCAAACTTTTGTCTTGTTTTAGTTGCATTGATTAAAATAATAATAATATGTGCATGTATGATAAATAGAGCCCCGGATTCTAATAATAACAACAATAAAAAAGGTACATTTACTATGCTAACTTCAAGTATACCTTTTCTATGCTAACTTCAAGTTATGTTACATGTCACACATAATTTCAATACAACTGTTATTTTTTTATGGGAAATTCCAGTATAACTGTATAAGTCTTAAAAAGAAGAGGTAGGAAATGGATGAAACTCGTAAGAGGGGTGAGGCCGAATAACTAGTTATCATATTTATATTTTTCAAATATTCTAAAAATAAGTATGGTAATCAAACAACTTAATTATTTGTGTACAAAGTTTGCTAGCTATTGCATATTTATATACAACTTTGATTTCGTTATTAATACCAAAACAAATTTTTACAAGTGAATCAAATGGGACTAAAAGAGATGGAACACATGCATGAACTTAAATATTTTCGTTTGGTGTTATAATTGGGGGAGGAAAATACTTTGCATTGACTAACTTTTTGATAACTTCTTTAAAAAGGCAAACTGAGTCTGATATATTACATTATTACTATTCTCTTTTTTTTTACCCGATTTTTTTTAGTGGTAAAATAAGTTATTAATCCGTTATGGGCTCATCTTTTTATTTCGCCCTGGGGCCTTCAAAAGGCCAGGAACGGCCCTGAATACCACACAGGTATTACCGCAGTAGATCTCCATGAGTCATGACCAAAATTATCTTAAAAGATATACCAGCAGCATTCAGCTCCTCCAGATGACCGATGTTGTTCGTGAGATTTATCAAGTCATTTGGCAATAGTGTGTTGAAAAATCATAAACTGTATAGTTAACTAGAAGGATGACTCATTCTCTGGTTATTAGAACGAATTAGGATTGTACAATGTGACTATGTGAGTTATCAAATCTCGTCACTTTCCAGCTTTGCATTATTCATCAGAAACTGCATTAAACTTTTAAGAGGACCCTTTGCCCAAAATTTTATTTAAAAATGATAATAAATCACAATTTGGCATATTTGCGGAAAGGTTCAGAAGCTCCTTTCAAATGGTCGGGAACAGGGAGGTTGCAGACAAGTGTTACCCTAGACGAAGATATCAAGTTCTTGCGTTCCATGCTGGTTGGATCGGCTTTCCACAGTTTCACTTCCCACACCTGTCAATCATCAAACATCGGAAACCAATAAATACCTCGTCTATCATACAAGATGTCATAAATGGAAACGTATCAAATTCCCTCCAATACCAATTATTTTGAGCACATTTCATTGCAGTGCACAGCATTCTCCTAATCACCTCAAACGATAAAAAAAATCAATCTTGAAAGACCACCTAACACAAAGAATCCATCACTCTAGTAAAATACATTGGCTTTGCACTACGGACCACATCTCCTTTTCAGTGTTAAATTTCCCTTTCCTGGACGGGCTACAACCTTAATTTAACCAAAGTTCATGTAAAGCAGTACCCTTATTAAACAGAGAGAGCTTAGCCATAAGGCCTTAGTTTGTTAGCACTTGATAGTTTCTACCCTTGATTGAAAGCACTCGCTCATTTACTGAAGACAATGACCAGACCTAGAAGCCACCACCTTAAACTTGTTAGGTAGAGGATGTGATAGAACTAAGCCCTTCTCTTGAAAAGTCTATAAGATGTCATGGGAAAGCAACTTGTGCAAGAATCATTTCATCACCATTAAACATCAATATGGTCAAAAAAGCCAGCATTGATTGAAATTTGAAATCTTAATGCCCCAATACAAGAGGATTAAGGTCAACAAAGAAGGTACATTGACATACACATACTTTGATGTCACGGTGTATGTAACTGTAATACAGTATTGACTTTTCTTCATCCTAAGCTAGAATTCATTTTTCTTTCTTTCCCCTGTGCACACCAGGTTTGTTTCCCTTAATTCTTTCCTTGTGCAGATGAGAGGAGGTAATTTGTGACAAGTTATATGCATTATAAATGGAATAGTCCTACATATCATCTCTAGGTCTCCTTTCCTGCATTTCTCTCCCCCAAACTAAAGCTGAAAGCAACTTGCCCATTTAAACCGAACAAGACTAATGAGCCAAATGTTTCGGAAGCCCTGCAGTCAACAATCTCATCTTACATCTGATCCTAAGGCGATTAGTCGATTACCATTGTAAACAATATAGTGAAGCCTAAAATCCTGAGAAATTTGCCAATCACTGGTTTATGATAGTCTTAATCAATCCTGCAATTATCATCAGAAAGGAATCTGTAGATGCCATTTTCTTTCTGCTCTAGTTCAATACTTAGATGCACCACTTAAGCATGAACAACAGCTGAAGCTAACAACGAATTAAATATGAGGACCTAATCACATCTGGTTACCTATTAAACATTTCAATATAAAACCCAAAAAAGTGTTTTATTTTAAAGCTGTCATGATTGCTACTTATTTTATATTCCTTTTGGTGAATGAATACATACCATTACTAGTAAAGAGCAAAAGCTTTCTACAATCAACCTTAATAGACATTGCCCAAGTTCAAATTGGACTACCCAAACCAAACAAACTCCAAAGAATCAATAATACCTCATATCTCCAAATTACAAGTATATCACTAAAATTTCAGTCCAATTAAAGACAAACAATACCTACCTAATGATAAGTTGTTGATTTGGCAAACATTCCATCAAAGAAGTAACAAAAGTTCAAGCATTTAACACCCATGTCTAAATTTGATAGTAATTTGTCACCTCATTAACAAAGTAGAAATCCAACAGGACAAAATAACAACATCATACTCTCTCATTATTGTTCTCTACTTTCCATTCTGACATTAAATAGATTACTCAAATTAGCTCATAATTACCCCAACAAAATTGAATCTTTCAAAATCCCCACTATGTTAGTACTTCTATTATAGACTAATTAGTAATGATTATCCAATCAAACAGGAAAAAAAAAAAAAAAAAGATTTTGATTTGTGGGGTACCTGAATAGTGCGGCCAACATTAAGTGGGGTAGCTTGAGCAAGAACAAGATCACCCATCATAGCACTTTTCATATGATCAATACTCAAATGAATACCAGCAACCCTTTTCATCCCACTAGCTAAATAAGCTCCAATACTCGCCAAAGCCTCAGCTATCATTGCCGAAACTCCACCATGCAACACCTTAAACGGCTATACAAAAATCACCAAAAAAAATACACAAATCAACAATTAAACCAAAACCCAGATCAAATTAAGACCTAATTGATGAAATATTTTCTGGGTTTTTCTTAAAACCAAACCTGACAACATTTTGGAGTGACTAAAATATGGCCTGTGACCATTGAAGGTGATAACTCATCGATTTCGAATCCGAGTGTGTGGAGAGGAGAATCTAATTCCTCTGTTTTTGATTTTATTGGATGTTCTTGATTTTGATTTTCCATCTCTTAATCTCTCTCTCTCTCCTTTTCTGTATTTTTGTGTAGTCACGTTTGTAGCACAAATTGTTGGACAATGGACTGTGTGTGAAGACTGGAGAGGTATGGTATGTACATAGGCAGATTTAGTCAGTGAAGGTGAACGTACACGTACACGGTACACCAAAAAGACCAAACGAAGTCAGCTTTTGCCCCATAATGGCCGCCATCCTAGTTAGATTTTCTTTTTCTATTTTGGTAAATTTTTATTTTTTATTATATTTTTTTGAAGAATATAATAAAATATTAATAAATATAAATTTTGACAAATGTATGTTGTAGCTTTTTAGGTCTCCACGATGACGTCGTGATGGAGATTTTTGGTCATCGCTTACTAATAGAGTAATAGAAAGTCCTTTTTAAACACGGGAATAGAAAAGGAGATATCAACAAAAAAAAAATTGGACATGTTTCAGTGTCTCTAAGGGAGATTTATAGAGTTATTTTTTTTTAATTTTATTTTGGAATAAGGATGAAGAACTTTATTAGCTAGAAAAGGATGTGAAATAGTCTTTGATTACAATGTCCACCACCTCCTCCGTACTTCGTGAATCTACACACGAGGTGAGTATTACACATAAGAGCTAATGTTTGCATGTAATGTATTTCCAATAGAATATTAGGACCGTATTAGGTTAGGCACACATAAGGGCTAATGTTTGCATTTAATGTATTTTCAATAGAGTATTAGGATTGTATTAGGTTAGGCATGAGGCTAAAATTATAATTGTACATCTATTTAAATATTATAGTAATGCGGAACCCATTTACGATTAAACCACCACATTCACTCAAACCTCTATGATTAGGGACTACATTCTTCAAAATACAACTAACCTCTATAAAACCTTTGAACAACCACATTGGACAGTTATTTGCATTAAAGTAGCGACACTAAAGCCTCAACAAGGAAACCGTATCACACCTCCTAGTAGGGAAGCACAAAATCTGGGCCACGATGGGTTTTTTTTGGACCGCACAGGATCTAGGTCCGGATTCATCCAGTCAGATCCTGATTTTTCTAATAATTTCGTTGAGTTTGGACGGAGAACCATATTTAAAATTTGTCGCATTATAGTGCGTTAGATTAAGATTTGATTGGTTTTTCTCCCACATTCTCTCTCAATGAGGTATGCGCTATATTTGATACTGCAACTTTTATAAAAAAAAACAAACAAAATACCACGTAAACAAGCATCAAATCTGTCCAGCAATAAATATTATCTTTCTCTTTTATATATATATATATATATATATTGTTCTCTCTAATGCTTCAGAAAATATTATACATAAAAATGGTTTCAATTTGAGCAAGAGAATTAAGTTACTCCATCCAGTCATTCTGAGTTAACACTTTGATAGGTGTTGTGTTATTAGTAGAACGGTTGCCAGAGACATTGGAACTAGACGAAATCGCATATTAGGACAATGGATTGTCCACATCGCAACAAACTCATCAAGTAAGTTGTTTCTGTATTTAATTGCTTTACACACTATCATCTAACCCCTAATCCCCTATAAAAATGGTAGCATTTGGAGCCTTATATACCATAAACTCTAGCTCCCGCCCATATCTCATTCTCAACTAGACCGGGTACAAAATTAGGCAGCGTGGAGGTCGGTTTCAACTTTCACATAGAAGTATGTTGCACAACACCTATTTGTATCCTCTTTTATAGCGCCGTTTCAACTTTCACATAGAAGTATGTTGGACGACACCTATTTGTATCCTCTTTTATAGATTAGCTCTAGACAGAAGAGATCCCCTGTAATGAGAAATTATTACATGGTCCGCGAGCAATACTTCCACCTCTTACAAAATGAGTGTAGCCTACTTAAATTCACTCTCCCAAAAAATGGTAATTATGAGAGGTGGGAGCATGATTCAGGACCATCTAATAATTTCTCGCAAGCAACGCCTACATAAGGAAGTAGAAACATGCTGATTTTAGGTGGCACCTCAAAAGCCCAAAATGAACCTCCATGACTCAACACTCGAATGCCCAATTTTGTTTATGCCAACGAATCATGTGATAATCAGCATCCGCGGAACTAGGTGTGGGCCAGCAGGGACTACAGCCCCTCTCAACTCAAGAAAAGTCTTATTTTCATGTAGATTAAGCCCAAACCCCATATGTTTTTTTTTGTCACCGGCCACCCTATATATTTTATAAATTTTCGCCGCCTCAGACTCAAAATCTTGCTTGCGTGGCTATTAACTGAATAGTATATGTGATATGTCTAGGCATAGTACCAACATAGCTCGTACTCACTAGTACTACATCTGCTGATTGGAATACTGAAAATCTCATCTGCATCAGATTCTCAAAGGGGAGAAACAGTTCCTTTACCAACTCCTTCTACCAGCTCTGAAGAACTTCCATCAATCAGTACCTCAACTCTCTTATCTTCCCATCCATCTTCCTAGGCGAAATAGCCTTATAGATCGCGGTACGTCTACCAAACCAAGCATTTCCCCATATCTTCACACTCTTCCCATCACCAATCAACCACTTACAGCCTTTCATGCCCAAATTTTGCTTGCATTATGTCACGTTATATTTCGAAACATACCAAGCCTTCAAAACTTCAGCCACAAGTGAACTTGCGGTTGCTGAAGGATTCTCCAACACTGCTTAGCAAGCATAGCCTCATTGAAAGTCTTTACTTGTTTATTTTGATTCAGCTAAGGCTGCTACTCTAATTCATCCAGAGAAATCAACTCAACATGAAAAGTCATTCAAAACGAAAACTAGGAAAGAAATCATATCAACTGCAACTGACAGGGAACAAACAGGTGTTTACAATCACTGATATTACATTCTCACACACACTCGATAATTTCATTGAACGACGAACGAGAGTTTGGTTTAAGTTTGAGGAAGTACATAATCCTTTATTGGCTTTAAACCAGACTCGCAGTACTATCAGGTCTCTGTTCTGTACTATACACAGCATCTTGTATACAATATCATAGGGAAGTAGTGAGCTATACTTACCCAACAAATACAAAATCATATGATTATACACTTGCTATACTTCACTGAAATCTTTACACATGATTTGGGAGGTTGAAAGACCGGTCTTAAGCTGCTTTGGCAAATCCTAGTTGGTTATTCCCAAAGTCGAAGATCGTGTGGTACGCTCCCAAGAAGATGCCTCCGAGAACCCTGGCATGATGCAATGCAGAAGATTGTTAGAAACCCTCAAATTTCAGACAGGAATTGACACTGGACAATTTACTAGTACTGCAAGAACGTTGATCATGATCACTTACCATAGCGGATCTTGCGATGGAGGCAAATCGACAGCAACAAATCCACTGAAACATGTGGTTAACCATCCTTTTGTTACCTCAAGTATGTACTGTACCAAAGGAAAGCAGTGAGAACAGATCAACTTCATGTAGATAGCTTAAGAAAGTTTCAGCAAGCAAGACAAGAATTGATCTAATCTATTACAGTATAAGGAAGCTTAGAAGAGAGAAAAAAGATTGCATCTACCTATGGTTTTGTGAAAATTTTGCCTAGATTGGACCCACCTTACCACATTGCTACTCTGATTGATTTGAAAATTTTCTGTTCTTTCTCTTCTTTGTTTAGGATTGACAGGCTAATAACACCTTCTCGATAAGTCTTAGCTATTTCAAATTATTTCGCCCAAGAAGATAGTTCAAGTTTTGAAAAGTTGAGACAGAAAATGGAATGCAGAATATGCATGCACTACAGTCTGAAAAACACTACATGATCATGCCCAACCTAATAAAACTTTTTGGAGCAGAAATACAGACTCAGACTCCGTTTAGTCAGAAGAAGTAAAGATCTTTTTTGCCGCGTTTACATCATGGTTCTAACATGAGTGAGTAGATAATAAATACCCTCTTGGAAATGATCTTCTATCTAGCCAAACAGGTCATAAAGGAATCAGAAGTAAAAGAAACTGACCTGTTCTGGCGAGAGAGGGAAGGCTTTGTCTCCGATGGTGAATGAAATGTGTGGTAGCGTACTGATCTTTGCACAGTCAACAAACGATATTCCCCCAGGGTTGGGAAGTTTCTCACATAGCTTCAGCACAGTCACTGTGTCAGTTGCAGAATGCACAGTTCTAATAACTCAACTAATTTGAGACGAGAGAGATGAGTCAGAAAAAATACCTCACTGACATACTTAAGTATTTCACCCTTTGTTTTCTGTTCTTTAATCTTCAGTTGTAACCAGAAGACCACGGTTTCACAGATATTACATGAGGATTTCTGATCAGCTGTTGACTCTTCTTTACTGTTGATGATTGTTCCAGGGATTCGATTAAAATACGACGTTGGAGAAAAACATGTGAGAAGTTATTGATGCATAACAGTAAACTAACTGGAGGGTCACACACTCACAGCACAGCACATCAAAGATAAAATATATCTCAACTAAAAGAAAAGTTATATGAAGCTCAGATATGAGTTTAGCATGTGGTCGACCAGTTATACAAATTTATATATAACAGTTATATGTGGAAATCATTTCTGAAAACTTGTTGCTTAGAGCGAAGAGCATCAAGGCAATAAAGACGCTAACCTCATAAACTGAGGTTGATCCAACGAACACAATCCGATCTCTAAACAAACTTTTTCAGGTTCTAACTGAAGATAAGTGAGAAGAATACAGATAAGTTTCTCAAATTAATAGTTTAATATCAAAAAGAAGTTATTAGACTTCGAAGATGGAACATAAAGGAGCAAGCCAAACTAACCCCTGAAATCAAGTGATCCCATATCTGAGCCCCATAATTTGAAACAACATTTTTGCATTCAAAGCTGACAATTCCTTCTGTTCCAATGGCATGATTGATTTGTGCTACAACCATCTGAAATACAAGACAGGAATCTGATTAGTGGAACTTGGTCTAAGGTAACCAGAAAGCAGAAAAATATAAACCGAGAATGCTTACACTTGGACCAGCAAGAAAGGTCGTCCCAGAATCAATAATAGCAGCACAGCCATCCAAGCAATGACCTGCAGACAGCAAATGACAAATTTTCCTTAGGTTTTATCAGGTCGGGTTATACTCGAAAGAAAGAACTAGGTCCCATTCCTTTTTTTTTTCCCTATTGGAATGAAAATTTAAGTAACTGTTGCTCCTCTTCTGACTATCACTTTATGCAAATCAGTTGCACAGCTGTGTTATCTATGTGAACAAGTGAGCATCAACATATATAGCTGATTACGCAACACGTCAATGTACCTGTTGAGTTGTTTGCTATATCAAGTCCCCTCATCTCTATCTGGGATGACACTAGCAAGATCAGAGTTCATTTTTCAATGAGCAAAGAGGCCAAAACAAGTGAAAAAGAAGGAAAAGTCAGAAGTGAAAGCTCTGACCTGCCAACCATTGTTAATCAATGGGAAAAACGTATGCTGGCCCTGATAGTGTCCTCGGTCAGCACCACCAAAAACAATCTCACCTCCAACTGGTGACATTGGATTCTGATTTAACCAGAGAGAGAAGACCTTGTCGCATATAAGTCCTTGCTGCACCATATTGTCCCTAGTACAGAGAATATGATGGATCTGTTCATATTAAAGTATGTCTAGGCAATCAATTTTATCGATGAGCTAGACCATAATTTGTAAGGTTCTATCCTACAATCATTTGGCTCTAACTAGAGTAGCCACCAGACTTATACGTTGCAAAAGGGCGAAAGGGAAAAATAGAAGAAGGCATATGTACCATAGTGGTGTGACTTGTCCAACAGATGTGTTCTGAAACCCCAAGCCAAGTATCCCATCAAATGGCATAAGCATGAGATCAAGAGATTTCTCTCTTAGTGCCTCGACAAACACCTGAAATTATATCCATGGTTTCTAAGAAGCAACAACAAACTTCATTATTGACTTGCTCTCCTAGTAATGGAAAACACCCACACCTGGTTTCTGACAAGAACACTGCCAACTTCCATATTATCTTGGCTAAAGAAACCGTCAATTACTCCAGAACCATAAGGAATCTTGCAAGATTTGCCTGTCGAGATGGAACCAATGAGAACCATAACATAAAATATCCAGACATTCAGAATCATGATGTTTAGAAATTACCAATCTCGGTGTATGTTCTGGACAGCCTTGAGTTGTACCTAGAGTGAAAGTAGCAAGCAATCTGCTCGTGGTTATAAGGAGTGCTATTTCTTTCTTAATTCTCACTAATGTATACTAACAAGAACAAAGTGAAATAACTTGTTCAGCAAAAACTCACAGAAAAGAAGCAACTAGAAGATGGAACCCAAATGTTTGAGCTGCCGGTATCAAAGACTACACTGAGTTTCTGAGGAGGGGTGCCAATGCCAATCTCTCCGTAATATTGGATATCCATGTAATTCTTCAGATACACAATCGCTGAATCCAGATTGTTATGATTATTATCTCCTGGACCCTGAACATTAATCCCCCCGGCAGTTGCTCTACTGAAGTCCAAAGGTCGCTTCTTTAGCGCAATTCTTACCAATCCACCAGAACTTTTAGTACCAGCGTAGGAGCAACGCCATGCACAGAACCACACGGTCCATATCGCAAGAAGTTTCATGGCCATCCTCATTTCAATATTCTTGTTTTACCCTTCAAAGCATCAAATTCAAACTGTGAAACAGGAAAATTGTCTATACAGATAATAATACAAGGGCTGTTGCAGTAATCTATCAAATGGTGAGCTACACCATTCTTTGTGAGGTTCTATCCTACCATCAGCTTAAGCAATGTGTTGAGTTGGTAACTTCACAGTTCACAAGAATAACAGAATACCAGAATATGCAGATGAGAACGATTTTGACTGTCATCAAGAAAAATTATCAGCAGATTGAAGAGCATCTTAAAGGAAAATTTATTTCTAATCACGCTATGTAGGCGCCTGTGAAGCCAGAATGTCAGATGTAAAACATGATGTTTGTAGGACTTTGTTGCTGTTGTGTTAGTGCAGCATATGCTGCTTTAGTTTCTGATATGGTGCTTGGTTTTAGCATGGTAATTATACTCTTGCATTTAAGTACTACCCCAAAAAATTCACCAAAAAGACAAAAGCTAAGCATGTTTATAACTCATATATATTTTGTACTTTGAAGGTAAATTAACCACAGTGTGGGAACATATTTATGTAATTATGTTATCCTTGCAATTCCTCAGCTTCTAAATAGCATTACAACCACAAACAAGCCCAACTTAAATATTTTGCAGAATTGTAAACATGTATCACAAGTTCACAACTTCTATAGACAGATATTGTTATGGGTAGCTTACAAAGTATGAAGATTGGTCAAAAACAATAGTAAAATTTTATTATTTATCATGTATATATGCCTCATATTAAAAAGTAAAGATGAATTATATTCTACCCAAATAGAAAACCAAAAAAAAAAAAAAAAATGCCCTAAACAGGAAAACAAAATAGGAACATATGTAATGCAGGGAAGAAGAGGTGGGTTTTACCTCAATAATGCTCAAGAGCCACAAAATCAGATGATTGATAAAGCTGAGAGACCATTAAGTGCACATTTCACAGTATATATAAATATGCCCTGTATGATCATTACATAATAATGCAAATGAGGTGGACTTGTATGAAAAAACTTTTGTGAAGGTGAAGCAAAATACTCTTTCATATATTTCGTTTTCCAGAAAAATGAAGCTTAAGAATCAAGTTGAGCAAGGTGAAGAGTGACATTTGCAACTTACTAAGTTGCGAAAATACCAGGCAATTTCGTTTGAGGAGATCAGGACAAAAAAAAATAAAAATTGAGTGCCTACTTATGTCTAGCAATCTTGTTTTAGATAGTTCCTTTGTTTGCCTCTTTGGATCAAATGATAGTACATAGAATAATTGATCATTATTTGGATAGAAAATTGGTCAATTAGCACTTCCATTTTGAGCTTTCACACATCCAATTATTGTTAGTGTTACTGGCGTTCTTGTTGAGAATGGAATTTAATTTATTAATGAGCATAGGTGTCTATTTGATTAATTTCTTCCAAAGAGACATGTTTCTTCCCGTTAAGCATGTCTTTTTCCATAAGGGTGTGTGTCTCTTCCCAATAGATGTGAGGTCATCCCTAATAGGTGTACAATTGTTTCTTCATGTCTTTTCAATCGTTATGCATAGGCATCCTTGCTGTTTCGGGGGTAGTATTCTGGAATAGTCCCAGCCTCTCATCCTTGGTGGAGTCACGAACAAACCTGCAAGACAAGACAAACTAGCGTCTGGGGTGGGTGAAGATAAGTTTAAGGTAGAGGTAGAGGTAGAGAGAGTGTGAAGAGGTAGAGAGTGTGTGAGAAAGGTTAGGTGTTACCTTGCCCCAGGATCCTTATACTTGTGTGGCTAGTACTTAGTAAGGGGTTTAGGTAAAGACATAGGATTTTTTGCCTAAAACTACCTTTGTTTTGAAAATTTTGAGAATAACTACCTTTGTTTCGCGAATTTGTCGAAAACTACCTTTGTTATAGTTTTTTTTTGCGAAACACTACCTCTTGACGGAAAATTGCGAATCGGGGTTAAATCTAACTGATTTCCACTTGATTTGACAATTTTACCCCTCATTTACCCCCTTTTATTTCCCCCCCCCCCTTTTTTCCCCTATTATTTCCCCATTCTCTCTCCTTCGTCTCCTGTTTGTTTTTTGTTCGTCTTCTACCATACTCTGCGCTCTCCTGTTTCTCTCTTCTCCGCTTTCTCTGTCCTCGATTTCTTTCTCTGATTTGTTCCTCTCTCCTAGGTGTAGTTTGTCATTGAAGATCTTCAATCAAGCAGGTAAAAATCTTCCCTTTTCATGCTTAATTAAATTTCCCCAAATTTTAGGGTTTATGTTAATTGGGGTTTTGTTTTAAATTGCTTTTAATTTTGTAAATTCAGTTACAATAACTTAAATTAGTTGTTTAATTAGTTGCATAATTTACGTTTTTTGTTAGGAATCATGTCGAATTCTTGGAACTCTTCAACACCATCAATGCCCACACATTGCAATTGTAAAAAGCCATTGCCCCTTGTGAAGGTCAAGTCGTGGACTAAGAAAAACCCAGGGAGGAGGTTTTTAGCATGTCCAATTTATGATCCAGAAACAGAAACTAGGGGATGCTCAGCATTCAAGTGGTATGATGAAGGGCTTTGTGAATGGCAAAGGGATGTGACAAATGAGCTGATTTTGGAGAATAGGATGTTGAAGGGAGAGATGAAGGCTTTGAGGATTGATTTTGAAGTTGAAAAGGGCAAACTGAAGGGAGAAGTTGAGAAGATGAGGGCAAAAAACAATTTGTTGTCTACTCAGATGAAGGCTTTGAAGAAGAAAAAGACAAAGAATGGGAGCTTCTTTGGTTGGTTTGTCATTGTAATTATTGTTGTTGTTGCTGTAATTTTGTTAGTTTTATGCAAGTAGGTAGAAATGTGGTTGTAGGGCTGTATTTAGGTATGATTATGGGTAGCTTTTGAAAGCAAATGGATGATTTTGGCATGGTTATGTAATAGGCACCAATGCACTTGTTTCCATTTGTTCAATGAAATGAAATGAAATTGTTCAATGAAATGTGTAAACTCATTCATTTACTGTGTTCCATGGTATGATTAATGAAATGAAATGAAATTGTTCCATTTGGCATGGTTATGTAATAGGCATCAATGCACTTGTAATTTGTGAAATTGTTGCTGTAATTTGTGAAATTGCTCATTCATTTACTGTGTTGTTGAAAAGGTAAATGTCATAGCTTGTCAAATACATGTCAAATACAACCCCAAAATACACAAAAATAGGTTGTATTACAGCAAGTTCTTAAACCCCCAAAATACACAAAATAAATTGTTCATACAGCTCCTAAATTACAGACAAGTGACTCCATCACATATTTGTTGATATCATGGACAAAGGTTGGCTTTGTGGCTGTGACATAGGCTGGGTTGGCTGGCTTGAAGTGGCATCAAGTGTGTGTTGTTGGCCCTGAGTAGCAGGAGTTGATCCAGTTGAACTCTGTCCTTGTGCTCCAGCACCCTATACAAAAGCACAACCACAACGACAAAAATTAAGTTCCCATCTTCAGGGAGAAAACAACAAACAGGAAGCAAAGAAGGTTTGGGTCATACCTTCTTCTTGTAAACTCTTTTCGTCTGGTGTTTTCTTTGAGCAACTCTCCAGGCATCTTCTGATAGTGGTCTGCCACCTTTGGACTTGGGCTCAGCACTTGGTGGTTTATCTGTAACCTTACATTTGGTCTTCTTGTGGCCTAAACCACCACAGTTGCTACACTTGTTCTTCTTGCCTTTCTTCAACTGTTTTTCAGCATTCTCCCCTGCCTCCTTCTTTCTCTTTTTCATGGATGGTCTTCCAGGCATTGTCCTCTCACCAGGAGGCAGAGGTTCTTCCATGTCAGTCTTCTTCCATTGCTTAACTCCAGGGAGGGGTTTTACAGCAGGAGTATAGGCTTCCAAGTACTTGTCCTTGGAAAAATAGTGATGCACAAAGTCCTCTGGTTTCCCTCTTTTCAGTACAATGCAAGCAAAGGCATGGGCACAAGGGATCCCAGTTAAATCCCACTTGAAACAAGTACAAGTTCTTTCACTAAGGTTCACTATTTCCCTATCATCTCTACAGTCAACCTCAAATATGTGCAAGTCAGATTGAAAGATCTTGCAGTTTCTAGCTTCTAATGCTGCCCATTGAAAGTACTTTTGCACAGCTGGCATTGTCTTCCCTGTAAATGACACAACCCCCTGCCTTTTCAAACAGCTTCTCCTCATGACATACCTCCTCATCCACTCCATTTGAGTGAGGATGGGTTGGTTCCTAGCTTTCTTCAGCACACTGTTGAAGCATTCACAGATGTTGTTCAACAACATGTCTGACTTGCATTTAGTGTTGAAAGCATGCCTTGACCACCTATTTGGAGGTATTTTCTCCAAATATTTGTAGGCCTCTACATTCAATCCTCTCATTGACTCCATTGCTGTATCAAAATCCACCTTTCATGCAGATAAAGCAACATAATAAATCCACCTATCATACAGATAAAGCAACAACATTAACAACCACAATTGCAAACACATACCTTTCTGTAAGCCCTGGCAGCTCTCCAAAATACCTCCTTGTAAGCAAGCCCTGAGAATTGTCCCTTGAAATTGACCCAGATATGTCTCACACAGTATCTGATTTCAGCAAATTCTGCCACAGTCTTGAAAGCCTCCAGTAATCCCTGGAAAATCATAATGAACATCATGTTAGTATGAATTATATGCAAGCTTAAATTAAAGTAAATTATATAGGGAAAGAACTACACTTCACCAGCTTTGCTCTTCCTTTCTGCCAAGGACAACTACACCTATGTCTACAATATACAGTTATTCTGTTTTTCCCATTATGCAGATAGTAATAATCATAATGATTCTCAATACTGTGATGCCTCAATGCCTTTCTAAACACCTTATTGCTTGCAAACTTCAAACCTTTAACCAACACAATTGGTTTTTTGAAGTCTACTTCTGAATTGAAGACTGGGTATCTCTTCCCCTCTTCATCTGACCCATCAAGACTAAGTAGGTCATCTGACTCATCATTGAACTTCTTTTCAGCATCTAGGTTGAAATCTGAGTCATCTGACTCAGTCTCCTCCCCTGCAACATACTCAGTCCTTGCTTGGTTGTTGCTACCTCCAGTCTCTATTGCTTTGAACTGATTTTTCACTCCCTCAAGGATGCCAGCATCCACATTCTCAGCAAATATATCATCATCATCCTGATCATCAATGTCATCATCTCTTATGACAACATCATCATCACTATACTCACTGTCTCCATCATCAGATCTCACCACTCTCACCTTTTTCTTCCTCCTCCTTCTTGAACTCTTCTTGTTAACCTTCTCAGATGTGGAAGGTATGTCAGTTGTAGCTGGTTGAGAGGGGGTAGGGATGTCAGTTGTAGTTGTAGGTGAGGGGGGAGGCCTGTGAGTTGTAGGAGAGGGGGGAGGCCTGTGAGTTGTAGGAGAGGGGGGAGGGCTGTGAGTTGTATGAGAGGGGGGAGGGCTGTGAGTTCTGTGAGTTGTAGGAGAGGGGGCAGGGCTGTGAGTTGTAGGAGAGGGGGGAGGGCTGTGAGTTGTGTGAGTTGTGTGAGTTGTAGTTGGCTGAGATGTAGTGAGAGGAGTGAGGGCCTCAGGATCTCTTCCAGGCTGGTATGAGGGCCTTTTGGTCCTTGGGCTACCAAATGGCCTTCTCCAAATACTTGGCCCAGCATTCCCTGCCCCACCATCAGAGCTAACCACATTTCCTAAATCACTCCCACTTTCCCCTTGATCTCCTTGAGTGATATACACACACACACCATATCACTCACATTTTTGGTTAGCAACAAATCCTTAGCATCTTCATCATTCTTAATCTGAGCTATACCAGTTGCTAAGCTCTTCCCATTCCTTTTAAACCACATTTGAAACTGACCACTAATTTTACTCTCCTTCTTCACTATATCCACCAACTCAAAGTACCCCCACCTATCAATTGGATTATTAAAGCTCAAATACATGACTCCACCCACATACTCAACCTTATTTTTCACCTTTTCAAATGACCCACCAACTCTAATTCTAACACCAACAGAATTCACCATATAATCACCACCACTCAGAAAATACCCATATAATTTGTTAGACATCCTGAATTCATACACAAATTCACACTAATTAACCCATTAATAACACCAAAAGGGGCCTGCAATTTAAATTAATTTCCACATGCAATAATAAAATATCTAAATCAACTAAAAGAGCAATTTTTTAACATTTTCAACATGATTTTTAACATTATCAATTCAAACCCTAATTTTTTAAAGCATTTCAACAGACATTATACCATTAACAATTCAAACCCTAATTTTTTAAGCATTTTATACGGTTTTCCACACAATAATTCACGAACTCACATTAATTTATTGATTAAGCTTGGTTTACACCCTAATTTTTTGTGTCACAGAGTACACCTTTCATTTAACAATTACGGTTTTACTTGAATAAAACAAAAGGGGATGGGGGACCTTGTTTTTTAGGGATTAAAGACAGAATCGAGAGAAAAATAAGCTTATAAAGGCTAATGCAGTACCTGCTCTTCCTTGTTTGCCCCAAGATGGAATCTTCTACTGATGCTTGACTGACGAAGATGCCGAGCTAGCTGTGGTCCTGACTGATGTGAGCACACATCCACGTCGCCAAAGAAAGAGAGAGAAATCGAGGAGAGAGAGACTGAGCTCAGTAAAAATGGTTGAGGAGAGAGAGAAGTTAGTAATGGAGCTCAGTAAAAATGGCGACAGAGAGAGGAAGACGGAGAAGTAGAGGAGAGAGAGAGAGTTAGCTGGTAGTTTTCGATAATAATGGCGGTTGGATGGGGTAAATGTAAAGGCACGTGAGAGGCACGGGGTTTTCGTGAATAAATGAGGGGTAGAATTGTCAAATCAAGTGGAAATCAGTTAGATTTAACCCCGAATTTCAATTTTCCGTCAAGAGGTAGTGTTTCGCAAAAAAAAAACTATAACAAAGGTAGTTTTCGACAAATTCGCGAAACAAAGGTAGTTATTCTCAAAATTTTCAAAACAAAGGTAGTTTTAGGCAAAAAATCCAAAGACATATTGTATACTTGTGTGGGTAGTACTTAGTAAGGGGTTTAGGTAAAGACATATTGCCTTTGGGCCAGTCCAAGTTAGTTGGAGGCCCATTTACAAGCCCCCAATCATTAGTCCCCAAGTTTACTACAAAGCTTATATGTATTATAAGGTTCATGAGCTTTAGTCCGGTAGGCTTGTGGGAGTCCATTTACAAGCCTCCAATCATTAGTCCCCAAGTTTACGAAACTTATATGTAATATAAGGTTCGTGAGCTTAGTCCGGTCGGCTTGTGGGAGCCCATTTACAAGCCTCCAATTACTTGCGTTGCCAAATTGGATGAGATAACTTACACAAAGTTTACATCTCTTGAATATCTCAGGCTCAACTTGGGGTGTAATAGAGTGGAGTCGAGCCCGAGCTAGATCAGCTCGAAACTTGGTTTGGTTTGGTTTGGCTCAACTCGGGTTTGGCTCGAAGTTTGCCGAGCCGAAAAAGTTAAGACTAGGACTCGACTTAATTTAGCTCGACTCGAATTCAAATAGATGGGAAAATCAAATCAACCGAGTCAGTTGAGCTGACGAGCGAGCCGAGTCGTAGTAGGCTCGGGCTCGGCTTGAATGTCGAAAATCATTTGAGCCAACTCGGGGTTGGTTTGATCCGAGCTCGAGCCGATCGAGGGGGGCGAGGGCTCACCAAGTCAGCTAGCTAGACTCAGTTACACCCCTAGGCTTAACTTATTGTACTTATAATTATAAAAAAAAAATATCCAAATGAAATATACACCTAACTAGTATGATAGACAAAGTGGTCATTTGGTTAACCATGGGAAGTTACTTCCATGGGAAGTAGAAATAGTATGATAGACAAAGTGGTCATTTGGTTAATCATGGGAAGTTACTTCCATGGGAAGTAGAAATTTATGGGAAATAGAAGTTAATGGGAAGTCTCTAATCTTGTTTGGTTGCATGAAGGAATTGCAAGTTCATGGGAATTGATGTGGTAAGTTACTTACCTAGGGGAGAGTAAGCAACTTTCACCATTTTGGGGCAAGTTACTTCCTCCATGAAGTAAGTTCCTACATTTTTTCTGTCAACCAAGTAAGAAGGAATCTCACACTTCCTAAAAAGTAGCACTTCCTCTACTTTTTAGGTGGGAACCAAACAAGCACAAAGTGTGATGGATATTTCATCAACCTTTCATTCCTCTTTTTACACTTCAATGCTTAATAATTCATGCAAAATGATAACATATACTCCTACGAACCAACATAGAAATGAAACAATAAATTAAGAGATATTCTTGAGTATATTTGTTTATATATATTTGTTGAAATTTCTTGATTATACTAAAGTTTGGTGATTTTTATTAAACTTTATTTATTTTTATTTATTCTACTGATTTTAATTTCTTATTAATATTATCTGTAATTATTATATTTAATAATTATAAAAAAAATAAAAAAGATGCTCCAGAGAAAACTAGGAGAAACTAAAAAACACAACCTTATACCAATGTACTTGGTATCGAACCCTGGACATACAGCAAGGAAATTTGGACACGTCGTAGGCTACGGCGGTCTTAAATGTGTGTTTGAGACCGTCCTACACGAAACCTTTGCTCAGCTCATCCCCTCCCAAAACTCCCCTTTGGTCTCCAAACTCTCCACGCCAGTACACTGTACGCCCCTACTTTCTCTCTCCTCTTTTGTTCTGATTTCAACTTCCAATCAATTTTCTATACTCTAAATTTACAACACGAATTTGGTTTTTATTTACTCCAAATTGGTTTTTGCCATACATCAAGAGCTCTAAGAAAATAGCTAAACCCCAATAATAATCAATCCCTTTTGAAGTGAGTGAGAGTGCTGCCATTTTCGCTTGGTTTGAAGCAGATATGGCAAGTTCATTGGTTCGTTGTTTTGCTTCATCTATGCCATTAAAAGGGTTACCTCATCATTCACCCAATAATCGTAATCTCTCTCTTCCTTTCCTGAAATTCAATTCCACCTTCATTTTTAAGCATACCCATCTTCAATCCCATGCCCGTAAAACTCCTCACCATCGTTTTATACTTCAAGGTCAGTCAGAACTATTTCATCTCTCTCTCTCTCTCTCTCTCTCTCTCTCTCTCTCTCTCTCTCTCTCTCTCTCTCTCTTTTGGGTTTTCTTGTTTTGAAGTATTGGCTTTAATTTTCTGTTTAAGGCCCTTTTACTGTTTTTGACTGTGTTATACTCCTCTAATGGGGAAATTTGGAATGATAAATGAGAATGAAGTATGAGTAAGTTAAAGCATTCAAAGAAATGCTGTTATGCTTTGGTACATTGTATGTGATTCTTATTTGCTCAATTTAGTTACTGGGTATTTCAAATTGGAAATATTTGGCTGCTCTTTAATGTACTAGTTTGATAGTTCCATCTGCTTCCCTTTAGATTTTAAGAAGCCTGACTTATAAGTTACAAATAAATCTTTTAGCTCAATGGTTGGTGTTTTTTTTTTGCTTGTTTGATTGGTGAATGCCTTGTGCTTGTCCAAATTTAGGACAAGGTCCCTGTGTCCTGAATTTTCAACCAATACGAGTTGGATAGTCGACACTATGACATGTACCCGCAGCCGATATCCAGGCTTGAGTCCAGGTATCATAGTTATAAGTTGGGTAATATTGGTCTCGGGTTGAGAAATACACCACTTCACGACACTATTCTGTTGTAATGTCAATTATACATTGTTTGACTACAATGTGTACCCAAGCTAACCTGCCATTTCCCATGAAGAAAGATACAAAATTAATATCACTACAACATTTAGTTAAGGTTGTGAACCAGAGTGGATGATCACTAGTTCAAGCTCTCTTAGGGGCCACTAGTGGTTTTCCTGACCATTAACTTCATGTCCCGTTGGATTAGTTGGGCAAATCCCGGACACTCACGTTATCTAGAAACAAGGAAAGTGCAACATATTATCTGTGGCTCAAATCATACACACAGAGATATGAGACAGTTACACCACTATGATTGCTAACAACATTCAGGGAGAAAGAATGATTATTCAGTTTATGGAAGAAAGCTGATGGTTAACCACGCTAGATTAAGAGGCATAGAAGAATAAAGTGATCAATTTTGTAGAAGAAGGGTATTGTGTAAGGAATAAGGTAAGAGAAGATAGAGGAAAATGGGGGAACTGAATATAGAAACCTTTTATCCATCTGTCTTTCGCATGCTAACAAGTGCCATTTTGTATGCCTTAACCCAATGTGTTGGCCCAGAGTGGGTTTGGGTTTGAACTGTTAATTTGTCTGTGTATGGGATTGGTTAGTTTCCGTTTCCGGTTGAAAAGTCTTTCCAAAATCCAAAATTCGGTTGGTTAAACTTTTGCCAGACCTAGCTGGGTGAATCTCACCAACAGAAAAGTTGATATTTAGTTTCCTATTTGATAGTGAGATCAGTAGCTGCTCCAGCTGAAGCTGCATCTAGCTTTGATGATATGGTTTCTGGGACCACAAGGAAGTATTACATGCTAGGAGGGAAGGGAGGTGTTGGGAAAACAAGCTGTGCAGCGTCTCTAGCTGTTAAGTTTGCAAACAGTGGGCATCCAACTCTAGTTGTTTCGACTGATCCAGCACATTCGTTGAGTGATTCTTTCGCACAGGTTTACTCTCTTTTCTGACATATCTTACTCTGATCAATTTTACAATGACTTATTGTGTTCTTTACATTTCATTGGAAATTCAGACAATGATTATTGATGTATGTATTTTCGCTGTGTTCTTCATTTTAGGATTTGACTGGGGGAACATTGGTGCCTGTTGAAGGGCTTGAGTCACCACTATTCGCTCTGGAGGTATTTGTAATTCACTGCTTTACTCATTTTGGGATGACTATTATGTTTTTGCATGAATTGCTGCTTCCTCACATGACGTCAAACTAATCTGCGAAATAGATATGAGCTTCCATAAACTTACTCAGAAAATTTAATTGGTAATAATAACAGATAAACCCAGAAAAGTCAAGGGAAGAATTCCGTAGCGCAAGTCAGCAAAACGGAGGAACTGGCGTAAAGGATTTTATGGATAGCATGGGCCTCGGTATGCTAGTAGAACAGGTAAATCTTGTACCTTCTCTTGCTGAGAATATCAGAGTGGAATGTGTTGTGAAAGGACAGGATATGGTTCAATCCAATACTGAAGTTTGCTTTTATCCTGCCGTGTTCTATTTGACCTATTTGGTTTGTTTTGATTGAAAAAGTTAGGAGAGCTAAAACTTGGAGAGCTTTTGGACACCCCACCGCCTGGCTTGGATGAAGCTATTGCAATTTCCAAGGTCTGACTGTAGTACTCTTTCCACTTTCCAGTCATTCCCTTCTTACTGTTCTCGTTACAACTTGGTGTTTATTCTATCGAAGTTGTACTGATTTTAGAATTCTTTGTAGGTGATACAATTCCTGGAGTCACCAGAATATAGTATTTTCACGCGAATTGTTTTTGACACTGCACCTACGGTGAGTTGTCAAACTTTAGTTTAAGTGAGAAACCTCGTTTCAAATTAAAGTGACTTTGTATAATCTGGAGGTCAAATGTTGTTAACTTTAACCATACTTAAGCTAAGATTTGGTTGACCTTCAATTCTGAAAACACTATTTTTTAATGTAGTTTTGAATTAACTCAAGAGTCTGTCAAAGTTAACTTTGGTTCCTCAAAATTCAGGAAAAGACATTTAGAGTGGAATGGAGGTGCAATATATTTTAATACTACCATTGGCTCTCGCCTAACCTTCCGAATTATTTTGTCAGGGTCACACATTGCGGCTGTTGTCCTTGCCAGATTTCTTAGATGCCTCTATCGGTAAGATACTGAAGGTATTTTTCTAACTCCAAGTGTCATGTCCATTAGAAAATTAGTGACTGGTAAAGCTGATTTGTGATTTAACCTTCATCTATATGTGTCTAAAAAGATCAAAATGTTTGTCTGTTTTCCTTTACTAGGTAGCGCATCGAATTTCATATTGAGAAGTGTTATATAATCTGTAAAAAAGATTTAATATCCAAAACGTTGCAAAAACTTGAGGATCCTCTCCAATATATAATTTCCCGCATTTACGGATTACACTAGTGAAGCCAACTTAACATGTGTCAAGCATCCACAACTTTTCACCTTTTCAGCTACTTCCTTGCTCGGTAAGTAGCAAGGGGCTATTTTTTTAGTAGGTAAGTACCCCCCCAACTGGTTCTTACCATCTTTGCCTCCTCCATAAGTTAAGGGCCCCTTGCTACTCTTAAGTGCAGTGGAGTAGGTACCCCTTTATCTTTTTATGGGCCAGAAAGGGCATACATCTGATTCGGACTCGGGTTACGCCTGTGATGCAAGTCGCACCAACTGAGGCAACCTCACGTTGTTGCTTATTGTTATTTTTAGATAAAGAGTTGTTGCTTATCTTAGTAGTCGAAATGAAAAAGAAAAAATGCTATAGAGACACCACTTAATAAAGGGACACCACCAAGTAAAAGATTCCTATATCCACCTCTATTTATATTACTTATTGTGTTAAGACAATATTTTTGTTTTTAAAGAGATAACATAGGTATCCGGGCTTTGCTCCACTTATCCAATGGGCCCTGAAGTTAACGGCAGGAAAACCTCCAGTGACCCTAACTGGGATCAAACTAAGGACCTTTGGAGGGCCAAGGTTTAACGCTTAACCTAATAACCAAAAACCTTCTAGGTTCCTAAGGTGAGAGCTTTTGTGATGTTGGCGTTGGGAAGAATCGATACTAATGATATGTTGTAGAGACAGAGACCTGGGATGCCTCTCTCCAGATATGTTTGTGTGTTGTGCTGTAGTGAGTCATGTTCATTCACATGTTTTCCTCCACTGTGATATGATGCTATTTCTCTGGTGCAATTTGTTTGGTATCCTGGGAGATTGAGGGCATTGGGTATGCCTGACTACCGTCTTGGATATCTTGCAGATTCGCTGATTTTAGAGAGATAAGGAGAGGAAGGTACTTTGGAGGAAAATTTTCTTTGCGTTCTTTTGGTGTATTTGGTTGGAACGGAATGCGAGAGTTTTCTCTTAGGGACAGTCAACCAGTATGGGATAGAGTGACATACTTAGCTTCGTTGTGGGCTTAGGGGATAGGAGATTTTAGGGGCTATTTGATTTTTGATGTCTAGAGAAAGTAGCCAAATTTGTATTCGTAACTCTATTTGACGACTTCTTGTCCTCCCTTACTGTTTTTCTGCTTTAGTAATACAATTCTTATTGTATCTAAACAATATAACCAAAAACCTATACGTATGTTTTTTCATTGTGTATCGTAACCCTAAAGTTACAAGTAGAGCTCCCAGAGAGATGGATAACTTACTTCTCTCCTTAATGTTCTGAACACCATTCATCTCGTCCCTAGTGACAATTCTCGGGTTTGGGTTGGAGACTTTTATGGGGTCGTCTCCTGTAAATCCTTCCTTCATAATCTTAGCCATCCCTCACATTACCCTCATTTTGCTTTAGCTAATAATAGTTGGAAGTCTAAGGCCCTTTGAAGGTGCGCGCCTTTGCTTGAACTATTGTATTGGGTAGGTTGAATACTCATGACATGCTACAGCAGAGACAACCTGGGTGGGCCTTGTTCCCAGATATGTGTGTGAAGTGTCACCAGACGAGTGTTGCTTGCATTTGTTCCTGCTGTTTGATTCTTCCAGGTCATTGCGGGATAGATTGTTTTGTGGGGAGCCGTTTGCTTGCCCCACTATGGTTGGTCAATTTTTGCAGATACGTTTTGTGCATATTCGGCGTAAGAAGGATGTGGTAATTTTGTTTGGCTATATTTTGGTGTCTTTGGTTAGAGAGGAACTCGACAGTATTTACAGGTGCTGGCAAGCCTGCTGACGTTTTTTGTGATCGTGCGGTGTACTTGGCTTCTCTTTAGGCCAAAGCGGTTGGGGCAATTAGGGGGAAGTGGGGTGTCCCTCACAGACATTCACCGTATTTGGGAGAATTTGTGTAGTTAGATTTGCTTTCCACATTGAGGACTACTTGTCCTCGAATTTTGTACTTCTATACTTCATTCTTTTAAAAAAAAGGAAAATTTGCTCTAAATAATCCCAAGTTTGGAGGGTGTGCCAAAAATAATCCCAACCAAGAAAATTTCTCCCAATAATCCCTAGTTGTAATGTCTGCGCTAATAATGAACCCGGTCTGAACAGTGTTAAGTGTCCGTTATGATTGATGATGTGGCATCTAATTGGGGGAATTGAGGGACGCAATGACATAAAGGGAAAACGGAAAGAAAAAAATCACCTCCTCTGCCTCTGCCATGAATCCTCCTATCACCACTAAACCTCCATTCACTTCGGCTTTGAAGAAACCAAGAGAGAGAGAGAGATGGGGAAGATGCAATAAACCCTCCAAATCCCGCTAACCAACCTCCTCAAAAACTCTCCTCATCAAGCCTTCAATAAACCCTCCAAATCCCCTCCAAATCTCCTCATAAGGTAACAGTGAAATCCAAAAAGAGAGATAATTACAGGGGGAGAAGATTGGCCCTTGAATTTGCTTGGTGCTTCTCCATGTTCTAGAGAGACAAAGAGATGATTGATCTTCAAAGACTAAAGCTTTGAGCTTTGATGGGAGTAGCACAGAAGTAGTAATCAAAGTGCACGTCTTCAAATTAATTTTTTTCTTGAGTGATGTCTTCAATTAATCTTGATTGAGGAAAACTTAAAAGAGAAGAGAGGAGGTTAAAATCCCCAATACCCCAACCCATCTCGCTTCTATCTTTGAAGATCAATCATGGCTTTTATTGTTTACCCTTTTTTGTTTTTCGTTTCTTCCCCAAATTAGATGCCATGTCATCAATTATTAACGGGACTTGACACCATTTAGCGCATGTCTATTACTGGCACAAAAACTGCAAGTTGGGATTAATACGAGAGAACTTTTTAGTTTGGATTATTATTGGCACACGGTCCAAACTTGGGATTATTTAGAGTAAATATTCCTAAAAAAAAAGGTTTTCTTATTAAAAAAAAAACCCTAAAGTTACATGTATGTAATTTAAACAAAAAGATGAGAACAAAAAGAAAGGAATTTTGAGGGGTTGGGCTTGTCCCAATATCAACCGTTCGTCTCTATATGTTTCCCTACTCTTTTTTATATACTTCATTTTCTTGTTTATCATTTTGTTTGCTTAATGCTTATATGCCTTGCACATGCAGCTCAGGCAGAAAGTTGCATCAGCTACTTCAGCCATTAAATCTGTCTTTGGGCAAGAACAGCCAACACAGCAGGATGCTGTAAGTTTGACCTTTCATGTTGTCAATGCTGTTTTGACTCCCCTCCCAGTCACGGAATTCATAGATGAACTGCATTTGCTTTATTTCAGGCTGGTAAGTTGGAGAAGCTAAGGGAGAGGATGGTGAAAGTGAGAGAACTATTCCGTGATGCAGACTCAACAGAATTTGTCATAGTCACAATCCCAACGGTAATTACAATAATTCTTTAGTAGCAGTTTACGATACACATACACAGTTCTATATTTAACAGGCATCAATTTGCTCTCAGCAGTTTAGATTATCTTCTGTTGTTTGGTACCTCTAAAACAAAAAAAAAAATATTGGTTGTTTGGTAATTTGCCTTCGAACCTGTATTAACACTCCATCTCATAAAAAACACATTTCTTTTTATTCTGAAATCTGCAATTTGCAATCTAGAATCAAGTTATTTTTGATTTTCTTGTTCTCCCTTGACCCAAGGTTTGTTCTTTCTAATTTTGTTGGTTAGAGTTTAGCCAGTTATTTTGAAGTATAGAATAATTTTCTTGAGCGTTGTATGCTCTGCAGACTCTGCTTTTCTTACCCTTAAAATTTTGTATATCAAATCAAGTATGTATGTGTAAATAAAAACATGTAGCAAGTTTAATGACCAGAACAAGAGTTTAGATCACAGGAATAGCATTTTATACCAACCATTTATATTTAACTCTACTATTTTCAACCTTTAAGGTCATGGCTATTAGTGAATCAGCAAGATTGTGTGCTTCGCTGAAGAAGGAATCTGTGCCTGTCAGAAGGCTTATTGTGAATCAAATTCTACCACCATCAGCATCGGACTGCAAATTTTGTTCTATGAAGAGGAAGGTAATGTTTCTAGTTTATTTTTTCTCAGATGTTTGTAATTACACAAAACTTTTTTAAGACGGTCTTTCTGTAACTTTCGGTGAGACAAAGGTCACATTTAAGTGAAATAAAGGTCACGGACTCACGGTTCATAATAAGTGACCCCTACATTTCTAAATAGTGACCCCATTTTATTGTGAGTTGGCCTTACACAATAATTGCTCTTGTAATTATATGTTATTACTACAATTTATTTATTTTTGATAGTTTACAAATTTATGTTCTTAACCTACATGCTGACGTTTGGAAGCCTTTAGGCCTCGTTTACTAGCTTGCAATCAAATGTAATGCAATGCAATCATTTTGTAGAGTAAATGTGGGGTGAAAAGTGAAGGAGTGGGAGGAGATGGATGGGAAAAGTGAGGTTGATTGCATTATTCAGTGTAATCACAATTGCTCAACTTTTCCCATGTAATGGTGATTACTTTGAGTGATGTAATCAACCTTACTTTTCTCATCTCCTTCCTTCCCTTCCTTCATTTTCCACCTCACAACTACCTTATAAAATGATTGCATTGCAAGCATTTGATTACACTTCTTTTCACTTGCAATGGCCTACAAATATATTTGATGGTGTTGCATCATTCAAAACTTTATTATGTTCTTTATGGATATGCATTCATTTTCTAACAGGACTATTTTGAATCTTGAAAAACCTTCAGGACCAAACGCGTGCACTTGATACAATCCAAGGTGACCCTGAACTCGCCCCCTTGACACTGATTGAGGCACCCCTGGTTGATGTAGAGATCAGAGGTGTTCCAGCCCTTAGATTTTTGGGTGACATTGTTTGGAAATGAAGGGGGATCATGCATCTGATGGTGAAGCTTCATGGCATCGGCATGAGTACTTGCATTTGGATGAGCAGAAAGCAATGTACTTCATCTGAACCTCATTCATGTTTCCTGGACACAATGGTTCATTTTGGTTCGTCAAATTTTAATTACATCCTAGTTAGATGCCAATGACAAGCAAGTTATACAAAACCTGTACAGAGTTAAACCTAGTTTTAGAGATGTATATAAGGTGCATCTTGAGGAAGATCTCTTAAGTACTTTGGTACATTTATTTTATTTATTTTGAAAGTACTTCGTTAGTTCGTTATTCACCCTCTAGTTGACAACAAAACTGAACAAAAGAGATATTGTACTTAAAAGGAAATATTGAATATGAATATTACCAAATCTCAAAGATTCTACAAAATTAAGCTGAAAATTTTATGTCCATAATCTTAGGTTTGGACGTAGCCACCAGACCACCACCACTAATAAACCCATTGTAACGGTATTAATCGTCACAACATAAAATTTATTATGTTCTAAGGAATAACATATCATGGTTGCAAATCCTTGATATAATTAAACACATCAAAACATGCAATGAGAAAATTATACCGTAGTTATTAGTAAGACAGCTCATTACACCATGGTGAGTTTGAGCTCTCTATGGGTGCATTTTAGTTCTGGCTTCCTACAAACAGAAAGTATGGAACTAAAGTGAAATACACTATTAGGAGGCAAATACTAACATCGTGCATTCGTGCCTCCTAGAGTCGCAACTAAAAATGGCTTCGTGTCGTGTTTGTGCCGTGCTCGTACCGTGTTACAAAACAATATCGTGCCGTGCCGTGTCTATAGTTGTCGTGCTCCGTGCCATGTCGTGTCTGCTCTTCCAAAAGGTAGGCCCAGGTCGTGCTCGTACTCGTGCTTTTGTCTGCATGCTGTGCCCATGTTTTTTTCATAATATTAAAATTTTCGCCGTGTCGTGCCTAACCGTGCCCCACCGTGCTTTCTTTTCAAAATTCAGGCTCGGGCCCAACCCAGGCCTAGTCATTCGTGCCCGTGTCGTGCCGTGTAAAAAGCATGCTCGGTCGTGCCGTGTCTCGTGCTAACCATGCCCACTGCCCTCTCTAGTCGCAACGATACATAGGCCAATGATTCTTGGCTACACCTAGGTATAATCAACTTGCCTACACCCACACACATTATTTTAATTTATATATTTTTTAAAAAAATTATAATTTTCTTCAATATGTAGTCCAATTCATTATTACTAATCCATTACTTCATTTTAGGTGTAGTCAAATTGGCTATTCCTAAAACTAGCCAACAATTGCCTACATTGCACGACACATAGCTCGATCTCACCCAACATGATAGAAGTCATCGTTTGAATCTACAACAATATAAACCTAGATACTCCAGGTAAAAATTTGCGTTGAACTTACCTATGCTTCTACAAAGTCAAAATTGACTTCATTTTTTATTTTTATTCATTTTTTATTTTTTGAGTTTTGAGGGGATTTCAAAAGAACTTGAACATGAAAACTTTTATATTCCCAAAATCATAGACTACTCAATTCAAATTCACAATCACCTTCGTGTTCCTCTTCAGGAACCCAACAGAGAGACAGACACCTTACAGGGAAACTACAAAAGCACCACCACCAACAACACAAACTAGTAGAGCTAGAAATTTAGAGAGAGAGAGAGAGAGAGAGAGAGAGAGAGAGAGAGAGAAATGGAGTTAGACGATGACTGGGACTTCAGCGCCGAAGAACTGGATTCTCTGGAAAGAGACGCTTTTCGCCAAATTGCTCAACGAAATGCCTCTTCTTCTTCTTCCTCTCACAACAATATCTCGCAGTCACAGCAACAACCAACTAAGGTACTAGTGTCTCTTTGTTTACTACCCTTCTTGCAATAAGATTTTCTTTAAGCTTCAAATATAGCTACATAATGATAAAAATAGAAAAAAAGACATGGGTATGCCACTAATTCTGATTTTGCCAAGTATTTATTGTTTTGCTGAATTTCCTGCCAATTGGGTTTGTTTTGTTTTCTTTGAATTGTGCATTTTTTGGTTAATTAAGAATGTGTAAAGTTATTCACTCAAAAAAAAAAGAATGTGTAAAGTTATGAAGAGTTTTTGGGTCTGTAAATGTGGAATTTTTGCTTGTGGAAACTAGTCTATTGAGTAATTTAAAATTAGAATGAAGAAGACTCAAGATTTTGTGAACAGTCCAGAGAGTGGAATGTTGAGCTTTGGAAGAAAGGGGATTTTTGAGGTGGAGGGAGGATCACTCTTGGGATTGGTTTTGAATTAACCGTCGGACAAATGATCACCCATGACTTGTGTGATCGACTAGGCCACAACAAAGGCTTTGCAACGTTTTAGTACGACTAAAGTTATGCCCTATTTTGCTTGCTACCATGAGGCCAATTGGTTAGAGGTATCAGATATTTGATTGGAGCATTATGCACAAGGTGTCATTGTTTGATAACTACAACCATAGAGGTCTAAATAGGGTTGTGGATGAGAAGGGCTTTGGAGGACATTGGTGTAAGTAATTCAGACCTGTTTTTCCAATGCTAGCTTCTCAGTCTTGATTAATGGTGCCTCTATGGAGTAGTCTTTTCCTCTCGTGGTTTTAGGCAAGGAAACCTTCTCTCTCCTTGTATTTCTTTTACTTTTGGGGTTGGTGTATTTGACTTCATGGTAGATAGGATTGAAGAGTGTGGAGTGGTGTAGGGTTTTGGGACTTTGGAGAAGAATAGGGTGAAAGAAGGGGGTGGGTGGTTTGTCTCTCACCTTATGTTTGCGGACTAAATTTCCCTCTTTGTGCTCATCTTGAGGGGAACAATTGTGTGCTTACTTTTCTTTAAATTATTGAGGTTATCAAAGGATTAGGATTAACTTGTCTAAGTGTCATCACTGGGGTAAATGTGGTTTATACTGTCCGAGACTTCTTATTTAGTTTGGTTGGGTACCAAATCCAACAATGGCCTCTCACTTACCCTGGTTACTCTGGGGTAACCTTGTTGTTTGTGTTTTCGGAAACATGTTTTGTCTACCTCTATGGTTGCTACACGTTTAGATGGGTGGAAGAGGATGTGTTTTCTTTGTGTGGGAAAACAACAGTGCTGAAGTCTTGCTTGGCCAGTATTCCTCTCTATTATCTTTCCCTTTTCATCCCAAGATTCCCAACTGGTTAGAAAAAGTGATGAAGTAATTCTTGTGGTCTTGGGTGTTTTTATTTTGGGGGAGGAGAAGGGGATGTTAGGATCATCTTGTTACATGGTACTTTGCTTGCAGAATCAAATGGAGGGTGTGGCCCGTGTGGGAGTAGTTTTTAGTTTGTTGATGTCCAAGAACATCTCTCTGGTGAGTTAGTGGTTGGGAGCCTGGAGCATCGAGGAATCAGGAGCAAATACGACCTCGGAATGGGTGGGGTGCATATGCCGGTGTATTTGTCTTCCATGCTTGCCTTGGAAGTTCATGACTCAGATATCGTTGTTTTATCTCCTATGGTCGAGTTTAAATTGAATAATGGTCTCCCAGTATGGTTTTGGGAGGATTTTGGAAAGGGATTAGCTCTTTCTCCTTCTCCTTGTTGTATCCGTGGGTTCATTGGCGGAACGTTCTGATTTCCAGTTTCTACTTCTGCTTTGGGGCTCTTGGGATCTTCGTCTCTTGAGACCCCAGTTGACTGGGATTAGAGGAGCATTCTTCCATCCTTAGCGTCGTAGACACGGTTCAGTTTACCTCCACTAGTGCCTCCTGATTTGGACTAAGGGGTCATGGGATCCTTTGTTGTAAGTATTCATCAGCTCAGCCTACCTCCACAAGATCCCTCTTATCTGGTGGCCAACTATATCTGGAAGCCGATGGTTCTCTTCAAGGTGCGGACTTTTCTTTGGACCTTGGTGATAGCGCTGATCAGAACTTTTGTTGTGTTTTAGCAAAGGTGAGCTGGAGGTCGCTTTCTCTGGATGTGTGTATTTTGTGCCAACGGGATAGAAAGAGTGTAAGACCTGCTTATATTCGTTCTTGCTTCATGACGCGGCGTGGTCTATATTCCGTCAACTTTTGGGTACTATGCAAGAGGATTGAGTGTTGGTTCCATGCGAGAGGATTGAGTGTTGGTTCCATGCGAGAGGATTGGGTATGCCTTGCTGCTATTGGCTTACATTTATAGCATGTCGGTTTGGGGAGGAGTAAGGAGAAGAAGTTGTTCTAGTGGTGTGCTTTTGTGGAGATACTTTGGTGCCTTTGTCTTGAGCAGAATTTTTGTGTTGTCTCAGGAATTTCCAAATGCATCATGTCTAATCAGACATCAAGTGCATCCATATTCCAAAGAATTGATTGTGTGGATGTCTGATTAGACATGATGCATGCACTTGGGTTCTGTCTCCGGATGTGTGTGTGCTCTGCCATTCATTTATTAAGCAGTGTGAGTTTGTTTGGACGTGTTGGCGGAGGCTTTTTGGTATAAGGGGGGTGCATGCTGTATATCCAGCTACCTCTGTCCAGCTTCTTCGGTCACGTTATATGGGCTGGGGTAGGGGTAAAGAGGCAAGACTTCTGTGGCGATGTGCTTTTTTCGCCATCTTCTGGTGCATTTGGTTGGAGCGGAATGCTCGGATTTTTTCAGAGACGCCTAGAGCTGTTGACTTTGTATGGGATTGGGTAGTTTATCTAGCGTCTTTATGGGCTAAGGCAGCTGGGGCTTTTAAGGGAGTGCCCTTACTGATGTTCGACGTCATTGGGGAGAGTTGTAATCATTTTTATGTTTTTCCTTTCTTTGTGAGGACTCCTTGTCCTCTGACGCTGTAACATTATTTCAGTTTTAATAAGTTATTTCTTATCTAAAAAAAAATGCATTTGGGAGACATAGAATAGTTCAAAGTTTATACTCCGTATTTAATAGGGGCATAAATCTACATGGTCAAATGGAAAAGGGAACAAGGTCAGACAGATTAGAGGTTGGAATGTAGATAGCTTGGAAACTTGCAACATAGGCTCAAACCTAATGGTAAAGATATGGGGATGGAAAAGGGTAAAATCTTTGGAAATGGGACAAAGTCACAAAAGTAGTGAAGAGGTCCATACTCCTCCATTTTGTGAAGTTTTACTTTTGGCTCAAATGAGTTGTGGAAACAGCTTTCGTTCAAAAGAACCCTCTTCGTGGTACTTCTTGCTCTAATTGATTCCCCTTTTTTAATGCTCTTATGGTTAAGAAGAGGTAAAGATATCAGGACGGGAAAGGGTACAATCTTAGGAAAACTGGGACAACGTCACAGAAGTGGTGAAGAAGTCCATACTCCATATTGCGAGATTTTACTTTGGCTCACATGGGTTGTGGAAAAGCTTTCATGCAAGAGAGCCCACTTAATGGTTCTTCTTGCTCTAATTGATTGCTGGCTCTAATGCGTTGTGGGTTAGAAGAGCTGTGAATGGTTTTGTGCCACTAAGACTAAGGTTAATGCACCTTATAGTTCATAATCACTTTTTACAATTTTCTTGGAGGGAGATGGATTGCATGATCTACTGCTGTTTTTGTTGTTTCAGATGTTTTGTCCATTCATTCTAAGATCATTTTTAATGATGACCGTCTTATTTTCTAGGTGGATGCTTCCTTAGGGTCCAGAGTGTTACCATCATCCATTGCACCAACAATAGCTGGTAAGTCCTTGTGCATTTTCACTCTTGTTCAGACTAAAATGTTACATGAGTTAAACAATGAACCATTAGCAGCCATGCTTCTGGTTTGGAGTGAAAGCCAACAGTTTGTATTAATAACAAAAGAGTAGCAGATTGTGCACCCATGCTTCTGGTAAAAACTAGATAGTGAGTTATAGTGAACAAATTAACGTCAATGATGGGGCATTGGGTTTATGGTATTCCATGCCAAATTAAATCTGTTCATTTTTCACATATGCTCTAATTCCATCTTCAACCATTTTATGGTAAAAGTACTCTTTTCTGGTCTGGTATGTTTGGTATCTACACAGATGATTCATCTAAAGAGGGACCGAAGCACTCTGTCAAGTTTTTTCTTCATGCTAGTGGAAATATAGCTGCCAGATTTCCTTATGATCAGGTGTACCTCGCATCTCTCTGTGTGAGTTATCTGATTCATTTTTCAAGTTTAATCCTTATACTGTACTACAATTTCTTTTCCAACAGGTTCTTGTAAATACAGTCAAGAAAATCCCAAAAGCCTCTTGGAATGCAAAAGAAAGGTTTCCTCTTATGTATATATGTATGCTTTTTGCTATAGAAGCCCGCTGTGCTTCGCCTTATTATATGGTTTTGCAATGGCAGGCTATGGTTTTTCCCACCATCTTCTTTGTCATTCGCTGAAGAGACGCTCAGGAAAACACCTGGTTTGAAAGTTGAGGTGAATTTTATTTCCATGTTGCCTTAATTTCCTACTAGAAGACTAGAATTCTGCATATTGATTTAACTGATTATCTTTGCCCTTTGTTTGTCACAAATTATTCCTTCTTTTTTTGAGCTAATGTGTGACTTAAGATCAAGTATGTTCTTCACAATTATGATTATGATGTTGCTAATCACAGATTGTCTAGGATTAAGGGGAATGGGCTCATTCATATTACATTTCATTGTGACTCCCAGGTGGAAAATCTGGATCCCTTAGTTCGGCGCGCTATGGCTGCTGCTACTGCTGTTCAAGATCTTCAAGGTGAATCTTGGATAAGCTACAGTTGATGTTGCATTCTGAAATACTATTTTTTAAGTGCTTTATTTGTATTTGGTGATGCCCTGAAATGCTATGTGAGGAAGAGGTTTGAAATCGAATGGTAAGACCTCTAAGATCTCTTCCAAAGGTCCCAGGTTCGAGTCCCTTAGGGCCTTTGGAGGTTTTCCTAGTCGTTAACTTCAGGGCCCAAGGGATTAGTCAAGCAAAGCTTGGAGACCCATGTTATCTAAAAACTGAAGTTTAGTCTTAAAATTCATGTATTGGAATTCAAGTTAATGTTCTGGAGTTAGGTGTTGTGCCCTATATTTATTTGCTGATTTAATAGACTCTGTGGTGTCCTCTTTATTGAAATATCTTTACGGAGCAAAGCATTTTCCTTAACACAAACCTCTACAAAAATTGCCATCAGAGATGCACCTGAATGCAGTATCTGAGACTACAAAATTGAAAGGCTAGTTCTAGGATTGTGTTCCTGGAAAACAATTTATTTGGTCTCATGTGATCACAAGCTGGCTATCTTTTGTGTATGTACTATGTACTGAAGATGCTCTGCCATAGTTTCCTCTGATGAGTGATGGAAGTTTGTGCTGCTATTAAACCTGAGAGGTTAGCTCAGCTGGTAAGACTTCTCAGATTTATTCCAAAGGTTCAGGTTCGAGTCCCCTGAGAGCCACTGGAGGTTTTCTTGGTCATTAACTTTAGGGCTTATGAGATTAGTCAAGCAAAGCTTGGATACCCATGCTATCTAAAAAAAGAGTTTGTGCTGCTATTGATAGTAGTCTTGTTTCTCAACCCTCTTGGGTCGTTGAGTGTCAACATGAAAGAGGACAAAAGGTGCCATCCCGACCCCCCCCCCCACACACAACAGACTCCTTGAAAGGACATTAATGGAACTGTCATATGTGTAGGCTTGAAATAAGGACAATCCTGTGGTTCGAGATATTTATTGGCTCACTAGCTTTTAATCAATGTAGAATTGTGTGTGGATTTATTTTGTTTACATAGTTTTATCCCCATATGTGAATCAAAGACTTTCACATCCAGATTTTGCTTTATCCCTTTTCATTGTTGCTCTTCTGTATGCATCTTTAGAATTTTACTGACTCCCGTACTTTGCTAGATCGATATGACAGGATCCCAAGTTATATTGAATCAAAACTTCTACCATTTCAGCGGGATGGTGTGAGGTACCTACTGACAACTTAGAGGATATTAAATGTGTTTTCTTGTAGCGCTGCCTGTATTGCTTATTAAAAGCCTGTAGCCCTGTGATTAGAAAGACCTTTTTCCCCCTTTGAGTACATATTTCTTTTCAATTTTATCATATGCTGTGATATGTACTTGTCTTTTGATGCACACTGTTAATCATTTTCAGGTTTGTCTTGCAGCATGGAGGCCGTGCCCTTGTTGCAGATGAAATGGGTCTGGGTAAGACGTTGCAGGTATCTCTCTGGATGATCCTTGTTTAAAGGCCTATAAATCGAAGTAGATAATAGCATCTGTTATCGTGTTAAGAAAAGAGCCATCTTCTTTACTTACAGAAACGGGTTTTTCGTCAAACTTTAATCAAAGGCTGAATTACATCATATTCTGCATTACATCATATAACCAGTGATTCTATGAATATTGTTCCAAAATTCTGCATTTAAGGTTGAGACAAGGAAAAAGAACCATCTTGCTGTCTTCAATCTAACGAAAGAAAGTAAGCGTAAAAATGTTGTCTATAAAGAAGAATGTGCCTGGTTTATTTCTTACCACTTTTGTTTCATTGAAATTTTTTCCTCACAATGGATGAGATGGGGGGTTCTCTTCTAAAGGAATGCAACTGAGTTGAAACTCTACCATGTGGAAGCTACCTAGCTGTGTCAGAGTTGCAAGCTGATACTTGAAAAATCAAGTGGTCTTTGGTTTTCAAGTTTACGTAAGATCAAAATTTAAGTGTATAAAAGAACACCTTGTGTCTGCAGGCAATAGCTGTGGCCACGTGTGTCCGAGAAGCATGGCCAGTCTTGGTGCTTACACCTTCTTCATTGCGCTTGCATTGGGCTTCTGTGAGTGACTACTATTTCTACAGCAGCCTAATCAAAATGGCCCTACTCTATGCCTGATGAAACTTTGTGACTTTTTTCTGTGTTTGGCAGATGATTCAAGAATGGCTGAACATTCCTCCATCGGATATAGTTGTATGTATTCCTCTTCTAGCGGGTTATTCAAATTTCCTGTTATGGTCTTTTTTTTCTTTTTTGTGTGTTGAGGTGATAAGCTGTCTGAGAGCTTTTTGGAACCCTATGATCTATGGTTTTTCACGATTTCCTGGGTATCTGATTTTACCTTTGAGATGTGAGGGTGAGAGAGGATGAGGTGGGAGCACAAGTGGTAAGTGCTCCACTCTCACAACCCAGTGGTCAGGGATTCAAATCCTCATCCATGTAGGGAGAATAAAAATCTCTTGTACCTCTCTTTGCATGGAGGGTCCCCTCCTCTGTTTCAGCCCGTCAGCCCATCAAAGATGGATTGGCTTGCTCAGCGGGCCAACACATGTGGTAGCCTGCAAACGTCCTTGTAGCCAAAACAAAAAAAAAAGAGATGTGAGGGTGAGTGCCTGATTACATATGCGTGCATATGAGAATGGACATCTTTTTTTTTTCTTTTAAGTGGGGTTTAATTGCTTCTGAATTGTGTAAATCTGTTCCTGTGCTGTGATATGTTGATATGGGGTATACACTTGCATTTTCTCATCAGATATAAATTCTAGTATTACTTTACCCTCCTTCTTTTTGTGATTTTTCTTGAAACTTTGTGCCTAAGACTTTGGTAATTATGGGTGGGGCAATGAAATTCTTTTTTCAGAGTCTTATACCAGAGTAATTTGCAGGTTGTATTATCTCAGTGCAGTGGATCAAATAGAAGTGGTTTTTCAGTGGTATCTACAACCAAGGGGACTGTTCGCCTTGATGGTTTGTTTAACATCGTGTCTTATGATACTGTTCCCAAATTACAGGGGACACTGACTACATCAGAATTTAAGGTGCATAGGTCTTATTTTTCATGATTATCTATGCATATGTGAAAGTTTGACTCCTGGATGAATTTTAAGTTAACTCATCATATTAACCCTCTCCCCCTTCCCTCTGGTGGAAAAACCGCTTCTTTTGTATCTTCTCCTGCCACATTCTATACTTTAGTTTTATGTCAGTTTGTCTTGATTCCCCCTGTTGGTGTGCATAATCGTCAATGCCTTCTTGTTTGTCACTTTTGTGCTTGGTGTATTTTGCATCCATGTTAACTACTTCTCTTCCCTGAGTCTGTAAGAAGAAATTTGATATATGAGGATAGTGGAAAACGGAAAGCTAGCTACTTCATTTTAACTATATTCAAACATAAAACACTTGCTTCTCGAGAGTGCTTGGTGCTTGTTCACTGCCAGTATTTGGTCTGAATGTCAGTTAAATGCTGGTGCCACCTGATTTCCATGCTTATTATTCAATGGCATGATGCATAGACCCACAATGTAAGCTTCCCCTGTCTCTGGTTAATTTTTTCAATTGTCCTGCTTTCTGTCATTCTATGTCAGGGAGAAAAAATTCTGTAAAATACGAAATTTCTGATCATTGCCTTTTTATGTGGTTGGTGGTAGATGTTTAATCTGGCTTGGTGACCAATACATATCGTTTCTTCAGAAGTGGTTGCAATAACATGTGATTTGCCTGGAATCCCAGACAAAAACTGTGTTACTCTTGACAACTCTAGCAACTGAAATAATTGCATCTGTTTATACAGGTTGTCATTGCCGATGAATCACACTATTTGAAGAATGCTCAAGCAAAGAGAACTAATGCATCTCTTCCAGTTCTAGTGGTCTCTCTCTCTCTATGATTGTAGATTCATTAGGAGAAACACTGCATGTATCTCTCTCTTGTGTTCCTTCTTCTCTACTGTTTTGTTACTGTGAAGCTTACTTGTTTAACTTTTCCAGAAATCCCAATATGTAATTTTGCTTAGTGGGACGCCTGCTCTCTCAAGGCCTATTGAGTTATTCAAGCAGGTAACCTTCAATTCTACAGACTCTTGCTTGACCACTTGAACCTTATCATGTTCGTTGCATATTCTGTTGACGATTCTTTGAATAAAACTTTATCTATTCCAGTTAGAAGCCCTGTATCCTGATGTATACAAGAGTGTCCATGAATATGGCAACCGATATTGCAAGGGTGTAAGTCATTCTCTTCTTTGTCACAGATGAGTTTTAGCATTTACAGTTGTGTTATATACTGATCAATCAAATCACGGTCCTTGATTTTCCAGGGTGTTTTTGGAGTTTATCAAGGATCAAGTAACCATGAGGAATTGCACAATTTAATGAAATCCACGGTCATGATACGCAGACTTAAAAAGGATGTTCTTTCTGAGCTCCCTGTAAAACGTAGGCAACAGGTAATGCTGCGATCTAGTTTGCATCATTTTGCTTCTGCTCTTTTATGGTTATGATTATCATTGCATTTTTCCACGGATGGGTAAAATAGTTTTGGATACCCCCTTCATGATTATTTTGTGTAATGGTTGCAAAGTTTTAATGTATTTTTAATTGCCAAAAAAAAGGAATCCTTTCATGATTGTTGATGGAATAGTTTGTGTTTCCTTTTGCACTTTTAGGGCATGGTTCATGCGACTAATGTCATTCTAAATTGGACAATCTTCAAGGAACCACCTAATAAATATGTCATTCTGCGGAAAACCACCGTTTATAGAATTTTATTTGTAGGGGACACTCACACCAGTTTAACTTGAAATGGCCAATTTACCATTACATTATTGATTTCTCAATTCTAAGTCAAAATTTGTTCTGTTTCACACTTCATCTTTCCTTTTCTCCCCCTTCTCGTTTATCCACCCTCTCTCCTGTTCCTCCAACACCTTGGTCACCTGCTTATTTAGTATCGTTCCATCTTCTCTTGCCTCTCTCCTCTGCATTGGTGCCACTTGCTCTTCTACCACTGATTTATTTGCCTTCCCCTGCAGCTTGAAACCACGGAGACAATAAAAATGAAAGGTGGTGAAACCGGGAAGGAGGGGTTAGAAGGCAACAAATAAATTAATTTCGAGTATCGCAAAACTTCAAATTAACAGTAATTTGGCTGGTACTAAGAAAATTTGGATGATTTAGAAGGTGATTTTTTGATGGGAAACTTGAAGGTGATATGGTGGGGGTTTGAAATTTGGGCTGTGTAGGAAGTGGGTTAAGGTTGATAAATTGGCTGATCAATTGAAATAAGAATTGGTAGTGCAAGGATTGGGGATGGTGTGGGGCTGGTTGTGTAAGGACCAGTGGCTATGGTATTGGGGGGGGGGGAGACGGATAGGGAGGGAAGGACAAGGAAGAAAATGGCAAAAGTAGGGAAAAAAGTTGAAATAAAAACATGAAAAATCTGTTAGCTGTCCGTGGGATTTATTTTAGGTCTCTGCACATGAAAAAGTAGAGGGAAAGAAGAAGAAAGAACGAAAGAAAGAAAGAAGCAAAATATCAAGGAAATAAAGAGTTAGAGGAATAGTTATAGGGCTTTAGTGGGCATGCTTGGAGAGTTGCTGGCACTTTGGTTGAGGTAACTGGTGGCAAGTGAATTTAGTTGATTCTTTTGCTCATAGATTATTGATCTCAGAATTTGGTAGGTTTTTATTTTTAGCTCTCTTTTGGAAGAGTCACTAGTTGTTTTGGAGTATTGTAAAACTTATTGCGTTTTAGTCCGAGCAATTTAGCAAATGATAAGGTAGTCGACTTCAATCCTTCCTAGAAGGTGGAGAGCTCGGTCTACTGTGATGCTACTAGTGACTATACGCTCATTTTGCCTCTTTGGCATAATAAAATTATTTAATTATCAAACAAAGTTTGGAGGGCTTGTGAATGCTACCCGAAACTTACTGATTATTGCATACATGTTAAAATATTAATCATTGCTCTGGATTTTGCTGTGATGATTGATCCTATTCCTCATTTAACCCATCTAGCGACTTTGCCTTGCTGATAATTAGGTCTTTTTGGATCTGGCTGAAAAGGACTTGAGACAAATCAAGGCATTGTTTCTCGAGGTAATACATGATTTCATATTGTACATACTAGAGCATCGTGAAATATGTCGTGATGGAGCTAGATTCACAACAAATACTTTTCAGATCTTGTGGTTTAGTGTCTGATTGTTCAGAATGCCTTGTGTGTACAGTAAATGCACAAGGACCACAATGTAGTTTTCATCAGGAAATCCCCAATCTTCTGTTCTGCTCCCTTATTTATATTACTTTCCATCAAACCTGTATGAATTTCAATATTTCACGGCATTGCCATTTCATGTTTTAAATAAAAAAAAAGGAAGAAGAAAAATAATGCTTTGTTTGATGTTTTATTTTGTAGTTGGGGGTGCTGAAAGACAGGATTAAAACTAGCATGTCCAAGGATGAACTTGACTCTCTCAAATTTTCTGAAAAGAATCTTATTAATAAGGTACATGTGGCTGATTCATTATGTTGCATACACAACATATCACTGCAGTGCTTGTAGTTATTAATAAGGTAGATGTGGCAAATTTTCTCATGCTGTATTGTGCAGATATATAATGATTCTGCAGGAGCTAAGATTCCAGCCGTTTTGGATTACCTGGGAACAGTGATTGAGGTAAGTTCAGATACTATAGTTATTTCTTGTTCTAGGTGAATCATGTAAAGTAATCAATGTCAGAAGACCATTGCAAAGATGTCATATCCTTTTCCCTTTTGTTTATCTTCCTTCTTTTCTTTGTGTGTGTGGGGAGGGGAGTTGAGATGGCTTTGAGACCAGGAATCAGGATCTTTTCTGGCTATTGTAAAGCTGGTTGGAAAATGAAATTCCAAATGTTACAATCAGTGTTCCTGCATTTTCTCTTCAGACCTTCTTTTCTCCATTGGTTCCTGCAACTTTTGGGTTTATAAATGAGAGTCCAAGTGAAATAGTAAAAACAATGATCCAGCTGAACCATATACCTGCTCTTGTAGAATAAAAAACAAGTAACGGATACCTCTCCTTTTCTCACCGCCCTTTCTCCCTCTTCCTGCTAATTCAATATCTTGCAAAAATGGAAATCAAATCTTTTGTCATGCTAGTTTTATGTGCCTTACTAATTCCCCCTTTCAATTCAAATTGGTGCAGGCTGGATGTAAATTTCTAATATTTGCACACCATCAACCCATGATTGAATCAATACACCAATTTCTTCAGGTCAGTTGACTGACCGACTAATATTCCTCTAGCTATTTCAAGAATGACATTATCTCATTGCTCTTAAACTTCCAGAAGAAAAAGGTTGGATGTATTCGCATTGATGGTGGTACACCTGCCGCGTCAAGGCAAGCTTTGGTTACAGATTTTCAGGAAAAAGAAACGATTAAGGCTGCAGTTGTATGGCAATTCAATCTTTAAAATCTTCTTATTTTAGATTAGACATTTTTATGATAAGCCAAGTCTAAGCCGCATATTTTTGGAACTTACTCATATAGCTATCAATCAAAGCTGGAGGTGTCGGCTTAACTCTAACAGCTGCTAGCACAGTTATCTTTGCGGAGTTATCTTGGACTCCTGGTGACTTGATACAAGCAGAAGATCGAGCTCATAGAATTGGTCAGGTATCTGGTTAAGGACGTCCTGGTTGATCCATGTTTAACCACATTCATTCCAAAGTTGATTACTTCCTCCCTGATTCTGACTTTCTGATTCGTGCTATTAGGTCTCTTCAGTCAATGTCTATTACCTTATAGCAAATGACACGGTTGATGACATCATATGGTATGCTCTTTGCTTACTTTTGTTTGTGTCTTGCTACTCTGATCAAATGGATGGTGATGATGATAAGGAAGTAAATGAGTTGTATCGATCTGTTCTTTGTGCAGGGATGTTGTTCAAAACAAATTAGAAAATTTGGGACAGGTTTTATTCTATAAACATGCTTATTTCATTAGTAATTCCTTGGCACTTATTGTCTCTGAAATGAAATTTGGTTTATCTGTAACTTAGGTTCTTGACGGAACGGAGAATACAATGGAAGTCTCAGACAGCCAGCCAAGACCAAGCCCCTCGAAGCAGAAAACACTAGACTCTTACATGAAACGTTGCAGTAACACAGACAACGCTGATGCTGAGCGAAGACTCAAATACCCGAGAATTTGATCCATTCTACCACTCGGTTGTGGTTGTACCTTATACCTGTATGACTAGTCTCTTTGTAAATGTACAGAACAGAAAACATGGTGGCTTCAGAATTTTGCTGGCGCCATGTCCTGTTGATATATGTAAAATATCATATAAAAAGCTTTTGTTTTCCCAGATGAGAAAGGTGTTGGCAGTAGTTTCCTTTTAAATGCATATAGATGGTAACAGTAGCAAAGTTGTTACAGCTTTTAGTGATCCAACATATCAAGGAAAAAGAGAGCAAGAAAAGCAAGAACTTGATATAGAGTACTACTTTTATTCCATAGCAAAAGATTTCTAGTATATACACAAATTTATTCCATCACCAAAAGAAAATAATTTCATACAATGCAACATAAAAGTACTAACATTTAATCCAGAGTCTATAACAGGAGTACTATCTATGTCCAGTAATACTTTACAAGCTCCATACATTTTGACAAAGTATTATTTTTGATTAATCTAAAAAAAGACTAATATGGTGGAACATTGGGCATGAGATTTTTGGTCCATAGAAATTTCCGTTAATGAACTTGCTGGTATCTAGTATTTTGGGCAAAAAAATCTCCAATAATTTATATTGATATCATTATGATATTTTACAAGATACATATATAGCATATAAAAATAGAAAGTGTATAAAGTTATATATTGGAGAGAGAGTAATTTAAGTTGCTTTTTTACAATAAATGATTAAATTGTCAAATATAGAAAAGTGAACCTGGCATTAGTATTTTAGGATTTGGCAATAACAGCGACCTATATGTATATATATACAGGATTAGGTTTAGATGCGAACCAATAATGATGTATGAACTATGCGAACTAAGCATCTGGACCGTCGACCGTCGATTACAAAAAACAAATGACTAAGATTTATCATTTTCTTTTTTCCTAATTAGTCTTCACCTACTCCCTCACTCTCTCTCCTTCCGTACACACCCTTTTCTCTCTCCATGATGGAAATGGAAATGCATCAAAACCCAATCACTGCCTCATTCTCTCTCTTCCCTCGCCCATCCTTTTGTGTCTCTGAAAATTGCAGGCCAGTGCCCAGTGCCCAGTACCCACCGGATTCAACCTCGAAAATCATCTCCGACCACCATCGTCCGGATGGCTAAGCTGAACCATTATTTTTCGTCCTTGTGGTTGGAATCAGGGTACCTCTAGCAGCCGGCGATGAAGGCTGGATGCGGCTGGTTTTGTAAAATTAATGTCACCATGGAAGCTAACTTGCTGAGTGTGGAGGGGAAGAGAGGATAGAGAGCGGTAATGAAGGATGACGGTCCACTATGCAGCTAGGAAAGCGACAAATTGTGTGAGACTGTGACACAGGCTTTTGTGTGTCTTGCGTAATTTGAACCACCACGATCTTAAAATGAATGGCTCTGATTGAGTTCGTACAGTTTATTTTCAACTGAAGTAATTAATATAGTTGGATAAATTTACCCTTTAGCAATGTGTTTAAGGTGAAATTGGAGGAAGGAAAAATTAGAGTATAAAAAAAAATGACACCAAAAAATTGAAAGTTGACTTATTTAAGAGTAATAGATACTCCTACATGTCTTCGTAGTTCATGATCTTCATTTGCTTTTTTCAAGGACCCTTGCATGAAATGTTGCAGTAGACAACCATTGCTAAGGGTGTGTTCTTTTCCACTTATTGGACATTATTCAATCAGTAGAAATCAGTGGCAAGACCTTATTCAATCAGTGAAAATTAGTGGCAGAATCTTACTCAATCAGTGAGAATCAGTGGCAGGACCTTATTCAATCAGTGGAAATCAGTGGCAGGATCCACATTTCTACTCACAGAATTAGTGGCAGGACCTTATTGAATCAGTGAGAATCAGTGGCAGGACCTTACTCAATCAGTGGAAATCAGTGGCATGACCTTATTCAATCAGTGGAAATCAGTGGGAAGAACCTTACTCAATCAGTGAAAATCAGTGGAAATAAGTGGAAAAGAACGCACCCTAATGCTGAGCCAAGACTTACTATCCAAGAAATTGATTGATTGTACCTCTGTATTGTGGTTGTAGTTCATACCTAAAAATGGTCAATTAAGCATGATGAAAATATGAATAATATAAACATGAACTCTGGTTCGTTCTACTGAAAAATGATAAGAAAGACTGTGATTACATTGATTGGACTATCAATATTACTACAAAATTATATATATACTTCTAATAGAATATAGAATATACTCTTGTATGGATTATATGCACAATTCATGAGGGTTACATATCACAGACATTGCTCCAATACCCACTGACCTAACTACAAAAGAATACAACTGAAAAATGAAATTTTCAGGAAAGTACAGATGCAACAGCAAGACCCAATCCCATCTTCTCTTCCCCAAAATAGTTGGCCACAATCAACTCTACATCATCCAAGCCAACACCAATGCAGAGAGGGTTGCTAGGGCTTCTCAGAGAATCATCAACCACATTTTCACCATTCAAAACCTTCACATTAGGGGCGGTTTTACACTTGCCCATGCATTTGCATCCCACAACAGCTCCGTTGTCGCCCACCACCCTTTGGAATTCCTCCATCAATGCTGGAGCACCAGATTTCTTGCACTTTCCACCCATACAGACCTCAATAGTCTTCTGCCCTTGTGGCGTTACAATAATCGAGCTACCAATGTTACGTACATTCGATTGGTTTAGGATTGGAGTTCCTGAGTTAAGAACTTCAATGGTTGAGTTTTCATTTATGGCTGCTTCTAGAATCATATTGCAGCATTCTTGCTCTGAAGTCGGAGAAGGATGTGAGCTCTTTATAGGCAATGATGATAGCTCGTTGCGCAATTGGGTTGCCTTGGTCTCAACTTCTTGAATAACAGTGTCCTTCCTGAACCGGGTCATGTCAACCACCTCATCACATTCACTGTCACTAGAAGACTCCGAGGAGGATGAAGAGGACTCACAGTCTTGCTTCTTGCATTTCTGCTTCTCTTGTTTTTCCGCTTTCTTCAACTTCTCTTCTTCTGCCCTTAACTGCTTAAGTTGAGCTAGAAGTACATCAGCTGCTGATGCGTTAGCAAATCTGAAGGTTTTAGCTCGTTTTCGAACAATGGGTGTTTTGATAATATTTTGTTTGTTTTGCGATTATAAAGATTGAAAACAAAGTAAATGAAACGAAAAATAAGAAGAGGGAGGATAGATAGCACCACCACCAGGACTATAAAGGATTTAACCACCAAGTCAAGGCTAAAGGATACTACTTGTTTCACCAAATATCCCTAAGGACATTATAAAGAACAACAAGGTTTGTAAGCAAAAGGCAGCAGCCATTTCATATTTTCATTCATCATCAAGTGCCTTTTACATCAGCTGTTCTTACATATTTATAGGGGTCACAAATGTGCCCTAATAACCTAAGAATACTCTAGAAAGGGTGAGCTGTCCAAGAGTAGTGCCCAAGCAAAATGAAACTTCAGTATTTTGCCCAGAAATGAGCCAAATACGTGCAGTACAATTTGGAGCGCATTTCCTTCCGTTTTGGACCACTTGACAGCTGTTGCTTGTCCTTGCACAAGGACAAACGTGGGTGAGCTGTAAGAGGAGCCTCAAGCTTCATCCTTATCCATCCCATGTGCTTTTAGACTCTCCTCATTCAGCAACTACTTAGGGAATTCAAATAACAACTAATTACATTTGTTAATTATGCTAACTACATGCAGGGTGCACTATAATTAACAACAATCACAAATATTTATTTGTACGGACTAATTAAGTTGTACGGACTAATCATCAAGATTAGGTGGCCAAAAGGACAGTGATGCCTTTAGAACCAGAAATATCATCACTTATCTTGAGAGTGTCCCATTTGCCAAGATCATTGCAATGACACTAAATCTAGTCTCTTGATGATATGATGTTAATGCACCACCAACGCATCATTCTCCTCTTCTTTTTTGGGACTTGCCCTCAAGTCCGTGAAAACGAAAGCCATCCAATTTAACTCAAACATGTAGGTGCTGAACTTCGCACCCCTAATTCGGCCTCGGATCCAGGCTCCTATCAATTTTGTCACATCACCCTTAGCTCGCTTCTTGTTCACATCAAAGTGGCTTGTTGTAGTTACACCGATGCCCACTCGAGGGAAGCGACCACACTCATGCCAATCACTATCAAACCTGCTGCTTCCACCATGATGCTTCTCAAAAACTTGTTCAATTTCAGCAAGTGAACTAGCCATGTCATCACATCCAACTTTAAGTTCTGATTTTCTAGGTAAATGACATGTTGTATGAGGTGCTGCATTACATTTCGCTAAACCAGGTTTTGGGACCTCCATAGAGTTATTTTTGTTGTCATGCTCAAGCTGTAAAGTACTTTCTATAATAGAAACTTGTTGCTCAGTGTGTTGTACGAGTAAAGGTGCGATTGTTGCTTGAATAAGATCTTCACAAATGACAGTTTCATCACCATGGGGTTGTAACTCTTCGACAACGATTGCTGAATCAAGAACATTGGTCGGGTCGTCCTTTTGTTCTTCTTGAAACAAAGTGGGTTCTTGAAATTCTTCACCAATCATTTGCCATTCCTCTAGGCTCACAATGATGGGAGCTGCATTTTCAGTAGCTTTCACACTAGCTACTCGCTCAAGGTTGTGTTGAGTGTAAAAAGCTCGTGACGTGAACTTTGGCACAAACTTCCTAATGAGCTCTTCACGCATCTCACTCCAGATTTGGATTTTGCCCTTTCCAATCCTTCTTCTCCTGATTTCTAAGAGTTCCCACCAAATCAAAGCATCACAATCAAAAGAACTCATCACAAGTTCTATTTTCTTGCGATTAGAAAACTCCAAGACTTTAAACCATTCGTCCACCGTCTCAAGCCACGTATAAAAATCTTCAGAATAGAGGAACCCACCAAATTTGGGAAAGTCTATCTCTAAGTCATCATCATTATACTTGGTATCATAAAGACGAGGCATTTTGTGGAGTTAGGTTGTGTTTGAGTTCGGATGGTGTTTGGGCTGTTTTTGGGTTCTTTGTGGACTTTGTGTTGTGGAATGACGGGATAAGACAATCAAATGCAATGAATACTCAAAACTATCCAATGATTCAACACCCAGTTCCAGTTTCAACAAAGATCCATAAGAGAACAAACGCCAATTCCAACAGCTCAACTTCAAACACAACAATTCCAAATTTTGCACGTACACGAACAGCTCAACAAATCTCAAACTTTCTCACATACATGGGGGAATAAACCAGATATCTACCAAGTTGACTTTGTAGTATAAGGTCTTAGGAGTCTACAGGACCAAGAAAGGCATAAAATGGATCTCTAGATCTTGAGATATTAACAAAACGCCAAAATGACTCCTGGTTGTATTCCAGCAAGACCAACAAAATGTTTGAGCACAAATGAAGGCCAAAGACTCAACCTTTCAACTTCAAACCACTTGGATAACAACGATAGAATCCCAAATAAGATAACCAGTTAGAAATCCCTCAAGGTTCACCACAAATATGCAGGTAAAATCCAGAACAAACAAGCAACACAACAAACAAGATCCTAGTTCACGCTCAGCACATACAGCAACTTCTCACAATAAACTACTCCAACCCACAACGATTTAAGCAAAACCACCAAGATATTCCGAAAGATAAATGTCTAAGGAACTCAGAGAAGTATCAAAGTTGACACCTTTACCTTTTGATACGCCTCCAAAAACAAAGATCCTCAGCTTGGTCCAATCGCACGTCCAGCAGGAGTCACCGAGGAAAAATGCTTACTTGAGTACCCAAATCTCAACCTTTTTCCTTGAAACCAAAACCAGGTGAAAGAGGACTCTTCAATGAAGAAAAATCTCTGAATTAACGAGCTAAGAAAACCAAAGCTCTGATACCAACTGATGCGTTAGCAAATCTGAAGGTTTTAGCTCGTTTTCGAACAATGGGTGTTTTGATAATATTTTGTTTGTTTTGCGATTATAAAGATTGAAAACAAAGTAAATGAAACGAAAAATAAGAAGAGGGAGGATAGATAGCACCACCACCAGGACTATAAAGGATTTAACCACCAAGTCAAGGCTAAAGGATACTACTTGTTTCACCAAATATCCCTAAGGACATTATAAAGAACAACAAGGTTTGTAAGCAAAAGGCAGCAGCCATTTCATATTTTCATTCATCATCAAGTGTCTTTTACATCAGCTGTTCTTACATATTTATAGGGGTCACAAATGTGCCCTAATAACCTAAGAATACTCTAGAAAGGGTGAGCTGTCCAAGAGTAGTGCCCAAGCAAAATGAAACTTCAGTATTTTGCCCAGAAATGAGCCAAATACGTGCAGTACAATTTGGAGCGCATTTCCTTCCGTTTTGGACCACTTGACAGCTGTTGCTTGTCCTTGCACAAGGACAAACGTGGGTGAGCTGTAAGAGGAGCCTCAAGCTTCATCCTTATCCATCCCATGTGCTTTTAGACTCTCCTCATTCAGCAACTACTTAGAGAATTCAAATAACAACTAATTACATTTGTTAATTATGCTAACTACATGCAGGGTGCACTATAATTAACAACAATCACAAATATTTATTTGTACGGACTAATTAAGTTGTACGGACTAATCATCAAGATTAGGTGGCCAAAAGGACAGTGATGCCTTTAGAACCAGAAATATCATCACTTATCTTGAGAGTGTCCCATTTGCCAAGATCATTGCAATGACACTAAATCTAGTCTCTTGATGATATGATGTTAATGCACCACCAACGCATCAGCTGCTTGCTGCACAAAGAAATGTATCAGATCAGTAAAGTTCTATTGATCATGAAAATAAATTAGCTTCATCAACAACGACAACAACCAAAAATATCAGCTCCATAAACACTGGTAGATTAATTGGTAGATTCAGTGAAATTGTTGCTCAGCAAAGGAAATTTTGTTTACCATGCACATAGGCTCATACTTATAGATTAATTGGGTCAATTTACAACTGGTAGCAACCTTGATTAAAGCACCAAAAACCCAATTCTATTGAAGGTATAACTAAAACTAAACAAATTTAGGTCGATTATCTCATCTTCATCAAATACATCTTGTCTCAAGGGCTTGTGATGCCCTTTCAGTGAAGCTCACAACACTTCAATTAGCCTAAATTTCCGGTCCTCGATCAGGGGATTGTCCTTACCCTCAAATAAGCCCATCGTATCTCCCTTGAGTAGCCTAGTCTTACTCTTTAATTAGCCTAAAATGCCCTAAATTGACAGGCCATGGTAACATTTTATGGCAAAAAAACATTTAGTAGGAGCTAATGCACACTTCTATTCCAGCAAAATTCTACCTTTTCTTGTTCAATTAACAGAGAAACAAAGATACAAGTATTCTACTGAAATGACCCATCTTTTTTAATCAACTTAATTTGGGATTAGGGTTGAGCTGCAACAGATTATCAGAGAAAGAACTTTCAAACAGAAAACATAAGACAGGAGAAATAGAAAAGAAAAACCGACCAATAAAAGGAAATAACCTACTCTATCATATCATCAAACCCAATAAGGACCCAATCAGCATAAGAAACCAATTTCATCTCAATAAAACCCCATCAAACATAATAAACTCAATACCTCACACAAACAAATTTCCACAATAGTGACATTCAAATTCATATCAAAAACCCAACTTACAAATCAAAATCAACAAAAAATAGGAATAATTAATCAATACTGAAAGAGGGAAGAAAATTACTTACAGAGATCATCTTGGTCTTATCATCATTGCCAACCAAACCCTCATTACAACAATTCAATTCAACCCCAAACCCTAATTCAGAAAACTCTGACAAATTCTCAGCCAAACCCTTCAACAATTTCATCTTTTTCTTAGTTGAAACCCCATTCCACCCTTTCTTTCCCTTTCCCTTTTTGTCCCCTCCACAAACAGGAGAAACCATGTAATAATAATCCAAGTGCCCTTTATCTTCAAACCCACAATTATTCCAAAAATTCCCACATTTTGCAATTCCTTGAAACTTTGACGATTCTTTAAAACTAGGAAACCGATTTTCTCCCCTAAAACAAATTTGGGTATTTGAGGAAATCGAATTTCAGATCTGGGTTTTTGTTTTTGGCCCAGAATAATAACATGGAATTGATTTCAAAATAGAGCTGCTTGAAACCTCCATTGTTATTGTTCTTTTCAACTTTCTCTCTCTAAAATCCGAAAGAAAACTGAACCTCTGCCCCTCTCTCTCTCTCTCTCTCTCTCTCTCTCTCTGTAAGTGGTGTAAGCTTAAACTCAAAGGAGATGTAATTTGGTGTTGATTTGAGAGGAAATAGAAAAGGAAGGTGGGAATTTGTGTACGTGGCAGAATGTGATTGGTTAAAAGAGGGAAAAATATGACGTGGAAGTCAAGTTTGTGTGTGTAGCGCCTAAAGGCTTGTGGCCGTTTTCTGTTAGGCACGCGTCTGCTTGTTCCCGCCATGCGTAAAGGATGAATTTTGGCCGTCGGATGAAGTCGGTGGGGAAGTTGCTGGTTAAATTTTGCTTATGTGGATGCCACGTAGATTTATTTTCAACGTTTTGATCTTATTTGAATATGTGCTGTGCACAAGTTATAAACACATAAAATAAAAGGTTGATATATGAAGGAAAATTAAGGATTACTACGAAATATTATTATTTTCTTTTTCATGGAGGTTTTCGTTTTAATTTGTTAGGCAGGCGAATCAAGTTAGATTAGTGTTGAATATTATGTGACTCAAATTTGAATTATTTTTCAACCTACTAATCATGAGAATCTTAAGTGCAATTGATTGATCGAGCTTCATCCATGCATTGAAACCTTGATTATATTTTTAGTTTAAAAAACTAAGATGTGTAATTATGATTTTATTGAACAATCGACACATTTCTTCTAATAGGAGTGAGATAAGAGAAAAGCTGCAAATGCATTGTAAAGAAAAAGGGTAATATTTTTAATTTTCTACTATACTAAGAGATAAATTGCATATATCCAATTGAAGGTAGAATGGTAGATGGAGTTCTCATTTTTAACTGGTCTATTTTGTTCAATTTGAAGAAATGTTATATAGATTTTCGTAACAACCATTTCTAATATTTTCATAGCTAAATGTGTATATTTTGGGATTATACTTCTATAGAATAAAAAAAAAGTAAAGATTTTTTTCTGAAAAAAAAAAAGTAAAATTAAATATGTTAAGAACCTCTAATTTCCTAATGATCACACTCTTAGAAATAATAAGTATAAATGATATGCAATGTTTAAAAGTTTAGGAAGACAAAAGATTGAAAAGAGAATGTATAAGAGGTAGTATTTTTAGTCAATCATATCTCAATGTTACGTGAAACAAAATATTGCGTGTTCTTCCACTAAAGGAATTCCAAATAGGGAGAATTCGATCACATCTCCCTCCTCACCTACTAGTACTCCTAGATAGGTATGGAAATTGTTAGGTACTCAACATGAAATAACTCTTAGAAGTTTATAAACTAGGTTCACGTCTCTATATGTCTCTTCGATCAATCTTTTATGAAGCAAACTTACCAAATCAAATCTCCAAGAGACATCATAACCTAATCCAGTCACTTTTATATTTATATCAAAAAACTATTTCGTTAAACAACTTATTGTTCTCATTACAAAAATTTGTTATCTATTTTCGTTATGAGAATATCTTGTATGAGACGAAATCACTCCAACCAATCTTGTATGAGACGAAGAGATTGTTTGGAAGTTGGAGAATGGAGGGGAATGAGAGGGAAATTAAAAATTCTCCTTGTTTGTGAGTTTCTTTAAGAGAAGGGAAGGGAGGGGAATAAAGGGGAATAGTTCTCCTCCATTTCCTCCATTAACTCAACCCTTCCCCCCTCAGAAAAAAAAATATGTGAGAAAAATGACGGGAAGAAAATTTTTTAAGTGACAAGAGTTTATTCACCTCCATTCTCAGTACTTAAACTCCCAAACAAACTAAAATATTTCACCTTCATTCTTTTCCCTTTCATTTCTCGTCATTTCCTTTCCACCCAAAATTTCCAAACATGATGAAAGTCACTACAACCAATCTTGCATGAGACGAAATTACTGAAAACAATACAGAGTATAATACCTTTTTTGTTTGGTTCACAATCAAAGATATCTTAAATCTGCTTTATGCCCAATGAAAGATTCAAACTATGGACTTTGATTAAGGATACTCAACCACACCTCCTTTTTTTGGTTCACGACCATTCGACCAAGGATATTCACCGTCGACCACAATGACTATCCCCCGCGCTGGCTGGCCAAGGAATTTAAAGTTGCTCCATGCCCAAGACAAGATTCAAACTCTTAATCTTGATTAAAGATGGATGAGTCCCTACCACTCAACTACACTTCCTTAGTTTCACAATAATACCATTTAAATCATGTTTAAAAGGAGCAACTTTAAATGTAGGTTAGATATTCTCACTTTCATGGTTCGAACCAATTGATGTCCACATACTTTCTTGACAGAAGTAAAAAGTACTATTGGATGGTGGTGCACAATGCACGACAAATATCCCTAAAGACGTTTCATAGTCACATAGTAAAAAAGATAAAAACCAAAGATTCTATCTTTCCTAATCATCCACAATCCTTTTCCAGATTACAGTAATTAAGAATCACAATCTAACCACCCTACACTGTACATAGAATCCACTTGCACTTGCGTTTCTCCTTTCCCTTTGAGTCTTTGTCATGTCAATTTTGTCTGAGCAACGTTGGGCATTGCTCCACAACTAAATGATACTTTAGGCCTTTACATTACATAGGATTATTAAGCAATAGAGGAAAAACAAAGTGATAGAAAAAGATGCAATTGCAAGGTTCAACAGGGCCATTAATGGCTTCAAGACCTGCAATTTACACAAACCCACTTCATCCTCGGTCTAATTTTTGCCTTACCACCAACAGGCAATCACCGGGAGCCTGTAGATGCGCCGGAGAAAAGGCCCCAGCTGTTGCCTCTGGGCCTGCTTTCTCAGTGATTCAGAGGGGCAAGAGTAATGTTGATTATTTGGGGGAGAGCACTATGGGTGATTTTAATGTCAATTTTGACCATCTTGAAGCTTTGGGTATGTATTTTTTTTTTTGTTTTTGGTAAAAGGGTTGGTTTTGTTTTTTGGAGAATTGAATTTCTTGTTTTGGGTTGTTTGAATTTGTTGGTGGGTTTGTAAGAAGGTAGAATTGGTGGGCATTTGTTTTCTGTTTGTGAGCATTTTGGAAAAAGTGTTGGTTTTGTTTTGTGGAGAATTTAATTTCTTGTTTTGGGGTGTTTGAATTTGTTGGTGGGCATGTGTTTTCTGTTTCTGGGCATTTGGAAAATAGGTTTGGTTTTGTTTTATGGAGAATTGAATGTCTTGTTTTGGGGTGTTTAAATGTTTTGGTGGGCATGTGGAAGATGGAATTGGTGAGCATTTGTTTTTTGGTACTTGGCATTTTTCTTGTTGGGCATTTTGGAAAAAGTTTTGGTTTTGTGAAGAATTGAAATACTACTTGTTTTGATGTTTGCATCTTTTTGGGGGGCATGTAGGAATGACAGAATTGGTGGGAATGTCTTTTCTGTTTCTGGACATATATATAGTTTTGAAATAATTTTTTCTGGCATTTTGGAAGGAGGTTTGGTTGTGAACATTTTTTGGTGTTTGAATTTTTATGGTGGGCATGTAGGTGGGGATGGGCAGATTTCCATGAAAGGACCAATTGAGGAGATAGCGAGATTGGAAGCTCAAGAGGCTGAGGATTTGCTTCGGCAGTTGGGAATTGTGGTGTGTTTTTAGCTTTTTATCTAAATTGTTCTCTTTGTGAGTATTTTCCTAATGGCTTCATCAGGTCGGGGAAGAAATTGACCATATATTGATCTTATATTTGGGTTGTTTTACTTGTTATATTAAAGATAATGGTATGAAGAAAGGGCTCCTTGAGTAGCAATATTCCCAATGGAGATCAAGTTTGTTGGGTTTAAGCTTTAACAAGAACTAGGAAGTGGGAGGGGAACCAAATTTATGACATTTTACTATTCATTTTGTGATTTAAATGTGAGGATTTTATGTCACATCAACTCCCATTATAAGAAGTGAAGGCAGGGGGGTAGATGAGCTGAGCCCAGCTGAGCTTCGAGTGTTTCATCACTTTCATGTTTGTCCTTTTAATTTCATTCAAGCTTGATTGAAGCCTAAGCTGTTGCTGAGCTCGACCTTTTTCATTCAAGTTCTGTTAAGCCCTCCCATTTATTAAGGGATCGAGTAAGTGGAGGGAATGTGTCCAAGCTTGTTCATGACCATAACTAAGTCAAGTTAACATATTAAATTCAGGGGGTTGGGAGTGGGTCGGATACGTGGTTAAAAACTTATTATGACACAAGCTGGAGTTTAACGTATCAATTGACCGACATTTAACCTATATTTCACAGACAGCTTCTAACTTTTATTAGAACACACTTTTGATTACATACAAGTTATTAATTCAGTTGCTCAGGATGTCTCTTCTTGGTTCATGTGCAGGCTCCATTTTCTGCTACACAATCTCCCCGTGGCATATTTTGTAGTCGTACGCTGAATCTTAGATCAATTAGTGCAATTGGATATGATATGGACTACACCTTGATTCATTATAATGTCACGGTACTCTATCTCTTTCATCTTTTGAGCTCAGGTAGAATCTCTATAGCCATGCTTGATGCAATGTGTGTCTCAGTACCTCACAGCAACTTAGATATGAATTAGATGGCCGAATGCATATATAAGAAGCAAAAATAACAATGTAGTAAACTTTGAAAGAAATTTATGTGCCCCAGTCTTTATAAAGACATGACATGATGTCACTTCAACCATTATGTGACTCAGGGCTCAGTCAAGCATAAGAGAGCAAGTTTTGATAAACAAAAAGATTAATCTAAACATAGTGCATGGGGTATGGAGCTTTTTCTCACTCCTTAGTTGCATACATATCATTCCACTTGAAGTAGTGATAGCCATGTATATGTATAAGCTTCTACAGTAAATTTCTAGGACGCTGTTATGATGGCACTCACTTTTCTTTCTGGTGCATAGAACCATGTATATGTTGTTGCCTTGTTGGGGTCTCTCCCTTAAAATTATACTCCCTCCGTCCCTCCGTCCCACGTTTACGTTCCCAGTTTCCTTTTTGGTCTGTCCCCTGTTTACGTTCACAGTTCTTTATTTAGTAAACTTTTTGCTATGAAATTACCATTTACCCCTCATTTCTAACAATCAACTTCACCCTCTCCCAATCACTCTCTCTCCTACTGGTGGCTGGCATCTCCGGTGGCTGCTACATAACTTTCCGGCGCACTTTCTCTCTCCTCGTGGGCTCTCTCTTCCATAGGGCTCTACCTCTCCTCTCTCTGCACCTATCTCTCTCATCTTTTCTTAGTGGTGCTGGTGGGTCAGAGATCTTGGATCTGAGGTGAGATAGAGAGAAGGGGGTGGGCTGGTATGTGGGGTTTCGTGGTGGGGCTAAGGTTCCGTGGTAGGGGTGGAGGGGTTTGGTGGTGCGGCTGGTGGTGTTGGGATCGGATTTCGTGGTGGGGGTTTCGTGTGTTTCCATGGGAGGGGTTTCAGGGGTGGGGTGCGGTTTTCGAGGGTTTCATGGGTTGTGGTTGGTGGGATTTTGGGGGCTAGTTGATGGGCTTGGTGGTGGGGGTAGGGTGCGACTGGTGGTGGGGGCCGGGAGGGCTGCGACTGGTGGTCGGATCGGTGGTAGGGGTGGTGGGTTTTCATGGTCGGGAGCTGGTGGTGGGAATGGGTTGGGCCCTTGGGGGTGGTGGTGGGTGGGGATATGAGGAGAGAGAGAAAAAGGTTAAGGTAAGGGCATATGGGGAATGTCAATGCCAAAGTTCACTTGCATTAAAACCCGTGCAATGTCAAACTGGGAACGTAAACACGGGACGGAGGGAGTAGTATTAGTATCCCCATTAGTCAAAGTAGATTCAAGCATTTCTAATTCTTTCTTCATTGGGATGATATGTAAATAGCCTCTTTTGAGGACTCCTTGTCCTCTTAGGATTTAACTCTGTTTCTCATATTTTCAATAAAACTTTTGCTTTACCTACAAAAAAATTATTAGTTCTTTAGCTTTACTTATCTAGCGATGAACTCCTACTTTCATTATAGTATAATGAGCAGTATGTATAATTATTCTGCTATGCTATTACTGGAAAATTATAATTAGAGAAAAAGGAAGATGCTTAAAAAAAATGTGAAGAGTTCTTATCACTGATGGAGAATGGTAATTTAAGCAGTAATAGTAGGTAGAATTATATTGAAAGTTGTAATTAGATTGAACATAACAATCAAATCTAAGCTTGGTGAAGATTATCACTTGTAATCTTTTAAAATTAGGTCTTGGTAATTACGTAAAGTATTGTATTGTCTTATCTCATCGCATGTTTATTTCTATGCTTTCATTCTATTAAATTATATATTAATTCTTAAATGCTATCCGATGGCTTTGATGATCCAGGCTTGGGAAGGGCGAGCTTATGATTATTGCATGGAAAATTTGAGGAACATGGGGTTTCCTGTTGAAGGTCTTGCCTTTGATCCAAATTTGGTGAGGCATTTTTCTGTTGTACTGCTCAAAAGAGTTACTGAATTCTGTTTATGGTTATCTATTCTCATCTGCATTGTTGTTATCTTTAGGTCATTAGAGGCCTTGTCATTGATAAAGAGAAAGGCAACTTAGTAAAGGCAGATAGGTTTGGTTACATAAAGAGGGCTATGCATGGCACAACAATGCTATCTACAAGGGCTGTGAGGTGAGTAAGAATTTCTTGAGTTTACTTACATTGAATTGGCATGATTATAGAGAATAGCTATCTAAAGCAAAGAACGATGGAGAATGAAGTTTTAAAAAATATCCTGTAGTGCTGTGTAGGTTCTTTCATGTATTGCTAGAATTATTTCGCTTCATAGAAAGTTATTTCCGCTGCTGATCCTCTAATTCTGGAGAGTCTTTGGTGGCTGGTGCTTTCATCCTGTACTCGTGTAAGAATCATTTTTGCTATGAGTGGCAGCTGAAATGTGGTGTTGGACAAACTGAGTCACTTTGAAGGCTTCCAACCCCACTTCTGGTTCTTGCCCATTTTTGAGTCTTGATCCTAAACTGTAGTGGTGTTAGCCATCTCTATCATAATTTCAAGCACGTGGTAACCTTGTATTCGCAGTTTGGGTAGCTCTTGGTTTGCTGCATATGACTGTCCAGATTGTGCCAAGTAATCTGGGGTTAGTGTTGTTTTTTTTTTTTGAACAAAAAAGAGGGTGCAAGTGAATCGCGACCGAGGCACCCCCCGCTACGTTATGTTCGGACTCTCGTGTTCAATAGCGAACATATCAGGCTAGCTCAACAACCTGCGCAAGCACTGGCGTCTGGCCCCGTCAACATAGCACCAACAAGGGGCTAGTGTAGTTCCTAGAAGCCAACAGACACAAGGCATGGGGGGAAAGGGGATTCGAACCCATGACCTTGCCTTACCAAACCCATGACCTTGACTTACCTTACAGTTTATTGCTGTAAGATCTTCTTTCCTGCTAGTTGATAGCGGGCAACTAGAGTAAGGGCATAGTTGAATTTAGGATTGGCTGGGCTTGGCTATTTTTTCTCACATTTGCTGCTGCAATTTGTATCTGAAGCTAAATATTTTCTGTTGTGAGTTTCTATTCACTATGCATAAGTACGCGAAGTTATTTTATGGGTTCTTTCTTCTCTGCAAGGAAGTGAGATATATGGGAGGGAGCTGGTGGATCTACGGAAAGAGAGTCGATGGGAGTTCCTGAATACTCTTTTCTCTGTTTCAGAAGCAGTAGCTTATATGCAGGTACTCCGTTTTGCTCTAAGTTTTTACTTTCTTGATCATATTTGTATGTATTGATGCCTATTAAGTCATAGAACTAATAAAAATTCTTTAATTCACAGTATTCTCTCTGCTTCTTGTCTTTGGCTTTTATCCTTTGCTCTTTTCTATAATAACTTGTTATTAGCTGTTTGTAGGATGCTAAAAATATTATGGCATGCATTTGTACTTTCCCTCTATTGTCCCTTGGAAAAAAAGAAAAGAAAGGATGAGTACAGGGCCAACTGGAACCAAATCACATCACTTAGCCTAGTGTGCTTCCTAGTACCTGTACAACACATGTTTGAAATTACATATCTTTAGTTGGTCTTAAAGACAAAATGATTTGCTTGCAGATGGTTGACAGATTAGATGAAGGAGCAGTTACAGCTGAAGTTGGCCCAATTGACTATAAGGGGCTTTACAAGGCAAATTACTACTGAAATTATTTAAATTGGTGGTTTTGAGAACTATATTAGTTTATGACACTAACATAATTTTCAGGCTGTTGGAAAGGCCTTGTTCAGAGCGCATGTGGAGGGCCAACTTAAGGTGCTCGAGTTTTGGGTTTATTGTTTCTCATCTTTTAGAAATTGATTGTAGAAATTTCAACTGATTGAAAAGTATTACTGTAGAGTGAGATTATGTCAAAGCCTGAACTCTTTGTAGAGCCTGACCCAGATCTGCCTTTGGCTCTTCTAGATCAAAAGGAGGTACTGTACTCTATTTGTAATTTCTTATGGCTCGTTCAAAGGGCGTGATCCCCTAATCATACCCATATTTATTTCATCAGGCGGGTAAAAAGCTTGTGCTTATTACAAACTCAGATTATCTTTACACAGACAAAATGATGCGGCACTCTTTTAACAGATTCCTTCCTAATGATATGGGTTGGCGAGACCTTTTTGACATGGTATGTGTATTTTTAAATTTTCTTAATATTTTGGGGTTGCAGTCCTAGTAATTAATTTGTAACGAAACTTGAAAACATCTATCCGTATCCGTAATTTCTCTTTTCGTTCTTTGCCTTACAAAAGATTCAATTTGGAAGGCTGTTAAAGCAGAAAACTGGAAGAGAATATTATGTTAGGGTGTCATATTCTCAGCTTACGAGTTTCATATTAGGTTGACTGCTGACATATATCCTCCTACTCTGAGATTGTTCAAGGTCCATGCTGCTTCTAATGATAAATGCTATTCTAGTGCATTTTAATGGGTCATTGTTTTTCTGAGGGAAGTTACAGCCTTACATTATCACTTTCTAATGTCTGAGAATTATGGGTAGTAATACATTCATTTGATACTTTATCGACTGTTAGAGTTGATTCTTGTCTGAACATATTGTTTATTCAAGTGATTATTCTAGTGCATTTTATTGGTTAATTATCTGTTGTAGGTGATAGTCTCAGCCAGGAAGCCAGAGTTCTTTCAGATGTCACATCCTATGTACGAGGTGGTGACCGGGGAGGGTCTAATGCGACCATGCTTTAAAGCGCAAACAGGTGATTCTGCACTCCTCCTGCTGTTTGTTATACACTCTAATGAAGTGACATGAACGCCATTCGTTGCTCTAAGTTGCAGTATCTGTAAACCTACCGAGTTGTTATTGTCCTTGAGCACTTATACATGTGTATCTGACTGTGTCTTCGAATTTCGTTTTAACCATTTCAATTTTCTGCAGGGGGGTTGTACTCGGGTGGTAGTGCACAGATGGTTGAAAGCTCACTTGGTGTTCAGGGAGATGAAATATTATATGTGGGTGACCACATATATACTGATGTAAGCCAATCCAAGCTCCACTTACGATGGCGCACAGCATTAATTTGTCGAGAACTGGAAGATGAGGTTAATCGCTAAATTCCTTTTACTCCGCTTGGAATTACACAAAACATAAAAATGCTTTAAAGTGACTTGAGTTACTTAATACTTAATAATAATTCACATGATGGAAAAGTTGATAATGGTATGCCCAGCTTCCACACTCTTTAAGAATTTTTGTCTCATATGCTATGTCAGATGTTCTCTAGGCGCTTAATCTCCACAGGCAAGGGCGGAGGGCCCACTGACTTGATACCAACAGACAAAGGTCATTGGGCACCAACTCTAATATCCCCCAGATAATAGTGAGGGTAATCAATCATTATGAATACACATTGTTAGAGCTAGTATAAGAACACAGAGAGCAATCCACCGATTAATAAATCATGAGAGTGAAATAAGGTAGAGTGAAAGATGGTATAAAATACACATATGAGGGTACTAATGAAAGGAAAACAGATGATCAGGAGTGTGTTTAGATTTGGGTGTATGGAGTATGATATTGCACATTTTGCTGCATAGTTAGGTGTTCTTGCCCATACCTTTCATGTAAGGGTGCACTTGGGCAGTTGGGAATGGAGAATGAAAAGTCATTTGCACTCGTAGTCATATTTGAGGAGCATGCATCATGTTCTTTACACTAGGTCACTAGCCATTGCTGTTCTTAACCTTGTGAGATTAACGATATTCATGCAACCCTACCCGAGAAGTGAGACCTCCCTAATGAATCACCGAAAAGTAAGCAAAATACATGGCTTGCCCCGTGCCTCCTTTCTCCTCTATACAATATCCAATACAGATGACTTTCTTTGTAGTGACTGCTTGTTTTTTTACATGTGTGACTCAAAAATTCTACTTCACTTTGGGGGGGGGGGGGGCTAGTATTAAACTGTTTAGAGAGATAGATGAACCCAACAGTGAGGGAAGTCTTGCTCAGGAGTTCATACAAATATTCCATTGAGCTCTCACCTCTCTTGATTTTTTCATTGCTTGGGATTCAGATCTTTGTTACTCATAGAGAAGGTAGAAGGAATGTGGTGATCTTTCAGTTGTGGCATACTTGCCACATACACTAGGTAATTGTACATCAAGAATGTGGGATGATGTAGTAGAAGGTAAATTCTGGGAGGTGACTAAAGTTCCAATGGTTTATGATGAACTTTTCAGAGGAGAGGTGATTAAGATGGACTTTTTGGGTGTTTTGTGATTTTCGTTGACACGAGTTTATTGGGAAAGTTCTGAACCTGAATTTTTTTACCCTGGTTCCCACCACTCCCTTGAGTTTGAAGAGTTCCTGCCTTAGTCCGGTCAAAAGCGTTTACAAAATCGTGACTAAGCTAGATGTTTCCATTATATCGGGACAGCTCTGTCAAATAGTAGCTCTTAGTCACACAGTGCTTTTGTTGAGACTGACAAGTTTTAGATGCGGACCTTTGTTAGTAACGAGAAAGTCGATGGAGTAAGGCGAAACAAATTTTAGAGGGTAGCGTTGTTTGAGCTGTGACTTTGGAAAGGATAGGATTCTGGGCTTAGGTGGATAAGGGGGCGTTACTCTAATGTCGTGGCTAATGGTGCTCCTAGGGAGCGGTCCTCTAATTCATGTTTCCTTCTCTAAAACATTTCACTGGTGTTAACTCTACCTAGAGCAATAGCCAGAGAAAATTCCTCATATATAGGGAATAACATATTGGACACTGGATGATGGGTACTATAGCGGAAAAATCACTTGATGTAGGAAAGATTCGCAAGAATAGACCGCCTATAGGGTCCTTCAGTCCAAAGACGAGTCATCAAGAGTAGTAACATGAACTGTTTCCAATACATTAGTCAAAGAAGTAAACTCATCCGTTCCAGCTCATGTAGACGTATGTATATGCAAGTGAAGGTCTCAGGAGCCTCCACTAAACTAAAACGAGAAAAATGGGATTGAGAAAGGAATATTGCCAGCCACTAGTCATCATGTCCAATGATTTACTAAGCATTATATTTTCTTTCGCTTTTTTGCTACGTGTTTGGCTGTCAGGCAATGTTTTGTGAAGATTCGAGTTATTTTGGAATAAAAATCAATTCCCTCGTTTTTTAGCTTTATTTCTTTTAGTATAGATAGAACAGCCCAGAATTTGGCATTGACAATAATTTGGTTTCTTCCATTTCTGAAAATCTCCAATTGCAGTATACAGCTTTGATCGGTAGCCAAGCTCATCGAGGCTCTTTAATAGAACTGATAAATCAAAAGGAAATTGTTGGAGATCTGTTTAATCAACTTCGCCTTGCTCTACAAAGGCGAACGAACAGCCGACCTGCTCAGGTAATTTTTTTTTGTCCATTCTAATTTGACGAGCTTAGTATCCGCAGTAGCTTGTCTACGCCAAATCCATCCTGAACCCAAAGGAGGAAAGAGTAAATGATAGAAGAAAGATGTAATTGAAAGGTTAAAGAACTGTCATCTAAAATTTACTTGTTAATATTTTTTCTTCTGATAAAACTGGTATTTCTTACTGTCTTGTTAATCCACTGCTTTTATATTTGTCTTCACTCCGACAGCATGAAACAATTCTGGTTTTATTTCTTGATCAGAAATGGGTGGAGTCATTCGTAACTCCCATTTCTGGTTGGATTGCTGGTTGTGGAATTGTTTTGGTTTTTGTAATGTTATCTGGGAGGCTTGAACCTAAGCATTATGTTTCCGTTATGTTGTCCATTCTAATGAATGAAAAATGGCCTCAAGACACTTGCTGCGACCAAACTGGATGATCCGGAACTCACAGAAAGCATGCAGAAGCTGCTTATTGTCATGCAACGGCTAGATGAGAAAATTGCACCAATGTTGGAATCAGATGGAGAGCTTTTCAATCAAAGGTGAGGTTTAGGAGTGTCTGGATTCAAACATTTGTTAACTTCCTGTCTTGCAAATGAGTTGCCAATCAAACTTTCTTCTTAGGGACCTCATCACTATAACTGTTTGAGATGCAGCCTTGAATTGCAAGTCTGTTTAACTCTGTCACGCATGCATGTACTCTCATACCATTGGTAGTTGGATGCATCATGCATATATGAATATGAGATTTCTTTCACATGAAATTAACATTTATTTCTTCAATCAGGTGGGGTTTTCTTTCGCGTGCAGGTCTGTGGGATAAAAGCCACCTGATGAGGCAAATTGAGAAGTAGTTTTTTACCCTTATTTTCTTCTACACCATATATTGTTTTTCCCCTTGTTTTGTTGCTGCTATTACATTTGATCTTGGTGGTTTTATAGTATTGGCATCCTTACTGTTCATATTCTTTCCGAATGCAGATATGCTGACATTTATACATCCAGAGTTTCAAATTTCCTGCATTACACTCCATTCATGTATTTCCGCTCCCAGGAACAGGTATCTGTTCTTCTCTGAATTTATAAGTTGTCATTTGCATGTGCAACTGCTGTTTCATATATGCTTAAATACAACATTTCAAGTTTTTGTTGATATTTTGTGTTTGTCTTTTCTCACACAATATCATGCTTTATGATTGACGATGCATAGCATCTTTGTTGATATTGGATGCTTGCTGGGATCACCTGCTTTCACTACTTATTCTTTACACTAAACATGCTGGTAAAGCACCATCACTCAGCTATTGCGGGAGGGTAACTACAATTTTGTTCAATAAAAATTGCCATCCCTAGAGACTGCTAATGTGTCAAATGGTTGCAAAGAGTGTGACTTGCCCCGAGAAATGTAAATGCCCTGGTTTATCTGTTTCAAGTGTCACACACTGTTGTCCAATTCTCTGCCAACATTTAAGTTCTGGAACAATCTTTCCTACATCCTGATTTGATATTTGCCTTGTTTCTGCAGAACCTAGCTCATGATTCGTATTCCTTCTACTGTGCACACTCTGGAGAGGAGTAGAATGACATGTTCTCTTTGTAACAGAAGAACCCATAAGTGAAAAAGAAGAAAAAAAGAGAAGAAAAACAAACTTGAAGCATAGCTGCTTGTAATATGAAGAAAACTGACGTAGAGAATGTATAGATTTGTCAAGTCCTTTGTTGTATCCTAAAGGTGTTTGGACAGCCATTAAATCCAATGAACTAGAGGTTCCAGAATTTGGTTAGGGCTTCGGACTTGGAAGTTTTTGGCAGCCTACAGCCTCTTATCTCTCCCTCAGTCGTGCCAGTCCTCCCTGCAGTTTATCTCAGGTCCTTGTTTTTCAACCGTTGAGCCAGCACAATGCTGAATGAACCCGAGCGCATGGTTGGTTCTGTTGCACACTGGAGCCTGCTAAAGTTACTTTATGAACACGACAAACTTCTTTTCAATAACAGGGATGTCACTATGTCAGGGAATTCAGGTCTAAGTCTAACTTGAGGGGATTGAAGTTTTAGTCAATAAATTTTACATACTTTACTGTATGATTGCTATATGCCAGTAAGTTGATGGTGTGTTCAAATTTGTTGTAGTTTATGTTTGTTCTGTTCTATCTCTATATACAGTATATATATTCAAAGTTCAACATCTTTTCACTGTACAATGTGTACCCAGAACTCTTAACGAAACTAACACAGTAAATCATCAGGCCCTAAGAGAACGTCTCAAAACTAGAATTCTTAAAGAACAAGCCATGCTTGCAGTTTCCTCTCTTAGCAATAAGAGTTACCATTCCCTGAATCATATACACAGCTCAATGAGAACATACGGCGAATTGCTTTTGTCGTACCCAAACATGTAGCCATGTACACCAAGTCACCAACCAAAAGCTATTTCAAGGAAAGATCTTACATAACATCAATGTCTGGCCAAAGTCTGAAGAAGCTTAGAAAACACAAGTCCTTGACATCCTATAGTAGACTAGTTACAATCGTAAGGACCGACCTTCTCATACTCCCTCACAGGAATACTCCAAAATTATAACCTGCTTCTGAGTTTAACACAGGGTCAAAACATGGGGAATTCTATGAGCTCAGTTCGTACATTCCTAGCTGAGAGATTATCACCCAAGCTTATCTACAGTACACCCCCTACCTCAAGTTAGTGAAAATATCACCAACTGGTGCTACATAGTTCAAAAGATTATCTGCAAACTAGTACGTCTTAATCAAGCAAAATTCTGAAGGACAGTGCAATTTTAATCAGAGCTTCCAGCGCCGATATTCAGTCTTATGTTCAACTAATGAATTTTACTACAATCTTCTTCGTTTCCCTTGCATTCTCAAAGAAAGCCTTTAAACGGTTAGAATCCTTGGCTTTAGCTTTATACTTGCTCTGTATATTCTTGGCATTTGCATCTGGTCCTCTGTGACTCAGAACACTTACTTCTTGTAAGTAATGCTGCCAACACAGCCCTGGACGAAACATACATTGACAGCACTTGTTCGCGCCTTTCTCACCTTGCTTGAAGTATTTGAACTGAAAATACGCAGAACAAATCAACATTCAGTACAGTCACTGCCATGCAATGGAATGGATAATCAAGTAGGAAATCAAAGCAAAATGACCCACAGAATATGCGGTTGCGAGCCTATTCTATGGATGGAACATGTACCTTGAAAATAATCTTTAGTTTTTGGATCTTACAACCATAGTTCCCCATGGACACTGTTATCGTTTGTGGATTCGGACAAATCCAAAGCAGAGGATCAAGAACTCCACATTCCCAACCACGGGGTTGACGACTAGTTCTCAGTATCAGATGCTTGACATCATAGAGAAGACTATTCGAGGCCTCACGCAAATGTGTTGGAATTATGAGGTCCTTTCCATGAAAATCAAAGACAAAAGTCAGCCTGGCATGATATATTTGAAATTTGTGTAGTAATATATAGAGTTTTTTTTTTTCTTTCACATAAGCTAGATGACATACAATCTTAATGAGATCCAATTCCTAAACATGATGCATACAACTAAATGTGTATGTTAGCTACTGCAACTCAATGTTAAACTTGCAAATGTACAAGAACATGTTAAACCAACCATTTCAACCATTCATCAAAAAAACATCAATCAACCATCATCATCAAACATCGCCAAGAACTAGCAAATACACCACCACCAATACAATTGGACCACCTACTAACTAGTGTCAAGGTCAAATTTAAAAGGGGCAGTGTAGTAGTAATATGTATAGGATTTACCTCCGATATTTCCGATAAGGAATAGCATTGTAATTTTAATTCTTCACAAGGTTTAAGCTTGAGCATTGTCAGAAAATCAACAAGGTCATCTGCTGTCTCGACACCATCCCCACTAAAACTGCCCTTTTCTAATGCCGTATAATTTACCTCACATGATGAGGTTTCATTAGCAGAAATAGTTGCATATCTAAGATTGGGAGCATCAATCTTGATGTTGGCCAAAGAGTAACATCCCAGTTTGCAAGACTTCAAACAGTTACTCGAGATGAAAAAATCCCATGACAAATTGCACGTTTCCAGCACGAAATGCTCAACATTCGAAAAAAGTGCATGAAGTTGAGGTGAACAAGGACAAATAGCTCCTGTTATTCGTAAATATCTCAAACAAAAGGGGGGAGTCACCTCGATTTGGATGCCACAACCTATGGCACACTTCTGCTGGTGATAGAGGTACACATTCCCACGATCATAGTCCAACGAGCCAAGATTTGGTACTTCGATCAATAAATTGGTCAAGTATATATCATTATGCACAACAAGTTCATCAAGATTTGGGAAGCCAGAAACCTTGAGTTCATGATAAAGAACGCATTGATAAAGACAGAGACTCTGAATCAAAGGGCAACTTGAAGCTAAGCAGTCTACCATTTCCTGCTCTACTTCAACCTTACTTAAAGAAAGCCGCTTCAATAAAGATAGGGAAGCAACAAACACATGACCAGGCAACTTATACACAGCATTCCTCGCGAAATCATTGTACACATTTAGCTCTTCCACTTGGAGATTATTAATGGCATGATCTATCCACTTATCCAAATAGCCAGATGTTTCAGGAGTCATTAGGCAGTTGGGCATATATAAATGGAGACTTCGGACAAAAGAAGTCACCGAACCCATGTTGTTCTTAGGATGCAGCTTGGACCTCCTCAGGAGTGTTTGGTCCACGAAATCGACAAACTGTTTCTTCAATTTATCTCGGAGCTGTGGTCTCTTAAGAATGGAGGGAAAAGCCACAAGTTTCTTTTTCAGCTGTTGGTGGAAGAACTCTTTGCCAAGATTCAAATAGGGAAGGCCTATCCAAGCATCCCTCCACGAAGTTGAAAGGACTGTTGTTGCCATAGCCTCTTCTGGGGGCAGCTGAGAAAGAATTTTGTGCAAAATGTGTTCTGGCAGTTCTGATATTCGATCCTCCAAGGACGTCATCTCCGTTCTTACTCTCTTACTCATTTTCTGGGAGTTTTCTAGGCACTGGATGGTTGAGAATTTAAATTCGTCACTTCAGGTAACCTGCAGATGACCAATGTGTATATTGTCAAATATCTTATAGTTTCTTCCTAATCATGTGCTTGGCTAAACTTAATTAACTCTCAAAGAAATATTCACCACATAAACCTACATCATACTCTAGAAATACACAGACTTAGCTAACAGTAAAATTCCGAAACTCCTAATCGATGTAACAGTAGTTCTCACTTCTCAGTCCAAAAAGATAAACTTTTGTGTTCAGAAGTATCACATATCACTCCAAATTACAACCTTTTATGCCCAAAAGTATCCCTTTTTGTTCGCGACTGTGCCACGATTTTACTCCGACCCAAACTATTCTGAGTAACACAAATGTTAGTTCATGATCATACTCTCTCAGGTTTGTTAACAAACAATTATTAATATCTTAACACTGCTAATTGCACTAATACCTACACTCTACCAAAATGCTTGCAGTGTTTTACAAAGGGCTATGCTTATACCACTATTGAGTGCAACAAACAACTCCAAAAATGCAATAAGTAAACATTACAATATTAAAAGTGCAGCAAAACCCCAATGCCTCATACACATATAGCCTTCAACACCTCCAAATTCCAAGGCAAAATCTCAAAATCTTCCATTTCTAAATTCATGAGTATATTCTTAACCAATCTCAAGAAGCTTAGCAATGTCCCTAATTCAGTCGGGTTCAGTTCAGATCAGTTTTCTGGTCGAGTCAAATTTCCGGGTCATTATGCTTTTCGGGTTTCAGGTCTCCGTAGGCATTTGCTTAATCTGAATCTCTTTATTGTTAATGAACCAAAAATAGAGCATAATCTCATTATAGACAAACAAAATATATCAAAGCCAAAATAAATAAATGAAAGAGCAAATGGGTTGAACTTACAAGTTACAGGCGTTCAGAATGTAAAGTGATCTTGCCCTTTTCTCTCTCTTCAATTATCTTCTCCTTGATGAATTTGACAGACAGTGTGAGGGTTTGGGAAGGGAATAAGGTTTGGGTAAAAGAAGGGGCTAAATAATGGCTATTCAATTTGAAGAACGTTACTATTTTCATTATTCTCTTTTTCTGAAAAACTTTTTGGCGGGAATTTATTTGTTTATTTTGGTACTAGGGCGGGAAAATATTAAGGAGAAAGTATTAAAAAGTTAAGACTTGTTTTTTTTTCTTGTCAAAAAGTTCAGACTTGTTTGGCTGTTCCTGGTCTTTACTCTTTAGGGTGTTTCTAGTCAACTGGACTAGATTGTGAATAGTAATCTGTACGAGAAAAATTAGTTTAGTAAAGTATTGAAAAGAACTCCGTCGAACTAAATTGAACTAAAATGAATAAATTACTAACTAAATAAAGAAAAAATACGTTCTTATTACCTGTAAAATTCTTGACCTTTAAGAAAATCCAACCTAATATTGAATGGATTTATTTGGATTTGGAGCAAGAATTACTACTAGAAACCTTAAAATTACTGAACCAAATTATCGACAAATTACCCGATCAAATCGCCCTTTGTTAAGAGATATCAATTGCATGTATCGGCAATGGAAAGGAAAAAAAGGCTATCACATCATATTTTCTCTATCTCTTCCTTATATTATCTTATTTGTTATGCTAAAGCTTTTTTAAAAAAAAAATAAGACTTACTATTATACCACGACTTGTATGAGAGCATTTTGTCGTAATTTTAAGTGAAATAGGTATCTGTTTTACTGAAAACAATGGCTATTGTTCATAATAAGTGACTTCTACATTTCTAAATAGTGACCTCATTTTATTGTAAGTTTGTCTCACACAATATTTGCTCCATTTTGTTATATTATGTGAATGTTTGTGGTTATAAAATATTTTGGTAGCTAAATAATGTTTAATTAACATCTATTAATTTATCCTTTTGTTTTATTTACATTTATAATAGAATAAATAAGACGCCCTCAATTTGTTGGCAGGACACGAAATCATATGTTTCGAGTCATGAACAAATATTTGTTAACCCCAATTTAAGATGACCCAACGTGCGGATGACATCGACCATAAATAACCAACGATTCTGATATAGATTAGGTTTATGACTCTAAGTTGTCTCAAAAACCTTTTTTTTCTTTCTCTTAGTCCCAAGAGCCATTAGTTATATGTTTTAAATTGTGCAATAAATTAATTTTTTTATCAATTCTTTTTGTCAAATGTTTTAAAAATACAATTTTCCTTGTAATTGTTACTTCAAACTTAATTAAAACATGATCTATTTTGAACTTCAATCTAGTGTTATTTGACTTATGAACCATGTGGGGGTATTGGGGTGGTTGTTATTACCACTTTGCACGTAATTAAGGGGTGAACAAGTATTGTGTGAGACCAATCATAATAAAATGGAGTCACCATTTAGAAATATAGGGATCACTTTGTATGAACTATGACCCTTGTTTCAATTAAATGTGATCATCGTTTCACAGAAAATTATTATAAAGCCGTCTTATATAAATTTTTGTGTTAAAGAATATAGTGGTCAATGGAGGGTCGAATTAAACCCTTTATCTCCCATGGTGTCACACTAAAACAATGTATTGAATTGAAAACTAAAAACTAAAAACTAAAATCTATGGTACTTGACACAGTTTAAAAATGCTACAAATGTGGTTTATTGCAAATTGACCTATATATAAAACAGTGTGCCTTGTGTAAACTTAGTTCATCGTGGATCAATAACACTAAGTTTTTGTATCTATAAAATGGTCACCACAAAAGAAAACACAAACATATTGATTTTACCGTTTCAGACATTAAGCTAAATTTGACCCACGTCTACAGAGATGCAAGGAGCTAATTTATAATATGCATTGAGAGATCAAGATCAGACATGTCTACAGAGAAGCGAATAGAGGTGCGGATTAGTTAGCTAACCACAACCTCATTTACACTTGAATAATTTAGAGAGTATGATGCACCTATTCCTAGCATGATGAGTATACTCTTCACAGACATTGTGATTTTGCGAAACCTAAAATAAATTTTATTTAATTTTCTTTTATTTGTTTGGGCGTTTTATCGCCTTCTACGTAACCCAAAAAAAAAAAAAAAAAAAAAAACCGTGACCCTCGTCTCATTATGAGACAGTCATACAAGTTGTTTTGTTCAGGTACTCGCAAAACTCTTCACTTCACTTCCTCTACTCTTTCACAACACTCCAAACTAACACCACCCCTCCCCACAAATGGCTTCTCAACTTTGAAATCGAACTCACAAATCCTTTTCACAATCCATTTCCCAAACACCCATTTCAAAAATTCGACCAAAAACTCAAAATTTGACCCCAAAAAACATGAACAGATTAAGATGGGTAATGGACGGTGGAGGTTTCTGGGATGTAGATGTATCAACCCCCATCACCATTGATGCCGTGGCCCGGCCATTGGCCCGAGAGGGCCTGCTCCCATTGGGCCTGTCGAGAGGTACCAGGCTTTCGAGGCCCAAACAGGTTGATTTCATGCAGAGATTCATGGTTGCCCCCTTTGTACCTTCTTTTGCTGGTGGGCCTGCTGGGCCTGGTTTATCTCTCCTGCGTGCTCTCACCTTGCCTTTTGGCAATGACTGGTAATTTTGATAGTGCCCATTTGATGAATTTTGTCTAATTTGTTTCAAGTTTAGAGTTTGAGTTTTGTGGGTTTATATGGGGTTTGTGGGTTCTTGGTAAAGGTAGAATTTTGTTGGTTGATGATTATGGGGAAATTGGACTTTAAGCTGTTTTGGGTAATGTGCTGTAATTTGTGCTTTTTGAGTGACCTTATTCAAAATGCCAGTCATTTTGAATAATGCTGCAGATTGGCTATTTGGCATGCAGTTTTATGTTTCTGAAGTATATTAGTCAAGGAATGAAAGCTTGGATGTTGATGAGTAAAGTCTCAAATATATGGTAATTTTTAAGAAAGATATGTAATTGGTATTGATCTTGACATTGCTGTTGACTTTGGTTTTGAAAGTAGGGAAAAAAAGTATTGAATTTGATATGTTTGAAAGTGAAATTCATCCACATTTGAGATATTTTTCTGTTCTGAGAAAGGTTTGAGCACTTAGAATTATCTCTTTGCAAATTCGTTCCTAAATGTTAGTAAGCACCAAAAAAAGTTCTTGCAGTTTTGTAACAGAGAGGGCATACCCACCCAGACAAACAATCAGCTCATTCTAAGAGTAATGTTGAGCCTCTTGATGAAAAATCTACTCTGCCGGTTTTTTACAAACATCTGCATACCAATGCAACCTTAATCTCAGAAATAATCTACTGTATGCTTTTCTTGAGAAAGCCTTCTGTGCAAAATGGTTTCATTCCTGTGCAGCCATATATAAGAAATGAAAGCTGCAGAGTAGTTGAAATTTCAATAGCTATATCTGACTTCGTTTGTACATTACCTAAGTCTAATGTCCCGAACACTGCTGAGTGCTGACTTCTGAGATAAGTACATGGCATGTTGAACCTACCCACTTCAAAAACACCAAGTGAAGGAGCAATCATAGAATAGCTAGTTTATGGCTTCATCTCCCACATCACACAGCACACCTTTCACATCCTCAGTCAACCCATTTGTACAATCTATCTTTTGTAGCCAACCTTTCCCATTTAACAAGCAAATCTTGGCACATGATAAGAATATGACCTTGTCTCCGGATTACCTGATTTCCTTCTGATGATATCATTTATGGAGTCAACTGATGATACAATACTATTGCCCTTGATATACACAGATAGATAGGGGTAAGTATTTATAGCCTTAAGTTGTAAGTCCATCCCTGACATCGTGCAACTTGTGCCACTATCAGGAGTTTCTTCTTTTCCTGCTGGCTTACCACGCGCTTCCTGTTTCATTAATTATTTCTCTGTCCCCTCATAAGCCAAGTCGAGCTAGAGTCTGAATCCACTTCCATTAGACTTTCACATGGAAGCTTTATTCTGGAAAAACTCCTTCAGCGAGCCCCTTCCTCTGTTCCTTAATAGTTACACATTTTTTCATGAAACTGGAGCTTTTCTACAAGATTATTTCAAGCCAAAAGAAAAGTCCTTCATACCTGCTGTATATTATGAACCTTAAGCAGAAGAAAAGGTGGACCTCCGGAATCTCTGAATACCATAGAGGACCATAGGGACCAGCTTTTAAGGCAGTAACACTTGGTTAATCCCCTTTGAGTACCCTTTTTAGAAGCTGCCTCATGGGGATTGATCTCCCTTGCATACTTTGTATGAGAACATTGTTAGCTTGTTTACTTGTTAACAAAATTTTCCTCTTCTTATCCAAAAACAATTTCCAATAAAAAAGTAAATAAAGGAGACCAGCTGAGCGTTCCCAGCCTAGCTCAAAGTTCTGACATTCAACTATTGAAACTTCAGACCATCTTGTCCACAGACACTCCATATCAAGGATTGCCTATTTGATGGAACAAGGAGCCTCACATTCTTAGGGAGATGACCCTATTAAATGCCAAGGAATTGAAGAATTTCAGTCTTCATATCATCACCTTTCAGACCACCTACCTAAGAAAATACGCCTCTTTGCTAATTCACATGAGTCAGCAGTTTAATTACGTTTACAGATTAAAGAAACCTCTACAGAAGACCATGGATTGTCAATAGCACAAAAGTAAGTTAGCTTGATCCTATTGTATATAGGTTTTATCTGCCCCCTAAACATTATCCACTCCCGAGCAAATCTATGAATTCTTGTCTTAACAACTAGGTTACTAACTATATTTATTTGACAGTTTAATGTACAGAAATGTTGTGCAAAGTATGTGACCAAAGATATTACATGAGCATATAGAATCTTGTGTACATTGGGTTTATGGACAGACCATATCTTGTGTGAGATATCTGTAACTAATAATGCAAAAGTGTTTATCTGTTATATCATCTATTAGCCTGGTTGCAGATCAACAGTGCAATCTGATTGATACTCATGTCAAAGGTGACGCAGGTTTACCACATTGTTAGGTCAGTTCAACTTGCAAAAGTTTGTATCTTCTGTAAGAAAAGACAAGTTAATGGAGCCCTCAGATTCATCCTGGATGCAAGTGATGGGAAGACATCTATCTGATAAATCATTTTATGCACTAGGCTTTTGTTCGGAGTTCCTTGTAACGTCTGATGATACGCTTCTTGTTGGGTATGAAGCACATGGTGCTACAGAGATTGCTCGAAAGAAGGCAGTTTTTCATCATAAGGCAAGTAGGTTCACTGCACATGTGACATTGTGTTTCTGATGATGGTTTTTGATATCATGTTTCACTCTTCTATTTCCTTTTCTGATGTATGTCCTGTACTCCTGTTGTTTGAGATTTCTTTGCCCATTATACACTAACTAAGTATCTATTGAGTCATCCTTAGTACAAATTCTGCCTGGAACTTTAAAAGGGGTGAAGCGGAACTGAACAGTTTTTAATGTCCGGAGAGGGTTCTGTACCTTGTGTTTGTTATAGCTTGTATTGGTGTCTGTAAAATACAGCATGAATGTGCTCTGATTTTTGTGAGTTTAATAATTATACTTCCAATTTGATGTGTTCAAGATTCAAGTTCTTAGTTGTTAGTTCTGAGTTCTGACTTCGTTTCCACCTACTTTTTGCTTCTTTGAATCGTATTCAGGACTCATATGTTGAATATATATTATTTTTTATCTTGCAGTTTGCCGATCACGATCTAACTCTTGAGGCAGCTTCGCCTGGACTTTACATTGACAAGCATGGAAATTACTGGGATGTGCCACTTTCAGTGGCAGCAGATCTGGCATCTGTGTCTTCTGACTCTGGTGCTAGTTACCACCTGTGTTTGCAGCATAATTCGGGGTCAGCAAAGCAAGTTGAAGGCGATGGGTCCACTGAAGTTCCTGCTCGTCTACTTCCTGGTCTGTGCCTTACAAGTGCCTTTTCCTTTAAGAAGAATATGGACTTCTGGAGAAGTCAGGCTAAAAAACTAAAAATGGTTCAACCATGGGATGTCTTCCTATCAAATCCCCATGTTTCTTCTACTGCTATTATTGGTGAGTGTAACCTTGTAATTCTTAGATATGATTACCAAACTGTGTTGTCTGGATATCTACAGTATAAGAATTGTGAAGTGTTCCTTTGCTCCCGGAATCACTTTTTGCTCCTTTTAAAATCTTTTGACTTGCAAAAACCTATGAGTCACTTGCCCGACAAACATCTGTTTCATGGATATAGTTTGCAAATTAGAATGTTTGAGTTGGTTGTTGCACTTTGGGGCAGTTCTTAATTGTGCCACTACTGAAGGTGTAAACGAGTGAGAATGGCAAGGAAAACTTGATGCTGGTGAATAGTTGAACTGGAGTTTCTTGCTGGGCATGGAAAGCATTGGGAACCTCATATTTTACTGTTCTTTTAATTTTCCTTAAGATGATGCTGTTCAAGCATTCGTGATTAAAAAAAGATCCTTCTGGTGAGTTATGGGTGTGTTAAGTAAAGTAATACCTCCATGTCAAATTACTATTCTCGCCTCCTCCTTTGCTTGTCAAAACTCCTAAGTGGCATTTTACCTTCTATTTTCTACAGTTTTGTTTATTTAGAAGTCCCCCAAGAAAATTTGTCAAGACCTCTGTCCTAACAGATGGAGTATCTTGTGACAATTTTGAGATGTGACTTCAGCTTGAGTTCTTAGTTTCTCTGAAGCATGATCTGGTCACCAGATATAAATATTTTTTCAGATTTGCTTAGATCTTTCAATCTTGAATATTAGGTGTTCGTCCTGTCCACTTCTCAATTGTGTCCCCATCTTCTCATTGCAGGTGCAGTTGCAACTGCATTAGTTGGAGCCAACTCACAAAGATCACATGCAGATAGTGAACCAAAGGGTTATAGTCACTTCAACCTTTATGCATCTGGGATGAAATCGGCGATTCTAGCAGACTTGTTTGCATCTTTCTCTTTCTCTGCTCAGCACGGAAACTTCCAAAGGTTATTTTTTGATCTCACACGAGTGCATGTTCGACTAGAAGTTCCTTCAGGCTCCAAATTTCTTTCAGCTGCAGCATGTCTGGCTCAAGATCTTTACAGTTCTCAACAGCCATCCGTTGAAGCGGTTCAGGCAGTTTGCCCCAATGCTTCATTAAGTTTTCAGCAACAGGTATGTGATTATTCTTAACGACTACTTTTTCAATATGATATTTCTGGTTATTACATTGGCTTGGTCACTATGGTAAAGGGCCTAATGGCAGCAAATTGAGTCCAGAGTTTTTGGGTCCAAGTATTTGCTTCCTGAAAAATAGCTCTGAATCTCAAAATTGAATTTCCTTAGGATTCTAAGATGTTAGCTAATGTGTGAAACTTTCAGTTGCTTGCGCGATTCTAGAAGAATTAGTAGATAGTGATATAAAGTGACACCTTACAATCATCTAACCTCAGATTGGCTGTGACCTTATACCCCCTTTTAAGACTCTTATTGTGGGGAACTTAAGTCCACAAGAACACTTACTTTTCAAGTCAAGAACTGCTTACCAGGGCAGGAGAGACCCTAGGGCATGATCCAAACTTCATAGAATTTATTGGGGGGAGAATTTCCCTGAAACCGCTTCAAGGTTGTGAAGAACTTAGGAGCATGATGCACACATCTTGGATTAATTGGGGAAAGGAGGATTCTCACTCCCTATGAATCAAGATTTAGCTAACTGATAGTTTTTACTATCAATAAGAATTAGGCATAGGGGTTGGGGTTGGGGGCTAGAACTGTGCTATAATTTAAGCAACAAATTCAGTGTTAATGTTTTGTTCAGCTTCAGCATGCTAACTGTATTTTCATTATGCTTTGCAGATTGTAGGACCCTTTAGTTTTAGAGTTGATTCAGCACTTGCTGTTAATTTGAACAACAGAGAGTGGAAGGTGAACTTGGACAATCCAGTATTTGCCCTTGAATATGCTTTACATGTCCTCGGCTCTGCAAAGGCTGTTGCTTGGTATGCACCGAAGCAAAAGGAGTTCATGGTGGAGCTCCGTTTTTTTGAGAGATAACCTTCATATACTTCTAGGAATATAGAACGACCCCCCCCCCCTCCCGGAAAATTGTATTATTTGACTCTTTTATGGAATGAGGCAGTTAGAGATGGCAGATATATTAATTTATATATTAATTTATATTTTAAAATCAAAGTGAACAACTGAACATCTTTTGGATGGAATGGTAGTTGTGAATTTTTATATGTCCACAATTTCCAGTGGAGTCAAAAGCTTCTCTACTTTTTGGTTTCGGAATGTAATGGACTAAAGCAAAATGGCTCATAAAACTGTGGGCACTTCTTATTTATTGTGGAGTTGCCGATAGTTGTCGCACTTCGTATCTCGGGTCAAACGGAAACAGCCTCTCTGTGAGACTCTCACAGGGGTAAGACTGCGTACAATCGATCCCCCCTTACCCTGCCTAGGCGGGAGCCTCTTTGAAGGCACTGGGGTTAATGTTGATGTTGATATTGATGGTAGTTGTGAATTTTGTGATGAGTTTGCAGGTAAGTGTGATCACTGATCATCCCAGTCAGGTTCCTCTACAAGACCAAATTTTCCTTTCGCTTCTTTTTGTAGGTTTTATTTGCATAAAGACCATATGGTTTTATAGGGTAAATTTCACTTTGCTAAAATTCGTTTATGGCCCAGTTTGCAAGTTTTGTCAAATTTGTATTGATGTAAGCTTAAATTAGGCTCTAATTTAGCCTAATTTAAGCTTACATCAATAGAAATTTGTCAAGTTTTGTTAAAAAAGAGTTTCTTTTATTCTTTGTTTTTTATAATTCCATGACGTATAAGGAAAAGAAGAGTGCAAGAACTCCATCAAAACCGATTCAAATGATTTCCATTAAGCAAATGATTATGCAGAATGAAGAAAACAAATGTAAATTGAGCTCCTGCTAAGTAAGCAATCCATTTTGGCCTCAAAGGCAATGGCATCACTTTGTAGTAAGCTAACTTCATTCGAGAATCTGAAAAATGACTGCCTCAACTTGCACCTAAAGAGAAAGAAAGAAAGAAAGAAAGAAAGAAAGAAAGAAAAATGCCACTTCCCCATTGTTTAATTGTTTTACTCTGCACCTAGTCCTCACTCCTCTAAAAGCTATTCCTTCAAATTCACCATCTACAACAAGAATGATTATGAATAGATTTGACAAATTTACAAGATGGTCAATAATAAGGAAGCTTACATTTGCTAATACTATGACGCCTACCAAAACTGGTTGCAGGACCTCCTAAGGGAAGTTGCATATGCTCCTCTTTATACTTCACCTCTACCAGAGAAAGTCCGTGAGGTGGAGCAGACAAGGTATACTTGGCCAATTCTTTGCGATCTCTTGAATCCAAGATGTTCAGGACTATATCAGGAGGAATTGCTTCTCTTCCGATTTGAAGTAACAATGCAACCTTCATTAAACAAAGTTCAATGGGTCATGGTATCTCTAAAGAGCCATTGAAACACGCAACACACAAATGAATGAGAACTTGTTCATTAACTTCAGATGCATTTTTTCAAGTCAAGTACCATATGAAGAGATAAATCAAGCTGAAGTTTTGGCGATTTACAAAGCCCTTGAACTCACCATGAGCAAGGAGTGGTTGCTGAATTTTGATATCATTATTGAATCAGACTCAAGGAATGCTGTGTCATGGAGTAATTCGAAGCAAGGAGGCCCAATGGGTGTGCGTTTTTTGCTTTGAATTTCATTCGCGCAATTTTGGGATGGTGGCCACAGATAAAGATAACCCACAGGTCGAGGAGCGTAAACTCTGTTGCAGATCACTTGGCTAAGCAAGGACTAGGGAGGAATGAGGAGTTTTTAGCATGGCTCTACAGCTCTCTGTTATATTCTTTTACTTTTTGTTGTTTCTGTTTATCCTTAATCTGCCTCTCTATAGCAAAGGATCTCAACTATCTTCCCAACCCTTCCTAGAAGGTGGGGGATTCTAGTTGTTTGATGCTTGGCGAGAGTGCGACTGGGAATTCTTTGTATGAGATACTCTTGTTTTATCGATCTCATTAATAAGTTCTCCTTAATTATCAAAAAAAAATGAGAACTTGTTAATTTGAGGTGGAGGCATTGTCAAATAAGGGAAATCTGTAGGTTGATCTTAATGGTCCTAGGGTTGAATTCATAGGATTCACATCAACTAAGCACATTTCAAAAATTACAGTGCTCTAAATCAGACAAGGGAAAAAAAGAAAGAAATAAATAAATAAGCAAAAACTGCAGTAGATCAATATAATCATACCATGTTTCGAACTTGTCTATACAAGAAACCTGATCCTTCAACTTCCAGCTCCAAACGTGGTCCCTAGAAACCAACAAAAATGTCTTAATATTCACTTACAGACACCAACAATCTTCATATGATGACATGGGATAATGGTTTTCTTGTTTGACTATTTGATTAAAGCAATATTCAGTATGCATATCATCAGGCTACAGGAATGATGAGAACCAATATAGAAGGGGGGAGAAATCATATAGAATATTCAACTACCACCTCTTCTGATGATTACCTTTTCAGTGACATCAAATCGGGATATAGTCTTCACAGGATCTCGCCTTCCATCATTGCGAATTGCATTGGCAAAGGCAGAGAAATCATGCTTCCCAATGAAATGCTTTGCAGCCTCAGCTATGACAGCTGCATTAAGCTTATAAGTGCTGTGGTATGCATAACGACGCTGAAACGGGTCCATGATAGCGTCATTATATATGCTGTAACGATAGATCTTGCCTTTTGCAGAGAAACGGGCATGGAATTCCGGCAATGCAGGGCTCACCTCCCTCACTCGGATGTCAGAAGGAAGAAGGCCATTGAGGGCTGCGTGAACTCCATCCAATGTATCATAGTTGAAAGGTGTGACAAAGTGTGCAACCTGAAACTTTAATTGGTGTAAGCTTTGCTACATTTAGGTTGTCCATCTTTTCAATCTTCTTAAGAGTGAGAAAGTCAGACCTGACCCCAGGCATGGACTCCTGTGTCTGTCCTGCCTGCACCGACTAACTTTAGGTCTTCGCGATCCAACTTTGTGGTTTGGGTTAAAGCTTTCTCTATGAAACACTGTACTGTTGGAGGTGACGCTTGATACTGCCAACCTGACATACAGAATATATTTACCTTTTGTCAGGTATGTCTTTCTACCTCCTCGTCTACAGAAAAGCATATTCTATGCAATCACACCAGATACGTAATACAGTAACTTGAAAACTTGCAATTAAGAGGGGGGGGGGGAGTGAGGGGACAAAACAGACAACCTCTGTAGGCAGTATTAGTGCCATTGCTTAGTAGAAAAAAACAATGATCAGAATGTGCTTAGCAATGAGCCAATGACGTTTCATGTATAGAATGACCAAAAAATAAAGGCACAGAACGAACAAATACTCTGAAACCGGGGGGTGGGTGGGTGGTGTTAAAGATTCTTTATAATTTTGCTCCACACGCCCTCATCTAGAACTCTAAAAAATAAAACAGTAAAATCCTCAGGTTCCAAAGGATGAAGGCAATTAGTCATGCTTGCAGGCTTCATCTGGCAGCTATAGTTACCTTAAATATATATAACTTAATAACAGAAGAATCCCATACAGAATCCTTTAAAATGTCTAGTACCGAAAATATGCAACCAATCAAAAGCTATTCCGAGGAATGAACTTACAAGAGAGTACAGACAACATCAACTCAAAGCTTAGATGGAACCATTCCATAAATTTCTAAAAGTACACTAGCAACAATGATAAAATTAACAACTATCATGCTCTGCACTAGGAATCCCCAGAAAGTATGACCGGCTTTTTGAGTTCGACACAGGCTCAGACATAAGTAATAGTATAAGCTCATTTCATAATTCCAGGATGAAAGAGGTAAGTGAAAGCATCTTCATACACAAAAAGAACTTGCAACTCTGTTGTGTGAATTAGATTCTATAGTATCTCAGGGTACCCCACAAGACAGTGCAAAAACCATATGAATCCCATCGTATTCGTTTCTCAAGAATTTTCAGCAGTAAAAGGGAAATCTCATACACTCACTTGAAAAATGGAGCCCCACATCCTGTTCAAGGCAATCACAATTCTCAAACCATTTTCTACCTAGCCAAACATGGAGTAAACCTATATCACATGGACCCATCATTTCATTTAGAAGTAGCTGTTTGGATTCTTTTGGTGCAGTAAAAGGAAAAACACGGCAAAGAAACACAAGCAATTTAATGTGGAAATCCCCGAACTCGGGAAAAACCATGAACATCTACTATGTGTCACACAACTGTGTGTATCTGTTCTATCTTAAGCACTTTGCTGCTTTCATGTGCTCAATAATCTTTTACAATGAAGACTCCGTTCAGTTTGAGACCATCAAACCCACACACGCTCCCGTAGGTGAATTTTACAATTTGCTCAGAACTCCTTTTACATGGTTGCTCTCTTTCTCTCGTTTAACATAATCTATGGTCTTGTGTCTCAAGGCACCGGTTTTCTCTCTCATACAGCACACCCTCACTAGTTGACTCTTTCTAAGAGCATACCGAATACAATTGGCCATCAGTCTATTTTAAGGACTCTTCTTTCGTATACTAACGCCCTAACAATCGGACATCCTTAAGTTCCTTAATTTTCTAGAACACCAACCCAACACAAAAAGAAAACTAGCAATACTAAGCAGTAAGGAAACCAGGAGCTCCCTCAAATCTTGTAGGTGCGTCCAAGGGTCCTAGCATGGCCCCTGCTTTCTAGCATACCAGGCCGTGCTCTTCGACAAATTCGCAGAAAACAGTAGCAGGGGACCTGCCAAATCAGAACTCTGCGGCCCTGCTTCATTCCAGCTACTTGTCCCTTGACTAAAAGTTTGTTCTGTGATTCAAGTATTCAACACCTCCACGCCCCACTCAACACGCTTTGCGCTTGCTAAGGTCCAACAGTACCCATGTCGGGTAATCAAACATGACTACTGAGACTTGTATACTCAGGCCATAATCAAGCATTAAACATTTGAAAAATGGCTTATTGAGACACTTCAAGACATATTCATATTGGAGATTAGTAGCTAGCCAAATCCATGCAACATAGCCCTTAACATAGCACCTATTTATAACTACATAAAACCCCAATTTCTCTTCTTTTATTTCCTACAAACATGAGTGACAAAACAAATTACTTGCAAACTATTGGAAACAAAAGCACAGCAAAAGCTTACCACCAAAAGAACAGAACCCCAACAAATTTCAGTTCAGAAGAATATACCATAACATCACAAAACACCCAAAAATTGTTCCTCTACCCACCTTCTCTATCCTTATCCATAGATCATTTCAAAACAAAATTATTTTTTTAATCTTTTTTTCCCTTTGCTGAATTTAATTTGTTGTAGGATAAGAAGAGCATTTGTGCACTAACCAGCATAATGGGTGCCATCATAAGAAATTAGTAGCCTCCATTTAAATACAGGAATTGTGGGCTTGATAATTTGGGTCGAAACTTCCGAGCCTCCACTGGAAATCTGTTAATGGAGTTACACAAATTAATTAAGCTCAAAGCCAAGCATAAGTTGAGAGAGGAGAGAGAAAGAGAGGGGGGAATATTACCGAGTTGGGGTTGTGAGAAGTGAGGGAAGAGTTGAGATTGAGAGGCAACGGGACAGTGACAGCGTAGCTCATCCCCTGGGTTACCCTTTCCGGTGAGAGTATGAGTTCATCAATAAACTCAGGGATGAGCTTAATGTTGTTTTGGGTTCTTTTGTTAAGGACTATTTGACGGCTAAACGTTTCACTTTTTTTTTTGACATTATCGGGTTTTTAAGTCGTTTTAGAATATTTTTTTTTTCTGTAATACTTCATAAATTATTTTAGAATTTCAATAAAATTTACTCCTCTGTTTCAAGATCTCCTAGTAACTTTTCTTTTATATCTGTTTATTTTTTTTATCACTATACACTTTCCCTTTTAGTGTGGAATAATGGAGCAAAACAAAACGAAATACAATATAAAATACGGTGTAGAACGGAACAAAATAGCAATACAACATAGATTCAGACAAGCGACTCCTGTAAATCACAAAAACACAAGACTTTTCATAGCCAAAAGGTCGCATGACATTATAGCTAAGTAGCATAAAAACTTAAACCATACATTAGGAGAGGCCTTATAAAGTATAAACTACTTTCTAGTTGATATTCAAACATTACATCTTAAGAAAAAGGAAGACCACCAGCACAAACAAGACCACCACCACCATGCAGTGGTCGGTTCCCTCATATTGATAGCTAATGACGGCCGGCGTCCCCATTACCGACGTCGTCGCCACTACCTTCTTTGAGAGTGCGATTTGAACCTCCTCCAATGCCGCCACATGATCTGTATCTTAGAGAAGGCAGACAATAGCCGATAGGTGATAATGTCTTATTAGTGGTGTCAACAGGCCCGACTCTTGGGGTGTGCAAGTGGGGCGATTGCATAGGCCCCCACTTGCACAGGGCCCCACTTAAAATATTTTTTTTTGGTGAGTGAAAATATTAATGTGTGAACTATAAAAACTAAAGTATGTGCTTGATGTACGAATATCAGAATAAAAGGTATTGGAAATACCCCTATTTAGTACTATTCACTATCATTTTACTGCCCCATCAAACTTACTATCTTGAGATTATCTTTCAACCCTCACATATTTCTGTGGCTCTTCGTATTTTGTTCTACGGTTCTTACCATTACAAAGGACAGAGATTCATAAACCCCTATTATTCCACCATTAACGGTACTACAATTCTACAACCAATTTCTACTTCCTATCAAAAAAAAATTCTATAGATTTCTTGCCAATTTCTAGATTTTCTTTTATTGTTTTTGGTTTGTTGCCCATTTATTATTGCAGTAATGCCACAAAAGAGGAAGTCTTATGTTCAATTCCTTATAAAAATATCAAGGAAAAAAAAGTTTTCAAACCGAATAGGTTTATCGATCACTATAAAAAGTTAGAGTAGGACCTCACTTTCAATTTTAGCACAGGGCCTCTTAAATCTCAGAGACGGCCCTGGGTGTCAATAGCTACTATTTTGGTACTACTAGGGGCTTGGGTGGTTATAACTAGCAAGGGTTTCCTTGTTGCAAAGGTAGAATGCACAAACAATAATAGAGTCATCACCAACAAAGGAAAGCACCACTTTCCCATTATAATTGTCTCGCTCTCTATTTCTATTGATTAAGATTGTACTGATAAAGACTGCAGTTTTGAGTATATGACTGGAGTTGAACTAGATGTGAGTTTATAAGAGTTGTTACAACTCACAACCCACGACGTAAATTGAAGGATGGTTGAATGTAGATGCATGGATGGTAATAAATAAGGGATAAACGTTCTTTTCGTCATCTCCATATTGCACTCTGTTCCGTTCCGTTCTCCATGGCGTATTTTCATTTCGTCTCACATTTTTTCTAAATATCCGCGCCTTTGCCTTTCCGCTCTATTCCTCATATCACTTTCACTCACCATTCTGTTGGAGAGAGCAAGACTAATTAGAAATGTAGGGATCACATATTATAATGACCCTTATTTCACTAAAAAGTAACCCTTTTCTTACCAAAAGTTCCGATAAAACCGCCTCAAAACAATTTTTTGCGATCTTAGTGTTGAAAATTAGAGTTTGATATTTATTTATTTCAATTAAATAAAGCATCACTTTAAATATTCTCATTGATTGCCCTAAATTGAATTCTTCAGTTATATTCCATTACATATATATTAGGAATACATGAAAAAGCTCCGTCATTTTATTCTCTTCCCATTTGGATTCACGTTGAACATAAATTTTCAAACCAAAAAACGCCAGACAACATAAGTTGACTATGCGTATGTAGCTGTCAAAAGTCAAAACACATATAACCATTGTGGGACCTTAACATTAAGACACCTCTGTAAAGAGCATGAATAAGCAGAGTAAGTTTAATATGCTTCGTTGGGAGCTTTTAAATATATGTCCAAGAAAGGTTGCGAAAGGCCCTAGTCTAAGGGAAGCACACGAAGCGTTACTTTTAAATTCATGTTCAATTCATGTCTTGCATAAACTTGAGGACTTAGGATGAAGGGTAAGTCGAGTAGGCAATTTCCTCACTTGAATTCCGGGCTCGAGTCTTCCGAAATCTCTCACTAGAGAGGATTTATCCCATTTCCCCTCCTAGTGGGCTCCTTACAGACGCAGCTGAAAAGCAAAAACAAAAAAATAAAAATAAAATAAATTTTAGCTTGAGGACTTCACAAGGTGCCTTTTCAATAGTGGTCACTATCTAGGGTTAGCAGTACAGTGATTATGTTAGGTGGAGCATTTTACCTAGAGACATCACCAAATAAGCTCCCTTTACTGTCAAGTGCCAGTAGCACATTACAATTTGGGAGTTGATCCTGCCTTTTTTGCCAGGAGATTTGCGATCTGGTTTGTTTCTTCTGGTGCATATTCAATCTTCACTTGCTGTATCTTCATCATAAGACACCTGCATTGAGTCATAATGTTACATGACTTTTCTTCCGGTTCCATCTCGTAGCATTTGTACTGCTCATTGAGAGTCCGTGTTGAGGATGATGATGATATGGTTCCAATTATGCTGTACTGCTAACTATAGTCCTTAATCTGATGCCCCACACAGTTTAGCTAGAAATCAGTTCCTCCAAACCATTTCTGGAAGCTGCAAATCCATTTGCCACGATTTTCAGAACTTCTGGCTAATCGATGAGTGACAGAATTGCACCCTGTTTTGTACGAGTAATCATTTGCATACAATCAGAATATGTGAGGCCAAACTCTGAGCAATCTGATACCTGTCGTTTCCAGAATTCCAGGAGAGTATCTTCAAGCAATCTATCTCCAAATCCACATTTCGCCGTCCTTGATACGCTGCTCATCTCAGCGCCTCCATTAAGGCTGTAAAAGAAAGCAATATCAGGTTGCATATATCCTTCCTTTCACTTAGCGGCAGCTGCAATAAACTCCTATCGTACCTTCTCTCCACCCAGCCCATGCCATGTCTCTTAGGGACAGAGAAAAGTGCAGGATCAATAATTTTTAGCCCCAACCTCTTGGCTTCTCCACCACTCAGCCCTTGACTCCTTGTGCATCACGTATCAGTATCACGAACATGCTGCCCAGCCTAACCTCCCAATAATGCTTATGCTGCTGAACAATTGGAAGACTGGGGCAATTAACAAAAATACCAAGTAAGCAAAATGAAAAAATATTATGTAATATTTCTCCTAGAGAAACATACGCTTTTATTTTTAATAAACATCCTGCAATCTTGAATTGGACATAATTTTGGGATATACAGATAGACACAAATCAAACCAAGAGCTCAGCTGATACACATTGTGGAGCTGAACATCAATCACAATTTAACAAACATTTGGCTCCTCCTTTCACTCTGGGACATCATACTAATGACAGGGTATATAAGAGAAGTCCACCACAACAGATTTATTGTACATCTGAGCACCAACTTCCTAAAAAGGAACTTCAAAAGATGCAAAAATAGAGGTCCACATTCATCTTCAGGCGTACCAGAGCATCAACCACACTGAGTAGACTATAGTTCACTGCAGAAATCAGAGTCAGACGTCCCACAGACAACAATAGAAACACAAATAATCACAATACTCTATCACAGATCCTATCTGGACTCATTTTAAATAAAGGAATATTGAAATCAAGACAACAGACTATTTAAGATAAAATTTTAAGCTACTTTCACAACTACGAGAACGAATATATTTGAAGTTCGACGTGAATTAAACCCACATTTAAATGGTAAATTGCTATAAACCCACGTATTTGCGATCTAGAAAGTTGGTTCTCATGTCGATGTATCTGGAAATGATGGCAGGTACCATTCTTTCCGTGTTATGCAAGGCCTAAATCTTTACACAATAACAAGCAGCCTCTGACATGCTTGTTTATGCCAGAGATAAACCAAGAAAACAAAAGCTTAAAATATTTGCATAGGATCATACAAGGTGACATCAATCATATACATAAACATTAAGAATAGGACACATAAAACACAAGTTCCTGAAAAGAGAAGAAAGAATATTGCAAAGAAAGACGTTATTCTGGTAGAAAAAATCATATTTAAGTTATAGAAGATCTCCGATTCTCCATAAGCAAGAATCAAAGCGTAATCAGGCATTCATTGCTTTTCAAAAAGGAAAGCAAAACAAGGAGACAATGTTACATTTGACTCAAGGAATTGCTACTCATAAACAAGTAGTGCAAAATATGAAGTACAAACATGTAATGGTATACTGCAAGACCACAGTTGAGAAGCAGAAATTTGAGAGATGTTCGGGGATGCTACCACACTTTCAGCAAATAAGCACATTGTTGAAGAAGGTTCAGATTACACAGCAATGAGCAAAATCTAACAGGAGTCATAATGCTTGTGGTAAACAGAAGAATGATGAAATGCACGGCTAACAGGGTGACGGAGGACATAACATCTATTTGAAGCTTTCAAGTAATAGATCAATCTGACCAAGCAATAGTGCTTATTAAGGTTAACATAATGTTCTGATAATCTTAGCAAAAGTAGACATATTTTCTGTGACAGCGATCCCTTGACCGCAATCAGGATTATTGACCAAGAGCATTTTCTCTAAGGGGTTAGCTTGGCTCCTTCTATCCCAGAAGAACCAACCCCAAAGTTAGAGAAGAACCAACCCCAAAGTTAGAGAAGAACCAACCCCAAAGTTCAAGCCTTGAGACTCCCACATCTCCTTTTGGAAAAACAAAAATAAAAATAGGGGGTGCCATAAGTTGAGCCAAAGCCAAACTGGTTTTGTGTGCGTGTTGGGGGGGGGGGGGGGGGCGGATAGGAGGGTCTTTGTACACCCAACTCTGGCCAGTTCGAGATAGTAGGCTTCCAGGCCCAATATGAGTTCCGATAAGGCTTTACTCAGTAAACTATCCAAAATTCTCCACTGCCACTTTTACGGCACTGGCAAGAGCGACTGGCTCCTAAAGAACTATCACATCACTTTAACTTACCAACAGAAAAGCACTTGCCAAAGAGTTATAACGTAAATAAGTTTCAAATTGGCAATTTTGACAACTCATTTAGATGCCTAGAATCAAATTCAGAAACAGAAATTGCACATGTACTATAATGATTCCAAGAATCACCATAATTCAAAGGTTGCTACTTGGCGTATTGATGAATACCTAGATATTAAGTAAATTTACTCTAAGAGTACTTGTGGTGAAAGAATCATTGTTTAGTTAAAAAGTTAGGTAATGATGAAGCGTCAATGATTTAACTGTAATATTATTGGCCTTCCTTGCTAGAAAATTCAAGGGACATGGAGCCTAGAGATGTAGGTTCTTAGAAGCTTACTAAATGATCAAGACAAACAAGAGCAGAACATACATGTACAGGACATGCATGCATACACTTTGTCTATACTATTCTTGGAATATAAGTTTCGTTCCTTTTTTACTAATAACGTATCTTCTACAATTTTAGATATGATAAGCCCAAAATTCATATCACGTTGAATAAGTATATATCACAGACTGTTTTGAGTGTTCTATTCTTTCTTTTGATTCTGGTTCCAGACTGCTTTTCCATATTCTCTCATCTGCTGCTCTACATCACATGTACATGCACGCATACACTTACTATAACACAAACACAGATACAGTAATGACTTAACAAATTAATTAAATTAAATTGAATGAGGCATCAAATAAATTCTCTTCCACTGCCAAACCACAGAAGACTACGTACTTTGCGAACACTTCTCTACTTCTAGGATGCAATGCCTATCCAATCTAGGCCCATAACAAACCAGAAAACTTACAGTTGCTGATGCTCCCATCCAATAGTCAAGTGATACCATTAAAACAAACTTGGAGAACCCAAAATAACATATTTACATGTGCTAAATACACGTCAGGTAAAAGAAAAATAATGTACATTAATTGCACTGTTCATAATGATGATAAATGTCAGCCTTTGCTGATTACTAATAATATTCCCAAATTATCTGAACAAGAAATAGAAATCATGTTAATGGATAAGGCCAGTCTTTGGAGAGGATATTATGAACTAATAGTTAGGTCCATTCTAGCAAAAGATGAAGAGCATAAGGGGGTTTAGAATGTAGTATATAATCTACATGTTGCACATAGAGAATCAAGTATGTAAGTAAGGGAAGCAGCAGAAGTAACATACAAACTTGTAGCGTTTTGCAGTATCCTAGGAGCCTTTACATGTCTTCTTATTATGGCCAAGTCCCTTACACTTGCTACACTGAAGCTGACGCTTTACTATATCTACTGCTTCAGCTGATTTCATCTTTGGACGGCCAGGAGGACGTTTAGTGGGAGGAGGAGTTACAGTAACAGTTTGCTGATTTTCCTCACCCTCCACAGCGTCTTCACTATGCGGAACAGGATGAATGGATTCTGCATATGTCAAGCGATATATATCAAGCATGAAGTACTTGGAGCAGTAATCATATGGGTTTCTACCAATACATTGGAACACAGCAATGGCATGGCAGCAAGGCAATCCAGTAAGTTGCCATTCCTTGCAGCTACATCCCCAATTATCAATGTCAACAGCATGGGAAGATTCACCATGCACCTCAAAAACGCAACCACGAGATTGTAAAATATGAAAGGATTGTGCTTTTAAAATTTCTTTTTGCAGCTTTTCCTCCTTTGATGGTGTCAACCTTGTTCCCCATTGATTAGATTCCATCCTTCTAGTATAGATAAGTTCCATCAGCTTCCCTCGCAAGACATCAATCATTTGTGTTATAGGCAACTCATCAGCCTCTGACACCCAACCAAAGAATAGCTGCCCAATGGTTGATGTTAATAAGTTGTACCGTGTTCCTTCGAAAAACGCATTCGCCCACTGCTTTGGTTCACTTTTTAGAACCCATTCGTGAGCTTCAGGACAGATGGATTTTATATTATTGATACAATGCTGAAAATCATCAAGCGTTGGGGCAGAAGCAGCAGCATAGAAATCATTGACCATGAGACGCCTTGCTTCATGAGAAAATTGCCCCTTTAGGTCTTTGTTAAGTTTTTCAGCCATATACCGCAGACAATAACCATGAAATGCGTTATGAAAAACTTCGGGCAATGATTCCTTCAAACCATTCTGGAAATCTGCAACAAATGTAACTGGTTGAGACAATGACAATGCAGATTTTAGTTCCTCCAGAAACCAACGCCAATTCTCTGCAGTATCTGCATCCACTATTGCAAAGGCAACTGGAAAAGCACTGTCATCCCCATCTACTGATATAGCAGCAAATAACTCTCCTTGGTATTTGGAGTTCAATGATTCACTGTCAAGAAAAATGAGAGGACGGCAACCTTGCTGGAAACCAGCTATTGAGGCATAGAAACAGACAAAGAGACGGTGAAAGCTTGAATCTTCCTTGGTAGCGAATGTAACAACACTACCGGGATTGGTCTCCCTTATCCTCTCGCACAGAACCGGCAGCTGACTATAAGCCTCTCTGTATGAACCTTGAAGCTGCTCTCTGGCAATCTCTTTGGCACGCCACGCCTGGGAATAATTCAATTTAATTCCAAATTCCCTTTGAATATCATTGGCAATATCTTTTGGCCTGTAGTTCGAAGAGCTTTTCAACTTCTCTTTCACGATGTTTCCTACCCAACCCCTTGTTGCTCGACAGCCAGACCTCAAGGCAGTTCCTCCACATGTATGCTCATCAACCATCTTCTTGATGCAGATTAACTGTGTGGTTGCTAGTCTTGAAGCATAAACCCGCCAGTTACAACCTTCACCTTTACATTTAACACTTACACGGTGACTATCGTTTTTCTTATATCTGTAAGCAAAACCGTGAGCAATTGAGTATTTGTGAAGTGCTTCCCGGAACTCATTAAAGCTACCAAATCTCTGGTCAACACCAGTGATAACATTCTCCCACTGTTGTGCAGCTCTCTGATGATTGTTCCCATCTGAAGAACTTGGAATACTGTTTAAATTTGTCGAATTGGTTGTGTTGATGTCGATAGGATCATCATCATTGTCATTTTCGACGCCAGCATCAGCGACAACATCAGCAACAACATCAGCAACGGGTGTCACTGCCTCTGTCACAGTAGTCCTACTAGACCTACAATCATAAACCAAGGTTTCTTACTGCATTAATCATGACATGAATAAGCTTATGAAAAAACGATACTATTCACTGGACAATCCCCAAAGAGGTGCAACAGTTGCATTTGCGTGCCCTTGTCACAACCAAGATCAAATCATAAAAATACTCACTGCTTGGTCCATCCCAAAATAAACATCTGACTCGCTATCTTGGCATCAACCCCCTTTTCATGGTAACATATAACAATTGCATGTGCTTACACAAGGGACTCTCCTCACATGCATGCATTAATAGGTGAGTCATTTATTTTTGCCTCGTCAATTTCTATGAGTATCAAACACCACAGGTCCACAGCTGACAAAATGACAACATGCAAGACATTCCTGTGTCTAGACCTACATGATACAATAAAATGATCCTAATTCGTGCTCTTCCCAGGCATACATTCTCCTCCAATACTCAACAGACTATGAAGCATGGATCAAACAAGTTCCCTGCGATTTGCTAGCTAATATATTCACTAAATGGGTGCTCAGTTGCTCATACTTACAATTTTAATGGAGCCATCAACTGAGTTCGTAAACCACTAATCACAACTTCAGGTGAGAACAAACCATCCAATGCTAAAATAGTAAAATGAAATGCAAAATAATGATACAAAATTCATAGTTCAAAGAGAGAAACACAGAAAGACATAGCACCTGCTAGCAAATACATTCGACGTGTTCCGAGCATGAGCCTCCTCCATGATGATGAAAACATCAACACTATTCGCATCCCCGACAAAGCTCACCATCCGATTCAAGTCCTTATCTTTCGAAATGGTAATAAGGGTTCTCTTATTACCAGGCAAAAAGTACTTAATAATCATTGCATCTACCTCACAATTAAACATCTCAGCCACTTCTTTCTTGAAAAAACTCAACTGGGTATTCTGATCAATGTCTATTGCATAAGCTTCACCCCCAGTATAAGACCATGTGCCATCTTTAGCTTTAACAAATTCTCCCCCTGATTGGCATATTGCAATTACCCTTTTGGAGGCCATAGCCTGCCCCATAAAAATTCAACAAAAACCCATCAAACATTTTTCAATTTCAGTCATATAAGAATCACCCAACTGAACTAGACCATGATCACAAAATCTAAACTTTAGACATGCAATGTGAAAATTGAAGGATTTATGACAAACCCCAAATGAAAGGCACAAATTAAAACCCCATAAAGGAAAAATTAATTGGCAGAAATGAGCGAAATAGTTTCAATATAAGTATATACAAAAAATAATCAAGAAGAGGGAATTTACCTCCAAATTTTGAGTGAAACACAGATTTTACTTGTGTTCTGAGATTCAATTTATTCACTGGAAACCCAATTGATTGAATGTTTTCTGGGTGTGACAGAGACGATGGTGATACGGAGGAATAGATGACCGAGAAACCACAGATGTGTTTTGCACTTTGCACACTTCGTTCTACACTTCTACTGCTCTATTCCTCAATCTCTTTTTCCTTTTTCCTTTTTTCAATTTTTTTTAATGGTGAGGTATGCAATTTCATGTAGCTTGTACAACGTACGCTCCAGAACGAGTTTGGAAATAGTTAACCCACCTATGTTGGTCGAGCGGTTTGAACTTTGATGTCGTTTTCACTTGGAATTGAAATCCCACTCGAAATATTTGATCCCTATAGATGCTTAAGAAAGCACCCAAAATTTCAATAATTAATGAGTGCTTTTACTTGTGTTGAGGTAGAAGCACCCTACCATGAATACTTAGAGTCCAACCCACCACAACATAGGCCCCTAAACGAATGTGAATATTTTTAGGGAATATGAGAGGCCTTCGAAGTCCAAAGTTCGGGGATTCTAATATCCTTCGAGGGTCTTTTGCGGTTATGATAAACCCTCCGCAGAAGTTTGGGCAAAAATGACACTCGGGTCCCGAGAAGTTGAAAATGTAGCCTATTGTATTTAATCCACGTTTTTTTTGCTCTCGAGAGGCCCCAGAACAAATGTAATTTTCGCACCACATGGTAACGGACACCCCTAGGGGCCATGGGAAGCCCTCGGGGTCCGTTATTGGGTCTTTGATAGCCTTGTAAGGGCGTTATTACGAAGGCCCAATGTAATGACCCTAACACCGAAAGCATGGGTGTTATCGAAGCTCGGTGATTTGATCACCCTTCTGGGGAATAGAGGGTCCTCTAAGGTCATGATAAACCCTCCGGAGAAGTTTGGGCAAAAATGACACCCGGACCCCGAGAAGCAGAAATCGTAGGCTATATATAATCCACGTTTTTCCGGCTCCCGGGAGGCCCCGCAACGAAGGTGGATATTTACGCACCACATTGCAGGGGACATGGGAGGCACTCGGGGTTATTGAGTCTCTGATAGGCTTGTAAGGGCATTTTTACGGAACACCAATATAAGGGCCTAAACACCAAAGACATGGGTAATATCGAAGTTCGGTGATCCGAATGACCCTCCCGGGGCATTGAGGGTATTCTAGGATCATGATGTACCCCCGGAAAAGTTTGGGCAAAAACGACAATCTAGCCTCGGAAGCCGAAAACAAGGGCTATAATCAACATTTTCCGGGCTCCTGAGAAGCCCCGGAACGAAGGTTTATGTTTTCACACCACATGACACGCGACACCCCTAGGGGGCATAGGAGGCCCCCCGGGTAAGTTATCGAGTCCTTAATAAGCTTGGAAGGGCCTCTTACCGGACATCGAAACCTAATCCACGGTTTTTTCATGGCTCCCCATCACCCTGTTCCACCTAACCTACCCCCAAGTCATATCTATAGTAAGGTCTCATAATTTTTAAGTGATTTTTAAATTTTTTTTGATATTTTTTCTTTTTTTTCAAGGTATGTTTTCAATTAAAAATTAAACTAAATAGCTACATTGTGTAAAAAAGATTAAAAAAAATAATATTTTTCCGTAACTTAATAACATACTTGGAAAGTTTGAGCTGGAACTTTTGAAAAATAATTCTGCAAACTCTCAAAACCCTAGTATGAAAGTTATGCACTGGGCACTACTCTTGTGAGAATCACTAAACCTTATAAGACTCTTTACCAGATAGTTACTTGAGAGAGCGTTTGTGGGCGAAGGAAGGCAAACAACGTGACATGAAGCGCCTACCAGGTGTTGAGTAGTGTTGAGTCGTACGCCATTACTGCCGAACACCCACGACTTGACACTGCAAGCACCGACCCTCTATGCCGGAGACGAAAGCGGGAATAATGCAGGTATAAACGGGAATAACGCAAGTATATACAAAAAATAATCAAGAAGAGGGAATTTACCTCCAAATTTTGAGTGAAACACAGATTTTACTTGTGTTCTGAGATTCAATTTATTCACTGGAAACCCAATTGATTGAATGTTTTTCTCTGAAGTAATCTCTGTTGTCTGGGTGTGACAGAGACCATGGTGATACGGAGGAATAGATGACCGTGAAACCACAGATGTGTTTTGCACTTTGCACACTTCGTTCTACACTTCTACTGCTCTATTCCTCAATCTCCTTTTCCTTTTTCCTTTTTCCTTTTTCCTTATTTTTTTAATTTTTTTTTAAGGGTGAGGTATGCAATTTCATGTAGCTTGTACAATGTACGTTCTAGAACAAAATCTCGTATGTGGCGGCTTCAACGTGAGGCCTTTCATACAAGCATAATGTCATACTGACGTTATATGCTTGTATATAGAATTAGCCTCACATTAAGACGGCCTCATACAAGACTTATTGACACTCTAGAACGAGTTTGGAAATAGTTAACCCACATAAGTTAATCGAGCGGTTTAAACTTTGGTGTCGTTTTCACTTGGGATTGAAATCCCACTCGAAATATTTGATCCCTATAGATACTTAGGAAAGCACCCAAAAATTTCAATAATTAATGCTTTTACTTGTGTTGAGGTAGTTACCCCCTACCATGAATACTTAGAGTCCAACTCATCACAACTTAGATCCCTGAATGAATGTGGATATTTTCGCAGCAAATTGTAAGAGACACTTTTAGGGAACATGGGAGGTCCCCGAAGTCAGTTAACGTGTCCTTGATATGCTTATAAGAGTGTTTTAACGGAACACCAACATAAGGGCTCGAACATCGAAAGTATGGATGATATCAAAATTCGGGGATCTTGATAACCCTCTCAGGCCCTCGAGGGTCCTTTACGGTCATGATAGACCCTCCGCAGAAGTTTGGGTCAAAATGACACCCTGGTCCCGAGAAGTCGAAAACGTAGCCTATTGTATATAATCCACTTTTTTAGGCTCCCAAGAGGCCTCGGAACAAATGAAATTTTCGCACCACATGACAAGGGACACCCCTAGGGGACATGGGAGGCCCTCGGGGTCCGTTATTGGGTCCCTGATAGCCTTGTAAAGGCGTCATTACGGAGGTCCAATGTAGTGGCTCGAACACCGAAAGCATGAGTGTTATCGAAGTTCGGTGATCTGATAACCCTCCCTGGGAACCGAGGGTCCTCTAAGGTCATGATAGACCCTCCGGAGAAGTTTTGGCAAAAATGACACCCGGGTCCTGAGAAGTAGAAATCGCAGGCTATAATCGACGTTTTTTTGGCTTCCGGGAAGCCGCGGAACAAAGGTAGATATTTTCGCACCACATTGCAAGGGACACTCCTAGGGGACATGGGAGACACTCGGGGTTATTGGGTCTCTGATAGGCTTGTA